>CM066041.1:56647098-57247098 GCA_033557465.1 Ichthyophis bannanicus | reverse complement strand
TTCAAAAGACTCAACTTCCTCATCATTCCATAGTTGTAGAATCAGCAATGAGGCTGGTAAAGAGCAAGAAAAAGCACTCTTCTTATCCGCCAGGTCATGAGTCTAAGACACTTGATGCCTTTGGACATCAAACCTTCCAGACATCTATGCTTTCTGCAAGAATTCTCTCATATTTTCTATATGAGTCTATCTCTTGAGGAGGTCACAAAGCAATTACATCTTTTGACTCCTTCTCTTCCAGAGTCCAAGAGTGCAGGCTATTCTTCACTGCTCAAGCATCTCCAGAATATCTCTTGGTTTCTTACTCGTGCTTCCCTAGACTCTTTTGAGTCTGTTAGCAGGACTTCTGCTATAACCATAGGGGCACGACGTAGAGCCTGGCTCCAAGCTTCAGGTTTGGACAAATGGGCACAGCACAGACTGGGACATACTCCTTGCACTGAAGACAATCTTTTCAACAAGGAGTCTTTACGTCAGGTTACTCAGTTCTCCACTGACTTACCTGTTCCTAGGAGCTGTTCTGCACCTTCCTCTGTCCCAGTAGGTAGGAAATGTCCTGCCAAACTTTCTTCCCATAGGAGAAGAAGGTTTTATGCATCATCTGCCCATCATACAGATGTTCCCAAACAGGGGAAGCATCGTCCTGGTCTGCAGAGTTCAACCTCTCACCAGGCTCAGCAAACCCAGCAACCACAGGGTTTCTGATCAATTCATCAGATGCTTGTGACTCTGGGGATTACAATCTGCAGCTGCTTCTTCTCATTAGAGACAATCCACTGCTGTCATTCTAAATCCTAAACATGGATCTCTTCCCGAAAGACATCCATTCTTTCTATGTTCTATGAGCTGTCAGGATGTTCATGCTTCTAGGTCACAGGATTTTTCCTCTTTTTCCTTCTAGGGAAAGAGGTCTATCCACTATCAAATGATAGTTTCCTGTGCCAGCATGTCTTTTTTTCCCTCCTATAAACTTACTACTTTGTAAGTTTTCTTCAGCTCCATTCTCTTTACCCTCTTACTAGGTTTTTCCTCTGTAAGAGCGGTATTGCTTCACTGGAGGGCTTTTCTTCAGCCTCTCTAGTTTTCTTACTTTTCCAGTGCGGAGTTCCCTTCTCTGAGTTGACTCCTATTTTTTCAATCTTGCTTTGAAGCAGTTCATCAGACACGTCCAGAGTTTTCTACTCCTTGTTTTGTCTGTTCTTACTGTTTTTAAACAATACCATTCTTCTGCTGTCTGGCAAGCAGCTGCCAATGCAGGAGCCTTAATGTTTCAACCACTGGTTCTTGTCCACCAGCAACCAGATTTATACTCCACTAACATTCTGTCTCATCTTACTAGTGGCTCCAAGTCAGTGCTGTCATCTATCTTGGAAATGTTTTCACTACAAGCTTGCTGGATTGTCTTCTCTGTCTGCCATCTCCATTCCGCTGGGTTTGGCAGCATAGTTGACATAGCTAATGGCTCTTCTAGAGCCAGTTCTATCTCCCCATTCTCCTGCATCATGCTCTCTGCAATTCTACAGAGAAGCTCTCCACTATGGGCCCTTGCTAGAGAGCATGGGGGGGGGGGGGGGGGAGAGGCTTTTTCTCCAACAGCCATACTAGATGGTTGAAAAAGGCTTTTTCAGTCATGTCTCCCATGACTAGAAAAGTTCTCCTTTTTAATATAAAGGACATAGGCCTCCTCTTACGTGAAAGCTTAAGGAGTTGTTAATTCCCTGCTTTGGTCCATAGTATTTCCAATAGGGAATATGTTTTCTCCTTCCAGCTCGTCCTCATGGTAAGAACGCATGATACCTTTTTGCCCTTAAGCAGGTCAGCATGGTATCTCATTCCTATGTGTCTTCTATTCACTTACCATGCTTGAATTCTAGAATACTTGGGACTTGCAGGCTGCAGACTGATATCATCCCCTGCTTTTCACGTAACCATCCTGGTTATTCTACTACCTAGCATTCCTGTAGCCATAACCAGTGGGAATTGATTCGCTATATGTCTTCTCAAGTAGGTTCCACCTTCTTATTAGGAAAATGTGGAGAGGAAAGATTAATCTATGTGAATACCTTTTGTAGGCATATCTCTGTCTGCTTCTTTGCAGACTTTCATATAGAGGTGTGTGTATCTATATATATCTATATCTATATATATCACACATCTTATAGATGTCTATGTCTACCATGTGTGAGTATTTTATGCCCTTCATATCTCCCTATATATATATATATATATATATATATATATATATACTGTCGATTTTATTTTTTTGCTGTCGGTAGATATGTTTCTGCTTTATCTACCTGACTGTCGAAGCTCATATAGCCATATGATTCTGACAGATGGGCTTTACCCATCCTTATGCCATCCAGCATGTTTTGGGGTCCTACACCCACAACCACTTTGGTGGTAGTTAACACCTACCATAACCCTAAGGTTAGGTACCTCTGAAGCTCTCCATGTTCCTATATCTCTCCCAGCTGACTTCAGTTAGGCGAGACATTGCGGATCTTCAGCTACTCACAGGCTCTAACGCCTCCGGCGTTGTCCTTTCTTTTGGGATACAAGGGGTTCCCATACCCTTTCTCCCCACAAGGACTGGGGCCTGTCTGTCCAAATCAGTTAGCCTTTCTCTTTTTGTCCCTAAGAGTGGGCCACTCTGCTGCCAAAAGAGTTGTGCTTTTATCATAAAGCCTTCCGCTGATGGCCCACCGTTTTTGTACTACCCCAGTTTTTTTTTTATCCTGCTGGGGTTCCCTGTTACCTTTCAGGATTCTGACCTCCATTGTTTTTCCTACAGGTTTACTACCTCCACTTACAGTGAGGTCCTTCTCGAGGTTCCTCTACTGGGTTCCCCAGTAGATTCCATGAACCTCCATACTTCTCTAAAGTCCTGTTAGGGGAGGTCCCTATTGCAATATTTTTTCTTTGCAATATCATTCATGACAATTATCATCCACACATGGACTCCTTGTCTGCAAGCCTATGCTAGGTTAGCTGTGCAACAGCACCTTTCTTTCTTCAACTCCTACCCTCCATCCTCAGGATGCCTGGTGTTCTGGGAGATAGCATGTTCCAACCTATGACATGCTGGGACTCCAGGCATCTCAGCTTGGGAGTCCCCATATGTGAAGACTCATGCCTGCTTGTTCCTGGAGATAGCACAGTTACTTACCTGTAACAGGTGATCTCTGGGAACAGCAGGAATAAGTCTTCACAACCCACCCACCTCCCCAGGAGTTGTATCTCTATCTATCTTTCCTTTCCCCTCTCTCTCTCTTTGTCTCAGCTTTAAAACTTAACTGAGGAGAGGCAGTTGGGAAAGGCGGGAAGGCAGCAAGCAGGCATGGTGGGATGCTTCCAAAAGCTCTCTGACTGGATGCTGGGAAGGGTTCCCGCGCAGACTCCGTCGGTACCGACATACCCATATGTGAAGACTTATTCCTGCTGTTCCCAGAGATCACCTGTTACAGGTAAGTAAGTGTGCTGTCTCTCTGCTATGGCCTTGTCCCCTCTTAGTGCCCCTTTTATCCCTCTATCATCTAATGGTCCAACTGTCTCTCACAGGTTTTTTGCTACAAATGTACTTGGAAAAATCTTATGTGTTTTTGCTTCCGCAGCAAGCGTCTTAAATTCTCTTTGCCTCCCTTATCAATGCCTTGCATCTAACTTGCCAGTGCTTGTGTTTCCAGTTTTCATCGTTTGGCTCCTTTTTCCATTTCCTGAAAGATGCTTTTTTGGCAATAGCCTCTCTGACATCACCTTTAAACCATGCTGGCAGTTTTTTGGACTTCCTTCCACTTTTCTTAAAGTGTGGAATACAGCTGGTGTGGGCTTCCAAGATAGTATTTTAAAACACCCAAGCTTATTGTAAATCTTTAACCTTTGCAACTGCTCCTTTTAGTTTTTTCTTAACTATTTTCCTCATTTTATCATAGTCTCCCTTCTGAAAGTTAAAAGGTAGTACTGTGGATTTCCTTACTGTCCTTCCTTCATTTATTAAATCAAACGTGATTATGCTATGATCACTATTGCCAAGTGACCCCAACGCCCTTATCTATTGCACCAGATATTGTGTTCCACTAAGGACTAGACCCAAAATAGCTTCCCCTCTGGTCGGTTCATGAACCAGCTGCTCCAAGAAGCAGTCATTTATTTAATCTAGAAACTTTATCTCCCTAGCATGTCTTGCCGTGACACTAACCCAGTCAATACTGGAGTAATTGAAATCACCCATTATTACTGTGCTGTAACTTTTGTTAGCTTCCCTGATTTCTTTGAGCATTTCATCATTCATTTGTTCATTCTGGCCAGGCAGTCGATAGTACACCCCCATTGCCATCGTCTTCCCCTTTTTACATGAAATTTCAATCCATAGAGATTCTACAGTGAATTTTGTTTCTTGCAAACTTTAATCCTTTTTGACTCATTGCCCTCTCTAACATAGAATGCAACCCCTCCACCATTTTGATCTTCTCTGTCATTACGATATAGTTTGTACCCAGGTATCAGTGTCCCACTGGTTGTCCTCCTTCCACCATGTCTCTGAGATACCCATCATATATAACCTCTCATTTTGTGCTATATATTCTAACTCTTCCATCTTATTTTTTAGGCTTCTAGCATTTGCATACAAGCATTTTTAGAGGCTGTATTTTATTCATATTAATCTGGCTATCGGTAGGCAGGGGTAACTTGGAATCTGAGCTCTGTCTGTTCTGTACTCAAGGGCATTTGGGCTACTTTTGTCTTTATTGGAACCTCTCTACTGATATGCCCTAACTTTAGTCTTTTGCTAGTATCCTTCAAGGAGACATTGTTTCGAACCATGCACTCTTGAGCGACTGTCAGTTTTCCCCTTTTTATCTAGTTTAAAAGTTGTTCTTTCTTCTTTTTAAAGGTTAATGCCAGCAGCCTGGTTCCATCCCGGTTAAGGTGGAGCCCATCCCTTCGGAAGAGCCCTTCCTTTCCCCAGAATGTTGCCCAGTTTCTAACAAATCCAAACCCCTCATCCTTTCACCATTGTCTCATCCATGCGTTGAGACTCTGGAGCTCTGCCTGCCTTTTGGGTCCTGCGTGTGGAACGTGAGCATTTCAGAAAACGCTACCATGGAAGTTCTGGATTTCAACTTGCTACCTAAAAGCCTACATTTAGCCTCCAGAACCTCCCTCCCACACTTTCCTATGTCATTGGTATCAACATGTACCAATTCATCAGACTCCTCCCCAGCACTATCTAAGACCTTATCTAGGTGGCGTGTGAGGTCCACTACCTTCACACCAGGCAGGCATGTTATCAGGTGATCCCCCACATCCACCAGCCACCCAGCTATCTACATACCTAATGATGAAATCACCAACTATAACGGCTGTCCTAACCTTTTCCTCATGGCACATGGCCCTGGAGAAACCTCCTCGGTGCAAGAGGGTTTTACATCACCTGGAGGATCACTTCCTGTAGCTAGGACTCATCTTCATATTGAAAAAACACCTAAAGAATTTTAACCTTAATGGATCCTGCCCCCAATGTGACAACTAGGGTACTCTGCTTATTAATTAAACCCAAAGATTCTTCCAGGAAAGCAGTCAAATCCTGACTAGGTAACAGTTGAAGATAAACATATTACCATCACTCGTACTAGCCACCCTGATCTCACTAGGAATATAGGACACCTGCTGAATATCAGTTACATCTGTAAAGTAAACATGTCTCTTAATGAGTGTCTCAACCATTTGCATGGGCAGTGAGGATAAAGAGATTACCAGATTTCTACATTACTATACTCCAGTGCCAACTGCCCGGCACATTAGGAAGTACTATATATCCTGCTCATTTTTTCCATAGCAAACCCGCCATATCATAACAGCACTAGCAGGACTCACAAAGCACCAAACCTACCTATCAAAAGGCAACACTGCAAATATTAAACCAATACATCTCAGAGAATACCAATATATCTCCTATTGGAGAAAGAGAACAAGTGGGACTGTCACATAGAAACTACATGAACAAAATAATGCAGTTTGTTGATGGTCTGTTTTGCATGTTTAACCAAATACAGAACAAGGGATCACAATTTAGAAATATGAAGACCATAATTAAACTGGGAACCCCAAAAGCCAAACTTGGAATGTTCAACCACACTGGAGAAATAAAAACTCTAAAATTTCTTCTTGTACTGTACTAAACAAAACATAAAGGCATCAGCAATGCACATTTCCCAAAGCTGACATATTCCAGTTGTTAATAAATTCAAAATAAAATAGTATTTTCTACCTTTTTTTTTTTTTTTTGACATTTTATTTTTCAGTCTCAATTGCCTCAGTTGCTTTCTTCTTTTTTCATCATGCCGTCTGCTAATTCTCCATTGTCTAATATCCATGTTGTCCTTTCTTCTCTCTTCTAGTTCTTTTTCCATTCTCTCTCTACATCTACTCTAACATACTGATCTTCCCCTTTTTTGCTCTTTCCTTCATTTTCTGTTTTTATTCCTTTTTCATCCACTCAAATTTCACCCCACTATCCTCAATCCCCACTTACTCTCCCAATACCCAGCCAATCATAGAATTTTCTTCTCTCCAACACAAAATATGTCCCCTTCTCCATCATCACTCCCCCAGCTTCTTTTTTTTTTCTCCTGCCAGCCCCAGCCCTCTTCTAACCTCCCCCAGCATCAGCTCCCTTTGAATCCCATTCCCCCCCTCCCCCGCACCAACCCATTTCCAGTCCTAGCCCCCAGCCTTGCAGGGCCAGCAGCTCTCTCCTCCTCCCTCCCCCATATGTTCCCACACAAGAAGAGCCCCTCGCCTGCCTGGCCAACTTCAGAGGGAGCTGGGGAGGCCCAAAGCCCAGTGTTGCAGCTCCTCTGCAGAACCGCAGGAGCGAAGAGCAATGTTTTCCTTATTTATTTATTTATTTACATTCTCTTATATACTGCGCTATTCTGCATCAGTGCGGTTTACATTGAACAAACTGAAATTACATTGAACAGGGCATTATAACTTGGAGATAACTATTTTTTACAGGAAACATGGGCTATGGAGGGTTAAGTGGCTTGCCCAAGACCACAAGGAGCACCTGTGGGACTAGAAATCCCAGTCCTTCCAGCCCAAGGTTGCTGTCCTCTAGTGGGATTTGAACCCCCGACCTTCTCTCTGTGTACTTGTGTATTTTATAAAATATGCATATATGTCATCCCTCTCGCTCTCCTCCACTTAAAATACACCCTTGGGAAAGCCTCTACATGTGAAGCGTAAAAGCAGGCACACTCTTCACCTGCATGCAGCTTTCCAAGAGCCTTTTTCCATGTGAACAGAGGCTTTCCATGCAGGAAAGACGTTCTGAAGTGGCCTGCCGTATGTTGATCTCAAGCATATTTAAATTTTGTCATAGGGTTGGTTCCCAGTACTTCTGCTAGCAGACTATTGCAGATATGCTCTCTGTACAGGATTGTGCTCATATTTCCTTTGAACCTGCAACTTGATATCATAACCCGCCACCTTTTGGTTTCCTTTCCAATGGAAAACTTTGCTTTCCTGTACTTTTGAGACCTTTTGAACATTCAATTTCCGTCATATCCCGCGTCCCTTTGGAAGAAAGAAGGGATCGGGCAAATGTGACAGATGTTCAGATATGATGCTTGGCTACCTCAATAAAAAGATTGACACACAAAAAAAAGTTCAGATATATCACTACATTCTTCTTTCTTCCACATTCTCTCTATCTTGTTCCATTTCAATGTTTCACCTTCTCTGTCTCTATTTTCTTTCATCCGCCTGTGACTTGAGACACAAAAGAATCATCGTGTATTTCTCAAAACCCGATCCCAGGGACATGGCTAACTGGCCTACCTTGTACGTCTCATGCTGCCGCAACCTGTTTTCTCCACCCTTCGATCTCTGCCATGTAGTCTCTTGAAATCACTCGGTCTTGGTGCAGTGTCAATAAATGAAAAGATCTATGAATTCTTGCTAAGCAGCCATTCATTTTGTTTTTGCTCCACTTTTATTTTTCCACCCCATACCTCTGAAAGAATAATGTGAGTGTTTGTAATGTAAGTTATCACTCTCCTGGCGCAAAGGCAAACGAGGACCCGTACAACAAACAGCCACTGTGAAGCAGATAATAAAGTATCGACTTCTCTAGGCCTGTTCATTTTCACTGCTCAGAACACCATAGAAGGGTCATACCAGCTCTGATAGCTCCCCACTGATGCTGGAATAGTAGCTGTGAATGCTATTAGTTTATAAACCTGGCAATGCTGGAGGTGGGGGGAGGTGTGTGACACTATATTATATTGGATTTTCTTCTTTTCTGTACTTTGGAATCGTACAAAGCTGCAAATATTACTTTCTGGCCTACTAATTTTCTTCTTTGAATAGTAAGCACTTCTTCCAAAGCCTGGATCTGCATTATTTCCGTCATTACACTCGTCCTAATTTGCAATATTTTAAGTTTAAATTAGACGACGGAGTGGTAATTTCAGGAAGGGTCTCCAGAACCAGGGAGGCCACTCAGAAGATCCAGGGGAGGTGCCCCCTGCACTGTGGGGGAGGGGGGGGGGCTTGAGTGGAAGGCACGCCACCGCTGCTGGGACTCTGATCTGAGCCAAAATAAGAGTTCAAGAAATCTCGTGGTTTCACATCCTCTATTGTGTACTAGTCATGTGTAGGGCTTTTAGGATATTCCCAATACGTCTATAAACAATGATGATGTGGTTTCTTTTGGAGTGAGCAGACTTTATTGATACTTGCTGACATAAATTCAGTAAGAGGTTAATGCTTATGTACGAGATCAAAATACTTTATAATGTTTAATAATGAAACTGCTGGCAGTATGGAATAAGTATAGGATTATTCCGGCTCGTGCTGTGAGAAAGATAATGGAGAGAGAGGGGTAGGATATGGACTGCATGATGGGTCTAGCAACATCTGTCCCTCGATTCTTCACTGTTTTTATAAAGGGCCTTTTATAGCGGCTGCCTCCAGCAATGCAGCAGTCTCCAAGCACAGTATCACGGGTCTTGGGAAAAGAACAAACCTGGGTGAGGAGAAGGGAAACGTGCCAGAGGTCAAAAGTACCAGCACAGATGGGCATGTGACCAGCTTCAAAAAAACAAGATGAAAATTACATATCTCAAGGTTTCATGGTCTTTTTTGAAACATGCATTGAATTGGATGAAAAGCACTTGCTTGATGCCTTATTCCCGATTCTTTTTCAGTAAAAAGTTTTTGCCGTTGAAAATAAAGTTCATTTGTATATTAAGCAGGCTATTATCATTTAGCATTCATCAGACCCACTGGGAATAGCATCCTTTAACAGCATAGCTCATGGAGGGGTGCATTAATATTTAAATTGACACTTGTGGTCTGTATTAATGATTGATTAATTGCTCACTGTGCACCACATGTCAAGGAGAAACTGAGCAGCTTAGATTATTGATGAGCCATTTCGGATGCTGTTAACTCTTTTTCCTGATCCTTTTGCTCTTATCTTCAGCATCTGTTTTCATTGCTATTGCTGCATTTTGCCAAGACTTTTTATCTGATTCTAACGAAGCCCCAGCTGTGCTGTTACTGCAGGAACCTTCCTCTTCAACACAGGGGAGCGAGACGTCGAAATACCTTCACTTCCCTAGCTTCCACCTTCTGGGTTGGGGGATTCCTTATGGCATTTTAGCTTTGTTAATTTTATGCAGGTAAACAACACAAATTACAGTACACAGTCTTATTTCTTCCCATGGCTTTCAGTACTGTCTTTATGCTGATGACTCTCGGATCTACCTTTCTGCACCTGAAATCTTGCCAATAATCCAGACCGAGATCTCTGCCTGCTTATCCAACATTGCTGCCTGGATGTCTCGCCACCGTCTGAAACTGAACATGGCCAAAAGTGAGCTCCTTATCTTTCCCCCTAAACCCACTTCCCCCCTTTCTCTCTTCTGAACTTCTGTGGATAATGTTACACCCCTCCCTGTTTCCTCAGCTCGCAACCTTGGAGTCATCTTTGACGCTCCGCTCCTTTCTCTGCACACATCTATCAGATAGCTAAAACCTGTTGCTTCTTTCTCTATAACATTTGCAAAATTTGTCCCTTTCTGAACACACTACTAAGATGCTTATCCACTGGTTAGTCACCTCCTGTCTAGACTATTGCAACCTCCTCGTTGCTGGTCTCCCTTTGTATCATCTCTCTCCCCTTCAATCTGTTCAAATCTCAGCTGTGCAGCTAATCCTCCACCACCTATATAACCCCCTTGCTCAAGCTGCTTCATTGGCTGCCTATCCATTTACATATTCAGTTCAAACTTCTCCTACTGACTTACAAGTGCACTCGTTCTTCTACTCCTCGCTATCTTTCCTCTTATCTCTTGCTCCACCCTTCCTCAGGAACCCCGCTCTTCTGGCAGATCCCTTCAATCTGAGCCCTTCTCTTCTACTGCCAACTTCAGACTTCAATCCTTCCACCTTGCTGCTCCTTATGCCTGGAACAAACTACACGAGTCTGTGCGTCAGGCTTCATCTCTGGGCCTTTTCAAATCCAGGCTGAAAACTCACCTCTTCAAGGCCGCTTTTGGATCGTGATCCGCATAGTCACCTGCTCTCCAACTATGTGTTTCCTTTTCATTCCCCTGTTGTGTTGTGGTGTTGGTCTTGACTAGACTGTAAGCTCTGATAATTGGGGATCATTTTTTACATGTCTGTACAGCACTATGTACACCCTGAAGCGCTATTAGTAGTAGAAGGGTGAAATCTCTAAATTAACACCCATAAGGTGCTGTCTGTCTTATATGGCCTCTTTACTCTGGGAAGAAGGGTCATAGATTTATCTCACTTTCAACAAAAGCACATTCAAATAGCCATTTCAAGGTACTTTGAACTTGAAGAATTACGTTTAAATCCAAACACTATTCGAAGAGCCACGAGGTCCAAATGTGATTGGTAGAGGCAAGGCTTCACCTCATGTCACGGGATGTACCTGAACTATAATCCAATGTTTTAGTCATGCCCCATTTTTGAGCCTATAATCATTGTTTGCAAGTTAACATATTTCAGTGGCTGGAAACTTAAAGATCCCATGAACTACGTATGGATCGTTTTGAAGAGTCACTGAAACCCAATCACTTGCCACTAGTGACAAGACAAAGGAGATAAGAGCCATTAGATGAAATGTAAATATTGCACTCCAGTGATTATAGCATCAGAAATGGTTTGGAGCAGACATCTAACTGGAGGATTATATTATCCACTGAGCTGCGATTTATGTAAATAGTGTAGTTCAAGAGAACACAGTTGATTATTTTTTTGCTGTAGAAGAACAGATCAATAGCTTTGATTGACTAATACTAGCAAAGCTGACATTGATTATCATTCTAAAGGAGCATGTAATATTGATCATGTTGGGGGAGGGGGACTCAATCATGCGCTCCTTTCCTAGAATTTATGAATTTATTCTGAGGTTTTGAACATTCTGACGTGTTTATAAAAATAAGCTTTAGTCTATGGCTTTATCACATTAGAAAATGAACTGAGTCTTTGACATCTGAATCCATCATCTTTCTGTCAGTCATTTGAAGTTGTTGCTTTGTGAGAGTAATTAACCAGTGCAAGATGGAATCTGTAAATGTAAGAGAAACTGTGTCGGTGTCCTCTGAGATGTGTTTGAAATGACGGCTTTAAAAAGAATGGTTCAAGCATGTGTTTTATCTATAATTTCAACATCTAAATTAAGAATTCTTTAGAAAACAGAACATAAGAACTTAAAAAATGCCATACTGGGTTAGACCAAGGTCCATCAAGCCCAGTATCCTATTTGCAACAGTAACCGATCCGGGTCACAAATACCTGTCAGGTTCCCGAAAAGGTACACAGGTTTCACAATGATTGTCCTGGGGTAAGCGGTGGCTTTCCCAGGTCCTCTTTAATGGTTTATGGACCTTTCCTCCAGGAACTCGTCAACCTTTTTTTAAACCCAGTTACACTAACAACTCCCACTGCATTCTCCAGTAACAAATTCCAGAGTTTGACAAAGCGTTGAGTGAAAAAATATATTTTCTTTTAGTCTTAAATGGCTTACATTGTAGCTTCATTGCATGTCCCCTAATCTTTCTACTTTTTGATGGTGTGAACAACCTATATGCATTTACCCGTTCCACTCCATTCGTTAATTTTATAGTCCTCTATCATATCCCCCCTCAGCAGTCTCTTCTCCAAGTTGAAGAGCCCTAACCTTTTAAGCCTTTGCTCTTAGGGGTATCCTATCTCCCCCCCCCGCCCCCCCATCCCACCAGAAATCAGCATCTTGTTAACAGAAACAATCGAAAAATATACAATATGAGCATCTTATGTGTACTAAAGAGAGAGAGAATAAGTCAGTCTACTGAATTTTTTAAGATCACGAGTCTTCAGATGCACATGAGTATGTATGCCAAGCAGGGGCAGCCCCAAAACTGGTTCAAGGTGTTGGCACCCTAGGCAAACCTTATGACACCCCTGCCTCCCCCAGCTGTCGTAATCTCTTATTAGCTTTGAATGCCCTGCTCTTTGCAGAAACCTCCCCCCACCCCCCAAAGCTATTTCCCTAGTGGTTGGGCCAGCCCTGAAGCCAACAATACCGCTTGCAAACATTCTTAGGGGTGACATTGGGGCAGAGTTGCCGTGTACACATGTATTTGGTACATGTATCCATGCACAGAGGACATGCATGCGTTTTTTACCTGTCTCCAGAGCAGGTTTGAATTTTGGGGGCATACATCGGTATGCGTTTTGAATGCAGCACATAAGAACTGTTGTGGACTTGTTCGCGGCCATATCTGACCTACTGAGCTGATCAGCGCTGCGTACTTGGGAGTCTTCAGAGGAGCTGCCAATCTTCTGGACTCGGTTGACCTTTGGCATTACGTGGGACAAGTTCTCTGCTACCAACCCCTCTGTCCAGAAGCAACTTCCCTTTTGGGAAGCACAAAACTCCTTTGCACCATTTGGAAGGGACCCAGGAAAGTCTTCACTTCAGACTCGCAAGCCTTCATCGTCTCTATACGCAAACCACTACACTATACTCCCCAGAAACTAACAATGTCCCTCAGGGGCTGGAGCACCTTCACACTGCATGTACCCAAAGCATCTTTCTCTTATCTTGTGTGTTTTTTATCCGGAGCTTGCATTATACATTTGAAAGGGTTCTATTAGCCACATTAGTCCAAGTCGATTCTTTGCTGGTTCTGGCACTTTTGGTCTGATATTTTCACCCATGGTAACTTTGGATGATTCTTATGTCAGGCCAATAAACTGTGTCAGACCATGCAAAAAAAATCCATATTTCAAAGGGGAGGTAAACTAATTGAGGTCAGATGTGATGCCTTTTTCTCCATGCGACCTCCAGACACGAGTTGAAGGTGATGCAGATGAATATTCCTCTTCCGTTCTGCTTCTGTTCATTGTTAAGATCATGAAGTAGATCCGAGGAATATTTTATTAAGGTTTTCGGACGTATCACACGTCCACAGCACATGCACATTTTGATAAAGGAATTGAAAAAGAGTGGGCAGAGTATATTTGGTCGCAGCGGCTGACCAGTGCTGCTTTAAATTTATCCCTGGATATTCAATGCAGGGGCATATCCGGGCACCAGCACTGAATGTACAGGTTGCCTGGATAGTGATTTAATTACCTGGTCATCGGCGATATTCAGCCTGGTGAACTCTGTGTGTTGCCCCTGCTCCATAGCCAGAACACCCTGACGCTAGGCGATTAACATTGGGGTGTACAAGCCAGGCAGCAGGGGTAATTCAGCGGCACTAACGTTCAGTGCTTCTGAATATTCCACTGATTACAGTTTCACCGGTTAGCATGTCTGCTAATTAGTTAAACTGATTTGAATATACCCCCCAGAATGTTTATCCATGTTCCACATACATGGGTAATTTAGGATGCACAAATCCTGAACTGGTGAAGCCAGTGAGACTGGGCATTGCTTTCCCACTATCTATGTAGATACATGCTAAAATATTTCTGTTTATACTGAGCCCCACAGTAAATGGTTTTAATTAAGAAACTTCTGTCCTCTTTCTGCATTCCGTTTCATAAAACTAGGAAATCAAGTCCAGTATTTGGTGTTTTCACAGCAGAATATCAGTGGAATAGTTTTTATTTCCTAAAAGTGGCATCTTTGTTACCAATCTGGAAAGTAATTTTTAATGTCCACATAAATATCTACTCTAGAGTTGAAGATAGAAATTTAGTCATAAAATTGTGACTTATGAAATAATTTGAGATGCAGTCAGCGTTCAGTTTTATAATGGTTTCATAGCTCTGCTCTATCAATATGCTTTCATTGTGCTGTACATCAAGTGTGCGGAGCGCCTGAATTGTTCTGAATTTATTATGGCTGCTTGTTGCAAGCTATAAGGAAACGATGGCAATTTTCAAGTCTTCCTATCGTCTTGCAGGTAACTTGAAGGATGTCTGAGTTGTCATCGCTCTTATCAAACTCTATTTAAAATGCATTATGTGTCTCAAAATATTGTACTGTGATGACGAAAACGCAACAAGAGGCGAGCTGCAAAGCAGTTTAAATTTCAAAGTGTCAAGACAAACTATCAAAAAATTGAAAGAGACTGATTTATACAAAAAGGGCATCTAAGAATGCTTCAGTGTTTACCATTCTAGTCTCTTTCTTAATTGCAGTGTTGAGAGCGTTTCTTTTCCAAGGAGCCCTTTCACTAACGTGTGGCAGGAAGTGATCCTGGTGTGGCAGGAAGTGATCCTGTAACTAGGACCTGTCCTCCAGGTGATGTAAAACCCTCTCGCACCGAGGAAGTTTCTCCAGGGCCATGTGCCCATGAGGGAAGGGTTAGGACAGCCGTTATAGTTGGTGATTCGATCATTAGGAATGTAGATAGCTGGGTGGCTAGTGGATGTGAGGATCACCTGGTAACATGCCTGCCTGGTGCGAAGGTAGCAGACCTCACGCGCCACCTAGATAAGGTCTTAGATAGTGCTGGGGAGGAGTCTGCTGTCTTGGTACATGTCGGTACCAATGACATAGGAAAATGTGGTACATAAGAACATAAGATATGCCATACTGGGTCAGACCAAGGTCCATCAAGCCCAGTATTCTGTTTCCAACAGTGGCCAATCTAGGTCATACGTACCTAGCAGTTTCCCCAAGGGACACAGGTTCCACAATGCTTGTATTGGTTCAAGCATTGATATCCTGGGTCCCTTCTTAATAATGGTTTATGGACCTTTCCTCCAGGAACTTGTCCAAACCTTTTTTAAACCCAGCTACACTAACAGCCTTTACTACATCCTCCGGTAACAAATTCCAGAGTTTGATTACACGTTGAGTGAAAAAATATTTTCTTTTATTAGTCTTAAATAGTTTACCCTGTAGCTTCATTTCATGTCCCCTAGTCTTTCTATATTCTGATAAGGTAAACAATCGATCTACGTTTACCCGTTCCACTCCGTTCATTAATTTATAGACTTCTATCATATCTCTCCTCAGCCGTCTCCTTTCCAGGTTAAAGAGCCCCAACCTTTTTAGCCTTTCTTCATAGGAGTATCCTTCCATCCCCTTTACCATTTTGGTGGCTCTTCTCTAAACCTTTTCTAAAATCGCTATATCCTTTTTAAGATACAGCGACCAGAATTGCACACAATATTCAAGGTGCGGTCTCACCATGGAACGATATAGAGGCATTATAATATCTTTTGTTTTATTTTCCATTCCTTTCCTTATCATACCTAGCATTCTATTTGCTCTCTTGGTCGCTGCTGCACACTGGGCCGAGGGTTTTAACATAGTATCCACAATGACGCCTAGATCTTTTTCCTGGGTGGTGGTTCCTAATGTGGAACCTTGCATCGTGTAACCATAGTTTGGGTTGTTCTCCCCTAGGTGCATAACCTTGCACTTGTCCACATTAAATTTCATCTGCCATTTTGATGCCCAGTCTTCCAATTTATCAAGATCCTCTTGCAATTTTCCACAATCCTCTTGGGTTTTAACAACTTTAAATAGTTTTGTGTCATCTGCAAATTTGATAACCTCACTCGTTATTCCACTTTCCAGGTCATTTATGAATATGTCAAAAAGCAGCGGACCCAGCACAAATCCCTGGGGTACACCACTATTCACCTTTCTCCATTGGAAAAATTGGCCATTTAGCCCTACCCTCTGCTTTCTATCTTTTAACCAGTTCCTGATTCACAATAGTACACTGCCTCCTATCCCATGACTCTTTAGTTTTGCCAAAAGTCTCTGATGAGGGACCTTGTCAAAGGCTTTCTGAAAGTCCAGATACACAATATCAACAGACTCACCTTTGTCCACCTGATTATTCACTCCTTCAAAAAAACATAACAGATTAGTAAGACAAGATCTTCCTTGTCTAAAGCCATGTTGGCTGTCTCCCATTAGGTCATGACTATTGTGACATAGCAAGTCTTTCTGGCCCGGTAGAAATGCTTGAAAACCAGGTAGAAAGTGCAGGGCTGCAAGATAAACAAAGGCACATGGCTACCAGTTGTCAGGGAAACAAGGCACCAGAGAAGGAAACACGCCCCTGCTATCAGTTTAGCAAAGAGTCACGGGGAAAGTCTGAACACCTGCTAGGGGGTGGAGCCAGGCCCTACCCAGGAAGGCTGTCTCATAAGGAGGCCCCAGCAGGCAGAGAGAGAGAGCGGAGAGAGAGAGGAAAGCAGACTTCCGGTGAGAAGTTGGAAGGAGTTTTCAGCTGAAGGGAGGTCAGAGGCTCCGGCTGAGAGCTATCGAAGGAGCAGACCAGACCAACTGAAGCATACAAGGGATTACAAGCAGCCAGAAAGGCATTTGGAAACTGCCTCACACAGGTTCAGCAGGGAACCAACCGGTATTTTTAAACCTCAGAGGAAGGCCTCCACAGCCAGGTCCCCAGGTAAGCCCAAGGGCTGGGATTACAGGAATCCATGTGAATTTAACAGCCTGGAAGGTTGGGGCTACGGTACTGGCTTTAGGCAATACTTAAACCCTGAATGTATTGAAAGGCTCAGGGTTGGAGAAAAGGGCGCAGCCCTAGAAAGAACTGGCCAAACTAATCCTAGCTCAGAGGTGGAACTTATGGACACAGAACCACCTTGTATGAATTATCCCACAGAAGAAATGGATTGCACGATTACTTTATCTGAACAGATAATATCTTTGTTAGGAATTTATGGTGAAGAAAATACAAGCTGGCTGTGAGGGAAACAGAGCTGTATGAAACCATGTGCTGAATTTCAACCTGCTGGAAAGAAAATGTTTATTTCACGCTGAAGGAAGCTATTCTTATGTTTGTCCTTTTTGCTGCCAGAGAGCAGATATTTTGTGTTACCTTTTTATCCTTGTGAAGTCCAACCCCGGGAGGGGAAATAAATCCCTTTTTGCTTGCAAACATTCTGAGTCACACTACTCTTCATTTGAACTGGTGGTAAACTACATTTCCCTACGAGCCCTGCTCCAGGAAGTAGCAGAACATTGGTTTAAAGAAGGAACTTAAACTCCTTAACCCCTACCTACGGGTACTGGAAAGGGGAGGGATCACACTATCTACATGCTGAGTAATTGTATTCTTTATGATGGTTTCTACCATTTTTCCCGGTACTGATGTCAGGCTCACCGGTCTGTAGTTTCCCGGATCACCCCTGGAACTCTTTTTAAAAATTGGTGTTACATTGGCGATCCTCCAATCTTCAGGTATTAGAGATGATTTTAATGATAGTTCACAGATTACTAATAGCAGGTCTGCAATCTTGTAATTCAGTTCTTTCAACACCCTTGGATGTATACCATCCGGCCCAGGTGATTTGCTACTCTTCAGTTTATCTAATAGTTGTAATACTTCTTCCCGATGTATCAATATTTCCTTCAATTCTTCCGCACCTTTAAATACCACTTCAGTCATGGATAACATCCCTACATCTTCCTCAGTAAAGACTGAAGCAAAGAATTCATTCAATCTCTCCGCTATCGCCTTGTCGCCTCTTAGTGCTCCTTTAACCCCTTTATCATCTAATGGACCAACTGACTCTCTCACAGGTTTTTTTCTACGAATGTACTTGAAAAGGTCTTTACTTCGTGTTTATGGTAGGGAGGTTCTGGCGGCTAAATTTAGGCTTTTAGGTAGGAAGTTGAAATCCAGAACTTCCAGGGTAGCATTCTCCGAAATGCTTCCCATTCCACGTGCAGGACCCAAAAGGCAGGCAGAGCTCCGGAGTCTCAATGCGTGGATGAGACAATGGTGCAGAGATGAGGGTTTTGCATTTGTTAGGAACTGGGGAACATTCTGGGGAAAGGAGAGGCTCTTCCGAAGGGATGGGCTTCACCTTAACCGGGATGGAACCAGGCTGCTGGCATTAACCTTTAAAAAGGAGAGAGAGCAGCTTTTAAACTAGATAATAGGGGAAAGCCGACAGTCGCCCAAGAGCGGATGGTTCGGAAGAATGTATCCTTGAAGGATACTACCAAAAGCAGAGAGGTTCCAAAAAAGAGTAAAGAAGCCCAAATGCCCTCGAGTATGGAGCAGACAGAGCTTAGAGATCCCAAATTACCCATGTCTACCAACAGCCAATCTAATATGAATAAAATACAGTGTCTAAAATGCTTGTATGCAAATGCTAGAAGTCTAAAAAATAAGATGGGAGAGTTAGAATATATAGCACTAAATGAGAGGTTAGATATGATTGGGATATCAGAGACATGGTGGAAGGAGGATAGCCAGTGGGACACTGTGATACCTGGATACAAACTATATCGTAATGATAGAGCTGATCAAATTGGTGGAGGGGTTCCGCTCTATGTTAGAGAGGGCATTGAGTCTTAAAGGATTAAAGTTTTGCAGGAAAGAAAATTTGCTGTAGAATCTCTATGGATTGAAATTCCATGTAAAAAGGGGAAGACGATTGCAGTGGGGGTGTACCATCGACCGCCTGGCCATAATGAACAAATGGATGATGAAATGCTCAAAGAAATCAAGGAAGCTAAGAAAAGTTATAGCGCATTAATAATAATGGGTGATGTCAATTACCCCAGTATCGACTGGGTCAGTGTCATGGCAGAACGTGCTAGGGAGATAAAGTTCCTAGATGACATAAATGACTGCTTCTTGGAGCAGCTGGTTCATGAACCGACCAGAGGGGAAGCCATATTAGACCTAGTCCTTAGTGGAACACCAGATCTAGTGCAAGAGATAAGGGTGTTGGGGCCACTTGGCAATAGTGATCATAGCATGATCACCTTTGATTTAATTAGTGGAGGAGGGATAGTAAGGAAATCCACAGTACTACCTTTTAACTTTCGAAAGGGAGACTATGATAAAATGAGGAAAATAGTTAAGAAAAAACTAAAAGGAGCAGTTGCAAAGGTTAAAGACTTACATTAAGCTTGGGTGTTGTTGAAAAATACTAACCTGGAAGCCCAGACCAGCTGTATTCCACGCTTTAAGAAAAGTGGAAGGAAGTCCAAAAAACTGCCAGCATGGTTTAAAGGGGAGGTCAGAGGCTGCTGTTGCCAAAAAAGCATCTTTCAGGAGATGGAAGAAAGAGCCAAACAACAAAACCTGGAAACAGCACAAGCACTGGCAAGTCAAATGCAAGGCATTGATAAAGCAGGCAAAGGGGGTATTTGAGAAGAAGCTTGCTGCGGAAGCAAAAACGCAAAATAAAGATTTTTTTCAAATACATTCGTAGCAAAAAATATGTGAGAGAGTCAGTTGATCCATTAGATGATAAAGGGGTTAAAGGAGCACTAAGAGGCGACAAGGCGATAGCGGAGAGATTGAATGAATTCTTTGCTTCGGTCTTTACTGAGGAAGATGTAGGGATGTTACCCATGACTGAAGTGGTATTTAAAGGTGCGGAAGAATTGAAGAAAATATCGATATATCGGGAAGATGTATTACAACTATTAGATAAACTGAAGAGTAGCAAATCACCTGGGCCGGATGGTATACATGCAAGGGTATTGAAAGAACTGAAATATGAGATTGCAGACCTGTTATTAGCAATCTGTGAATTTTCATTAAAATCATCTGTAATACCTGAAGATTGGAGGATCACCAATGTAACGCCGATTTTTTAAAAAGGGTTCCAGGGGTGATCCGGGAAACTACAGACCAGGGAGCCTCACGTCAGTACCGGGAAAAATGGTAGAAACCATCATAAAGAATAAAATTACTCAGCATGTAGATAGTCATGGCCTAATGGGAGACAGCCAACATGGTTTTAGGCAAGGAAGATCTTGTCTTACTAATCTATTATGTTTTTTTGAAAGTGTGAATAAACAGGTGGACAAAGGGGAGTGGGTTGATATAGTGTATCTGGACTTTCAGAAAGCCTTTGACAAGGTCCCTTATCAGAGACTTTTGGCAAAACTAAAGTCATGGGATAGGAAGCAGTGTACTACTGTTGATCAAGAACTGGTTAAAAGATAGAAAGCAGAGGGTTGGGCTAAATGGCCAATTTTCCCAATGGAGAAAAGTGAATAGTGGTGTACCCCAGGGATCTGTGCTGGGTCCGCTGCTTTTTGACATATTCATAAATGACCTGGAAAGTGGAATAACGAGTGAGGTTATCAAATTTGCAGATGACACAAAACTATTTAAAGATGTTAAAACTCAAGAGGATTGTGGAAAATTGCAAGAGGATCTTGATAAATTGGAAGACTGGACATCAAAATGGCAGATGAAATTTAATGTGGACAAGTGCAAAGTTATGCAGCTACGGAAGAACAACCCAAACTATGGTTACACGATGCAAGGTTCCACATTAGGAACCACCACCCAGGAAAAAGATTTAGGCGTCATTGTGGATAGCATGTTAAAACCCTCGGCCCAGTGTGCAGCAGCAGCCAAGAGAGCAAATAGAATGCTAGGTATCAAAAGGAAAGAATGGAAAATAAAATAAAAGATATTATAATGCCTCTATATCGTTCCATGGTGAGACCGCACCTTGAATATTGTGTGCAATTCTGGTCTCTGTATCTTAAAAAGGATATAGCGTTATTAGAAAATGTTCAGAGAAGAGCCAACAAAATGGTAAAGGGGATGGAAGGATACTCCTATGAAGAAAGGCTAAAAAGGTTAGGGCTCTTTAACCTGGAAAAGAGACAGCTGAGGGGAGATATGATAAAAGTCTATAAATTAATGACTGGAGTGGAACGGGTAAACGTAGATCGATTGTTTACGTTATCAGAATATAGAAAGACTAGGGGTCATGCAATGAAGCTACAGGACAAACTATTTAAAACTAATAAAAGAAAATATTTCTTCACTCAACGTGTAATCAAACTCTGGAATTTGTTACCAGAGGATGTAGTAAAGGCTGTTAGTGTAACTGGGTTTAAAAAAGGTTTGGACAAGTTCCTGAAGGAATGGTCCATAAACCATTATTAAGAAGGGACCCAGGATATCAATGCTTGACCCAGTACAAGCATTGCGGAACCTGTGTCTTTTGGGGAAACTGCTAGATTGACCACTGATGGAAACAGGATACTGGGCTTGATGGACCTTGGTCTGACCCAGTATGGCATATCTTATGTTCTTATGTTATGTTCTTAGTCGCCGGCAGGCATACCATGAGATTACCATTAGGGGTCAGAGCCACGAGTTTGACCCCATCAGCAGTGAAGCAGGGGCAAAGGGGGATTGCTCTTCTCCATCCACTAGACACCAGTAGGACCCTCTGGGTAAGTGTCTAGAGGGGTGGGAGAGGGGCTTAATGCCAAGGGATGTTGGGGTGGTACTAAGACTGGAAGGGGCTGTCAGTAGGTGGGAGAAGCTGGATAAGAAGGGTCTTCGACTGTTGAACATGTGGCGATTTGGGGGATGGGAGGGTACAGGACCGTACCAAACTAGAAATGTGCTGTGTGACTAACAAATTTGGTGCCTCCCCCCCCCCCCCTCCACCCAGCTATGTTCAGTAACTCACTCTTCTTAACCTTCTGAAAATACAGTGACATCAGCGCCCCCTCTGTGCTTGCGCCCTGTGTGGCTGCACCACTCGCACAGCCCTTGGTATGGCCTTGGGAGGGTGTATTTCTCCCATGTACCTGCTGCTGTGAAATGTCGGGGTTTTTTTTGTTTTTTTTAGACTGCATTGGGGCAGCAGCCTTGCTAGTGGACTGCAGGTAGCATGGCTGCATTTAGGTGGTGCTAAGTGCAGCCACAGTATTGTCCATTGCGGCAGTTGACGTGTGGCAACATCACATGCGCTAGATGTCAGTGGCCAACATACCCATCCTTTGCCCCGATCCCACCCCGTCGCACTGAGAGCAGTTAGCATGGACTTGTGCTGCAATGGCTGCTCTTAGAGCGTCGTAGCGGTTACCATGGTTTGTTAGCACACACTAAACCTCAGAGTTTAGTAAAGGGCCCTTTAAGTGTTTTTGTAAGGCATGGAATTACTTTTTATCTACCCTCCCCCTCCTTATGGTGAATGAGTTTGCAAAGCTCTTTGGTGCTAGTAGACCTCTCTCTAGGTGGGATAATAAAGGTTACTCTATCTCACAATGAAAGTAAGGGATGAGCATGGTGAAAAATATCATATTTGTTTGTTTCATTTTCCCATGTATATCATTTGTTTCATTTTAGTCCACACTGCTTTTGTAATAGTACGCTTTTTACAACATATTTTGTTAAGTGCCGTCGAGTCTGAGTCGACTCATGGCGACCCTCTGGATAGCTATCCTAAATTGTGTTCGATCTTCAGGCGGCTCATTGATGGCAGACTGGTACCCGTAGCTGCTGTTATTGTATCGGTCCACCTCATTGCTGGCCTTCCTCTTTTGCGTTGACCTTCTATCTTGCCAAGCATGATGTCTTTCTCTAATGATCTCTCTCTTCGCATGATGTGTCCAAAGTATGAAAGTCGAAGTCTTGTCATCTGAACTTCTAAAGAAAGCTTAGGTTTGATCTCCTCTAGTACCGACTGGTTTGTTCTTCGGGCAGTCCATGGTATACACAGTATTCGCCGCCAGCACCATAATTCAAAGGCATCAATTTTCTTCCTGTCTGTCTTTGTCTTTTTCACTGTCCAGCTTTCACATCCATATGATGTTATTGAAAATACCATGGCTTGAACAAGTCGAATCTTTGTATAGAGAGAGACATCTCTGCTCTTGAGAAGCTTATCTAGGTCTTTCATAGCCATTCTGCCAAGAGCAATGCGTCGTTTGATTTCTTGACTGCTTGTTGCTTCTTTATTGATAGTTGAACCAAGTAGGTTAAAGTTGTTCACAATTTCAATTTCTTCTCCTTCAACGATGAACCTGTTGATTATGCCAGTTGTCATGATCTTTGTCTTCTTTACATTAAGGTGCAGGCCCATTTTGAGACTATGTTCTTTGATTGTGAGAAGCAAATGTTTCAGATCATCTTCACTTTCAGCCAGTAATGTAGTATCATCAGCATAGCGAAGATTGTTGATGAGTCTTCCACCAATCTTCACACCTCTGTTGTCTTCATACAATCCTGCTTCTCTGATGATTTGTTCTGCATATAAATTAAACAGGTAGGGGGAAAGTATGCAGCCTTGTCTTACACCTTTGCTTATTTTAAACCATTCTGTTTCTCCTTGTTCCGTTTGAACTGTTGCTTCTTGATCAATGTACAGATTGCGCAAGAGGACGATCAGGTGTTCTGGTATACCCATGCTTCTTAATGTGGCCCAGAGTTTCTCATGGTTTACACAGTCAAAAGCCTTGCTATAGTCGATAAAGCACAAATAGATATCCTTTTGGTATTCTTTAGTCTTTTCAAGGATCCATCTCACATCCGCAATGATGTCTCTCGTTCCTCGCCCTTTCTTGAACCCTGCTTGCACTTCAGGTAGTTCTTGTTCCAGGTATGGTTGTAGTCTCTTTTGAATAATCTTCAGTAGAATCTTGCTGGCATGTGGGATCAGAGCGATTGTTCGATAATTTCCACAGTCAGTTGGATCACCTTTCTTTAGTATTGGTATAAACACAGATCTTTTCCAGTCAGTTGGCCATGATGTTGTCTTCCATATTTCTTGGCAGAGCCTTGTAAGTATGGTAACAGCTGCATCAGATTGCTGCAATACTTCTATAGGAATGCTATCAATGCCTGGTGCTTTGTTCTTTGATAAGGCTTTCAATGCTGCTTCAACTTCTTCTTTCATCACCAATGGTTCCCGATCATAAGGTACAGGTTGAAACGGCTGTTGGTCCACTTGATCTTCATCATATAAAAACTCTGTATATTCCTTCCACCTTTTCTTGATCTTCTCAGCATCATTCAACATAGATCCTTGAGCATCTTGTAACATTCCAATTCGAGGCTGGAACTTTTTCTTTAACTCTCGTAGCTTCAGGAAAGCCGATCTTGTTCTTCCTCTAATAGTTTCTGCTTCTATTTCCTTGCAAGTGTCATGGTAGTACTTTTCCTTGTCCTGTCTTGCTGCACGTTGGAAATCTCTGAGTTCTGCAATTGTCTTTCTTTCTCCTCTGGCTTTAGCTTCTCTGCGTTTCTGGGCAATTTTCAGAGTTTCTTCCGTCATCCATTTTGGCCGTTTTTGCTTTTTCACCTTTTGTAGAGACTTCTCACTTTCTTCCAACACAACCTTCTTAATGTCATTCCATAACTCTTCTGGAGCTCTGTCATTTGTATCTATAGCAGCAAATCGATTTTGCAGGCAGTCTTTAAATTCCATTGGTATATTCTCAAGGTCATATTTTGCTGCATTCATGAGTGGTTTGCTCTTTTTCAACTTTAGCTTGAGTTTGCATACTAGTAGTTGATGATCTGTACCACAGTCAGCTCCAGGTTTTGTCTTTGTTGATGTTATAGAGCTTTTCCATCGTTGACTTCCACAGATGTAGTCAATTTGATTTTTATACAATCCATTGGGTGAAGTCCATGTGTACAGTCGCCGCTTGTGTTGCTGGAAGAAGGTGTTTGAGATGAATAGATCATTGGTCTTGCAGAATTCTATCAGTCTTTCTCCAGCTTCATTTCTGTTGCCAAGTCCATATTTTCCAACTACTTCTTGTTTGTTGCCAACTTTTGCATTCCAGTCACCCATGACTATCAGGATATCCTGTTTGCATGTTCTGTCAATTTCAGCTTGTACTTGTTCATAGAACTCTTCAATTTCATTCTCTTCTGCAGCTGTTGTTGGGGCATATACTTGAATTATAGTTGTGTTGATAGGTAATCCTCGTAGACGAATAGAGATTAGGCGTTCACTGACTGCATTGTATTTCATTACAGTTCTTGCAAGTTTCTTCTTTATTATAAATGCAACACCATTTCTTCTTTCTTTCATTTCCAGCATAGTAGACCATGTGATCATCTGATGCAAAGTGCCCGATGCCAGTCCATTTCAGTTCGCTGACACCCAACAGATCAAGTTGTACACGTTCCATTTCATTCTTGACCACCTCCAACTTCCCTTGGTTCATGCTTCGTACGTTCCATGTTCCAATGTGTAAGACATTTTTACAACTTCTGACTCTCATTTCATGCGCAACTACATCAGCAGTCAGACTTCCTGAGGGCTTTGATCCAACCACATCATAAATGCTGGCTTTACTCTGAAAAGTCTTCAGCTCTTCCCCAGTAGCTAGTTGAGTGCCTTTCGACCTGGGGGTCTCATCTTCCAGCACCATAGCACAATTTGTTTTGTTGTAACTATCCATTGGGTTTTCATGGCAAGATACAGAAGTAGATTGCCGGGCCTTTCTTCCGCGCAGTTTAAGTTTGGTGTTGTTGCCGTTGTCACAAAAATGTGATCCTCCGCCGTCAACACTATCCCATTCTGCTGCTGCCCAGATATTTTATAGTACATTTTATGAATAGGATACGCTGAAATGTGTTAGTGCATTCTAAAACCTAAACTTTATAAAAATGATTTAGTTTGGTTTTCTGTATCTTTGTGTCTGGGGGGAAAAAAAGTCGGGACAAAGTCCATGGTCCTTCTTGTGGCTAACCTTCATTTCACCCCATTGCACCAAGAATGATCAGGCCAGACTTCCTAATGTAGCAGATCCAAGTCTGGGAATAAACTGGTCATTACAAATCTTGAATGAAATGACTGGGGCTGAAAGAAGCTTCAGGAATATATAACTGCAAGTCTTTTATTTAAAAAAAACAACAGCAATATATAGACACATGAACACAATAAAAGGGCCATCTATGTATAGTTCAGTATGACTAGTCCTCTTCCTTTATCTTTACACATGTTGAAAGAATGTATTTAGCGACCCGTTACACAACCTCTAAAGAAAACGTGATCAACACGTAGGACAGTATATTAAATGGCTAAA
Source organism: Ichthyophis bannanicus (assembly GCA_033557465.1). NCBI lineage: Eukaryota > Metazoa > Chordata > Amphibia > Gymnophiona > Ichthyophiidae > Ichthyophis > Ichthyophis bannanicus. Next base: position 57,220,802 of record CM066041.1, on the reverse strand, counting down.
AGTCATCAAAGGAATGCAAAGTAGGGAATGTTCTGGTATTTCCTATAAAAATGATGTACACTGTTTTGTGTTTTTTGTATGCAAAAATGATGATTTCTAGACATGCTCGCTGAAGTGCCCACAACTGTTTACCATGTGGTTTAGTGTGAGGTAATTGGTAGCAGTTACCACGCACCCAAAAAATGCCTGCGCAGTAAGAATCCTACACTAAGCGCTTAGCTCATGATTGGGCAGGGACTGGGTGGGCTGGGGCGGAGAGCACGTTCTGCCTATACTCTCTGCAATTAGCATGGGCTAATCATTAATATTGTAATTAGTGCGGGCGCACTTACCACCACCTCAGTTGGTGCACCCGAGTATAGTTGTTTGGCCAACATTACTGGCACCCTTGCATTACTGGCACCTTGCAGGGAGGAGTGGCCTAGTGGTTGGGCAAGGTACTACAGGCCGGAAGGTCAGTGGTTCAAATCCCACTAGAGGACAGCAACCTTGGGCCGGAAGGACTGGGGTTTCTAGTCCCACAGGTGCTCCTTGTGGTCTTGGGCAAGCCACTTAACCCTCCATTGCCCATGTTCCCTGTAAGTATTAGTGTATGTGTGTCATATCCCCTCGTGTTAAATGTATCCCCCAACTGCTTTGACCCGGTGAAAAGCGGGATATAAATGCAGCTAAATAAATAAATAAAATTTTAGATATGTTGTCTATGATATCTTGAGACATAATTGGAAATATTCCAACTTATGTCATCATAATATTTTAATAGTATGTTCAAAGGTAGACAACAACAAAAAAATGTCCTCAACTTGTAGTAATATCTGAGGGAAAAAAAACAACCTTTGACCTGGACAGGATTGATGGTACCCAAACTAATATTTAGTTGCACAACCCTTGGCACTGATGACAGTCTCTAAACGTTTCTTGTAGCCCTCCATTAGAAGAAGAGGCCTAGCAATCTACTTCCAGTGATACATTGCTAAGAAAACCCAGAGGCAGCTGGGTCGCCAGCAGTCCACACAGACTTGATAGCAGAATTATTTTTTAAAGTGCTCATATTTTCTCCCACTTTTCAACTGCGATTTGTGCCAGCTCATGAATGGTTCCAGGATTCCTTTTACCAATAACAGATTTTGTCTCTTTCCAAAGTTTCTTGACTGGATTGAGATCATGATTCATTACTGGCTTTAAAATGGTCCACTTTTTTTTCCTTTAACTATTCTTTTGTACTTTTGGATGTATGTTTTGGGTAATTGTCCTACTGCAGGACCCATACACTTCAACCGCCACCCCCCCCCCCCCCAACCAAGATTTCTGACGCTAGGTAGCACATTTCACTCCAAAATACCTTTGATAGACCTCTGACTTCATGATTCCTTTAATACATTCTAGGCCACCAGTTCCTGAGGCAGTAAAACAGCCCCACAACATTATGGAATCTCCACCATATTTAACTGTTGGAAGTGTGGTTCTTTTCCCTTTTTTTTTCCTTTATAAGCTTCATTTCTTCACCTGAAAATGTATCGCTGGTCTGCATTACTAGAAAGCTCAAGTTTGGTTTCATTTGTCAGTGTGATTTCTCAAGGTGGCTTTGGACAAAAATCATATGTGCCTTTTTATGTCTGTCTTTGAGCAGGGGATTCTCCTTGGCCTTTGCCCATGATGCCCTTCTTTGTTCAGTGCGCAGCATATGGTGTGAGTTAAAACCACCACTCCAGATTGCTCCAAGTCAGTTTAAGCTCTTTGGATGTTGTATGTGGTGTGTTTCTAACGGTTTGTCCAGACTTTCAAAGGCGACTTGGATTAATTTTAGTCTTCCCACCACATCCTGGAAGGTTCACAACAGTTCCACAAGCAGAAAACCTCTTAACATTGCAAACTGTAGACAAGGAATCCCATGGTCTTTGGGGATGGCCTTGTAGCCCTTTGGAGTTTGTTTGGTGGTGATGGCTTTTCTGACTGTCTCAGGCAGCTCTCATCTTCACCATTGTGAACCTTGAATAGAGAGTGAATGTGAACATAAGATATGCCATACTGGATCAGACCAAGGTCCATCAAGTCCAGTATCGTGCGTCCAACAGTGGCCAGTCTAGGTCATAAGTACCTAGCAGTCTCCCCAAAAGACACAGGTCCCTTAATGCTTTTATTGGGTCAAGCAGTGATATTCTGGTTTTTTTTTAATGATTTATGGACCTTTCCTCCAGGAACTTGTCCAAACCTTTTTTAAACCCAGTTACACTAACACCTTTTACTACATCCTCCGGTAACAAATTCCAGAGTTTGATTACTTGTTGAGTGAAAAAATGTTTTCTCTTATTAGTCTGAAATAGGTTACCCTGCAAGTTTCATTGCATGTCCCCTAGTCTTTTTATATTCTGATGACGTAAACAATAGATCTACGTTTACCATTCCATTCCATTCATTAATTTATAGACCTCTATCATATCTCCCCTCAGCCATCTCTTTTACAGCTTGAAGAGCCCTAACCGTTTTAGCCTCTCTTCCTAGGAATATCCTTCCATCCCCTTTACCATTTTGTTGGCTCTTCTCTGTACCTTTTCTAATAACGCTATATCCTTTTTAAGATACGGCGACCAATATTGCACACAATATTCAAGGTGTGGTTGCACCATGGAACAATACAGAGGCATTATAATAGCATTTGTTTTTATTTTCCATTCCTTGCCTTATGATACCTAGCATTCCATTTGCTCTCTTGGCCGCCACTGCACACTGGGCAGAGTGTTTTAACATGCTGTCCACGATGACGCCTAAATTTCTTTCCTGGGTGGTGGTTCCCAATATGGAACCTTGCATCGTGTAACCATAATTTTGGGTTGTTCTTTCCTAGTAGCATAACTTTACACTTGTCCACATTAAATTTCATCTGCCATTTGGATGCCCAGTCTTCCAGTTTATCAAGATCCTCTTGCAATTTTCCACAATCCTCATGGGTTTTAACAACTTTAAATAGTTTTGTGTCATCTGCAAATTTGATAACTTCACTCATTATTCCCTTTTCCAGGTCATTTATGAATATGTCAAAAAGTAGCGGACCCAGCACAGATCCCTGGGCTTACTCCACTATTCACCTTTTTCAATTGGAAAAATTGGCCATTTAGTCCTACCCCCTTTCTATATTTTAGCCAGTTCCTGATCCACAATATTACACTGCCTCCTATCCCATGGCTTTTTAGTTTTGCCAAAAGTCTCTGATGAGGGACCTTGTCAAAGGCTTTCTGAAAGTCTAGATATACTATATCAACTGACTCACCTTTTGTCTACCTGTTTATTCACACCTTCAAAAAAACCATAACAGATTAGTAAAACACGATCTTCCTTTTTTAAAGCCATGTTACCTGTCTCCCATTAAGCCATGACTATCTACATGTTGAGTAACTTTGTTCTTTATAATGGTTTCTACCATTTTTCCCGGTACTGACATCAGGCTTACCGGTCTGTAGTTTTCCCTGATCACCCCTGGAACCCTTTTTAAAAATTGGCACTGCATTGGCGATCCTCCAATCTTCAGGTATTACAGATGATTTTAATGATAGTTCACAGATTACTAATAACTGAAATACGAGATTGCAGACCTGCTATTTCAACACCCTTGGTGGTATACCATCTGGTCCAGGTGATTTGCTAGTCTTCAGTTTATCAAATAGGTGTAATACATCTTCTCAGTATGTTTGTTTACTACATTTGTTATACCGCTCAGGCCAAAGCATCAGAGCAGTTTACAATATTACATAAATGATACTGAAAATATGAAAAGAACGCCATTGATAAGATAGGACAGAGTAAGAGATACAGTGATAGTCAAAGAAATACAAGAGGAAAGGCTCATTATGACATCCAGAGAGGTAGAATAGTGTACCACCACAGCTCAGTCCTTCCAGACAGACTTGACCATAATCTTTTCTCATCAAAATTCAAGCCAGGCAGAAGTACGCCGCAGAAATGGCTGCTTATAAACCGCTTCTGCCTGGATGTATTTGACAGAAGCAGGTGATAAGGCAAAGCTCTCACTCACAGCCTGCGATGCCGATATCATCCCTCCACCGTCCCGATCGCCGCGGCAAGCAAACCAAATACAGTGGTATACCTGGTCCCGCATGGTCCAACGCCTGAGGGCCACGCCAAAGGGCCCTCTTGTGAGGCCCTCAGGCATGGGCCCGCAAGGCGCAGGTGCGCCGGTGGAGTGGCGTTTTAAAAGCCGATGGAGTGGGCAGGCTCTGTATATCGATATTTCTTTCAATTCTTCCGCAGTATCACTTTTAAATACCACTTCAGTCATGAGTAACATTCCTACAGCTTTCTCAGTAAAGACTGAATGAATTCTTTGCTTTAGTCTCTCCATTAAAGCCTTGTCCCCTCTTACTGCCCCTTTTACCCCTCTATCATCTAGTGGTCCAACCGACTCTCTCACAGTTTTTGCTACGAATGTACTTGAAAAAGTTTTTATTACGTATTTTTTGCTTCCACAGCAAGTTTCTTCTCTAATTCTCTCTTTGCCTGCATTATCAATGCCTTGCATTTAACTTGCCAGTGTTAGTGCTGTTTCTCGTTTTCGTCATTTGGCTTTTTTTTTCCGTTTCCTGAAAGATGCTTTTTTGGCAACAGCAGTCTCTTTGCCCTCACCTTTAAACCATGCTGGCAGTTTTTTGGACTTCTTTCCACTTTTCTTAAAGCGTGGAATACAGCTGGTCTGGGCTTCCAAGATAGTAATTTTCAACAACACCCAAGATTGATGTAAGTCTTTTACCTTTGCAACTGCTCATTTTAGTTTTTTCTTAACTATTTTCTTCATTTTATCATAGTCTGCCTTTTGAAAGTTAAAAGGTAGTACTGTGGATTTTCTTACCATCCCTCCTCCATTAATTAAATCAAATGCGATCATGCTATGATCACTATTGCTAAGTAGCCTCAACACCCTTATCTCATCACCATCATTCATTGTTGATTTATTTTATTTATTTTTATTTATTTAGCATCTCTTCTATACCGCGCTATTCATATCGGTGCGGTGTACATTTAACAGAACCATATACAATGCAGTCGGGCTGCATTGTATTTACAGTGAACAGGAACTAAAACTTGGACATAACTGGGGTGACATTTTACAAATTTACACTGATTACTATATTATCCAACTATAGTCTATTCGGGGCTGATTCATTTCATGTGAGTACTGACATTTGATCACAGGTGTGTCTAATTTTACTGCGATGGGATTGAGGTTCTTCTGTTCAAACTGATTTGAATTGTTTATAAGGGTGCCAATCATGTCCTGGCAATGCCCCAGTTTTTCTACAATTTCCTATTTCCTTTTTTTAATTGGTCCTGTTGTATTTGATTCTTTTCTAATAGTAAAGGTCACTCACTACTTGCCCATAATTAACTTCACAGCCATGTTTGAATCATAGACAATTACCAAAAATTTATTTTTTGTCGGATCATCTGTCGTGAGGATGTTAAACCATACTCAGTTGACAGACCCTCCTTTTATTCAACGTATTTTAAAAAGGTCCATATGACCCAAATCACGCTCGAGGCTATAACCAGCTTGAATAAAAGGAGGGTCTGTCAACTGAGTATGGTTTAACATCCTCACGACAGATGATCCGACAAAAAATAAATTTTTGGTAATTGTCTATGATTCAAACATGGCTGTGAAGTTAATTATGGGCAAGTAGTGAGTGACCTTTACTATTGGATATTGTTTTTGGTTTACTCATTGGGGTTACATATTTATACTTTGATTCTTTTCTGTCAAATGTATGCATATATAGTCCAAAGCTATTTCACTGTTCACTTTTTTTTTAAGGAGATATTGGACATTAAGAGCTCAATTCAGGAAAGGATAGTTAGCCCTGGCGAAAACGTGAATGTCTGTCTGAAATGGGCATCTCCCGGTGGTGATTCCATAGACGTATGTATGCACCTGTGCCCACAGAATCACTCTGAAGATGTATCTGCACCTATACATATAGCAGACCCCGTTAGACGTGGGTGTCCTGCATGTGTCAAAATAGACAGGCGGCAGGAAGGCACATTTTCGATCACCTCTATGGCATACGTGCACTGCCCATCTCCGCCTACACTTGAATCCAGTGAGTCCACTGTCCATGTGTAATGCCAAAAATGTGCCCACCTGCACTGTGCTCCACATGAAACAGGATGGAGTGGTGTCCCCCACCCACCGCAGGGAAATGCAGACTGCAGAGAAGAAACAATGGCAACAAGGCAACTAAATTTCTCAGAGCATGAAACCTGCCTGCTCTGCTGAATTTTTTTTTTCCTGCAGGAGGAGGTGCTGCTTCCCACAGGACATAGAAGGTCAGCCCATGCTGCAGTGGCTGGGAAAGGATCAGAACCACCCTAGCTCAGTAAGTACAGAAATAACAGTAAACCTGGCAGACATGGATAGATGAAAACAGGAAATCACAGAGTGAGGGACAGAGAGAAGGCATGAAAGGGAGGGACCAGCAATGTGCAGGATGAATGTATGTGGAGGAACAACAGAAGGGTAGAGTAAGGAATGCAGCATTGCTGAACAACCCAAATGTGATTGACGGGATGCAACATCCACTACCCAGGGTGTCCTGTGGACCCAGAGATCTACAGGGATATAGTCCTGAAGTCCCACCTCCAGTCTGGCAGCATCCCTGTTGCCATGGAGGAGAGAGGTCATGTGACAGAGCATCACCCTGGTGTGGCAGGAAGTGATCCTGTAACTAGGACCTGTCCTCCAGATGATGTAAAACCCTCTCGCACAGAGGAGGTTTCTCCAGGGCCATGTGCCCATGAGGGAAGGGTTAGGATAGCCGTTATAGTTGGTGATTCGATCATTAGGCATGTAGATAGCTGGGTGGCTGGTGGACGTGAGGATTGTCTGGTAACATGCCTGCCTGGTGCGAAGGTAGCAGACCTCATGCGCCACCTAGATAAGGTCTTAGATAGTGCTGGGGAGGAGTCTGCTGTCTTGGTACATGTCGGTACCAATGACATAGTAAAATGTGGTAGGGAGGTTCTGGAGGCTAAATTTAGGCTTTTAGGTAGGAAGTTGAAATCCAGACCTTCCAGGGTAGCGTTTTCCGAAATGCTTCCCGTTCCACGTGCAGGACCCAAAAGGCAGGCAGAGCTCTGGAGTCTCAATGCGTGGATGAGACAATGGTGCAGAGATGAGGGTTTTGCATTTGTTAGGAACTGGGGAACATTCTGGGGAAAGGAGGGGCTCTTCCAAAGGGATGGGCTTCACCTTAACCGGGATGAAACCAGGCTGCTGGCATTAACCTTTAAAAAGGAGAGAGAGCAGCTTTTGAACTAGATAATAGGGGAAAGCCAACAGTTGAACAAGAGCGCATGGTTCGGAAGAATATATCCTTGAAGGGATACTACCAAAAGCAGAGAGGTTCCAAAAAAGAGTAAAGTAGCCCAAATGCAGTATGGAGCAGACAGAGCTTAAAGATCCCAAATTACACATGTCTACCAATAGCCAGATTAATATGAATAAAATACAGTCTCTAAAATGCTTGTATGCAAATGCTAGAAGTCTAAAAAATAAGATGGGAGAGTTAGAATATATAGCTATATATGCTAGGGCGATTTAAAGTTCTTAGATGAAATAAATGACTGCTTCTTGGAGAAGCTGGTTCATGAACCGACCAGAGGTGAAGCCATATTAGACCTAGTCCTTAGTGGAACACCGGATCTAGTGCAAGAGATACGGGTGTTGGGGCCACTTGGCAATAGTGATCATAGCATGATCGCATTTGATTTAATTAGTGGAGGAGGGATAGTAAGGAGATCCACAGTAGTACCTTTTAACTTTCGAAAGGGAGACTATGAAAATGAGGAAAATAGTTAAGAAAAAACTAAAAGGAGCAGTTGCAAAGGTTAAAGACTTACATCAAGCTTGGGGGGTGTTGAAAAATACTATCTTGGAAGCCCAGACCAGCTGTATTCCACGCTTTAAGAAAAGTGGAAAGAAGTCCAAAAAAACTGCCAGCATGGTTTAAAGGTGAGGTCAGAGAGGCTGTTGCCAAAAAAGCATCTTTCAGGAAATGGAAAAAAGAGCCAAACTACGAAACCTAGAAACAGCACAAGTACTGGCAAGTCAAATGCAAGGCATTGATAAGGCAGGCAAAGGGAGAATTTGAGAAGAAGCTTGCTGCGGAAGCAAAAAACGTGAAATAAAGACTTTTTCAAGTACGTTCATAACAAAAAACCTGTGAGAGAGTCAGTTGGTCCATTATATGATAGAGGGGTTAAAGGGGCACTAACAGGTGACAAGGCGATAGCGGAGAGACTGAATGAATTCTTTGCTTCGGTCTTTACTGAGGAAGATGTAGGGATGTTACCCATGACTGAATGGTATTTAAAGGTGCGGAAGAATTGAAGGAAATAGCGATACATCGGAAAGATGTATTACAACTATTAGATTAACTGAAGAGTAGCAAATCACCTGGGCTGGATGGTATACATCCAAGGGTGTTGAAAGAACTGAAATATGAAATTGCAGACCTGCTATTAGTAATCTGTGAACTTTCATTAAAATCATCTGTAATATCTGAAGATTGGAGGATCGCCAATGTAACGCCAATTTTTAAAAAGGGTTCTGGGGTGATCCGGGAAACTACAGACCGGTGAGCCTGACGTCAGTACTGGGAAAAATGGTAGAAACCATCATAAAGAACAAAATTACTCAGCATGTAGCTAGTCATGGCCTAATGGGAGACAGCCAACATGGCTTTAGACAAGGAAGATCTTGTCTTACTAATCTGTTTTGTTTTTTTTGAAGGTGTGAATAAACAGGTGGACAAAGGGGAGTCAGTTGATATAGTGTATCTGGACTTTCAGAAAGCCTTTGACAAGGTCCCTCATCAGAGACTTTTGGCAAAACTAGAGTCATGGGATAGGAGGCAGTGTACTATTGTGGATCAGGAACTGGTTAAAAGATAGAAAGCATAGGGTAGGGCTAAATGGCCAATTTTTCCAATGGAGAAAGGTGAATAGTGGTGTACCCCAGGGATCTGTGCTGGGTCCGCTACTTTTTGACATATTCATAAATGACCTGGAAAAGGGAATAACGAGTGAGGTTATCAAATTTGCAGATGACACAAAACTAAAGTTGTTAAAACCCAAGAGGATTGTGGAAAATTGCAAGAGGATCTTGATAAATTGGAAGACTAGGCATCAAAATGGCAGATGAAATTTAATGTGGACAAGTGCAAAGTTATGCACCTAGAGAAGAACAACCCAAGCTATGGTTATACGATGCAAGGTTCCACATTAGGAACCACCACCCAGGAAAAAGATTTAGGCGTCATTGTGGATAGCATGTTGAAACCCTCGACCCAGTGTGCAGCGGCGGCCAAGAGAGCAAATAGAATGCTAGGTATCATAAAGAAAGGAATGGAAAATAAAACAAGATATTATAATGCCTCTGTATCGTTCCATGGTGAGACCGCATCTTGAATATTGTGTGCAATTTTGGTCGCCGTATCTTAAAAATGATATAGCATTATTAGAAAAGGTTCAGAGAAGAGCCACCAAAATGGTAAAGGGGATGGAAGGATACTCCTATGAAGAAAGGCTAAAAAGGTTAGGGCTCTTTAACCTGGAATAGAGACGGCCGAGGGGAAATATGATAGAAGTCTATAAATTAATGAACGGAGTGGAACGGGTAAACGTAGATTGATTGTTTACGTTATCAGAATATAGAAAGACTAGGGGACATGCAATAAAGCTACAGGGTGAACTATTTAAGACTAATAAAAGAAAATATTTTTTCACTTTGGAATTTGTTACCGGAGGATGTAGTAAAAGCTGTTAGTGTAGCTGGCTTTAAAAAAAAGGTTTGGACAAGTTCCTGGAGGAAAGGTCCATAAACCATAATTAAGAAGGGACTCAGGATATCAATGCTTGACCCATTACAAGCATTGTGGAACCTGTGTCTTTTGGGGAAACTGCTAGGTATGTATGACCTAGATTGCCCACTGTTGGAAACAGGATACTGGGCTTGATGGACCTTGGTCTGACCCAGTATGGCATATCTTATGTTCTTATGTTACCAGTTAGACAACGGCGCAAAATGTATGGACACCCAAAAGGAGGCTCTGAATAGTGAAATAGGAAGCAGGGTGCCCGCTCCTGAATATCATGTGGGGCAGTGACCACTGAAACCACCACGCAGCAACAAGAAACAAGGAACTAAACACTTACCAACTCAGAGAATACAATGGGACAATACTGAGGCCCAAGGATCATGGACAAAAGACCCAAACTAGCTGAACACGATAATGTACAGTTGAATTCACTATGTATCTCATACACCATCTCCACTCTCCCCTAAAATGTATATAGTTAAGCTGCATTACCCACCAACATGTATATAGCAAATACAGCTTCATCCCTGTGATACGAGTACAAATTGCATGACACAATGCAATGTAAAACTCAGTTGTGTTATCCATAAACCTCTCTGAACTGTGGAAGAGTGGTATAAAAGAATAGACAAAAAGAAATAGATTACAAGAAACAGAAAAAATGTGGGAGGTAAAGCAACATGACTGGCGAAAACATGGGGAGCAAGTGGGAATTGAATCCAGCACACCCAGGCACCAAGACAGTGTGAACCACTATGCCACACCATGATGTCTGTGGATTGTGCAGTCCTGGTTGCTACCCTCTCCCTGTCATGGATGATAGGTAACATTGCATGTACAGGGAGCATGTATAACATGCCCAAGGGGATGTAATGCATCCCCAAGGATGAAAGGGCCACACTGTGTCATGGAGAGGGCCCAGTTGAAATATGCAGTCACGACTTTGGGGGCATTAACATAAGAACACACGAATGGGCAGCTGTATGTCTGATCCAGATGGTCTCCTGAGGTCTGTGCTGATATGTCATGACCCCTCAACCCGCATTGCCCAATAGGAAATGTATGACCTGAGGCACATACCCAGGCCCATGATTCAGATCTGATGGAGGGTAAAGTGTGAAGGGCAAGGGCACAAGAAACCTTTGGAAACCCGCCCCAACAAGTTGCCATGTACTGACAACAGTTACAATGATGTTACACATCAGTTCCATATGTATCCTAGTGGGGGAGTAGCCCAATGGTCAGAGCCATGTCCTGCAACCCAGGTGAACTGGGTCCGAGTCCCACACACAGACCATGTGGGCTGGGACAAGTCATTGGCAGCCTTTGGGCGTGCAATCAACTGCCGCTGATATCCTAGTTGGAAGACCCAGGGGCTGCTGGACTCCCAGAAGTCGACAGATAAAGGAGGCAATATCTAAGTCAAAATGTTGTACATTGTCCCCTTTTTCTCTTTCCATTGCAATGTGACCCTGGAATCCCCAGAACCAAGGGAAAGGATGTGAGATGCCCATGTCTATAGGGAGTGACAGTGGGAATTGAACTTTATTCCCATGTGTCCCAGGCCAATACCAGAACCACAGGGCAACCCCTCCACAGTCCAAGGCCACCAGACCAGCAGTGAACATGCAACGAGGCTACTGTGGAAGCCCTACAACAGGGACTATATAAAAGACAAGTACAACCAAGGTGTTGTGCAATGCTGCAGTCTGTGACTGGATGCACCTGGCCACGCTGTTAGGGAGGCACAGCATAGAAAGGTTAAGCACAAGATAGCTGACAAAAGGCTCAGAACAGCATAAGAAAAGCCACACTGAGTCAGACGAAGGTCCCAACAAGCTCAGTCCAGTGTCCAGGTCACAAGAAACTACCAGATCCCTAAAGCTGCATACAGAGTCCACAATGTGCTTTCCAGGCCCGTCTGAACAATGGGTAGTGGTGTCCTGCCCAAGGAGTGGTACTAAGATTTAAACCCAGGTCCTCTGGTCCCCCAGCCCATGCACCAACCAGTAGGCTATGCCTCCACTCATTAAACAAGAAGTTTGGAGGAGCAGGGCAAGCCACTGTCCATGTCGTGGGAACTCTGGACACGTGCCAGCTCAGTGCACCATGGTCTAGCCACAATAGAAAATGGGACAGTTGCCACGCTACAGCTTGGTCTGACCCAGTAGAGCAAAGCACATGCACTCATTTTATTTTTATTTAATACGTTTTATATACCACCTTGCTTACATTCAAAGCGGTTTACAAATAACATCATAACATTTAGAGTTTTACATTGAACAGGATATTAAACTTGGATTAAGGGGAGATAATATACATCAAATCAGATGGAAGGCTCTTTGCTGTCCACAGACTCCTCCACATCATGAGGGACATGGAAGTCTACAGGGGCCCAGGCTGCTACAGCAGCTTCAACAGCAGCTGCAGCAGGAGCAAGGTGAGCATCTATATAGAGAATGTCAGGACATTTGTCAGGTTGCCAGATCCCCACCAGATATGTCCCCAACCGTGACCCTGAGCCACAAAGTGTAGCACAGCCCCCCAAGGCAAAAGCACTGCTGTATGTGAATGTCAGAGACAGGTTGGAGATACCATGCCCGCTCATCTGATCCAGACCATCTGATCCAGACCAATGAACACAGGGGACAAAACTGGGAAGAGACACATACATGGTGCACTGGTCAGAGATGAGAGCGGTGTCAGCTAAGAGCAGCTGGAGAGTGGTAGGACAGGAGCAGTGATCCGCAGGTGGGTCTGGATCCCAATGAAGTGCAGGATGCTGGTGGGAATGTAGTGTGTCCCATGCTGTAGGAGATGCAGGGAGAAAAGAGGGTGGCCAGGGCTCCACTACCAGTCACATCACAAGATGTCATGGGGATTAGTAGTATTGGTCCCTCCTAAGACCTTTGTAGATCAATATCACGTGTATGAGAAATGAAAGACACACATGTATATGTGAAGAAGAGACACATTTAAATTAATAGAGCACAGGATGGATATACCAGATTATGGTGCTGGGGCGCATGAATTAAGTGTCCTGAACACTGCTGTAACTGGCATGTCTGGTGGCCTTAAACGCAGAAATGTGTGTGAGGGGTGGAGGGTTGGCCCAGTGGTTAGACTTGCACTCCTTGTGACCGAAGAAAAGGCCAGGCAAGCCACATCTGATCATACCATGCCATAAAAACCCAGAGGCTGCTGGTTCACCAGGAGTCAGCACTGACTTGACCAATGTTCCCTCTAATTTTCTGTAGGCTGTGTGCGCATAAAATATCAGCTGTGTGCAGCTTTTGAAGGAAGGTTAAATTTTTGTGCGCCACATAATGACACTCGGAATTGCATACTTTAAAATTTGACTACACGTCAGAATACAGTATGTACACCACATTGATTTTAATCAAAATAAATGAAAATAGGCAATTACTAAATGAAGCGGGAAATTTCTAGTAATTACAATCATAACTTTTAAATTTTAAGACGTCTGTGTTGTTTTCTATCAGAATCAGAGCCGTAATTTTTGTGCGCTCTGTTGTAAAGTATGTGCGCTCGCTTGGCGAGGTGTGTGCGCGCGCACACGTGCACAGCTTAGAGGGAACAGTGGACTTGACGTCACATATAAAAAACATAAACATGTTTGTGAATATATGAGGATAGTCAGTGTGTGTGTGTGTGTGATGAGTGACAGGAAGATAGTACAGTAACTGTTTTGGTAGTCATTGATATATTAGGAGGGTCCCTCTTGTCTGAGAAGAACTATCCTACGCGCATGGGCACTGCATTCATTGGCCATTAGCATTGCAGGTACCTGCCATGTAGCAAGGGCAGGAGCAGCAGGATGTGCACAGAGTTTGCAGCAGGGGTGGGTGCCTGACATCTGTCTGTACACTGGGCATCTATGGTTAGAGCAGAGGCCCCTTGGGTCCCAGTTGTTACCTGAGAGGGTGCAGTTGTCACCACAACATGCTCCCCAGGCAGGCATGTTCCCAGCAATGCAAACACTGGTCCAGAGAACCACCTCCCTCCAAATGGCCACTTCACAGGCAGGACCAACCAATCCCCACAGCCAGAGTACCATTTGGCCAGATCACATCAGATGGGTATATTGCCTTAGGGAGTACCAACATGAGAGGATTGACAGCTGATGCCCACCAATCCCAGTCAGCTGTACACAATCCATGCCCAGACCCTGCAAGCCCAGCTAATCAAAGCCACACAGTATAGGCATGAGCAGAGGAACACCCCACATTCCGTGTCCACTTGGGACCATGCCAGCCCCAAAAGCCAATACCCATGATTATGCAACCACTAACAGACTCTCAGGACAGATACAGTAGTGGCCTGACAATGGCACACATCCCACCACTAACCATGTAACCAGGAAAACACCTGGTCAACCACATCACTGCCAGGACACACTGGTACCTGATATTGAAGCTGCAGGGCTATGTAGGGATGTCAGCAGGCAGGGTTTGACAACTGGCACATGACAGCAGCCCAACTCTTATGCTGTACCTAATGCTCACATCTTTTGCATCCTACATACAGCTATCCCGGAGGATGACTCGCCACACCAGAGGAGTCCACTGAGGAGGCATGACAGGGGACAGAGCAGCAACAGCAGCCGGGTCAGCACTGATGTCACTTCTAGCACTCCCAGTCCCATAATGCTATTGAGTGCCCCCACCCCACCCCCCATCATAGCAGAATGGGGAGGATGAGGAGGTGGTCCTCGTGCTAATGGAAGTGCCAGGTCCTGCTGAAGGGGACGGCCCCTTCAGTGGGGGGCCATGGCACAGGAGGGCTGGGCAGAAATGGCTGAGGCCAAGCCCCACCAGGAGGGGTCACCAGAGGAGGAGGTGGAGGCCCCCATGATGGAGGAGGGAGAGCTCAGAGAGGAGGTGTGAGCCAGACTTAGAAGTGACTGATGGGGAGTCCTTGGAGTAGGTGAAGTTGAGAGATGAGGTGTTGCCCACAGAGGCCAGGGGTTATGGGGAGGAGGTGGGGAGTGAATGCAGTGTGGTGAGGGAAGAGGGGTGTACTGGGGAAGCTGGGGTTGGGAGTGGGTGGAGGGGATGGCGGTTGCCTGAGGGAGGGGGAGCATTGAGGGGGGGGGCTGTGTTGTGGGGAGGGTGGGGATGGGAGTACACAGGTGGTGGAGGGTGAGGGTAGGCCTGGGGGGGAGAGGTTAGGATAGGGGGTTGGGGGAGCAGATGGGTGGAAGAGACAAGTCGCTGGCCACCTATCCATCAGCCATGGTGTAGCATGAGGCACCAGCAGCCACAGCAGACAGTGAGACCTGGCAGCAGGTGGAGAACTCGGAGTGCTCTGTGTGCAGGGTCTTGCTGCCCTGACCAGGCCATTGGACCACCTCATGCTGTACCTAGAGGACATGCGAGTGGAGCTGACACAGAAGATATGCCACCTCACAGAGGCACTTCCCTTCCCTTCAGGCCCTCCAGCTGATGAGGAGGAGGGCTGGTAGTCTGCCGGGGTCATGGGGTCAGGGCTCCCAGCATGCCTTGTCTGCCATGTGGTGGGTATGTACACCTCAGGACCTGTAAGTGGGTAAACGCACCTCCATGTTGGGTCTGACCTGCACATCCCCAAATGTAGTTGCAAGTGTCTAATGTAAAGACAATGTAATGTGTACACATACCAATAAATGTCTGTGTATTTGGAATATGCTGGTCTCAACTGCTCTGTTCAGTTGGGGCCACAGGGGGCACTGCAGTATGCATAGCGCAGTGCTTTGGGTTGGACAGTCAGAGGTGCAAAGCATCCAATGGTGGGACATGACCATGCACCCTATGAGTGAGGTGGGGCATGGCATTGAGTAGGGGGATTGTGTGGTCATGGTGAATGAGGGGAGGAGGGTCTGTGAAGGCACAGCCAGGGCCGGTGCTACAGTGTCTGGCACCCCCTGCAACCTATGCCTTCACGGCACCGCCTCCTTCATTATCATTTAATTTCCCCCCCCCCCCAGGTATGCTACCCTCTATCCCCCAAATCAGATCCCTTCTAGCCCCCTCCTTTCTCCCCCTTCAGCACACGTCCAGCCGCCTCCCTCTCTACTTTTCTGCTCCCTTCCAGCCCTCACCTTCCCCCATGTTAGCTCCCTTCCAAGCCCTTCTTTCACTCCAGTAACTGCTGTTGTCAATAGCTGCCTGCCCTCCCCTCATTGATGCACCACTGACAAAGTAGCAAGGACAGCTCATTGTACTGTGGCCCTGCCAGATTAGAAACTGCTATACCACAATGTTTCTAAAAGCGGCACCCAAGCAAAGGGAAATGAGTGTTCCCATTGGAAATGCTGCTGTTTAATAGTGTACATGATTGCAGAGGCATGGGAAAAATGTTTTCTCACGGCTTGCTGAGAGGTGAATCAGCAAGGGGGGGCAGCTAGAAATGGTGCCCCAGCATCAATGCCCCCCTGTGGCACATACTTGGCTCGCTGGGTAGTGCCAGCTCTGCAGATAGCACATGGATCACTGAGGCACTGGGCAGAGCAGAGTGGATGGCAGCTGCGCATGGCCCTGGGGGTTGAGGATGTGGGAGAAGGTTTGGAGTGGTTGTGCAGGGTAGGTGGCTCCTGGGAATAGCCACTGGGTACCGTGGAAATGGAGGCATGGTAATAGCATGGGCTCCCTAGCCCACATCCCTCCCTCCCAGCACCTCCTCCCCCCACAACCCCCATCAGATGGATTCTCATTCCTCACGCAAAGTGTGTTTGCACCAGGTTCTGGTGGGATGCAGATCCTCTCTTGTGGGGGCAACTTGGTTGTCATTGTCCTCCAGGGGTATGTCTGCCCCATTGGGCATGGGCTGCCTGTGTCATATTGCATAGTTGTGGAGCATGCAGCAGGCAAGGAATATCTGGCACACCTTCGCTGAGTCATTCAGTAGCTCACTGCCGAGTGATCCAGACATGAAGCTGCTCTTTAGTTGTCAGAAGATCCTCTCTGTGATGCCCCTGGATCTCCTGTGTGCCCAATAATGCTGCTGTTCTGATGGTGTGCAGGGATGGACAATGGGGGTCATCAACCATTCCCTCATCTGCATAGATATGGGGAGGAAATGCTAGTCTTTGAGAAAACAGGACATGGGTAGCACACCTCCTGCAATGTGACTCGCCACACATCTCTGACAGCCTGTCAATTGTGCCTGTGTGACAGATCAGTGCTATGCTGTCTGTTTACATGCTGGGTTGTGGAGCCATGTCTATTCTCCCAAACTGCAATGTGTTGGATTCATGTGTGTAGTGCTACCCATTGTGCTGTCTGTGTAGGTGCTGTGTGCCTCCTGGTACTGCTGTGGATGTGCACTGTGCCCAGTTGAGCTAGGTTGGAATATGTGCCCCAGCTAACTGACTCTGGGGGTTGATTATGCTATTATCTGGCAGCTTGATTTTGGCCTCACTCTATATGCACATGGTTCTCAGACAGTCACTGCGCAGAATGTGTCCTACAGGTTGTTGTCCCCTCATGTATCTGTAGTGGTGGTCCATGCTGCTATACCCAGTCAAATCTATGGGTACAGTGACACTAGCATTACAGTGATGCTCATGCAACATGCCTCAGTGTCGCTGTTTGCTGACAAGGGGCCTGTGCTGGTCCCCAGCAATTGCAGTTTTGCACTATAGATGGACGTCATACACAGTTTGGCCTGGGAAAGCTCTTTCAGGGAGTGGGGGAGTAGCCTGGTAGTTGTAGCAACTGCCTTGTAACCCACATGTCAGGGGTTTGATTTCTGCATCATCACTTTTCACAGTCACAGAAAAACCCTTACATATCACTAAACTATATTCATATATTACAAATGAAAAGAATCCATGGCTCAATCGAGCGTAATGCCTCCATAGGACATCTGCACAAATAAAATCCCTTAAAAGATGCAGACTTGAATTTTACCAAGATACGATTTGCAGGTAATAGTTAATACGTACAAAAGAGGGGAGACAGCCTCTAAATGATCTCCCTCGATTTGGCTAGATATTCTTGCCCACAGGGAAATGTGCCATCCATGACCATCAGAGACCGGAACACTCCTCATATCAATCACAATGTTTTACATGTTATCATCCACTGAAGTAACTAATTGTAGATTTTCATTTATTATGTTTCAATCCTTGCTCTCCACAATGATTTCACTTTCTTCATCCTTTCGATATTTTACATAGCTATGAAAGTCAGACTGCATCTCTTGAGGACCTCACGTCTCATACCCTATGAAGATCTCCGTTTTGCCAGTGGCTTAATCAGGGGCTGCTATTCATCATGTCAGGATTGATTGTCTACTAGCTTTGGCAACTGACGTCACTGGGCCTCTTAGAGCTCACTCCTGAACCAAGAAAAGCATAGAACCTGCACCACCATAGACATTAGCCTTCAGCAAATTTGACTGGTTGGGTGCCAATTTAAATTTATACTGAACAGAGTGGTTGATGGGTTACATAGAATTAAATCGTGTTGTGGGGACAAATATGACAACTGCTGAAATGAGACTCTACAGTTGGTTACTTCAGTGGTACATGATAGCTTGTGATACATGGTATCTGATTTGGAGGGTTTTGTGGCCCTCAATGGGCATGGATGGCCTTTGGGCAAGATCTATTTCTAGCCATTTCGAGGGAGCTCACTTAGACTGTGGATCCTCATCTCAATGTTCAATATTTATATTGGAACCATTTGTTAGAATAGTTTTGCTATCATCTCTGTAGGCTTTTATCAGAGCAGATGTATTATGGAGGATGTAGTCCCAACTGAACCATGGACTTGTTTCACTATTGCCATGTGAGTGTAGTT
The DNA here is from genome assembly GCA_033557465.1 of Ichthyophis bannanicus. Classification (NCBI taxonomy): domain Eukaryota; kingdom Metazoa; phylum Chordata; class Amphibia; order Gymnophiona; family Ichthyophiidae; genus Ichthyophis; species Ichthyophis bannanicus. The sequence goes on along the minus strand of CM066041.1, from coordinate 57,202,111 downwards.
TCGTTATATGTAGGGGTTTTTCCAGTGACAGATTGTGATTTTTCCTTGTGAAGTGGTGGTACCTTTTTAAGTATCATCACTTTTCATGCCTAGGTGGGTGCTGATTTCTGGTGACCCTGCAGCCTCTGGGTGTCCTTGGCACTGTGTGAGCAGGGGTCAGGTGCCAGCAGGATTCAAACCTTCAATCTGTTAGTTGCTGGGCAGATGCGTTTCCCACTTGGCTGCACCACCACTCCATATTGGACTGGCAGGAATGAGTCCCACTGCCTATGGTGCTCTTTCTGCTCATGTGGCCCCACAAGTGCTCTCCAAAGATGCCCCAGCAACACCCCTGTACCATCCCTGCATACCTGTGCACACCTGCCAGCGGGAGATACTTCCAGCCTGCAACCCCACAGTCCCCTATGATCCTCAGGACAGGCCTGTGTGAGCATGCAAGGTGCGATCTGTGTCCCATTACCTAGTAGCCAGCGACCAGAGATGGCTCTACCCTTAAGGGCGGCACGTATCAGACTGACTATGTAGGAGTCATGGCAGGATTCTGAGTAGAATGCTACAACATCTGTGATCTCAGCTTGCACATTACAGATCTACATGTTCATGGAGTGGTATGCTTTCCTGTTGTAATATTGGCCTCATGCCATCGCGGCAATGTGAGTGCAGGCGCCTATGCATTATTTACACATGTGTGTCTGTCTGGAAGTACACACACGTAACATTCTGGTCAGATCTATGTTGCTGTGCATGCCCATTTAAACGATATAAATCGTGGATGCCATTGATGGCTCTGCCCCTGTGGTTTGTGTGCATCTCTACACCTCTTCATTGTCTGGGAAATGACTCCCAAGGTGGCCTCGCGCAAACCAAATTTCACAGATGGGGAGTTGACATTCCGGATAGAGGAAATCCTTAGACTTTGAGATCCTCATAGGTACAGAGGAGACCAAGGTTGATGCCTATGAACACCAGAGAAGGTGGCTAGCTATATGCTGCAAACATAGTGCCATTTTTCACAATAACTGAAATATTGACAATGTGAAGCAGAAGTGGCAGCAGGTGCAAAGATATCTGCAAGAAGGCCAGATGTGTGGGATTGGATGGGCAGGTTGAGCCTTTGTCCGACCATGAACAGAAGGTCCTGGCCACTGTGGACCCCACTGCTATGGATGGTGTTGGCCAACTGGACACTTCAGTCCTCACTGGAACAGGGTGAGTTGCAATGTCGTCATTATGGGGAATATAGTAACAGTATATGACGGCAGATAAAGACCAGTATGGTCCATCTAATCTGCCCAGCAAGAGTAGGTGCAACTGCTGCTCTGTGCAGGTCACCCCTCCCCATGCCTTTGTTTTAAGAGTGTACCCACCGCTCCATTTGGGTCGCCCCTATTTGTTCAGATATAAGAGATCAGTTATGTTTTTGATTTTATCCTGTTGCTATAAAGGGATCCACTGTTTGTCCCATGCCATTTTGAATTCTGTCACTGTATTTGCCCCCACCACTTCCATCGGGAGGGCATTCCAAGCATCCACCACCCTTTCAGTGAGAAAGTATTTCCTGACGTTTCCTTTCAGTTTACCCCCATGCAGCTTCATGTTATGCCCTCTAGTTTTACAGCTTCTCTGTCATTGGAAGAGGTTTGTTTGTTTGTTCATTAATATTCTTTAAGTATTTAAAGGTCTGAATCATCTCTCATGTCCCTCCTCTCCTCCAGAGTGTACATATTTAGGTCTTCAAATCTCTTCTTATAAGTCTTCTGATGCAGGCTCCAAATCATTTTTGTCGCCTTCCTCTGAACTGTTTCCAGCCTTCTTATATCCTTTGCAAGATATGGTCTCCAAAACTGAACGCAGTATTCTAAGTGAGGCCTCACCAGCGACTTATACAGTGACATTAGTACCTCCTTCCTTTCTGCTGGTAAATTCCTTTCTGTATACAATCCAGCAACCTTCTGGCTTTTGCAACCACCTTGTCACTGTTTTGTGACCGTGATCCTCAAACAGTCACTCAGAGGTCCTTCTCCTGATCCATGCATACCAACCTTCGCCCCCTATCTCATACATTTTCCCTTGGATTTCTGCTTTCCAAGTGCATGACACTGCATTTCACATTAAATCTTAACTTCCAAGCATTAGACCATTCTTCCAGCTTTATAGATCCTTCCTCATGTTATCCACTCCTGCAGGGGAGTCTACTGTTTTTTGCAAATTTTCATGTCATCTGCAAAAAGACAGACTTTTCTATTCAGTCCTTCAGCAATATTGCTCACATATATTAAACAGTACCAGTCCTAGGACCGAACACTTGGCACACCGCTAGTCACCTTCATTTCATCCAAGCAAGTTCCATTTACCGTCACCTTCTGTCGTCTGTCAACCAATTTCTGATCCAGCTCACCACCTTTGGACCCATCCCTAAGCTGTTGAGTTTATTGATAAGCCTCCTATGAGGAACGGTATCAAAGGCTTTGCTGAAATCTCGGTAGATCGCATCCATTGCATGCTCTTGATCTAGTTCTCTGGTCACCCAGTCAAAGAACTCAATCAGATTTGTTTGGCAAGATCATCCTTTGAAACCATGTTGCCTCGGATCATGCAACCTGTGTTTTGAGGAAGTCCACTATTCACTCTTTCAGGAGCACCTCCATTACTTTTCCCACCACTGAGGTAAGGCTTACTGGCCTGTAGTTTCTCACTTCTTGCCAACTACCACTTTTGTGAAGAGGTACCACATCAGCCCTTCTCCAGTCCTTTAATGGCCTTGCAAGAACCACTCTGAGCTCCTTTAGTATCTTGGGATGTATCCCATCCGGTCCTATGGCTTTGTCCACTTTCAGTTTTGCAAGCTGTTCTAACACATCATCTTTTGTGAATGGTGTGGTATCTACTCCATTCCCATTTGTATATTTGCCAATCACAGGTGGTCCTTCTCCAGGACTTTCTCTAGTAAAAACAGAGAAAGTATTTAGCATTTTCACTTTTTCAATGTCACTTTCCACGAATTCATTCCCAGCACTTTTTGAGTCCTGCAATTCCATCTCTGATTTTCCTCCTCCACCCGAAATATAACTGAAAAATGTTTTGTCGCCACACTTCACATCTTTAGCCATCTTTTCTTCTGCCTTTGATTTTGCTATCCTTATTTCTTTTTGTCTTTTTTAGTTTGATCTTGTATTTTTTCCTGTGTTCCTCTGTTTGCGAGCTTCTGAATTTTGTGAAAGCTGTGTTTTTTGCCTTTTATTTGTGCAGACACTTTGGAGAACCAAATAGGTTTTCTTTTCCTCTTCTTTTTATTTACGTTCCTTACATATGCATCTTTTGCACCTTTTATTGCCTCCTTTAGTTTAATTTAGCCCATTGCAATTCCACTTCGCTTATCGCCTCCCACCCTGCCATCTCCTCCTTCAGGTACTTGGCCATTTTATGGGTCGGTGTTTTTGAAGTCTAGGACTTTGAGCTTGCTGTGACGGGCTATATCCCTTTTGTTGTCTGGCTGCTGCAGTTTTATTTGTTCTGTGGGATCTGCAGCTGCCACACCTATGCAGGCTTAACAGGGGTTCCCAGTCGCAGAGGTTTGGGGTATGGGGATGAGCATCTGCAGTGGTGCACATCATAGGGGACATGCACTGATATCTGATGGAGTGGGGTTGGGGCATGCTCAGGGCATGTTGCTCAGCTATGTGGGGCCCAGCTGTCTATTTGGGGGGCTCTGTGGTTGCAGGTTTGTCATTTTGTGTTGCAGTGGTTCCCTGTTTCACACTGCTGTATGGCACACTGGGATACCAGCCCCCACCTAACACTAACACCGTTCTCTTATTTCAGTCATGTCAGGTGTTTGGTGTTCTCTGCTACACTGACATTCACTTGTGTATGTGGGCACATTATTCGGCATAGGATACATCTTTGTTCCTTAAGTCCGCAGGTGCAGATGCAGCTGTGGGTCCAGGCAATGACCCGATTTGCCACCACTCTTGCCAATCCTCCAACAGTGCAGCCTGATACATACATACTGCCACCTCTGAGCCACCCCAGGGTGGGAATTTGCAACCTGTGGCACTGGCTGACAACCCAGCAGTCCACATCAATGTGTAGCAGGGGGATGTGGACTCCGGTGGGTTTGAGGACCAGCTTGCACCCTCACCTGAACCCTCTGAGAGGCAGGGTATAGCTCAATGTTGGTATTGCCACCACCAGCACACCTCTGAGCAGCTGCTACTATGTGCTAAGCAACTGCTGGCCCTGAATGAGTCACCAAATGGGGATGGATAAAACTGGACCTTTTGCCCCATAGTGTGATCCTGCAGGAGCGCCAGTTGGCTGCTAATGAGCACCTGGATGCATCCATGTGCAACCTCAATGCAAGCATTGATCACCTGCTGGCTCAGCTGGCACAGACACAGGCTGCCCCTATTCCAGTCCCTATCCCCCTGTGCTAGGCAGTGACAGCACCTAGCCAGTGGCCCCAGATTCAGCTCCCACTAGTGGTGGGTCTGCTACTGCTGGCGCCCCTTCCACCATAAGCACTCCTGCACCAGGGTCTGTGCTGTCCTCCAGAAGGGCCGCCTCGCATGCCAGTTGGAGGGCTGCCTCTGCAGCAGACTCAGCCACCATGGCACCTTCTAATATTTGTGCCTTGTTCCTCTAAGCATGGAGCCTCCATTGATCTTCCCAAACTACCATGTGGGTCTGATGGAGGAGAGTCGGGACGGCAGCAGTTCGGGAACAGATTGCACACCACCATCCACACCGGTGCAAGCCATCATGCCTGCACTTGGGCAGGTGCCCTCTGGGAGGAGGTGATCCAGGGAGAGGGCAAGGGGTTGGGGAGGCCAGAGTAGCAGTCACATGGGGGGCTTGGTGTGTGTGCTTGAGGTGGGGTGGGGCTGCTGTTCTGTTGGTGTGAGTGTGGTGTGGGGATGGCTGCAGGTGATATGTGGGGTATTCGGATGTGGGCACACTTGTGATCTCTGTTCTCCCATTGGTGTGACTGTGGGGTGTTTGGGTGGGTAGGGACAGGCATTTGTGTTGTCATGCCCTTGGTGGGGGGGGGGGGGCTGTACCTCTGCTTCTGCCATGAATAAATGGGTCTGCATCACACCTACTTGTCTCCATGTCTCCTTATGCCTCATTCTGCAGTGCTGCTCACATTAGCGTCCTTTGTCCTGCCACAGGGTGCCATAGGCTTGACAGCTGCTCCCATCTAGATGGGTTTTCCTGGCTTCAGCCATGCCGGTTTCTCAGATTCCATTCACAGTGGCTATGTATGTCAAGTTCATTTTTTATCTAAGTCCTGTCCTTCTACCATATTTCTGCTGGTCTACTTTAGACATCTGTGGGGCAGATGCGGGTCATACAAGGGTACGACCTGTATGAACTTTATACATTTCGGCCACATGCCATGCTCCTGTTCTGCCCTTGACGTGCATGTTCTGAGATCCCTGTCTTCATGGCATGTACGTGCATGTGGGCTGCTTTTTGGCATATGGATGTAGACGTGTTTATATGAGATCTGTCTCCTGTGCATGTCCACATGGCTTATTCGTGTTTCAGAATGACCCCCTAAGGGGTTGAACAGCAATGTATGGTCACTACAATGGAAATTCTGGACCAGGGACCATGCATTAATGAAACATAAGCCATGTGGTCTTTTTCTGCTGTCATGTTTCTGTCTAGTCTGCCCTTCCATATCAACCACTACAACAGTTCCCTTTTCCCTTTAGAGATCCGCTGTGTTTGTCCCATGCTTTTTGAATTCAGATAATGTCCTTATCTCTACCACCTCCACTGGGAGACTGTTCCACACATCTACCACTCTTTCCATAAAGAAATATTTCCACATATTACTCCTGAGTCTGTCCTCTTTCAACCTCATCCTATGTCCCGTTGTAGCAGAGCTTGCTTTCAGTCGAAAGAGGCTCCCCTCCTTTGCATTTATGCCACAGAGGTATTTAAACATCTTAATCATATCACCTGTATGCCACCTTTCCTCTAAAGTATACATTTTAAGATTCTTAAGTCTGTCCTCATATGCTTTATAACAAAGACCACTAATCATTTTAGTAGCCACCCTCTGTACCGATTCAAACCTGTTTTATATCCTTTTTTTAATGTGCGGTCTCAAGAATTGCACACAATACTCCAAAGGAGGCCACACCAAAGACCTATATACAGTAGAGGCACTATCACCTCCTTTCTTCTGCTGGCCATTTCTCTCCCTATGCACTCAAGCATCCTTCTAGCTTTCGCTGTCGTCTTTTCTACCTGTTTAGCTGCTTTAAGATCATCAGACACAATCACGCCTGTCCTGCTCTTCTTTTGAGGACAGAAGTACTTCACCCCCAATATTATATTGCTCCCTTGCATGGCAACAGCCCAAATGCATGACATTGCATTTTTTAACATCATCTTTTCCTGCAGCACTACGTGGACCAAGATCACATTCCACACCTTGACACGTCCAGTAGCACAAACAGACAAAACCCAAGCAACAACCATTCTGGATCGAAACCGAGCACACCAGACCCTGCTCCACCTGACAAATAGTACTTCCCTCACCCGAACCGTCTACAATTCCCAGATAAACCAACATGTAAATAGTTAGCTATTCCTCAACATAAGTTATGTGTAAATACGCTGTTAAAATACGCTGTAAAAATTGTACATTTCTGTTATATTGTAAGTTAAAATGTTTCATTTCTGTTATACTGTAAGTTCAGTGTAGATTGGCTTCACTGAACAGTTATTGTTTCATGTAAACCGCGCTGATGCCGCTGATGATTAATTAATTAAATCTCGTCTGCCAAATTCTAGACCATTCTTCAAGCATAGCTAGATCTCTCCTCATGTTATCTACATCTTCCTGGGTGTCTACTCTATTGCAAATTTTGGTATCATTTACAAAGAGGCAAATCTTATCCAACAGCCCTTCCACAATATAACTAACAAAGATGTTAAAAAGAATCGGACCAAGAACAGATCCCTGGTGTAAACTATAGGTAACCTCCTTTTTCCTCAGAGTGAACTCCATTTACCTGTACTCTTTGTCGCCTCCCACTCAACCAGTTTCTAACTCAAGCAGCAACTTTAAGGTCCATCCCTAGGGTGTTCAGTTTGTTTATAAGTCACCTGTGCGGAGCTGTCAAAGGCTTTACTAAAATCTAAATACACCACATCCTTGAGCAGTTCCCAATACTCTTCACCCTAGGGCAGTAGATCCCAACCCTGTCCTCTGGGACCCCAGGCCAGTCAGGTTTTCAGGGTATCAACAATGAATATGTACGAGATAGATCTGCATGCACTGCTTCCATCGTCTGCAGATCTGTCTCGTACATATTCATTGTGGATATCCTGAAAACCTGACTGGTCTGGGAGTAGCTGAGGACTGGGTTGGGAACCACTGCCCTGAAGGCTCTGCCTTTGGATCTTTTCCTTTTAGCTGATGGGAAATTGAGAACCAACTTGGAATCCAAACCAGGGACCTTCTGCATGATAGTGCAGTGCACAGCACTTCACAAACAAGTCACAGCTGCCCCAGAAATCTCATCTGTAAAATACAATTTTAACTCTTTAAAAAAAAAAAAAAAGAGAACATTTTACAAATCGGGGGGGGGGGGGGAACTCAAAATCAAATTCGCTCCTTATTTTGGAAATTAACAGATGTGACACAAGTTTGTATTCATTCATTGGAGATTCTCCAGCTCTGCACCACCCTAACTAATTGTACATGTCTTTTGGACCTCACTATATGTGTAGTGAAAAGGTAAGAATAGGAATGTCCAAGCCCCAAAATTACCTAATAACTTTGAAAGTTCTTTGACTGGTGTATTTTTTGAGACTAGCTTAAGGATAATGAAGAGGCTGTTGCAGGACGTGACTGTCTTGAGACTGCATAGGTCTCTTGCTTTTTGAAGCCTGCTGTTGTGTTACTTGCAAGGCTGCATTTTGGTACAAATAATTCTTTGCCGAAGATGTACCTTAGAGCACAGGTCAGACAAGCAGCTTTTACTTGTATATATGCTCGGAGATGGGTTTTATTGCATAGCATCTGTCATCAATTTTGCTTGTGCAATTGTCGTAAATCTCGACAAAACCTGGAGGAAAGAAAACCAAGACAAATTGCTCAGAAAAGGAATAGTGCAGCAGGCCCAGTTTCATTTGGAGAGTTGATGCTTTTAATAGAAAGTGTGGATATTAAAGATATTGTTGCTTAATGCATGAACTGTAATCAAACACAGGAAGATGAAATAGTTTCCTATAGCATCATAATCACCAGAATTCATTTTCCTGTTTTCAAAAGTGAGAGCATACCAGTTGTTGACCAAGTTAAGCTGAAATTGTTTGTGTGCATAAGACAATCGCATATGACCTCCTCAAGATCATCTAAAGAATAAAGGATGCTTTTATAAAATGCCAGTCTCCTGTAGCGTCTCAACTTAATACACGATAGCTATTTGTTAGAAGCGTAAAGCTTTTGTCAGTTTTATATTTTAGAATCTAACAAATGTGGTGAGTTGGTGCATTTCATATCCTGCTGCGTTGTACGTGTGGAGGGTGCTTCTGTACGCTTCGCAGTTAACGTGCGTATGTGGGGCCTATGCTATAAAGTAAAGCATAAGTGTTTTGTCACTTTATAGAACAGGGCTATAAGAATGGAGATAGACATGCAACTTACACCAATCTTAAACTTGGTGTAAATTCCCATGACTAGATTCCTACAGAAGGCGCATATGTTATAGGGTTTGAAAACTTGTGTGTAAATTTAGGCCTCACCTATCTTCCACCCAAGCTCCATCCCTGTTCTCACCCAAACTGAAAGTACACACAATGGGAAGTGCACATACCGAATAGTGGCTGTCAAACACGCGTGTAAGTGACCATTCACACATGTAATTCCTTTAGCATAGGGACTGGCATATGTCACTAGCGCGTAACTTTCTGCATGTGTTTTATAGAATCGGTCCCATGAAGTGGGTGGCTTGGATAAACGTTTGGGACATTTTGGGAGTCTGTATAAGAGGGAAAGAAAAATAAAGAAACCCATTTAACTAGCTTGTTTAAGTCGTTATCCCAAAGTGAAATGGAGTATCATGGCCTAATGATGTCAGCGGTCATAAACATTAGTGAAAGGGGTTACTAGATTAAAGGCACAGACAAGCTATCGGTCAGTTTAAGTAGCATTAGAAACTAGCAAAGAAAAAGGAGGAGGTTCGGTCTCAAGGGACCTATTTATTTAAGTGTGCTATGCAGTTAATGTGGGGACAAGGGTGCTATTAGCACAGTGGTTTGACAGCATGCCACTTCCTGTGTTAACTGCCAAGCAGGAAATGGGCGGGGATTAAATGAAGTAATTGCTCCTGCGTTAGCTGTCATATCTTAACTGTTAACACAGTACATAATATGGCACATCTAAAGCCACCTCAGTAACAAGTGTGTTATCTACAATGCAGAATATATGGTAAGATTTGGAGATACACTCAACAGTTAACATGAAGGCTTTGTAGTTACCACATGTTCAATTTTGTCAAACTAACACATTGTAACTGCATCGTCATATGCATGTTAGTAAATACATAGAGCCCTAGAATTTTTAGGGAGACCCCTAGTTTGCACCTCTGAAATGAGCATTCATATTTTTCTACAATGACGATCAGGTTCCAAAATGGCTTTGCTTCTGATGAATATAAACTTTGTAGCTGGTGCTCATTCTGCTCTTTTCCTGAAATGGAAACTGAAGTGTTTTTTGTCTGGTATTGAAAGAGATCTGTTTTTATAGAAGGGTATTCATTTCATTCCATCCAAGGGAAGCACACAGAATGGAATAGGAGGCAGGTAGGTGGGGATGGAGGACCTCTTCCTAGAGGAGGTAGGTGGATCCTTTTCACTTGTTTGTGTTTTACATTTGTTGTCTTGAGGCGAGATGGACAAATGGCATGGAATGCTCTTTATTCTGCGGCCCTCTGCACTGGTGTGATGTCATAGTTCCATTCTATATTTATGAGTGCTTTCCCCTACAATGCAGATCGTAATATCTCAGCCCTTTGATGAAATAGCGTTATTGCTGTCCATGGTGTACCTAGCCTATTTGACATCCAGAGCACATCTTTCAACCCCCCCCCCCCCCCAGCACCAGCACCATTACCCCCGTGCCTCCCGGAAAACTTATTCTGTTTGTCAGCTTGCTGTGCTGTTTCCACTCCAGGCTGCCGGCTGTTCCTCCTGGTCCAAGTCTTGCAGTACAGCTCTAGGGCCTGGAGTGGAGAAAGAATGACAAGCTGGCAAACATAAAACAAGTTTGCCACACATGCTTCCGCCATGTGGGCCCAGAATTTATGCGACTGCACTTCCTTCTCTGCTGGTACCTGGGGCGGACGGCACCCATCGCCACACCCTTGGTACACCACTGACTGCTAGCCTTCTACTAGCCCTATGCGTGTCATAGACGTGTTAGTATTTTAGGGCCTTACAGCTACCATATGCCTGATATTACTTTATACTGGAGAACTGTGCCTGTTTGTAAGGAATCTGTGTAACTCTTCTGTCCCTTTACTGGTGTTTCATGTTTGTCCAATTATTGTCTAGTTTCTTACAAAAATGATCTAAAAAAAAAATGAAAATTAGATCCACAGCTGTAATTTTAACCCATTCTTGCACCGAATGAAAGAGCGGAGCTTTGCTATGTGTATATGTGGCTGATGACATCACTGGAGCATCTGAAATTGGTTACAGTCTTAATTACAGTTTGGATTAAATTAGGGACCTATTACACATTGAATAATTGAAACCCTGCTGAGACCACATCTGCTAACTCCTAATTACATCCCACGATTTTGCTAAACTTGAAGTCTGCATCTTTATTTCATCCTTGGTGTAACTAATTAATTGACAAGAGTAATGCAATCAGGCCCCTGACCATTAATTAACTCTTTTTAAACACTCATTTGGCAACGAAGCAACTTTTTTTGCCAGTTTAATTGTTGCTGATTTTAGACTTTTGTTCTTTCATGGGGAACCTCGGAAAAGTGACAGATGCAGAATATTTTAGAGGAAACTCCATGTTCCCAGCTCAGTTTGGTGGACGTATCGCTAACTTTTTGGTAGCTGAGCTTAGGAAAACAGTTTGGCTGTTTATATCGTTTTGCTGGTTATTGCTATTGTTGGGTGCTGCATGTTCAATGAGATTCTAACTCATCAGTTCTGATTTGGGGGATTTGTCCTGATACCCTTTTTAAGTTCGTGGAGGGTTTTTTTTTTTCTCTCAATTTACAGAACGTGCAGTAAAAATGCAACGTATGCCTTGGGGTCAATGCTGACATCTGACCAGTTCTAAATGACTGACTGAAAATCCCAAATTTCATTTTTGCTTTTGGTTCTGCCTTCTGGATCATAAGTTCATTTGCTATCTTCAAAATGTGTCTAGGCTGCTAAAAGTTAGACTCGATGCACTGAAGACCTTGTTCAAGTCAGATGAGGTATAGCAGGCATGTCCAACTTCGAACAGGTCATGATCTACTTTTTCCAGCCAAAAGTGCCGATCTACCACCATGAAAATTAAGTTTCAAATTAGTTTCAAATTAAATTTTAACCCAATAAAGTTGGAGGATTCCCCCCCCCCCCTATTTTTCATAAACCTTCTGTCATTTACTTGGATGTGATCAGCTGTTAAGTAAATTAAGCAAAAACAAAACAGAGACAAAGATCCAGTAAGAACTGCGAGGGGAAGAGGAAAGTCCATTTCTTTTCTTAAAGTTTTATTGAGTAATAACTTTCTTTAATTGTCATAATAACTTTCTTTAACTTTTATTGAGTAATTTGTGTTAAATTTAGGTCGAGTATTGATCCAGGCTGATCTTGCACAATCTTTAATATTTCGCTCTTGTTCGTTAGTGAGACGTCTGAGCCTGCATTTCATCCACCAGCTTTTTGAAGTTGGGTGAATATTGCGTGAGGGCCAGTCTCAGGGAATCCTGGAGTTGTTCATCTGTAATGTCGGAACGTTGTGTACTCTTTGTCATTTTCAGAGGGGAAAATGCAGATTCACACAAATAAGTTGAACCAAAACAGGAGTGTACAGCTTCACTGCATCTTAAGTTGGGAAATTTTGTCTCTAGGTACTAGCTTCCAAAACAATTCTTGCTCACCACGGGTCTTGAGAAAAATGTCATTTTTAAGGGTTAATATTTCGTTTTCAAGAGATGGCTTGTTCAATGAGTAATTTTTACTGATAGCAGCTGCAGTTTCTTTAATGTCCACATCTACTTTGAATGGGTATGACAAGTACTCCACAACTGTTCCAATTTTTGGGAAGTCACAGAATCTATTTTCGAATACCTGGATAACAGAACAGATTTCTGTCACATACTACTTGTTCTGAAAAACAGAATTTGGATATTGTCCCAGATGGTCCTGCATATTAGGAAAATGATCAAAAGTGGTGTTTGCAAGGTCAGTCATTAGCTCAAACTTGCTCTTGTAGGATGAGACTGTACTTATCTTGCCAATGCATTTGTTTTTACCTTGTAGTTCAAGGTTCATATCACTTAGTTCGCCAGTAAAGTCAGCGAGAAATGCCAGATGACATAACCATTCCTCATCTTCCAACTCTGCTTGGTCATCTCCCCTCTCCTTCAAAAAACTTCTTATTTCATTCAGCAAATCATGAAATCTTTGCAGAAATTTGTGCCTACTTAGCCACCTTACATCTGTGTGCAAAATGATTTCCGCTGCCCCTTCATCAAGAGTAAGATTGAAAAGCCGTCTTTGCAGTGATCTTCCACAAACTGAATTTACAATTTGAAAGTGATGTCCATGGCATTCTTTTTATTGAGTCTCTTGCTTGCCAAAACTTGCTGGTGAATGATGCAGTAGTAAGAAAGGAAATCTGGGAAGTCATCATGCTGTCTACAGAGGGCTATGAAACAGTTAACCTCACCTGTCATTGCTCTTGCTCCATCCGTAGTGATGGAAACAAGTCTATGCAATGGAAGATTACACTTTGTCACAAAAGAATGGAAAGAACTGAATATTTCCTGACCGGTAGTTCTCCCTTTTGAAGAAATCATTCCAAGTAGTTCTTCTTTAACACTGAAGTCTTCAAAAACCATCCGGATAAAGACTAGTAACTGGGCTATGTCTCTTATGTCTGTAAATTCATCCAGTTGGAGTGAGAAAGCAACACAATTTGAAACATCCTTCAACAATTGTTCAGTTGTGTCTCCACACATGTCTTCTATTCGCCGCCCGACGGTGTTTCTTGACAATTGCACATGTTGAATAGCAGCTATGATCTTTCTTATTTTTAAATCCTTCAAAAAGATTGTTAGCTGCTTCAAGAAAACAAACTTTTACAAATTTCCCTTCAGTGAAAGGTTTGCATTTTTTGCGATCAGGTTGCTGACCTTGAAGGATGCTATGGTTGCATTGACCGAATGTGACCTTGGCTTCGCCATCAACTGTTACTGAGTAGCCAATTTTGATTTAAGTTCTTTGAGCTTCAGTTTACAAATTTCACTTTTGGGTGGAAAATCAACCTCAAACTTATTGCTATGCAGAGCCTTATAATGACGTTCCAGATTACCCTTTTTGGGCAAGGATACTGGGGCGTTACAAATTAGACAACACCTGTTAGCCCTGTTTAAGCGCCCTGTTTATGGTAAATGCATTGTAGTCTCCTACATTGCACAAATATGTTTTCCTGTAAACCGCGCTGATGACGAATAGTGTGGTATAGAAAATAAATAAATAAATAAATAAACACTTGTCTTTCACCCTGATGAAGTAGTCCATTTCCCATTCATCATGAAAGTGGTAGGTTTTGCTCTTCTTTGGAACACTCATCTTCGTTATACTGGGGTGGCTGGATGTAAGAAGGCCAAATCTGCTAAGTTAGTATAAACACTGGCTGAATCTGGTCCAAAACTGTCACTGTCCCAAAGTATTAAAGATCAACAGGAACTGAAGACCTCTGGATGATGTGCAATACAAGGCCTGGAGATGCCAAAACCACACATGCAGTTCTAAAAGTAAAAATAAGAATTCATCATACTGGCACCAATAATCAAATACCACCAAACAATCATCAACAAAACTCAAACACCTGTCCAGCAAACCAGATAAAATCAAATACCGCCAAACAAGTTCAAATACCACCACACGTGATTTAATAAATTCTGCACACAGTGTAGAATCAATGCAAAGGCAAGGCGAAATAAAATTGCAGTGTAGAATCAACGCAAAGGATAGGCAAAATAAAATTGCAGAGGCAAGCAAAAGTCATAGTGGTTTGAACCAATTTGAAGGCAAGGCATAGGCAAGTTAGAACAAAATTGGAAAAGCCCACCAAAATCACCAAATTCTTGACACTTTGTTGTGTCTGCCCAAAAATGTTTAATGAAAGCAAACTATAAAGCGACCAATGACTAGTACACGACACGACTAATACGTTAAGTGTATTCAGGTAAAGCCCAGGCAAATGGATATTGCCGGTATATAACACACTTCTAAGGGGTGTTGGGGCGGGGCAGGAACGGGTGATTCTGAGAGGCAGGAGACCAGGTATGACGCCAGGCCTGTGGCATCTCATCGCGGGCAGTGGCCTCCTGGGGTACCCACAAACTATTGGCATGAAAACAACAAGCGCCCCCAATACACCCGCAGACAAGATTCCTGCAGGCAGGGAAAAAAGACAAATAAAGGATCAGCAGCGGCGGCAAGCCCTCGGCAGATGACCTGCCGGCACGAGCTCTCTCCTAGCGATGGGGTGAGCTGCTTGAGAGATGGAGCCAAGTGGGGCTGGCGATCTACCTCTGACCCCTCCATGATCTACAGGTAGATCGCGATCTACCTGTTGGACATGCCTGATATATAGCTTTGCCCTGCCAATCTAAGGAGAAGCTCCATGCATTTCTGCAAAGGGTTTTATGAAACGGTCACACTCTGACATTATTACAGTTTCTCTGCTCCCAATATGGCTTTATGCTGCAAGAGTCTGCATTTGGTGGCAAGGCTGGCTCTAGAGTTGGTTCAAGGTGTTGGTGCCCTAGACAGGCCTTAAGACTTGCACTCTCCTTGGTTGTCAATCTATTGTTCAGCTTTGAATGCCTGGCTCTTTATCCCCTCCCCCCCTCCCAGACGTTGCTTCTCTAGGAGGTGGCCAACTAGTTTGCCTGATGGTTGGGTTGGCTCTGCTTGCTGGACAGCTTAGAAGGAGTGGAATTGGACCACTAGACAAACAATGGGGAAGTGTGAGGAGAGGGAGGGGGAGAGTTTGGAATGCACTCCAGAAAAAGCATGCAAAAGTAGTGACTCTTTGGGTTAAGAGTTACCTTTCCTCGCCTATTGGCACATAAAAGTTGTTGTGGTTGTTGTAAAGACAAAATTTAATATGCAGCTTTCCAACTAGAAAACCATTTTGCAAACATTGCAAGCTGCTCACAGACTACAAGCTTTAAGAATTATTAGATTTCATTGACCACCCTTCATAATGTATCAAGGCAGTGAATATTTTTAAAAGCTAGTTTAAAAAAGCAGAAATTTAAAAATAACACAAAATAAGTAACAATATGAGACAACAATCAACAAGATATACAAGCAAGGAGAAACAGAAGGGTCAAACGTTTTACTGTGCTGTATTTAAATCAAGAGGAACAAAGAGGATCAGTGATAAATTCGACTAGACAAAATTTAGGAACAGAATAAACATTCACAATCCAGAAACCTTGGGTCAAAAATAGCCTAGCAGTAGAAGTGAAGGAAAAGGAACAAAAAGTCTAATTATAACATTTTTTTTTTTTTTTAACTTTTATTTTCATTTTGCAACAAACAAAAGAAACAACACACCAAAGGAGACAAAACAAGTATACAATAAAGAAAAGTAAACCCAATTACCCCCCACCCCCACGCTTCTTCTCTAGCTGATTATGTCAGCATGTGAGCGCTTCCAAACAACAGTGATTATACATCAAAACAATCAAAAGAGTATCTGCGATACAGAATAATCATGGGACAAAGATATATACAAATTTAGACAGTCAGATGAGAGCATTGAGCAGAATGTACATAGTCATTGAGCATCTTCCATTTAGACCGATGATGAGGAGTCTGAGTGGGAGAAGCAAACATACGAGGTATTTGTTCATATTTACTGTAGAGACAGACATGATTCCACCATTCATTGGGGCTCAGCTGGGAGCTATTTTTCCAGTATTTCGTAATTAGGGAAATAGCAATGCCAAGCATAAAGTCCAAAAGGAAGTTAGCCGTTTTTGGAAGAGAGGGGATCCCCGCAGCTGAGCGAAGTCCCACTATCCTCCAAGAAAGGGGCTCTTGAAAGTGCAAAATAGACTGGATACGACCCCAGACCCGACGCCAGTAATACTGTAGTGCGGGGCATTCATACATAACATGAGGTAGTGAACCAATGGCCGCATGGCATGTCCAACAACTATTGCCCTGAGTAGTGTTCCATTTGGCTAATCTGTCAGGAGTGTAAAAACACCGGTGGGCTAGAAAGAAGAGTGTCTGAGTGAGTGAGGCGGATCGGGAGACCCGTGTCACTCTACTCCAGACAAGGCTCCATTGCTCCGGGGTCAAAGTCACATGCAATTCTCTCTCCCATGCTTTCTGCGCTATAGGGGTATCTCTAGTTATAGCATTACATAAGGTTTTGTAAAAATTGGATGCTACACCCGGTGAACTACCGATAGATCGGATAGTCTCCAACCAACCTTGTGTAGGGGAGGCCGATGGCGGGAGCACCTTAGCACTCCGAAGGCAATGCTGAAGTTGCACCAACTGAAAGTAGTGTTTCGCTGGGAGACCAAATTCAATTTGCAATTCACTAAAAGTTTTCCAGCGACCTTCATGGAACAACTGACTAGGAATCCAAATGCCCCTAGTGTACCAGGGGCTCCACGCCATCGGCTTATTTTGTATTCGAAATCGAGTATTATACCAAAGTGGGAGCTTGTCTAACGGACAGAGTCGGGAGTCTAAAGAGTGCATAAGAGTAGTAAAGGCACCTAAGGTGTCTAAAAGCATTGGTGGAAAGTGGGAGTCTGATGGGAGAGTCATACCAGGGAGAAAAGTAAGAGGAATCGGTTTGCAAAGGTCCTCTTCTATGTCTAGCCACACAGGTCTACTCGGTACTGGATCTTCCAGCCAGCGAGCGCCTTGTTTGAGAAGAAAAGATTGATGATACTTCAGGAAATCAGGGAATCTGACACCCCCATTTTCCTTATCTGCTTGCAGCTTATGTTTCGCTATCCTAGGTGTCTTGTTTTGCCACAAGTATCTAGTCAGAAGGCCCTCTATATCTTTATATACGTCGAGGGAAGAGACAGGGCAACATTTCTAAGATATAATTCACTTTCGGAACAATCATCATTTTTATGGTTTCTAATCGACCCCACCAGGTAAGTGTTAAAGGAGTCCAGCGGTGAGTTAGCGCCCGGACTTTAGAGATTAAGTCTTTGGCATTGAAGGAGATAGTGTCTTCCAAAGGAGAACAATAGTGAACCCCAAGGTATTTGACCATGCGAGGTTGCCATAAAAAGGGGAAGGGTTGCATATCTGCCTGATGAAGCAAAGGATTTAATGGAAAGGCTACCGACTTGGTCCAATTTATCTTATAACCGGACAGTTGTGAGTATTTACCAATGTGCTCTAGGACAGCCGGTACTGAGTCTATAGAGACAAAAAGCATAAGGTCATCAGCATACGCTGAAATTTTGATTTCCCTATGGGTGAAGGGGACTCCATGAATCTCCTCCGATTGCCGGATTAGTAAAGCCAAGGGTTCAAGTGCAAGATCGAAGAGAAGTGGAGACAGTGGGCATCCCTGGCGAGTGCCGCGTTGAAGGGGAAAAGGCTGAGACTTTAAAGCATTGGCACATATACTGGCTGTAGGCTGTGCGTACATGGTGCGAAGACAACGGAGAAAACCTTCCCCGAATCCGTACCAGCGGAGGACTGCAAACAGGAAGGGCCACTCTAAGCGATCAAAGGCCTTCTCAGCATCAAGTGAGAGGCCAACAAATGGGCGATCAAGATTAACTGCGGTAGTCAGTACATGGCATAGAGTCCGAGCATTGTCAGCAGTTGATCTACCAGGAATGAAACCGCATTGATCTGGGTGTATTAAGGTAGGCATCCTATCCGAGAGCCGGGTAGAGAGAATGGTGGCAAATATTTTATAGTCCGCGTTTAGGAGGGAAATTGGACGATAATTAGCTGTTAGTTGCGGGTCTCTCCCCTCTTTCTCAAAAACTACTACATTTGCCATTGAAAAGGACCCAGAAGGAGAACCCTCCTCGGCCAGAGCAGAAAAATAAATTTTCAAAACTGGAGCTAAGTCAGCGTGAAAAGTTTTGTAGAATTCAGCAGGGAGACCGTCTGGGCCTGCGGCTCGACCTGAGGCACATTTCTTGATAGCAGAATGAATTTCTGAGACAGTAAATGGTGTGTCCAAGGCCACTCTATCTTCGTCAGATAGGGTCGGTCTTTGTACCCCTGAAAGTAAGCGTTCAAATACATCTGGCTCAAAATCACATTCAGATTGATAAAGCCGGGTATAAAAATCACGAAAGAGTTCTAAGATTTCGGTATCTTTAGTGACCAAGCCCCCCCCCGACGGATTACGGAGGGCGGTAACACGCTTGGCTTCTTTTTGACCTTTTAGGGCATTTGCTAATAATTTGCCAGCACGATTATTTTCCCGATAATATAGCCCTTGTTGAGATTCGATATTTTTAACAGCAGCAGTGTACAAAAGCTGATTGTATTGAAAACGCAAGCGTTGTAAACGGAGTAAAATACATGGGTCAGTACGGGACGTGAGGAGACGCTCCCCAGCTTGTATCTGCTGCTCTAGAATCAGTAAATGCTGCTTTCTTTGTTTCCCCTGCCGAATTTGATAGCTAGTTATAGTGGCGCGGATAGATGCTTTAAAACCCTCCCACCAAGCCCAGCTCGCTGTGTCATGGGGTGAGTTAAAAGAAAATAATCTTGGATAGCGGCCTTTATATCAACCTGAAAATCTTTTTGACCCAGTAGGGATCTATCAAAAAACCAAGCTCGGGGAGAATCGTCCCGCGCAGTGACACGTAATGATAAAGATATGGCAGCATGATCTGAAATATGGAGAGGATGAGTCCTAGTCGTGTCTACTTGAGAAATCAGTGCTTTGGAAATGAGAAAGAAATCTATTCTAGATTGGGAGTGATGGGGGGCAGAAAAGAAAGTGAACTCTAAGTCGGAGGGGTGAAGCAGCCTCCATATATCTACCAGCGCAAGATCTTGCATCAGAGCTGTAAGGGTAGCAAGACTCTTGGGTGGACTACTCGTTCTAGGCGGCTGTCTATCTATCAGAGGGTCTAACACTTGATTAAAATCACCACCAAGTATTAATGGAGTATTGGCAGAGGCCTGTGCCAACTGCGCAATACTTGCATAGTAAGCAGGGTTGTCCACATTCGGGGCATAAATGCAAATACATGTAAATTCACTATCTCCAACCTTAAGATGTACGCGGGCCCATCTACCCTCCTTGTCAGCGCTAGTATCAATTACAGTAGCTTGCAAAGATTTCTTAACCAAAATGGCTACCCCGCACCGTTTGGAAACGGCGGGAGAATAGGCAGCCACCATGTAAGGCTTAACATTGAGTTTCAGTGTTTCAGCAGAGTTTAAGTGCGTTTCCTGAAGAAACGCTAAATCAGCATGCTCATGGCTAAGATAGCTAAGGATTTTCTTTCTCTTGATTGGACTATTAATGCCCTTTACGTTGAGTGATAAGATTTTACATAAAGCCATTCAGACAAGTTAAAAATTCTGAGCATGATAGCGCACATAAGTTCACAATGTCCCTCATATTGACTGTATCTGGCTGTACATATGGCATAAAAGAAAATAAGCTTAGATAATACAATGAAGCGCCCCACATTAAAAAAGAAAAACCGCAGCGCGCGGTAGAGAAGAAGCAGAACCCCAAAAATTACTGGCGACCATGTGTCTGCGGGGAGAAGCCCCAGAGAAGGCCGAAATTGAACAAACACATAACCTGTAGGACTGTGCGTGCTCCGAATCCGACCGAGGCACACATCATGGAGGGATAGGAGACCACAAAACAAAAGTCATAGAAAGAAAGTAAGAAAGTCCAGGTAGTCTCTGTGCTGAACTATGACCGCCGCATCGGGCCCTTCAAAATGGCGGACAGAGCCGGCAAATAAAAGTCCAAGTCGTTGGATTAGCGCATCTGCTCTGCTTCTTTGGAGTCTAAAAATGTTGATAGTAGATCAGGATCTTCGAATGTCCTGGTTTGGTTGTGGAGAGTCACTCGGAGCTTCGCGGGATACAACAGGCCAAAGCGAGCCTGTAGCTGTTGAAGTCGAGGGCGAAAAGCAAGGAGTTTCTTCCGTCGGTCGACTGTAGGCTTTGCCAAATCAGGGAAGAAGGAGACTTTGTGACCTTCAAATTCCAAATGATGGTTCGCCCGGGCAGCATTTAAAATTTGTTCCACTTGTTGATATCGTAGCAAGCGAAAGATAATAGGCCGGGGGGTCGTTCGGTTGAGCGCCATGTGGGTAGGAACACGGTGTGCTCGATCGATTTCCAGTTCTTTATGAAAGGTGATCTTCAGCAAGGAGGGAAGAGTTTTGAGCAGGAATTCTCTCATATCTCCCGCTTCCACCCCCTCCGGTATTCCAATGAGCCTCACATTGTTGCGACGGGCTCGATTATTGCTATCTTCTAACTCCTTTTGAAGATTCTGTATCTGGCGCTCAGCCTTGTCCAGTGTGCCCAAGCGCACCGCGTGCGAGTCGAGGACCCCCGCCATATTGTCCTGCCGTAATGAGAGACTTTCAAGTCGGTCCTGGAGCACTCCAAAGTCTTCTCGCATGGCTCTAAGCGCTTCTCCATTGGACTGCACCAATTCCTTCACGCCGCGTATTTCCTCTAAAATCTCCAGGTGCATTTCGGGGTTCTCCCGAAATGGAACCATCTTCTGTGGGGAGGACACCTCTGTTTTGGAGCGTTTTCCGTGAGAAGAAGAAGGAGACCCGAAGTCCAAGCGCGCTGGTTTATGGGCCGCCATCCCCCCCGAGGTACCCCGGTCAGCCCGGAGCGAAATAGTAAGTTTGTATAGGTATTATGTCAGGATTCTAAGTAGGCCTCTCGGGAGCTTCAGCGCGAAGCGTCTTACCCGCTGGACATCAGGCTCCGCCCCCTAATTATAACATTTTAATAATCTTATGAGTTGCTAATATTAGCACCCTAAAACTTAGATACTTCTATATCTGAAGTTAATTGTCCAGGATATTCTGTGAGCCATTGCACTGATTTGCAGATAACCAGAATTATTGTTTCAAATCCCGCATTGTGCCCCGAACCTTTCAGTTTACATAGGGGTCATTGCGGTATGTTAGCTGGCTGTTTTAGAATGTTGCGCTGCACGGCTGGATCCATCTTTTTGAACCAGAACAAAACAGTGACTCTAATCCTGACCATCTAAGGCAGAGGTTCACAAATCCAGTCCTGGAGGGCCAAACACCATTCAGGTTTTCAGGCTGTCCCTAATAAATATGCATGAATGCATTTGCATGTACTGCCCCATTGTATTCAAATGTATTTCATGCATATTCATTAGGGACAGCCTGAAAACCTGAATGATGTTTGGCCCTCCAGGACTGGAGTTGGGAACCTCTGATCTAAGGTGTCACAAGGTATGAACCATTGTCTGAAGATGTCTCTTGAGGATCAGATAAGTTCCAAATATGATACTAATAACTTTTATGGTTGTGAACATATTAGCATGCTCATAGAAAGGAATGCAGAAAACAGATTAAAAAAAAAACATTTTCATGAAGAAAATTCTGAATGCTCATTAAGAACTACATAAAGTCCATATAAGCTTAATGAAACATAGGCCATATGGTCTTTTTCTGCTGTCATGTTTCTATCTAGTCTGCTCGTCCAGTTCTACTACTGTAGTCCCTTTTTTTCCTTTAGAGATCTTTGGTGTTTGTCCCATGCTTTCTTGAATTTGGATACTGTCCTTGTTTCCACTACCTCCATTGGGAGACTGTTCTAAGATTAGGGCTCTTCAACTTGGAAAAGAGACTACTGAGGGGGGATATGATAAAGGTCTATAAATTAATGAATGGAGTGGAACAAGTAAATGTAGATCAGTTTTTTGCGCCATCAAAAACTAAAAAGACTAGAAGGACATGCAATAAAGCTACAATGTAACCCATTTAAGATTAATAAGAAAAAATATTTTTTTATTCAACGCGTAATCAAACTCTCTGGAATTCGTTACCAGAGGATGTAGTAAAAGCTGTTTGTGTAGCTGGGCTTAAAAAAAGGTTTGGGCAAGTTCCTGGAGGAAAGATCCACAAATCATTATTAAAGAGGACCTGCTTACCCTGGGATGAGCATTATGGAACCTGTGTGCCTTTTTCAGAACCTGCCAGGTACTTGTGACCTGGATTGGCCACTGTTGGAAACAGGATACTAGGCTTGATGGACCTTGATCTGACCCAGTAAGGCATTCTGCATATTACTCATAAGTCTGTCCCCTTTTCACCTTCATCCTGTGCCCCTTCATTGCAGAGCATTTTCAATTGAGAGAGACTCTCCCCTTGTGCGTTTATGCCATGGAGGACTTTAAAAGTCTCTATCATATCTCCTATATCCCGCCTTTCCTGTAAAGTATACATATTGAGAACTTTGTCTGTCCCCAAATGGTTTATAATGAAGGCCACTGACCATTTTGGTAGCCACCCTCTGCACAGATTCCATCTTGTTTATATCCTTTTGAAGGTACGGTCTCCAGAATTAAACACAATACTCCAAATGAGGTCATACCAGAGACTTATATAGAGGCACTATCGTCTCCTATTTTCTGCTGGCCATTCCTCGCCCTGTGCACTTAAGCATCCTTCTGACTTTCACTGTTCTCTTTTCTACCTGTTTAGCCACTTTAAAATCATCAGAAACAATCATGTCAGAGGTCTTGCTCTTCTTTTGTGGACAGAAGTACTTCACCCCCTTATGCTGTAGTGCTCTCTTGGATTTTTGCATCCTAAATGCATAACCCTGCATTTTTTTTTAGCATAAAATCTCGGCTGCCAAATTCTAGACCATTCTTCAAGCTTAGCTAAATCCTCTCTCATGTTATATACTCCTTCCTGGGTGTCTATTGCAGATTTTGGTATCATCTGCAAAGAGGCAAACCTTACCTGGCAGCCCTTCCACAAGATCACTAACAAAGATATTAAAAAGAATCGGACCAAGGATAGATCCCTGCGGCACACTACTGGTAATGTCATTCTCCTCAAAGTGAGCTCCATTTACCTGTACCCTTTGTCACCTCCCATTCTACCACTTTCTAACCCAGTCACACTTTAGGGTCCATCCCTTGGGTGCTCAATTTATTTATAAGTTGCCTGTGTGGAACATTGTCAAAGGCTTTACTGAAATCTAAGTACACCACATCTAGGGCTCTCCCTGAATTCAACTCTCTGGTCACCCACTCAAAGAAATCACACTTGTCTGACAGGACCTTCCTCTACTAAATCCATGCTGCCTCAGATCCTGCAATCTATTGGACTCCAGAAACCTTTCTATTCTGTTTGGTTTTTTTGTTTGTTTTAGCAGCGTTTCCATTAATTTACTCACCACAAAGGTCAGACTAACTGGCCTGTAGTTCTCACCCTCGTTCTTGCTTCCGCTTTTGTGTAAAGGGACCACATGTTCCTTTCTCCAGTCCTCTGGGACCATGCCTGACTCTAAAGAAGCATTAAAAAGGTCAGACAGTGGAGCCACTAGAACTTCAAGTTCCTTCAATACTCTAGGATGTATCCCATCCAGCCTCATCACTTTGAGGAATTATCTAAACTAAAAGTAGACAGTCTTCTGAAAAGCGTTCAAGATTCCCTTCACTTCTTTTTCTATTTGTAAGTGTATTTCTGAGGTCCTACTCCTGGCCCTTTTATCAGTGAACAAGGAACATAAATATTTAAGTAATTTTGCTTTATCCTCATCACCTTCTACATATTCTCCTCCTTCCCCCTTAGTCTGACAATACCATTTTTGCACTTCCTCCTCTCATTAACATATCTGAAAAATGTCTCTTCCCCCCCCCCCCCCCCATTTTATTGCATTGGCATTTTTGTCTTCTTTTTGCTTTCCTGACTACTTTCCTAGCTTCTCTAAGTGCCCTCCCCCCCTCCCCCCCAATATTTGATGCTTTCTTCCTCTTTCTGTGATCTCTTGTATTTTATGAAGGCCACTCTCTCTTTACCTTTTTCAGCTACTACTTTTGAGAACTATAGTGGCCTCCTTTTTTTCTTTTTACATTTATTTACCTTTCTAACAAAGAGGTTTGTTGTCCCTTAAAATATCCTCTTTCAGTTTTGTCTATTGCTTTTCTGCATCCCCCAGCTGTTTCCATCCCACTAACGACTCCTTGAGATATTGTCCCATCTTGGCAAAGTTATTTTTCCTAAAGTCTAAGACTCTCTTGCTTTTGAATGGACTTTATCAGCCACAACAACAACAAGAAGTCCTAATACTGAACCACACCATCTGGTGGTCCCTGGATGTGTTGACGTGCAACTTCATCAGTTAAATCATATACACCCTGTACGTTTTGACTTTGTAATTTTGTTGGATTGAAATATTTCCAGAAGTTATTGTTTTGAACTTCAGTCTATGATATGGTCCATTTTAATGATTGATTAATATCATTTGTGATACGCTCTTACAAATAAGTTAGAACTTCCAAACTTGACCAAGCAATCTGTTTTACTTATCTGTTTCAGTCCCAGCACAGTACTGCATTTCAAACCAAGATATGTTTGCCAAGTTCTTCAGGGACATTTCATTACCTCAGCAGTGTGCTGTTCAGGAATAACTATGCCACTAAAAAGCAAGCCAGTGTGAAAATAGATAACTAGTTATTGCAGCAGTTGGGTGCTGAGATGTTACGAGATCTATTCCTTTTGTCTTTGATAAATAGTCTATAGTAGGCATGTAGATTATAAATAGCAAAGTCTCAGTTTAAAAAAGACAAACAAACAAAAAACCCAATAAGGAACCAATACTCAAAGCCCTTACCTGCTCAGCCAATAGGAGCCTGGCATACTAAGGGTGCTCGCCGCAGTATTAAGTGGCACTTTCCAGATAATACTACTGAGTGCTTCTATAGATTGCTCTGGCACTATCTCGTTGGTGCAATGGCGGTCCGTGGACAAGGCAGAGGGCGGTGTTGGTGCTGACTGGATAAATCGGTGCGTTTTATCTGGTTAGCCAGATAGGTGGCTATTGAAAATCTCACTAACTTAGGCCAATTTGAAAAGCTGTCCCAAGCTAGAAGCCAGATTGTTGACTGTTGAAAATCACCGCTAACCAGATAAGGTCGCCATTTTTCAGGTTAGCATTTCTCAGCCCTGATATAGTAGCAGCTCCTATCTGGATACCGCTGCTAGATATCCCACTGATATTTAAGCTCCATGGCTGACCACCTGCCTTTTGAATGACTGTTCTGAAAATCAACCCTCTTCCCCTCCCCTCAAGGATCTTTTTTGTGGGTGTTGAAGCTTGTCCTGGCTCATGGTAAATGTGTTGTGTGGTTTTTTTTCTTGTCTTCTTCACATACTATCACACGGAGAAGAGAATGTTTTGTAATAGAAGGTAATTTTCAACTAGTTGTATGGGAAACATTGATGTGTAATGCACAATGCACCATCCATCTGTATCGGAATGTAGAGGAATTTTAGAAAGATGTCACAGATTGCGCTTAGACATCCTAAGCCAGAGTCTGGAAAAATGCAGGCATGTCCTGGTGCAGACACTATTTCACAAATGTGGATGTGCTCGATATGGATGTCTGCATGGCATTTATGTAGATGTTCCCAGAACTGTACTTCAGAATGTCGATGTCTAAGAATAGTCTAATTCTTAGTTAGAAATACGGTTCTGGGGATATCTATATAGATGCTCCTGCAGAAGCCTAGGTTCAAATACCACTGCTGCTGCTGTTGACATTGTGCTGTGTATTGGGAGTAATGGAGTGCTTTCTTCTCTACACCCTAGGCGGTTCAGCTCATGCCTTTCCAATGGTAGCTCAAGGTGAGTTACATTCCGGTACATAGGTATTTTCCTGTCCCCAGAGGTCTTGCATTCTAAGTTTGTACCTGAGGCAATGGAGGGGTAAGTGACTTGCCCAAGGTCACAAGGAGCACCAGTGGAAATCTAACCCAGATCTCTTGGGTACTAGGCTGTCGCTTTAAACACTAGGCTAGTCCTTCACTCCTCCACCCCTCTGCCCTCTGGATGTTTTTCAGCCAAAATGAGCACTTTTCAGATGCCTGTTCAAGCCTGGATCAAGTCTAATCATAGATGTGATGCCAGATGTCCATGACATTTGTGAGATCAGGCAGTGTTGTCCAAGTTCCTGTGAGTGCCGTGGCCATGCCCCCCATTCAGTCGTCAACATCCTTATGCTGGGGACGTCCCCAGAGCCCACCCCTAAAATGGCTCTGGAGATGTCTCTATGCTTTGGACATCTCCATGCCCATTTTGAGACATCCAAAACACGAATTGGGCTTCCAAAATGACTCCCATATTCTTTCGGGATCTTCTGGGATATATGGCAAACCTAGCCATCTCTCTCATTTTTTTAAATTGAAAAAAAAAAAACCCCACACTCGGGAGAAACTTCTACAGCATGCTTGAGGTCCTATAAAATGGAGAGGACCCTCTTCTAATACCTACACTGTATTCTGTTGTAGAAGCAGACAACGTTTATGGGCGGAGCTGTGTTTCTTTACTGAATTTCTCACTTTGCAAACATTAGAACTTTCAGCAGGGACCAGTCTAGTCTGCTGGATGTTTTTTAGGGGGAAGCACAAGGATGTGGCTGCTATTTATGTATGTATTTATTTATTTATTTTAAGGGCCTAGCTGAGCCGAATTGGAGAACACAGCTTCAGGGGTGCCCTGTTGAAGGGGCTGAAGGGTTTTGGGAAACTCTGCTTGTTAACGTAAGCAGAGGGATATGAGGCAGAAGATACGAAACTTGTTTCTCGCTTAGCTTCTGCTTATATCCTGAAGCACCTCGCGAGAGTGCGCTTTGTTCCATAGAGCGTCTCTTCCTCGGTCCCTTTTTTATCATGTTGCTTTATGTGGTACACAGATGCTTTCCGTTTAGTAAAGTGGTGATGGAATTTTTTCTTTGATCTGAAGACGTACGCACGCATCTCCTTACAATGACCAGCCCGAGTTTTTACTGGTTTCCATAATAGCCGGGTCAGAATGTTTGTTTATTACTGCAGGATGTACTGGCGTGGTCTGAAATCCTGCTGAGCTAGTAAATGGAGCTCATTAACAAGTGCTTAAAATAGATGTTTATAATGTCTTAGCACGAAAAAGAAAAAGCACCGAAAAAACATATTCTGCCTTTTCGGTGCCAGTTGTGCAAGTTCAAATGAGAGGCACCTAAGCAAAATTTGCTAAGGGGCCCCCCGTTATGGTGGAGGCCATGTGAAGGGGGGGGGGGTGTGGAATCAGTCTTTCTCCTGAAAGCTTTAAAATAAAGCATCAGCCGGGAAACATGATAACTTAAAATAAGTTTGATGGCTATCTTGTGCTGCCAGGCCAAAGTCTCAGGCATCGCGAGATTTCCGCTTCACAGTGGGAGGTGTTTCTCTGTGCTGGGAAAGAGTGCTGTACAGGGACAGAGGCAGCAGGGGGCAGCACAGCAAGCTAATTTTATAGACCCGCTTTGTCTCCTGCCCTGCAATGTGGGAATTTCTGATCCCTGTGGGCTGTCTTCTTGCCTGGGCCTACCTGCATTGAGGGTGCTGCATGGGCAGAACTTGTAGCACTGTTAGGTGCATTTGTTAAATCAGAAGTGCCTATTGGTGATGTTCCAGCCCTGTGTTTTTTCTCCTGTTCTATGTGAAGCCAAACAGTTTGTTATGGTCATTTGGTTGTATGTAAACCGCGCTGACAATAGTGCGGTATATAAGAAATTGTAATAAATAATAAATAAATAATAAATAATAATAATAATAATAAATATTTTTGTTTGTGCTTGGCAGACTAACCTATGCATAAGGACAGGCAGGAAGAGGCGGGGCTCATTAAAGAACTTGTGGACTCCCACGCTGCTCTCTGTTTCACCGGCAGGACATGAGGACTCTCACATCTCCTACTGGTGAAACAAAAAGAGGGCAGCGGGTTAACTTTAAAATGTTGCCTAGCTAAGATCGCTTGAGGATTGGAGAAGGGATGGAAGTAGGGTTGCCAATTCTTTTGAAAGAGAAAAACCTGCCACCTGTGGCTAGTCGTGCTCTGCCCAGGACAACCCCTGCCTCACCCTTTCCCCACCCCCTGTCCCTCCCCACCCCAGCCCCTGTCCCTCCCCACCCCAGCCCCTGTCCCACAAAAATAATTGCAGAGGGCAATGTGCAAACTGAACAAGCAAGATTGCTGCACATTCTTAAACAGAAATTCCACACTAACGGAATACCCAGCATTGGTTGTACAGACACACATACAATATAGACAGGCTTTTATCAATAAATGAGCACAAAAAGAAAAGCACGAGAAATAGAAATGCATTTCCCTCGTACTGTACAGACAACAGATGTCAGGACTGGCATTAGGAGGGATGCAAACTGGCCACTGCCCTGAACCCACAAGCCAGCGAGGGCCTCAGATCTGTCGGAGACGGATAAAGGCACAGCATGCTAGTGGGCTTTAGACAATGCAATGTGTGCCTTTTGAGTCAATGCCCACTCCTGCTGACCCATCAGCTCCTGGGTTTTCTTGGCAGTGTGACCAGAAGTAGATTGCAAGGTTTTTCTTCTGAGGCAATGGAAAGTTAAATGACTTGTCCAAGGCTACAAGGAGTGCTAGTGGGAATTGAACCCTGGTCTCTTAGTTACCAAGTCAGTGCTCTAACCATTGGGCTACGCCACTAGCACCAGCCCCTCCCAGCAT
Source organism: Ichthyophis bannanicus (assembly GCA_033557465.1). Classification (NCBI taxonomy): domain Eukaryota; kingdom Metazoa; phylum Chordata; class Amphibia; order Gymnophiona; family Ichthyophiidae; genus Ichthyophis; species Ichthyophis bannanicus. The sequence continues at coordinate 57,173,107 of CM066041.1, read as the reverse complement.
TAGCTCCCTCCTGTGGTGCTTGTGGATACTCGAGAGTGCTGGACAGGTGTGAGAATTGCAGTGGCAGCGTCTGGGAGTAGTCACAAGCATCACGTGCCTTAAACCGGAGTAGCCACGGTGATCGCGGCTCTGCCCGATACCTGCATGTCCCCATATGCAGCCCGAGCCCAGTCCTGTGGCTTCACTTTTCCAATTCTGCTGCTGCTGCCCAGGGCCGACATGGGCCCAACATAGCCTCTGACAGCCCCGATCGCAGCTGGAAGCTGCCTGCTGCATTTGTACAGCCATGCTAGGGGTTTCTAGCGCTCCCCTGCAACCTATAAATCAGCGTCCCTCCCTCATTATTAATGTTGGCTACATTCCACCCTCCTTTTCCCCCAAAACTCCTTTGTGAACTCTGTTTCACATGATGCTAGTATTTCTTCTTCAAATCCAATGTTATAAGAAAATTGCAGTGAAAGGGCAAATGCATAGCCAGAATAAAAATAGCTGCTTAGCATCATTCAAACAGGCTGTGATAGTCTGAACAAAATCTGATTCTGGTCATTTCACTAACAGCATAAACATTCTCCACTACCAGGCATATAGGTTAACTAATTTTAAACCCTACAGAAGTCGCTGAAGATCTACAAGACCATACCATAGGGGGGAGTAGCCTAGTGGTTGGGGCAAGGTACTTCAGGCCAGAAGGTCGGGGGTTCAAATCCCACTAGAGGACAGCAACTTTGGGCTGGAAGGACTGGGGTTTCTAGTCCCACAGATGCTCCTTGTGGTCTTGGGCAAGCCACTTAACCCTCCATTGCCCATGTTCCCTGTAAGTATTAGTGTATGTGTCTCATATCCCAACGTGTTAAATGTATCCCCCAATTGTGTTGTGACCGCTTTGATTGAAGGATAAGGCGGTATACAAAACTGTCTAAATAAAAATAAATAAATACCAGCATAAACTGAAGATAAACCAGCATAAACTGAAGATCTACAAGGCTATACCAGCATAAACTTCCAAAACTCATACAAGGGGCTTACCCAGATAAAAGCAGCACTATAAATTCTACAATGGGCCCTAGAACATCCATAAACCTGTTGGAAAAGCTGAACAAATCACTACAGTATAGTACAAACTCCATGTTAACAGAACACATGGCCTCAGTCACACACTCGGAATACAGATCCTCACCAAGTACAGAATAAGTGACCACATCCTAAAGTAAAAATAAAAATATGTAGACAGAAATTAAACTGAAACCCCAAGAAGCTGTATTCTGCATGCAGTGCAATACCAGATAAATATGAGATGCAGTTCCCTATACTGTGTAAAATATAAAGATAGCACAAAGTCCAATCACTAACTTAAAAATAAAATTGTATTTTTCTACCCTTTGTTGTCTGACCATTTAATTCTCTGATCATGCTGGTCCCGATCTGAGGCTTCTGCTTTCCTGTCTAACTCTTAGCTCTCTTCCTATGGTCTGTATCTGCCATTTCTTGTCTCTTTTGTTTTCTTCACTTCCTTCCATCAGCCTGTTTCCAGTATCAGTCCCCTTTCCAGTCCTCCCTGCTCATTACCTTCCAGTATCAACCCCCTTGCGTTCACAGGACCGCCAGTAGTGTCCAGCCCCTTCTAGTCCAAATACATCCCAGGTATCAGCTCATCTACAGTCCCAGTGTCACCTCCCATGTCAGCTCCATTCCAGTCATCCTACTCTGTCCATCCCCCTTCCAGTGCCCCCTCCCTTCCAGCCCCCCCCCCCACATTACCCAGCCACCTACCAGTCCCATCCCCAAATGTCAGCTTCCTCCGGTACCATCCCCAGGTGTCAGCTCCCTGTCAGCTTCCTCCGGTACCATCCCCAGGTGTCAGCTCCCTTCCAGCCCCCTCCAGTAGCATCCCCAGGTGTTCCCTTCCAACCCCTTCCTTCCTCCTTCCTCCTCCCTCCCCCCTATAAGCTCCCTTCCAGCCCTCCCCCCCTCCCCCCCATGACAGCTCCCTTCCTGCCACCTCCTTCCCCTGGCAGCCATGTCTCTTGTGTCTTAGAGCTGCAGCTGCAATAGTGCTAATAATTAGAAATGAAAAAGAAACCGGCGTGGAGCCTTCCGGCCCTATGGAACCCATGCTGCTAATCCCACCCTCAAAAGAAGTTATGCTAGAGGGGGTGGGACGCAGCAGGAGGGGTTCCATAGGGCTGGAAGGCTCCACACCGGTTTAGCTTTTATTTTAAATTATTAGTATTATTGCAGTCGCGGCTCTGTAAGAAGCAGGAGCCACGGCTGGAGCAGAGGAGAGGGTGAAGCGGTGCTGGGAGGGGGGGGGGGGGGTAAGCAAGGACTTCAGCCTACCTCTCTCTATACACCAGGCACCCTCTCTGGCCCTCTTCAAATCCAGGTTGAAGACCCACCTCTTCACTGTTGCTTTCAGATCCTGACTTCTATCCTTTATCTTAACCTGACTCCTGTCAATTTTCATGACTGAGTTGTAAAGACCATATTGTGCTTTGCACCGAATTGACTAATGCTCTGTATTGTCTTGACTAGATTGTAAGCTCGGAAGAGTGCGACTCTGATGAGCAGGGACTGTCTCTTGTATGTCTGTACAGCGCTGCGTGCATGGTGCGATATAAGTGCTAAATAGTAGGAGGAGGAGGAGGAGAGAGATGGACATCTGTGTTTCTGCTCTGGCCGCTCCCAGTCCTGTAGCCAGAGCAGCTTTCCAACGGCTGGTCTTAGATCTCTGCCGGCAGCTGGCCTGACTGTGTAAAAACCGGCCGAATGGCAGCCCCAGATGGAAGGAAAGGGGCAGAGCATAAGGGATTGCCCAGGAGGATGGAAGTGAGATGGAAGGGGTGGGGCATCATGGCAAGAGGGGAGGATGACAGGTGGAATATAAGGGAAGGGATGGCATAAAGAGGAAAGATGAGGGGCAAGGGTAGAGGCAAGGGTGGGAGATGAGGGGAAATGGGGAAGGGAAGAGATTAAAAGGAGGCAGAATGCAATGTGGCAGGAGAAGGGAGAGTGGCAAAGGGTGAGTGTGAGTGTTGGGGAGGGGGACAAGGGAGGTGGCGGTGGGGGGGGGGGTAGGTTAATAGTGTCAGAGGATCAGGACAGTTTGTGTAGGAGGATGGGATCCTACATGCCCACGCTCACCCTCAATGCCCCCCCCACACACAGTCTCATAATACAAGCTCATGTGTACACAGTGCACGTACAGACATCCATAGCCTGCAACACACACACACACACACACACACATATCGCCCACCCTTTGCCACCCTGTCCTCACACGCCTACACACATACAGCTAATCTCTGCCCAGGGAGATAAATATATATATCACACATACACCTTACACACAGCATCAGTCATTACCCAGACAGCCACTGCAAGCAGACAAAGCTATGCACGAGGAGGAAAACAGCAGTGGTGGTGAAGAGCCTCTGCCTCTGGTCCTGCTAGCAAAAAAATAAAATCTGCTGCTCTGTGTTCAGGGACCCAACCCTCACCTGCACAAGGGAAAAAGCCATTGCAGCAGACAAGGAGCTACCACTGTCTGCAACCTCCTGGGGGAGACAGAGAGCTGCAGTTCTATTGCCAGAGTGAGAGTTAGTGAGAGGGCGAAGGAGGGGAGGGAAGGGAAGGGGATGGAGATGGAGAAGAGCGTTCAGGGAGGAGGAGCAGACGGGATGGAGGAGTCGGGGCTATTCCATCCCTCATACACACAGATCACCTCCCTCACTTATCAACACCCTTCACATATGTGCATACACCTTCCTACTTATGCCCCCCCTCATCCCACATCTCTCTAGCTATTCTCACTGGCGCTCCACGCACAAACGCACATCATCCACTTATTACTATCGCTCTCCCACACACACTTACAAACTCCCAAATCCCCTGACTCCCCCCACGTTGACAGCTTTCACTCTCCCCCCCCACCACCTGTCATCCCCACACACATCCTCATTAGCCTCCATCTCTCCTACAATGTACAGACACATACACCTTATACACATGGCACATCCCCACCCGTTCCTGCTCGCCACCCTCACATCCCACCCACCCACCCTTGCACGCTGAGGCCCGCTGCTCATCCAAGGCTCCTGTGCACGCTGCCCAACAGATCTTTACAGGTCTCTTCCCGCAGGTTCCCTCACCCAGAAATGTTTACATGCACAAATGGATAAAGGAGAAATCTGCCTCTGTATTATGCTACAAGCGTAGCATAAACACTTTAAGTTCTTCAGATTTAAATGTTTTTTACTCTCAGACCTGGCTATTGTGTAATATTTATGCAGAAAAGCTTTTATTCCATTATAATAAAACTTGTTGACACATAGTTTAGGCTTTCTTTTTGCAATACCCTAGATCTTTTACATCTGCATTAAAAGGTTAGCTTCAACTTGTAAAATTTTGCTAGTCACGTTAACCCCTGACTTTCATGTTCAAAAGCGAAAGCTTTTCACTCTGAAAGTGGAATTGCTTTAACATTCTGCATCGTTGTAGTGAACAGTGATGGAAGGTTATGGTAAAACATGTCTGCCTGTTCATCATTGTTTACTGCAAGGCTCGACAAATCCCAGGCACCTGTCACCATGGTACCTAGGATGCCATACCCCCCTGAGTGTGTTAAGTTTTGCAGAGCTACTGAAGAAACTACGTGTTTCCACTTCCTCACTGCGATTAGCTCTTTGTAAGCTTGAGCCGCACAATACAGGAATTTCAGGAAGTGTCATAGTTACAAGCTCCTGCTTGATACACTGTTGAAACCCGCAGTGAAAGGACTCCCGTGTGATGATGGTGCTGTGTTCATGGCGCTGTACTGATTGTGAAGTCACACCGTTGAATAGGAGCGCCATGCTGGGGCTTTGGACTTGGAGGTACTGAGTAGCCAAACACCTCGCCAGGCAGTCCCAGTCGCATCTGACCCGTACTCGGCACAGTCTGACCAGTGTGTGGCCGTGCTGCTCAGATGCCTGGGAAAAGTAGGTAAGTAATGCAGATTGGCTACTCCCTGTGTGATGAACTCCTGCATCATAGGGCGAGTTGAAGGGCATCCCAAAGTAGGTGCTGATATGGGTGGCAGTGGGGTCCTGTAGCAGTCACGTGGTAATCGGGATCCTGAGAACTGAAAGTCTAACTTTATTTGTGACCCCAGCAGGTTGCGTTTGAAGGGGCCCCAGTGCAAATCCACAAAGCCGTCCTGAGACAGGTTCAGCTTCACTCCTGCTGCTCGTGGCTGGTACCAGGTAAAGGAGCCCACGCCCAGGACAGTGAAGAGCATATTCTCACGACCCCCGCCTCTGAGCAACCACTGCTTTCCATTGTAAGGAGTAGGGGGAGCCTAGAGCGACCGTGCAGTACAGCCAGGGGAACCAGCTGCTTGGCTCTAAGGGTACTCCTGAGAAATGTCCTCCGAGGCAGAACAAAACTGCAGTGACAGCTCACAGGAAGTTTGCAGGAGAAGACTGCTCTCAATGCTTTTGAATTGCCAGGCACTTCGGGGTGGCAGGCTTGGTGCTGCCACTCGTATAAGCATAGGCTTAGGAGCCCTGGGTAACACACCTAGCTTCTTTCTATTTGTAGCAGAGATGGGCATTTATTTTCAGGACCTCATCAAAGAGGAATTACTGTTTTATTTTGGTAGTGAAATAAAAAGAGAAACAAAAAAGGAAAATAAGGTGATACCTTTTATATTAGACTAACTGAATACATTTTTGTACCAGCTTTTGAAAGTTAAAACTTTACTTTGTCGGGACATACTGTCATACTGTACTGACGTAAAGACGATTTTAACCTTCAAAAGCTAATCCAATAACGTATCCCCTTATTTTCCTTGTTTTGTTTGTCTTTTTATTTACAAATTGTCTTGTTTTTTTTTATTTAACCAGCATTAAATTGGATTAACACTTTTTTATATTTTTTATTTTGGAGAGTTTGTTTTCTAACAATTGTGAGAAATTGTATTTTGCAAAGTAAGCCAAAGGTGATAGGTGGCAGGGTCCCAAGTGCATTAGTTGTCTGGGAGTGACAGACCCGAGCGCGAGAGACTGAGGACCGAGGCCATGGTGATATATGAAGCAAAGAGCAATCTCTTCATTGCTTAATCTATCAAGGCAATGCTGACATGCAGCTGATAGCACGCTTTCAGAAGGGAGACTGCTGGATTCTCTCAGTGATTTGCCGATATGTCTTAAGGGACTGATTTACTAAATGCTTTGCCCATCAACACGGAATAGGAAAAGAAACTTAGCAAATCGGTTTCTAAAAGTACTGCAGCTGATCTCTGAGAAGATTCCCTCCCCCCATTCAAACTTCACTGGGGACAATGTTGGGAGGGGTGGGGGAGGAGATCTGAGGTCTCTGCTGCTGGCTCCTACGTTTTTGCGATAGCCCCTAGATTTAATGAAAACTTGTCAAGACTGGGTTTACTGTCTGTAACATAATATATAGGTTTAGTAAAATATGATGGACTGAGAGTTCTAGAAACCACAGAAGCTCTTCATACCTATAAATTGAATATTCTTAGCACCTGTTCCTAATAACTTGTATCCATGCAGTAGTGTTACATCTGTAAATAGACTGTAAATAGTTTCCCTTGTTATCCAAGTTCCTTCCCTTGTTATCTGTAAACTCATGCTTGTTATTGTACTGAGACTTTTTGTTCTATGTGAACCGCGCTGATGCCGAATAGTGTGGTATATAAGAGAATGTAAATAATAATAATAATAATAATAAAATAGTTGCAGCCCTATAGTGGCAGCTGAGGGTTCAGGTAAACTGAAGATATGGTCAAGGGCTAGCAAAGCTAAGACTTGGGGTAAAAAAAAAAAAGGTGTAGAACCATGCATTTGGTATGCAGAAATCCAAGGGAGCTGTACCAGTACAGTTGAGATACTGATCTTTATCTAAAAAGTGTGGAATTGGATTACATCAAGGTAGCAAAACTGCAGTGACCATGACCAGAGTCAGAAGTGCAAAGCTAGATAGCGATAGGTATTGTTATCTCCTTCATCGCTGGTAAGACCTCGTCTAGAACCTTGTGTCTGGTTCTGGATGCCTCAGCTGTGCAAAGAGGCTACTAAAATTGTGCACAGTTTGCATCAAAAAGCCTGTGAGCTGAGATCTGAAGAGTTATGAATGTCAGAGAGGAGAGGGGGAGCATATCAGATACCTCAAGGGTGAAGATAAAGCACAAGAAAGAAACCTCTTCCAACAGAAAGGACATTCTAGAACAAGAGATCAAGATATGATACTCAGAAGAGTAGACGCAGGAGCAACAAAGGGAAGTATTGTATCGAGATAATGGTGGATGCACAGAATAGCCTACCGGGAAGGAGGCGAAGACAAGAGTAATGGTTCCAGAAAGCCCAGGAGAAGCACAGAGGATCCCTAGAAGATTAAATGGTGCTATGGTAACTTTATCAGGAAGCAGATTGGCCAGTAAGGATTTGCATGGCCAAAAGAAGTTTGATTTGTGCAAAATTAAAATGAAGTTTCCCCAAATTTGGGGTATTTTTTTCATGTCCATTTCACTTATTTTGGTGCACACTGTATGCACCAAAACGGGTTTTTAAGTGCACAAATCAATAGTATACGTGTTAATCCATAGGTTTATGTGTGTACAAATGATTTGTATGCATATCCTGGAGGGCAGAGATCGAAGCATCCTTGTGGTTCTTATCTGCCTTCAGTTTCTCAATTTCTGTGAATTTGTCATGTAGAAATACCAGCGCAAGAATTCAATGAGAAAATCCAAAAGGACAAATAAAACAACTGATTTGCTTTCTGCCTCAGTCCTCTCCATGGTAGAGTTACTGCAGTGTTCAGCTTTGTAATGGAAATCTTAAACAAAGCAAGGGGGGCACCTGGGCTGCTTAAAAGCACCATTGTACAATGATTTGTAATAAACTGTCATAATTTCTAGTTTCACTTTAGCTTTTCCTTCTTCTAACCCTGCAAATTAGAAATTAATGTGGCTGGTAGAATTAAGCGCAGCCTGCAAAACCAAGCCAACTACGTCTAGAGAACAAGAATCAATTTAGAGACGGTGTGTAATTTATCATTATTACTTCTGTGAAATTCAATTGTAAAGAAATATGATATTTCTTAAACCTCGGTATTTCATTCTGCTCAGTGCTTGCGATCACGATCCTATCTAAACGTGACTATTTCTTTTCAAGGTATGTGGAGATACTGTTTTTCTCCTCCTTTTTAAAAAAAATCATATTGAACCCCTGCAGTTTGACCCTTAGATTATGGTATATGCTACTGAAGTAAAACTGTCTACCCTACTGTAGCAGTCTTGTTTTGCATATATTTTGAATAGTATGGGGGCAAAAATCATATTGTGGTAGGGGTATCGAGTCAAAAGCTGTCAGCTGTGATAAATGACGATGAGGGAAAAAATTATTGGAATACCTTCTGCACAGTGATACGCTGCCGGGAGCTCCCCAAAGCTGCTTGAAATGTTTTATGAAAAGAGTGTATCGGCTAGTGAAACAGCCAGCGAGAGCCCCTTGAGAAGACATCGGTTGCACTTCAGTCAAAGTGCACCCTATGCCCTTCTGCAGTACCAGAAAACTGCTAAATTTGGCAGAATCAGCATAGATTTCATTTCTGTGGTCCTAATAGTGTCCCAGATGTAGCTTCCTCATCTTGGGGATTTCATGTTTTTGCAGCCATGACTACTTAAAGAAATTGGTAGTAAAACTAGTGGATCCTCCGACAGGATAGAATATCATCAACTAGGAATGGGCACAGACAAATCAGCGTCTTATTTTTCTTCCATATGAAGGTTTATTAAATAAACAATATTATACATTGATGTCAATACACACGCCCATAAAAAATCACTATATCTAATATCAGGGGCCCAAAACCAGAAAGGAATGACAATCAAAAATGAATAAATCTGTTAATCTCCAATGAAATCCATAATGTCCAGTTTAAAAGTTGAATGACCTGGATTTATTTAGCAAGTTATTTATTTGGTCTCTTGATTCAAGCCAAAAAGTGATGTTGGTCAAAGTCGACATCTCCATTACTGTTCATGAGTTGACATCTGTTTGTGATCATCATCCCTCAAATTCTTCTGAATCGTAGCAATAATTCTCCATTGTATGTCATCAGTCAAATGATTCTTAGACAACTGTTATGGATTAATTATAGATTGATATCTTTCTTGGATGTATTCTATGACTGGATGATTAAAACTAACTGGCTGCTGTGACCACATAGCAGTCTTTCTTTAAAAAAACGAAAGTGGGGAGGAAGTGACATCACGGTCAGTGATGGCCACCGAACTCTGAGGCTCCCATCAGAGGTGTTGAAGCAAGGGCTATCACAGTGGCTCCAGACGCGGGATCTGGAGCAGCACTGTCTGCAGAGTCCAAAGAGGAGTTCGATCAGGCAGGCGACCAATGCACACGTGGTGATCTGTGGCAATGGCTACGTGAGCTGTGAATAGAATTCATCACTGTGAGAGGCACTACAGGAAGGCCTGGGGGATCTTCCTAAGCAAATAAGAGAAAGTGGCTCACGTATGGAGGCAACCGAGCTGCAGATAGAACAACAAAAGGAGGCCGCATGAACGCACTTGGCGCACATACAGCACCTTGAATTGGAACAGGATTTGTTACGAGAAAAGGTTGAAGACTTTGAAAACTGCTTCAGATGCTGCAACCTTCACTTTTGGGGTATTCTTGAGACAGATGCCTACAAAGATGCTGCCAAGGTGATTCAAAAGATGTAAAGTCTTTGGGAGGTGGTGGAGGAGAAAGCTCAGGTGGGACTATTTGCTACTGAGTGGGCTCATCGAGCATTAGGCTCCCCCACTGGGACAAGACGATGAAATATAGTGGTGTGCATGAGCTCATATGCAGTAAAGGACAAACTCCTGTGCCTTGCATGGAATAAAGGAAAACTCCCACACTAGAGAGATATACCAAGGTTTGTCCCCAGCTACTCTGCAACGATGCCGTGATATGCATGGATTTACCCAGTATCTAATCAAAGAGCATATCAGTATCGCTGGCTTTTCCTTTTGCACTCCACTTTGAAATGAACGGGCGCTCTGAGGATCCGATCTGCAAAGGAAGCATGGGCTTGTTTAACAGAAGGAGTGGCAAATCTACCAAATAATCTTTCCTTGAGCTTGGCGATGCAAGTGGCACAAACCCCCTGCAATGGGAGAGAGCTACCAATAATGGTTGATGTCTGCAGCGGAGAGTGAAAGGACACATGAATACTTCGAAGGCTGACAGCAGAGATAAGATGGATGTGGGAGTCTGAACAAAAACATTTGCTTCCATTACTTGGGAACAATTTGGTTTATTGGTGGGGTTGTTAGTTGGATTTTCAGATGTATAGAATGAATATGATTATTTTTGGTTTGAGGTTATAAGGCACTGCCACTTTAGGTATGTGGGGAGGGGGAAAGGTGATGGAGTTTGGGAGGCAGAGGGGAGGGTAAGAGGAACAAAGATGATGGGTGTGAATGGGTTGACGGGAGGGTAGAAGAGCGAAAGGGTGAAGTATGGGATATGATGGTGTGCATGGGATGAAGCATTGGAGAGGGGTGGTGAGGGAGCCTCCAGGGAATCACCTCCTCACATCTAATAGCACAGGGTTACTCTGCAATTTTTTTTTTGGGGGGGGGGCTCGGGTGGTGAAAGGGGAGGAATATACTCAGCAGTCAGGGCATGGGGGATGGTTTGTCATCTGGTGAAGGGACACAGGGACTTAGGATAGGGTCCCTGAATGTCAAGGGCCTTAATACACCACAAAATCACAATCTCCTTTATAATAACCTCAAGTGTGGGGGCTGGCAAATTGCATTTCTGCAAGAGACTCATTTGCTCCAGAAATATGAGAGGTTGGTATTTCCATGTGCTTACCCCCCATGTCTATTTTGCAGGGACTGATTTGGGATGGAAAAAGGGAGGTGTTGCCACATTGATTAGGGGGGCTGTCTCCTTTCATCTGGGAGGTGTGGAATGTAGGAGAGATGGAAGGGCCTTATGAGTCTGGGGGACAGTAAGTGGAGTTGAGATAACATTGCTGAAAATTTATGATCCCAGTAGGGATAGTCGGGAGTTTTGGGAGACCCTGGGGAGGTGGTTAAAAGGTCAGGTGTGGGGATAGTTGATAGTGGCTGGTGTCTGGAGACTGTGATGTGTGATTGATGCGAAGAAAGATCAATTACGGGTCCTGGCTGAAGGGGGGCTCCAACTCAGTATGACTGGGGATTTAATGAGTGGATAAGGTATTGGGGATTAATAGACTTGTGGCGCATAGCTCACCCCACATCCCGGAACTATACCTTCTATTCGGTGCATGATAGCTACAGTTGCATTGACTATCTTCTGGGCACCCAGCATTGGTTTGATAAGCTAGAGGGAGTGGATATTAAGTCCATCACTTGGTCGGATCATGCGCCGGTCTGGGCAGTATTTGGGGGAGACCCTAAGAGGGGGCAGAGAGACTTCTGGCATCTTAATGAATCCCTGATATAGCAAGCAGATGTGATCAGGGCGCTGGAAAGTACTGTTAAGGATTATCTTGAGTTTAACGATACCGGAGAGGTGGGACTAGGCCCATTGTGGGATGGGCTGAAAGTGATAGTGAGGGGTAAATTGATTCAGCTGGCTGCTCAGGGTAAGAGGGAATGGCGGAGCAGATAAATTCTACAGCAACGGCTTGCGCGATTAGAAAGTCAGCAAAAGGGGGACCGGAGATAGGCATGTAAGAGCGCAGTTGGAGGCCACACGTCTAGAGCTTAAGGGAAAACAAATTGAATGGTCTCTTTTCAATTGCAGTGGGTAAACCTCCTGTACTATGAATTTGATAACAAATCGGGGAAGCTCTTGGCATGCAAGGTGCGGGCCCGGGAGTGGGCTACTCAAGTGGCTAAAGGGTGAACGAGACCATATGCTTTTTAAGAAGCTGGAAATTAGAGTTTTTTGTACAATTTTATCAGCACCTATATCGTCATGAGGATGGCGCTTCTCCATCTCAGATTCAGACATATCTCTAGGGGGTGGATGGTCTGACCCATTTGGGGGAGGAAGCTAGGGCAGGGCTTGATGGGACCATTGGGGAAGAGGAGCTGGCATTAGCTATCAAGGGCCTCCAGCTGGGCAAAACACCTAGGCTAGATGGGTTCCCTGGTCTTTTTTTTTATAAAAAGCTGGCCCCAACCCTCATGCCGGTTCTTTTGTGGGTCTTTAATGGAGTGCTGCAGGGAGGACGTTTTTACCATGGTCTTTTGGGGATGCAGCTATATCAGTGATCCCAAAACCTGGGCGAGACCCCACAATATTTAGTTCATACCAGCCCATATATCTAATCAACACCGATGCCAAGGTTCTTTATGATGGTTTCTACCATCTTTCTCAGTACTGCCATCAGGCATCTTCAGTTTTTAATGAGGAAGATGTATGGATCTTACCCATTACTGAAATGGTATTTAAAGGTGATGCTGCAGAAGAATTGAAAGAAATATTGATACACCGGAAAGATGTATTACAACTATTTGATAAACTGAAGAGTAGCAAATCACCTGGACTGGATGGTGTACATCCATGGGTGTTGAAAGAACTGAAATATGAGATTACAGACCTACTATTAGTAATCTGTGAACTATCATTAAAATCATCTGTAATATCTGAAGATTGGAGGATAGCCAATGTAACGCCAACTTTTAAAAAGGGTTCCAGGGGTTATCCGAGAAACTATAGACCGATGAGCCCGATGGCTAGCAGTCTTTTTGCACAGTGTTCTGCTTAAATCTGGCTAGAGATGTCTTCAGAGGGTGGAGTGTTTTTTCTTATGATTACTTTTTATTTAGTAGCATAATGTGAGTTACCAGTGTATCACAGTACTTTATATTATTTGAAGGGCTTATGCACTGAAACTATTGTAAGCTTAGGATAAAACTTTTCCAATCCAGGCAACATCACCTAGCCACCCGCACCCCGACACACTGCAGCTCCCAAAGAATAACCGCCTCTCGCACCGCAATCAGTTCACTTAAGCTAACATCCCCCGATAACCCCCCAGGGAATCCCGGAGTAACAACACAATTATATATGGTATATAGTCATACTGCCTATTTTGTAAATAATGCCAAAATCTCATGTGAATCCCGGATACTAATCTGTATATAGTGTATATAGTTCACCTGTTCACCATGTTTAAATTCCCCGTTTATTGTAAGGTCAATGTTAGACTATTCTGCATTGCACAATTCTTGTTACATGTGAACCGCGCTGATGAAAATAGTGCGGTATAGAAAAACAATAAAATAAAACGAGGAGTTTCCATCGTAGAGTGCTGTAGCGTTTTGCCTTCATTCTGCTCTCTCTGAGTTACATCTCACGCCCGGTTCAATGCAAAGATATTATCCTGTAGGCTTAGATATTTGAATCTGATTCAGCTGTGCCCTTGGATTCTTTGCCCAGGTTTTGCCACTTGCCTGCTTTTTAATGCAGCAGGTATGTTTTCATTCATTGCATCCCAGTGCGGTAGTCAACGGATTAATTACTCCAGGATTCTTCTAAAGAGTTTCGCAACTTTGGCTTTTAATGCATTTTGCTCACCCACTGGGGGATCTGCTAGAGCCTGTCAAAGCATTCCAGCCGACTGCATGGATCAGTGCTTTCCAAAGAAGGGGCAGTGTTAGACGTCCCGTGTCTCAGCTCCTCTAAGGACAGTTTCCTTTTTATTAGGAAAAATGGAAGGGGGAAATTGGGGTCATTGCTTTTCACAGGAAACCATTCTTAAGGCTCTTGTACAATAAATAAAAGGGGCATTTCTCCACTTTTGTGAATGCTGCTTCATGCATTTAAAAAAGCCTCATGGGTTGACTTTTGTGGGGGGTGGGGGGGGGTTGCACAGAGGTTCCATCCTGCATCTCTGGGCATCCATTTCCTGAACTAGCTTCTACTGAGCAGTGGCACCATGAACCTTCATTTACGTTTTGCCCAGTTGGAGATGAGGGGGGGGATATACTCCTCCAAGGATGGGTTGTGGATGCTGCCTTGAGTGTCCTGTGGACCAGGAATCTAATCTGTCCTTCTGTGTGACAGCTGTCCAGTACCGTCACTGAAGCACAGGATGATTCTTCCTAGGCATGCACCTATATTTCTTTCATCTTTTAATATTATCTGTGTTAAATATTGTGCACTACTTGTTTTATAAAGTACTGCTGGAATATAGCCTGGCATTTCATATAATTATATCCATACAGACTCTGTTACGGATTAGGGTTTTCTTTTTCTGACTGGATAACAATTCTCAATTGCAAATGCTAATCCAAGGCAAAAAATAAATGTTTTTAGGAAGCTGAGAAACATACTGTTACCATGAGGCTTTTCAAAAACAATTTTGACTACAACAGACAAAATAATGAAGATTGGTCAACTTTTGGTTCAACCCAAACTTTGGCTCATGAAGGCAAAAGACATCCTCAAAGCATTCTGGGTAGTGACAAGTGAATGTCTTCTTTGGTGCGGGAATTCGGGTATTTCTTTATCCATTGTGGCTAAACTTCCCGCATGATGGTTTATGAAGATGGATTTGGGAACTGTTCTAGTGAATCCTCTTCCTATTCTTTCCTCAGCTCTTTCTTTTTAAACTGCCCTTCCCCGTCTTCTTCCATGCATGCACACACTTGATTAGGTTTATTGTGAAGCAACCTGAGTCTATAAAATAACATTTTTTTTATTCTCAAGTAGGTACTTTTAAGCGCTGCCTGCGAGTAAAGGTGCAGAAAGGAAGGTATTTGCCTTTATGTAATATAGCAGTAGGTTTTCCTGGGGTAGGAAATGAATATATGAAATACACACACGTCTTATTCTTGTCTGCACAAGGTCATTCCTACCTTACAGCAGCCATGCAGCAGATTTAGGTGTGTTGGGGGGAGGGGGGCAGATTCCATAAAAGCACATAAGTACATATGTGCCTTTTTATAAAATTGCCTTCCACTTGGATCCATTATCAAGCTGGAACCCTTAAAGGCTATATTTTAATTTCTGATCATTTAATTTTTTAGGGCAAAAACAAAGCACATATTTTGGGTGACCCTACTGTGGAAAACTAAGCAAAGGTGAGCACCAAAGCCCCTTCCGTCTTTAGGTTTAATTTTTCAGCCATGGTTTCCACATAGAAAGCTGATATCTGGAGCATAATAACTGAACAGGAACAGAACATTGAGACAAATCTGGATGCATACAATGTGCCTTGCATACAGGGGAGAGATACCAAACTGGCTGTGTGGTTCTAGGGGGCCTCCCTCTTTCATGTCTTCGTGAAAAGTGTATTGTAAAGGTTACCCTGTAAGGAAGTGTGACTTTATCTCATTTCAGAAGAAAGATGAGTGCAACAAGGACCCAAATCCTTTGGCATGTATGTGACCGACGGTGGGCATCAACACAAACGGATAAAAAAAGGAACTCAACGCTCAGAAATATGGACAGTGAAACTAAGCAGCTTCCAGAACAATCCATTATTGCCTGAAGTTTATAGTTTATTCAATTTCCATAAGCTGTAGGTGAAAACATTAGCAGTACCATCACTGTCAACCTTTCTTTGGTAAAAGTAATTAATATCAAAATATTAAAAGAAGACTGCATCCATTCGGAAGTCTGCCTGAGGGAATATTTCATAATCTTTGGAATAATGACTTGCCTTTTGTTATACATCTAATGAATACTAAATAATTTTTCCACAATGATGGTATTTCTCCCTCCATGCCTCGTTAACACCACTTGGCGGGAGCTTGATTAGTGATAACTGAGAGATAGCAAATTAGTCTCTTTGTAGTATGACACAACTAATTGAAGGGTATTTACTTTGCAGTTATTTTATTTGAGTGGCATGAAACAAAGAGAACAACTAACTTGTAAGAAGATGCAACAATAAAAACAGTCTCCCCTTGACCTTTCTTGGATAAAGCAGTAATACTAGGTAATTAATTAATTTTGGTGCGTTCCCTTGAAAATAGCTTCTTGAAAGATTTTGCTGGGTTTATGGCACTGGAAGGCAAATTCATCCACATGTCCATAGTCAGAATAGGGGGTTCCTTCTTTTTCCGAGATGGTTTCTACATTGGGTTTTGAAGTGGCTCAGAAATCCGATCCTTAAGTAGCCTGTTCTCTCCATCGAGGATACAGGTCATTCCACAGGATACAGTAGCCCAAAATCTGGTTTTCTTTACTCTTCCTCTGTTTTTATCTTTCCTGTTTCATGTAAAAGAGGACCATCACTAGGTAGAGGTCTCAATAGATGGCGATCTCCTCTCTACTCCATAATCCTAACGTCTCTTTTCTTGAGGTGTGGTGTTAGTATGTTTTGTAGTGCTTTTTCTGTAGTCTACTATGAGCCGGAAGAGTCCACAAGACAGATTTAGTAACTTGCGGGTAGCAACATCGAAATCTTCCCATCATTGCTCTGTCATGGGCTTCTTTGTGCTTCTTTTAATTGCACCATGTAACACTATAACACTGGAATTATGTAACTCGGCAGCCTCTAGCAATGAGAGGCTGCTGTAAGTCTCGATCTCCCGCAGTGTATTCTTCCTTTCGAGATGCTTTCCGCCACTACCACATTTCCATCACTGAGGCTAAAAGTTCTCCTACTCTGCTCTGATCCACCAAGACACTTTCTCTTCATGCCTCTATCACCTATTGCCCTCTTCAACCGATCCTCCTTCTGCTCCCTCTGTGGTCTCCTCTCACCCTCAGGCTTTTGTTACTGCTTTCCACAAAAAGATTGTGGTCTTGCAATTTTCCCTGCCTTCACATCCTGCAACCCCCTCCCTCTTCCGTCTCTTCCCCTCCCTCTCATACCCTCGCCACCCTCCGAGTTATTCCGACTTGTCCCATGCCATTGCTTCTTCTCATCCAAATACTGTGCCCTTCAAACATATGTCCTCCAGTCTCTTTAAGTCACTTGGTGACTCCTTTCTGCTTTAGATCCTCCATTTCATCCTTTTTCCTCTGGCATCTTCCCCTCTATCTGGAAGGCAGACGTTGCCCTCCCTATTCATAAATCTGCTACAAAAGATTCTTTTGACCCCCTCAATTACCACCCCGTTTTCCTTCTACCTTTCCTTTCTAAGGTTACTGAGCATCTGGCTGCTCATCAGCTTCAGGATTTCCTTCTCCCTTCACCCTTCTCAGACTGGTTTCCATCCCCTCATAGCCAAGGGGGATGGAAACCACCTTACTTGCTATTACTGATCATCTTTGCACAGCTTTGGACTCTTACCACCAGGTTCTACTTGTCTCCCTTAATCTCATTGCAGCTTTTGACTCAGTTAATCATTCTCTTCTCTCCCAACTCTCTTCTCTTGGAATCACCGACTCTGCCTTTGACTGGTTTCAGTCCTATCTGCTTAATCATTCCTATCAAGTATCCTGGTCTTCACAGCTTTCTGCCTTTCTGGTCCTTCACTGTGATGTTCCCTAAAGATCTGACCTTAGCCCTATTCTTTTCAACATTTTTCTAGCTTGCCTCGCCTCCCTTATTGCGTCCCTGGATATCATTTATGCAGATGACATTAAGCTTCTCTTTCATTTCCCGGCCTACTCTCCCTCTGATATTTCTTGGATTTCTTCTGATCTTGATACTACTGCCAACTAGCTTTCCTCTCACAGTCTCAAATTGAATGCTTGCAAATCTGCTTCTCTTTTGTTTGCTTCCTGGCCCTTGTCCCTCTCCTTCCTTCCTTTCATGGCACCCTACTTCCCCTTCAGTCCTCTATCAAGATCCTCAGTGTTAAGTTTGATTCTCACCTCTCCTTTTCACCTCACATTTCCTGTTGTCCAGTGTTGCTTTTTCATCTTCTGTTGGGTCTGATCAATTTCCAAGCAATTGGATCTGTCCTCTCCGTCTGTTCTTACTCTCTCTCTCGTCATTTCCCATCTTGATTATGGTAATTCCCTCCTCTGGTCTTCCAATACCACTTTTGATGATTGATTGAAATTACTGAAGAACACAGCCCTTCAACTTCTTAATGGGGAACAAAAATATGATCATATCACCCCCCCCTTTCCTTATTGAACATTGGCTTCCAGTATCCTTCCTCGTACAATAGAAGGTTCTCACCCTCGCACATCGCGCTCTCCTTACTGATAACCCCCCTTTTCTTTCCCAACTTCTCTGTCTATACTCTGTCATGTGCCCTTAGGTCTTCTCATAACCTACTGGAAATTCGCAGTTCCTGCCTAGTTCGTACCTCACTGTGTTTCGTGCTGTTGCCCCTACCCTCGGGAATTCCCTACCTGTCCCTCTTCATTCTCAACTTTCCTTTGTCTGCTTCAAATCTCAATTGAAAGCTTATCTCTTCTCCGTGGCCTTCCCTGCATCCCCTTCTTTTAGTCCCTAGTCATCTAGTCCTTCTTTACAGCTCCAACTAATTGGGGTTTTTTTTGTCTTTCATGCTGTCCCCTACTTTCCTTTTTTATCTTATGTTACTCACACTGAACTTTATATAGTAACCTAGGCCCTTCTTCCCTTGTCATCTTCATCGATGTCTATCCCCCCCTCCCCCTGTTTTTGTTTTAGTTTGTTTTCCTTTTTTGTAACCGCCTAGTTGCCTGGCTATAGGCGGGATATTAAATCCAATAAACTGTAGCTGTAGTCTAACTTGATGCCTTTGCTTCGCTTTCCAAAATGCTAACCAGGGATTGTGTTTCAGTAACACAGACACCTGTCAGCTGAGAACCAATGGATACCTATTGAACAGCTTCTAATTGTTTTCAGTCACCAACAACCTGGACTAGATTTGAGCTAAGGGGCCCTCTCACTAAAGTGCACTAACCAGTTAATGTTTCTTTTTGCACATAGCTCTGCACAAGGGCTCGCGATACCTGTTACTGCACTCTGATTTGTATATTAACTGTCAAGCACATGTTGGAGTTGTGAATGGGCAGAGAGTGGGCGTGGAGATCACATTGCAGATAGTGTGGGGGGCATGTCATGCACTATCGATGTTGCATTAGCGTGGGTGCAATGAATGCCACCTCAATAGGTGGAGTTAGGTGCACCCGTGGTAATTGCTCCATGGATTAGGATGCACATCCACACATTAACTGCCGGGAACATGCTGTTCACACCACCAAAATTAACATGGAGGTTTTGCACTTAACACACATTAGTGTTTTAGAGCTAATTGCATATTAAATTGAAAAAACTAACACATTTTAGTAAAAGGAAACCCGAGACCCAAGCCAAACTCAAGTCATTTAACCTTCTGTTGGCTTATGTACAAATTTATGGCTAGATAGGTTAATGCATTAATTCATTAAATGATGCACGATCAAGTGCAACATAGGTTAATACAGATCCCATTACTGTCAATAGAGCAAACATATTAATACTGTGCATTATTGCTCTATAGCGCATAGTAGTAATACATATTACAGTACAATAGTGTGCATTAACACAGGTTAGTTAATCCAGCCCTTAGGTCAGGGAAATACCAGCTGAACCTGAACGTAACTCAGCTTAAGCTTCCAATGAAAGAGTGTGAGCCAAAGCCAATTAAATAAATACACTGTAAGAATACCTGTGATCTCTAGTACCAACTGTCCTCCTGGAATGAGTTCAGAAGCTAACCATTCAAAGAGACCAACTTCCCAGTTTGATGCCTATGTTTCACCATGAGTATTCTGGAAGAGGATATTAATTCTCTCCTCAGGGAAGGTGCTAGAAGAAGAGAATTAATTTTGTCAGAGAGGTCTGGTAGAGGTCTGACGCAATCAGATTTTCTTTGGATTAGACAAACTGGTTTGTGAACATCTTAAACAAGTCCCTGCATCGCTATACTGCAGATTTGCTCTTGGAATTTCTACGCTGAAGGTTCTGAACCGCTTTGAGCTACTGGCAGTATTGCCATACTTGGCTCCTGTCTAGACTTTTACTGTAAGGCTGCTCAAGTTTTAGAAGTAGCTGTAAACCTTTCCAGTATTCTCTCCATATAGGATATTGTTTCAGTAATAAATGGCACCCTAATCAGTTCGCTGTCTATTGGGTAATCCCATTGTGGCCTTCTTAAACCCCATTTAATGGTTTTAATATGATAAAAAAGAGCTCAGACTGTAGTAGGATTGGGATTAAAACCAGACATATGCCTACTTTTGAGTCAATTGGCAACACTAGGGACATAGGAAAAAAACAAAGACAAGACTATTTCCAGTGGAGATTCCAACATATCGCTATGAAAACAACCAGGACAGAAATATTTGCAAAGCAGAAAGATTTCTAAAATGGTAGATCCTTTCCTGTTTAAAGCATATTGGTAACCTTTACTGTTATTAAAGTTATCTTCTGGAAAGGGGAACTATGTTAAGAGCAAAGGAGTTACCATTGTATAGAACTTTTTATGATGTGATTTTCAATTTAAGTCATTGTGATGTCCTGACCTTAGCAGTTCATTATTGTGGAGTACCTATTGCTAAACCAGATGGTATTGTGTAGAAAACCGTCCTTCCTTCCCAGCTGCTCACCCTACCTTGAAACAATTACGTATGTACTTTAAGGAAACATTTAAACCATAAATCAGGAGATGTGGATATAAAGGGCAAGTGGCCTCTCTTAATTCAGCAGTTTTCTTTTTACTATAGCTGAGGGTGAGAAGAGGGTGGGCATAGGGGCTGAGTTTGAGACCTGTGCAATTTATTGTGCATTGGAGAACCCTAACTGTGGCGGCCATGATTTATCTAGGCCTACTTGTCTTGGGGGGTAAAAAGAATAGCTCGTTTCTCATTTTGATCAAATGTTAGCTTTGAAAGCCGCCCACTGTTGTAGACACAGTTGGTATGGGGAGGAGCTCATTGCAACCTTTGTTGCCAAGAAAGTCTCTTTGGTCATCTAAAGCAATTTCTTGTTACCCACTGCAGAAAAGGAAAGATGTGCATTAAAAGAAGGAAAAAAAGGAGAAGTAGCAAACTGTTCCTTCTACTGCCAATGGTGCAGAAAATGGAGCAATTCAAGCAGGAAGGTCTATTCACTAGAGTAAAAGCAGCATCCTGATAAATGAAGTCTTAAAATCCAGGCTCACTTCCCTTTCATGGCCATTTCCTTTGTTGTTTTCTCACCTCCCTTTTTGACTTGCATGGCTCAAGTCTCCGAACATTCAGTTTTACAGTGTCGTTATAATGGAGAACCTGGTTCACAGTGGCAGCCACTGATGTGTATTTAATCTGATTTATACCAGCTGGCACTGGTGTGTTAGGGTATGAAGATTAATCAAATATTCCTTGGGGAAACTTCATTGGCAAAACCTCTGAGACGGCTGTGATCCCATGCTTATGCAGTTACTCAGTTTGGTCAAATTTGAGTGAAGCCTGAATGATCTATTCCTCTGACTCTCTAATCTAGTCAGCTCTTTCGCCCTGTTATTTCTCAGGATAAGTAGAAAAATGCTTGAGTATTGTTTTTAGGATCGAATTTAAATATGGCCTCCATCTCTGGCCCTATACAAATCCAAGCCTAAACACCACTTTTTTCAAGGCTGCTTTTGGATCTTGATTTCATATTCTCCCGTTTAATACTCTTATTTTAATCATTCCCTATAATGAAAGTCCCTCGTTCCTTGCATGTTCAGCAGCAATTCTTGTGTGTGTGTAAAATCTGCCCTCAAGCTAATGCTGATGCCTGGTGACCCAGCAGCCTCTGTGCTTACGTGGTGAGGTATGACTGGAAATAGATTACCATCCATTGCTTCAGAAGAAAGGCCTGACAAAGTGTCTTGCCCAAGGCCAGAAGGAGAGCTAGTGGGAATCAAACCCTGATCTCTTGGTCACCAAGCCACTACTCTAACCACTAGGCTACTCCTCCACTCGTATACGCATAGCATTGCATATGCCTAGAAATGGTTTACGCTTTATTAAAACATTTGATATACCGCCTTCCAGCCACAGCAAAGCAGTGTACAATAGAAACATCATTTGGAAGAAGAAAAGAACACCATGAAAACTTGATAGGACAGCATAAGAGAAGGAAAAGTAGGGAAAGATAACAAGGAAGAGAGAGAACGAGGAGGCAGAGTCCTGAGCCTTTATAAACCTTCCGAGACAGCAGGAGATCCAGGACATTAAGGAACAGTGGGGAGGTCAAAGGCAATGGAAAACAGATATGTTTTCAAGGAGGTCTTAAATTTTGAGTATAGGAGGTCCAGTCTAAGATCAGATGACCAGGATTTCCACAATGATGGGCCCAAGAAGAAAAAGGTAGACTGTTGGGTTCGTTCTAACTGGGCCTATGCAGGGGAAGGTAGGTATAGCCAATTTGCATGCACGGATCTAAGGACTCAAAGGTGCAAATAGATCTAAGAAGGAGGAAAGATATGAGGGGATACTGGAATGAAGAACTTTATGAATAATTGAAGCAGCTTGTATTGTGAGCAGTGAGACGGTGGAAGCCAATGTGATTTGTATGAGAAGTGGGGTGACATGATCAAATCTGGATGCGTGATGAAATAATCGTATGGCCGTATTCTACACTGACTGAAGACGTTTAGTTTGAGAATGAGGAAGACCGAGATAGATGATGCAATAGTCTAGCTTAGCAATAACAAGAGTAAGCAGAAGTGTCGCGATAGATGATGGATCTGTGGTAAAGTGTAGAAGTATTGTTTCACTACGGCACTAATAATGAACTGAAAGGAAAGAGCTGAATCTAAGATAATACCAAGATATCTAAGCTGGGTAACACTTGAAATGCGTTGCCCATTAAGAGAAAGGTGGAGATAAGGACCCAAGAGCCATAACGCAGAAGTTTTTGTGGGGTTCAGTTTCAAACGATTGGCATGAAGCCAGGATGCAATAGTTGCCAAACGGGCATTAACAGTGGAAAGATCAGGAGAAGCAGTATTCATATGGAACAGCAGCAGGATGCCGTCTGCATAAAAGTACACAGAAACACCCTGCTGCTGCTGAATAGGGTAGCGAGAATTGACAAAACATTAAAAAGGAGAGAGGCAAGAACAGCTCCCTTAGGAACACCACAGAGAAGAGTATGGTGCAAAGAATCAGAGCCCCGATAAGAGACATGAAATGACCGGGAAGAAAGAAAAGAGTGGAACCATTGAAGCACAATCACTCAAGCCCGCTGAAGGATCTAGTAAGCCAAAGGGAATGATCCACAAGATCAAATGTAGATGACAGATCCAAGGAGACAGCCAGCGTAACATCGCCCTTGTACCTTGCCATATGTACCTCATTCAGAACAGAAAGAACAATGGTGTCAGTACTATGACCTGCTCTGAAGCTAGATTGGTGAGGATGTAAGAAGCTAGTCTGGGTGAGATGCATTGATACGATAGAAAGGATAAATAGTAGACGATGGAAGCTGGAATAGTCTACAGACAGAAATGGTAGCAACGAAAAGATTAGTGGAAGTTGAAGGATGTATGGGATAGGGGGCTTTTATTAAAGCATTTTAGAAGATGTCTCTGTTTGACCTGGCAGTTTACTGCTCCTCCTGGAACCAAGGCTGGGGATGTGGTGCCATGAACCTTCCTTCAGTTCTACCTGGGGACAAAGGGCGACAAAGGCTACAGGTAAATGGAGTTCAGTCTGAGGAGAAGGTGGTTACCAGTGGTTCAATTCTTTTTAACATATTTGCTAGTGATATTGCAGAAGGGCTGTCAGGTAGGGTTTGCTCATTTGTGAATGATACCAAAATCTGCAATAGAGTAGACACCTAGGAAGGAGTAGATAACATGAGGGATCTAGCTAAGCTTGAAGAATTGTCTAGAATTTGGCAGCTGGGACTTAATGTTAAAAAATGCAGGGTCATGCATTTGGACTGCAAAAATCCAAAGGAGCGAGGTAAGGGGTAAGGTACTTCTGTCCACAAAAGAGGAGCGGGACCTGGGCATAATTGTCTGACAATCTTAAGGTAGCTAAACAGGTAGAAAAGGCAACTGTGAAAGCCAGAAGGTTGCTTCAGTGCATAGGGAGAGGAATGGCCAGCAGAAGAAAGGAGGTGATAATGCCTCCGTATAAGTCTCTGGTACGACCTCATTTGGAGTATTGTGTACAATGCTGGAGACCGCACCTTCAAATGGATATAAGTAGGTTGAAGTCTGTACAGAGGGTGGCTACTAAAATGGTTAATGGTCTTTGTTATGAAGCATATGAGGACAGACTTAAAGATCTTAATATGTATAATTTAGAGGAAAGGTGGGATAGGGACGATATGACAGACATTTAAATATCTCCGTGGCATAAATGCACAAGAGTTTTTCAATTGAAGGCAAACTCTGCTATGAGGGGGACATAGCATGAGAATGAAAGGAGATAGACTCAGGAGTAATATGTGGAAATATTTCTTTATGTAAAGAGTGGTAGATGCGTGGAATAGTCTCCCAGTGGAGGTGGTGGACAAGAGGATGTTATCTGAATTCAAAAAAGCATGGGACAAACACAGAGGATCTTTAAATGTAAAAAGAGGATTATTGTAGTTGATGTGGAAGAGCAGACTAGACAGGCCATGTGGTCTTTTCTGCAGTTATGTTTCTATGTTCATCTGTTTAATATTCTCCCCTGCCTCCAACTTATCTGCTCAGTGCATTGTCAGAACTGGGCCAGGCTTGCATCAGAGCGCCTTCCCAAACTCTGTAATCATTTACCCTGACGCAGGCTAGTTGGTGGCACCCTTAGGGAATGATCACAATTTGTCTCTCCCCCTCCCCCGTACCTCCTCAAGTTCATAAATGCCACCAAAAAAATATAGCAGCTAAGGCAAGCCACCTTTTTGCTAAATCCATGTTCTTTCTGCCCCATTGGTTCATACAATATGGGCTCATGTGCAAGGAGAAAAGCTGTGCCAGGCCTGGATTTAACAAAGTGCATGCAGGGAGGTGTAGTCCTGCTATATGAAGAAATTCAGTAGGAAAATCAAAATTATATCTCCACACATGAAATGAGGCAAAGCTATTACTGGTTGATGGAAGTGTATGGCCAGCTATCCTTGGTGATCATCTCTATGGCAGGGCTTCCCAAACCCATCCTGGTGACCCACAACCTATCAGGTATTCGATAGCATGCAACGAATATGCATTATGCAACTTTCTATGTAGTGGAGAACCAATGTTTGCTCCTTTTGTTTTCTGCATGCTCACTGTGAATATCCTGAAATCTGATTGGCTGTGAGGCCTTCAGGACAGGGTTTTGAAGTTGAATGCATGGTGCAGGGAACAAGGACTCTCTGTAGACACAGTGGCAACAAATAAGCAAATCTGTGTTTTAAAGGTACTGGAATATCACATTTAACAGTACATCATGAGCACATCTTTGGTTGATTTGGGTGCCTAAAAATTTGAAGTATGTGCAAATCCCTTACACCTGCATATACCTATGGAATTAGCTTGGGTGCATTTCCATGCTTCAGCCTTGCACACCTGAAGAACAAATATGTGAAATAAACATGGAAAGCGGCCAAAAATCAGGAAAAATTAATTTTAAATTAGCACAAACGGAACTTTTATTTTTAGTTGTTCACACTGGGTTTAGCCATATCACCAACATAAGTGGAATTGGGAAGCTATGCAAATTTCTCTTTCATTCAGGTCCCAGGTGCATGTCAGATTCACTGGTTCGTTTACAGAATTGGGGGGGGGGGGGAACCTGCACGTAGCAAGGTTGATAAGTGTACCTTCAAAATCCTGCAGCAAATGAGCACTCTGACAGTAGAACTAACATTAAAGCTTCCCTTTTAAAAA
The DNA here is from genome assembly GCA_033557465.1 of Ichthyophis bannanicus. Taxonomy (NCBI): domain Eukaryota; kingdom Metazoa; phylum Chordata; class Amphibia; order Gymnophiona; family Ichthyophiidae; genus Ichthyophis; species Ichthyophis bannanicus. The sequence goes on along the minus strand of CM066041.1, from coordinate 57,147,381 downwards.
TGGACTATAATGCCTTTGGCTATATTGTCTGAGGGAAAGCAAAAATATTTAAACTTGTCATTTGTTACACTGGTACGCTTTCTGTTCTCTAAAGAAAAATATGAAAGTACCGCGTGGCTTGATAATTTCTCCCTTTGATGTGGTTTATTAGGCATGAGGTACTCTAAATTTAGGTAGCTAAGTGTCTGATTTAAGCATTTCTCAAGCCAAATTGCTCCCCGCTGCTGTTTTATGAATAGAAAATTTTGTGCGTTGGAAACCAAATTTTAAGTCCAGCTGCATCCCAAAATGTTTCAAAGCAATAGCTTTCTTAACCCAACTCTCGCCGTTACATACAGGGTAAGCAGACTGACTGACTAATTTTGGGGGGGTTGCCAAGTTGATCTAGTCTAGTTTTACTTTGCTGTATGCATGAATTTATAGTTTCTTTCCCTTAAGAAAAGCAGAAACTATAAGTCCCTTTATGCAAGAGGATAAAAGCAGGGCTGGAGTTTATTTACTTGATATACTGCCTATAGTGGGTAGCAGCTAGGCAGTTAAGGAAGTTACATTCAGGTACTGTATGTATTTCTCTGTCCCCAAAGAGCTCACATGCTAAGGTCATACCTGAGGCAATGGAGGGTTAAGTGGCTTGCCCAAGGCCACATGGAGTGCCAGTGGAACTGAAACCAGAGTCCCTCCAACCCAAGGTTGCTGTCCCCCAGTGGGACTTGAACCCAGGTCATCTGGATTGAGGCTACTGCCCCAACCATTAGGCCATTCCTAGTGGGGAATATGGAACTAGTTGCCCCCTCCCCTTCCATATGCTTTACATAGCTAGATGGAGAAGTAGCCCTTTGACAATGGCTTCTGCAAGTTTGTTGTAACTCTGGGGAATAACTAAATTTATTTCGTTATTCTTATTACACTAGGTACATCAAGATCTTCCAAATACCAGTTTTCAGTGTATCAGATGTGAGAATGTATTTCTCCTTGGCCCTGTATTTATTTCCTTTAATTTATAGATTAGGTCATTGGATACGTTGGGAAAGCTGAAATTTAGGGGCCTGCTGTGCGCACATTTATTGCTGAAAGTCGAGAAATACTCATACTTGCATTTTCCTAACCAGGGATCAAGAGGATGGTGACTTTCTGGTGATTAATCACCCAAGACCAGTAATCACTTAGCATTTGGAATCATTATTCAAAGTCTTTTAGGCTGAAATACAACAGGAACCCTCTTTAATTATTTTCTGAGTTCAGTAGTTTGGAGTGTAATGAGTAAACCATTTCTCTTCCTCTAGCTTTGAGTCAGATGAACGTCTAAAATCTTCAACCAGTTGACAGTATGTAGGCAAAGACCATCTCAAGAGAACACACCCTTCTTTGTTTTCTTAACCAAGTATTTCAGGTGCAGTTTTTATCCTGGATTATTTAATGCCCCAAGATAGACAGCTTTAAAGTTATTTTATTCATCATAGAGTATCATCTTTGTGATGGTGGAAACTAGGGTTCACTCCTCTTTGCAGCTCTTGACCATTTTTTTTAACATCCTCCCAGCTTGCATGCCATCTTCTGCCTTTTGTCCTCTATCTTGCCCTCTCGTGTGAAACTAGCTAATTTACTAACCAAAGCCTCTGAGAAAATGAACAGCAGATCTCCATATCCTTTTGTCCAGATTTTCTACCAGAGTTGTTCCTGTCATCTTGCATGCAACCTCTTCATTTGAGGTCATGTCTTTCCAGTTCATTTTCAGTTTTCTTCTAGAACATCACCATTAAAACATGCATATTTTATTCATGATCGCTTTGGTGCAAGTCTGGGTCTCATTTCCACATCGTACTCCTGAGAAGATATCTCCACCAACTAGCATTTCTTTACCTTGAAATCTCTTCCTCTGAAAATGTGACTTTTGCATTCCCAGTACTTCTGATAAACCCATTTATTCCTCTAAAAAATAATTCTGTAGCATTGGAATTCTATTTGCAAATTATAATTTTCTTCATCTTAATGTTCGAGCTGATCCTGTAGATGTATAGGTTACTTGATCAATTTATCATTTTAAGGGCTCCTTTTGCATGAAACAGGTGACATGGACTTGGCGAGCACTACTAGTGCATACCTGCACTAACTGTTGACTCCTCCTAGTGCCAAACCACTGCACTATTTTCAGACATTAACAATGCACATAAATGCCGGCATTTTAGCCGGATCTCAAGCTGATTCTGTTGGCTGCACCAGTGGGGGACAGAAGATCTGAGTGTTGCAGTTTTGGAGCAGACCCCATGGGAATCATTGGGGCCGGCAGTAGGAGGCTCACAACTCTTGGGACCTAAAGTTCAGGTGCTGGCTACAGTGTTGCAGCTGCAGACTTCGGAAGTTGGCTCTCCTTCTCTGATTGGAATGGCTCCCTCTGTTACAGGTCAGTTGTTTGCACTTGAACGGCCTGAGAATGTTACATTGGAAACTATCTGGAGTGCGCTCTTTAAGTTGGGGGAAGCGTTGTTGCCGGAATTCCATCCGTTATCTGCTCAAGTTCAAGGGAACGCCGTGATGATAAAGCAGAGATATCTCACTGATTCTGATGTAAGAGTCTATGAACAATTGGAGAGCGAGAACACGAAGTATGGAAGGTACTAATTCAGCTATTATCCAGGATTTGACGGCTTCCAAATTCCAACTGGAAATGTTGGAAAATCAGGTCCAGTTTTCCAACTTGCTCCTGATTAATTTCCTGAGGTCAGCATTAATATCAGCTAAAGACATGTTTAAAAAATACCTGGAGGAAGTCCCGAGGGTACCTCCTGAATCTCACCCACCAATATCTAAGGTGCATTATCTTCCTGGCCATAAGACAGTATCGGCTGAAGCTAGTTCACAGGTTACAGTGGATGTACAACACATGAATATTAAATATCTTTGCCATGTTGGAATCCTTGGATGTAGAGTTGAGACCCTTTCTACTTCATTGGTGTCCCTTGCTCATCCCTTGGACTGAGACTGACCGTTAAGAATGTACTTTAAAAATGTTCTGTTTCCTTTAAGGGATATGTGGTCTGTATTTTTCCAGCTGTTTTTTTGTATTAATTCCCATGCAAGTGCATGATAAAGGCTCAGTTGGCAAGTTATATTTTTCTAGAGCCCTCCCAACTAGTTGCCCTCCTTAGTACCCATCCTCCTGTTACTTTCCAAGATGTTGGCTAGGAGAATCAGCATATGAAGTAACATGTTTGCTGTTTCCTGTCTTATTTCCTGCATGTTTAGGATTTATTTTCTCGAGGATCCCCCTTTATTAAGGGCTAGAGCAGTGGTTCTCAACCTTTTTTGTACCGTGACCCCTTTTACCATTGGTCAACTTGTGGTGACCCCCAATGATAAAATCAAATGCGTCTCTCTTCCTTTACCGTTAATGCATTGTCGCTGTAATCATTTGTTGAATTATTAACATATTATAGGCCTTTGCAATATGTTTTTATTTATAAAATGTACTTATTTAAACCACAATAATTCCAATAACAAATAACAATATTTGATTTCAAAATTATGATGATTTTGTAGTCAAATCACTAATATGAAATAAAATTATTTTTTCTACCTTTGTTGTTTGACCAATTTATTCTCTGATCATGCTGGTCCCGATCTGAGGCTTCTGCTTTCCTGTCTTCTCTTAGCTCTCTTTCTGTGGTCTATGGTCCATCTGCCATTTCTTATCTCTTCTTTCGTTTTCTTCACTTCTTTCCATCAGCCTATTTCCAGTCCCAGTAACCCTCCCCAGTATCAGCCCCTTTCCAGTCCTTACTCTCAGTATCTTCTAATGTCAACTTACATTCCCATGACTGCCACTGGTGTCCATTCCCTTCTAGTACAAATACCATGGCAGGTCCTCTAAGATCCACTCCCTTCGAGTTCTATTCTCCCATCCCCTCGTATCAGCCCATTTGTAGCCTTAACCCCCAGTTTTCTTCCAGGGCCAGCAGCTCTATCCTCCCCTCCCCACAATCGGCCCATTTCCAGTCAAAGCCCCCCAATCAGCTTGCTTCCAGTGCTAGTCCCCCCTCAACCCCATTACTAGTGCTAGCCTCCCCTAATCAACCCAATACCAGTCCTACCCCCATCAGCTCATTACCAGTCCTAGCCTTCCCTAATCAGCTCATTTCCAGTGCTAGTCCCTCCTCAACCCCATTACCAGGGCTAGCCTCCCCTAATCAGCTCATTTCCAGTGCTAGTCCCTCCTCAACCCCATTACCAGTGCTAGTCTCCCCTATTCAGCTCATTTCCAGTGCTAGTCCCTCCTCAACGCCATTACCAGTGCTAGGCTCCCCTAATCAGCCCATTACCAGTCCTGCCCCCCCCACAATCAGCCCATTACCAGTCCTAACCTCCCCGATCAGCTCATTTCCAATGCTAGCCCCCCATCGGTCCATTACCAGTCCTACCCTCCTACCAGCACATTACCAGTCCCACCCCCCTTGATCAGTCCATTCCCAGTCCTAGCCTTCCCTAATCAACCCATTACTAGTCCTAGTCCCCTCATCTGCCCATTATAATCCTAACCCGCACTGTGTCTCCCCTCTGTCCAGCATTTATCCCCCATCTGTCCAGTATGTCCCCGTCTCATCCCTTTGTCCATGTCAGCCACCCCTCCCTCCATCTCTCCCTCCCTCCATCTCTCCATGTCAACCCTCCCCTCCCTCCCTCCCTCCATCCATCCATGTCAGCCCTCCCTCCATGTCAGCCCCCCTCTGTCCATCCATCAATGTCAGCCCCCTCCCTCCCTCCATGTCAGCCCTCCTATCCCTCCCTCCATCCATCCCTCCATGTCAGCCCCCTCCCTCCCTCCATGTCAGCCCTCCTCTCCCTCCCCTCCCTCCCTCCATCCATCCATCCTTCCATGTCAGCCCCCTCCCTCCCTCATGTCAGCCCCATTGCAGGTTCCCTGCCCCCTCCTCCCCACTCCCTGTCTGCCTGCTACTGCCCTGTACTTCTTCTGCAGTTGCAGCTCCCTGCCTCTTAGGGAACCGCGGCTATGCCTGTGAAACCGTTGCAGAACCTTTCTGTCTCTCGATGGGCTCCGTGCAGCATTGTCCCCCTCCAAAGGAAGTGTTAAACAACTTCCTTTGGAGGCGGGACAATACTGCTCGGAGCCTGTCGAGAGACGGGAAGGCTCCGCAATGGTTTTACAGGCATAGCCGCAGTTCCCTAAGAGGCAGGGAGCCGCGGCTGCATTAGAAGGGAAGTGGTGAGTTTGCCGCTGCCGAGAAGCAGACTCGGCAGCGGCAGCAACTTGTGTGCTTTTTTTTTTTTTTTAATGGCAGAGTGAGGCGACCCCCTGCTAAATCCTGTGGCGACCCCCATGGGGGTCGCGACCCACAGGTTGAGAACCGCTGGGCTAGAGGGTTCGGGGTGGCCATAATTTTCCTGGGGGTTTTTCTGTATTTTCTTTGCTTGTTGATATGTCACTCACCTTACCCTTTCTGAAACAAGTGTATCTACTAGGAATCTATTGTAAAACTGATTACTAAAATGGCAGCTTTTTTATATTTGTTTCTCATTTACATGCATAAGTGAATAAAATGCTGATCAATGTGAGAGTGGGCGTGCTAATTGCATGGTGCTTACTTTCACGGTCAGTGGAGTTTGTGCCCTAATTTAAGGCCCTTTCTCTGCTACTTACGCTAGTATTTCATAGAGACAAGTAGGAATCTATTTGTCTATATGAAATAGGCTTCATTAGGCACATTAAAATACCTCCGTGGGAGTAACTTTGTAGCAGGGCACGTGGACTTCTATTTTGGGTCTATAGAGGCACATAGACGCCTGTGTGTCTTTATAAAATTGTCACTGAAAAGCTGCAGAAATCACAGCGAAAATGAAGCTGTCGACATCGGCACGGGAGGAAGTGTAAATGTGGTCATGCGTATTTTATAAAGTATGTGTGTAAATTTTGACTGCCCTGGCTCACCCTTGAGTGTTCCTATACCAAAGAAGCCTTTTATGCACATATCTTATCATATTTGTGTGAAAATGCCTTTATAAAGTGGCCTTCATAGGGCCCGCTATTTCCCACGGTAACTGGCAAACCTGGAACGGGGTAGAGAGAGGCCTTACACTTAACATGCAGTAAGTGCCACGTATTCTCAGTTAATGCAGCAAGGAATGTGGATGGTGTCAAGGGCACCCGCGTTATCTGCAAAGCAGTCAATGCATGAGAAGTATCGTCAATGCATTAAATGCATGGGAAGATGCTGGGTACACCCCTCATAATAATCACAGTGGCTCTGCAGTTTCTGTGCATTAATTTTAACCTTTAACATGGTAACTGCAAAATCGTAATGCACTTTAGCAAATCTTTTGCAGGCCTTTTCTTAAGGGTCAACCTGTTTATGCTTTATTCTTTCCAGCTAGTTACCTGTCTTTATTCTGTGTTCTCGTGTATTTTTAGTGAAGAGACTCTATTGCCAATAACAGGTACTGCAGTGACTAACATGCATAGTAGTTTAGCAAATAAACCCTCTTCTCCGTGTGCAATGGAAGCCAAGAAAGCTAACAGAATGCTAGGAATTATAGGGAGAATAAAACCAAGGATATGAGAGCCCCTCTATCACTCCATGGTGCAGCTGCACCTTGAGAATAACGTGCAGTTCTGGCCGTTGCATCTAAAGAAAGATATATATAGCAAAATCAGAAAAGGTGCAGAGAAGGGTAACAAAAGCAAGAGATGGAAAGATACCCCTATGAGCAAAGGCTTAAAAGGTTAGAGCTCTTGAATTTGGAAAAGAGACTGCTGAGAGGAGATATGATAGAGGTCTATAAAATAATGAGTGGAATGGAACAAATACACATGAATTGTTTCAAAAAGTGAAAAAAACTAGGGTACTTGCAATGAAGCTATATAATTAAACTCTGGAATTCATTGTTGGAGGATATAGTAAAAGTTGTTACTGGGGAAATCCACTGCTTACTCCTGGGACAAGCAGCATGGAATCTGTGTACCTTTTGGAAACCTGATAGGTACTTGTGACCTGGAATGACGGCTGTTGGAAACAGGACACTGGGTTTGATGGACTTTTGGTCTGATCCCATATGGTAAATCTTATGTCCTTATAAGTTTGACTGTTGGACCTCATGTAGCAAACAGAAAATTGGCATCTTTTCCTTCAGAAAATTGTTAAATGCTCATCAGCTTTAGGGCAATAGGCATGTCAAATGATGGCCAAGTAATTTCTTTGTCTGTAGACTTGAAGGCCAAAACAATGATATGCTATTTAAGCAGAAGTCTAGTTAGGTATCCTACCATAAACCATATGTACAGTCCAAGCTAGAAACAACTTTGATCTATAAGACTGTGACCAGTTAATATAGCTGTGAGGTTATAGTTAAATATCTGGGGAAACTTGATTATCATAGTTTGGTTGTTGGCAGGAGGAAAGGATATTCAATGATTTCCAGTTGCTATTGAGAGCAGTATTTTATCAAGATCCCTCTTAACTTTACTTTACAGTTTGGATTTGTGCTGTTTTTGTGTCGTAGATTGAGTGTATATTCACTGGAACACACTGTGTTGGTGTAACATTTTGTCATGGAATAAACACTAGTACAGGCATGAGGAATCATAATCCTTGAATCCCCCAAACAGCTCTGGTTTTCAGGATTTCCATAATGAACTTGCATGAGAGAGATTTATTCATCTTTAGCAGAATCGGGACAGTTTTGCTTAATCTGGCCATGTTGAAAAGCAGAGCTATTTGCAGCACTCGAGGAATGGGGGGGGGGGGGGGGTGGTGCCGGCACAAGGTATTGGATGCTCTAGGTCAGGGGTTTCCAGCGCCAATCCTGGAGGGTCGCAATCCAGTCAAGTTTTTAGAATGTCCTTAATGAATATGTTTGAGAGAGATTTTCATGCACTGCCCCCATTGTATTCAAATTTATCTCATGCATATTCATTAGGAACATCCTGAAAATCGGACTGGTTTGCGGCCCTCCAGAATGGAGTTGGAGATCCATGCTCAAGGTGAACCTTCGGCCTTATGTCTTCCCCATGTCCCCCCTGATATTTTGATCATTAAACTTGACCATTATGGTTATCCCAACACCACCCCTCCTGCATCAATCCTGTAAAAATACATAATTGGACATCACACTTTTAAATATGAAACCTTTGCTCTTCATGTATGTGTGTTCCTGCTCTCCCAGAAGGTGGAAGAACGTGCTGATGGCTCTTTGAGTCAGTGTGGTGGCTGCTAATGCTCTTTGCCTAGACAACTGCCTAGTCTTACTCCCCAGCCTATCCCCCTCAATAGATCAAGGAGATCAATAGCCTGCAACTCCATACTTCTCCCAAAAGCCATCACCAAATGCTCCAAGACTACCATAAAGCGCGCCTTTTCACTGTATGCACCCTCTTGCTGGAACTCCCTCCCACCAGATATCCGCGCCATAAACAACCTTCCCCATTTCAGAAAGACACTCAAACATCATCTCTTCCTGCAACAGTTCTGTAATTCAGGCAATATCACCTAGCCATCCACACACCGACCCATAGCAGCTCCCACAGAATAAACGCCTCTAGCACCATAATCAGAGCACCTTAACTATCCTCCCCCGACAACCCACCCCTTCACAACCCCGGATTAACAATATAAATATGTATATGTATTTAGCCACCATGGCAGTTTGTAAACATCGCAAAATCTCATGTGCATCCCTTATACTAATTTGTATATAGTGTATATATTTCACTTGTTCACCATGTTTTAATTTCCCTGTTCATTGTAAGTTCAATGTTAGACTGTTCTACATTGCACAATTCTTGTTGCCTGTGAACCGTGCTGATGATAAATAGTGCAGTATAGAAAAACAATAAAATAAAAAAAATAAAAATAAATACTCAGTGACTAAGCCAGGCCTTGGCTTGGTTCCCCCTAGCCTAACTGGCCACCCTCTATTATTTTTGGATGATTTCCCCTTTTCTTTATCTAAGACAGTGATGGCTAACCTTTTTGAGCCCGAGTGCCCAAACTGCCGCACAAAACCAAAGAATTTCCTCAAAGTGCCAGCACGTCAATTTGCATAAATATTTGCATAATGCTAACATACACTAACTTTTAGTAAACATGTCTCTTAATGAGTGTATGGATAAAGACAGACTAAAAGATTTCTACATTACTATAATCCAGTGCCAACCGCCAGGCACATTAGGAACTACTACAAACACTGCCCATTTAGAACCAATAGCAAACCCGCCGTATCCTAACAGCACTACCAGGACTCACAAAGCACCACACCATACCTATCAAAAGGCAACACTGCAAATATTAAACCAATACATTTCAGACAATAACAATACATGACCTACTGGGGAAAGAGAACAAGTGGCAATGTCAAAAAGGAATTACATAAACAGAATACCTCAGCTCAGTTACACAGTTGCAATTGCTCCAGCCACTTTCTTCTGGTTTCTTCATGTCTTTTGCTAACTCTCCATCATCTGCTGTCCATTTGTCCTTTCTTCTCTCTTCTAGTTTTTTTTTCCATTCTCTCTCTCTACATCCGCTTTAACATACTAATCTTTCTCCTTTTGCTCTTTCCTCATTCCTATTTCATCCACTCAAATTTTACCCCTCCATCCTCAATCCCCACTTACTCTCCCAATACCCGGCCAATTGTAGATTTTTTATCCCTCCCACACAAAATATTTTTCCCCTCTCCATTTTACTCTCCCAGCCCCATCCCATTCTAATCCTCCCCCAACATCAGCTCCCTTCTAGTTCCAGCCTCACCCAGCATCCATTCCCTTCTAGTCCCTGCATCAGCCCATTTCCAGTCCTAGCCCCCCATCAGCCCATTTCCAGTCCTAGCAACCCCCCAACCCAATACCAGTCCTAGCCCCCCCCCATCAACCCACTTCCAGTCCTAAACCCCCATCACCCATTTTCAGTTTAAGCCCCCCTATAACCCATTACCAGTCCTAACCCCCATCACCCCATTTCCAGACAGCCCCCATCAGCCCACAGCCCATTAGCAGTCCTACCCCCCCAGCCCATTAGCAGTCCTACCCCCCCCCCGCCCGCCCGCCCATTAGCAGTCCTAACCCCCCCCCGCCCGCCCGCCCGCCCGCCCCCCCTGCCCATTAGCAGTCCTAACCCCCCCTGCCCATTAGCAGTCCTAACCCCCCCTCCCTCCCTGCCCATTAGCAGTCCTAACCCCCCCCCCTCCCTCCCTCCCTCTCTCCCTCCCTGCCCATTAGCAGTCCTAACCCCCCCTCCCTCCCTCCCTGCCCATTAGCAGTCCTAACCCCCCCTCCCTCCCTGCCCATTAGCAGTCCTAACCCCCCTCCCTCCCTGCCCATTAGCAGTCCTAACCCCCCCCCCCCCTCCCTCCCTCCCTGCCCATTAGCAGTCCTAACCCCCCCCTCCCTGCCCATTAGCAGTCCTAACCCCCCCTCCCTCCCTCCCTCCCTCCCTCCCTGCCTGCCTGCCCATTAGCAGTCCTAACCCCCCCCTCCCTGCCCATTAGCAGTCCTAACCCCCCCTCCCTCCCTCCCTCCCTGCCCATTAGCAGTCCTAACCCCCCCTCCCTCCCTGCCCATTAGCAGTCCTAACCCCCCTCCCTCCCTCCCTCCCTCCCTGCCCATTAGCAGTCCTAACCCCCCTCCCTCCCTCCCTCCCTCCCTGCCCATTAGCAGTCCTAACCCCCCCTCCCTGCCCATTAGCAGTCCTAACCCCCTCCCTCCCTCCCTCCCTGCCCATTAGCAGTCCTAACCCCCCCTCCCTCCCTCCCTGCCCATTAGCAGTCCTAACCCCCCCTCCCTCCCTCCCTCCCTGCCCATTAGCAGTCCTAACCCCCCCCTCCCTTCCTCCCTCCCTCCCTGCCCATTAGCAGTCCTAACCCCCCCTCCCTCCCTGCCCATTAGCAGTCCTAACCCCCCCTCCCTCCCTCCTGCCCATTAGCAGTCCTAACCCCCCCCTCCCTCCCTCCCTGCCCTGCCCATTAGCAGTCCTAACCCCCCCCTCCCTGCCCATTAGCAGTCCTAACCCCCACCCTCCTCCTCCCTGCCCATTAGCAGTCCTAACCCCCCCCCCTCCCTGCCCATTAGCAGTCCTAACCCCCCCTCCTCCTCCTCCTCCTCCCTGCCCATTAGCAGTCCTAACCCCCCCCTCCTCCTCCTCCTCCTCCCTGCCCATTAGCAGTCCTAACCCCCCTCCTCCTCCCTGCCCATTAGCAGACCTAACCCCCCCCCCCCCATTAGCAGTCCTAACCCCCCCTGGCAAATTTAAAAAAAAAAAAAGCCGGCTCTGGCTGCTGCCGCGGCAGGTTGCAATGTCCCGCGGGGCCCCCGCCACCCGCTCAGCCCCTCGGCAAGGGCATTCAGATTCGCGAGGGAGAGCATCGCCCTCGCGTCTCGGTTAAGCCCGCAGGGGCTAATGGGAAATTTCCCATCAGTCCCTCGCGTCTAAAGGGGCTGATGTGAAATTTCCCATTAGCCCCTGCGGGCTTAACAGAGACGCGAGGGAGACGCTCTCCCTCGCGAATCTGAAAGCCCTTGCAGAGGGGCTTAGCGGGCGGAGGGGGCCCCGCGGGACGCTGCATTCTGCCCTTGCCGCGTCCGCGGCAGCAGTCAGAGCCAGCTTTTTCTTTTTTTGCGGACCTTCACGCGTGCCAGCTGCAAGGCCTTCGCGTGCCACAGCTGGCACGCGTGCCATAGGTTCGCCATCGCTGATCTAAGAGAATCTGCGTCAAATGCCTAAGCCTCTCATCATGAATAACAAATAAGCATAGCCGTTATTTTGGATTGTTTCTAGAGTGAGCATTACAGAAACCAGCAACAAGTGACCAATTGAGAGGGGACAGACAATGACCAGCAATGACAATTACCAGAATGAGAGAAAAGTAGTCACTAAAAATCAAGTGACACAATACACAGGAAATGGTAACACAAACAGAGAGCTAACTGGCAAAACAGCCAACCAGATATAGTAACACCCATTGAGCATAGTCATTCGGTGGGATCATACTTGTCCCAGTGCAGCTGGTTACCTACTATGATAAGACTAAATTGTGACATCCGCCTTCTCTTTTGAGGAATTCCTATATTTGAGTCCAGAACTAAGAACCTTGGAACATGAATCGCATCTGCTATAAGAGGAGAACCTTTCTTTATTCAGAAAGCATGAGACATAATGAGCTAAAACAGATATGAAAACATATAGCAATTAAATCACAAAAGAATACTAAGCCAAAATACAAATATTAAGGGGACAATATTCAAATAGGTTGATAGTCAAACGCTATGGCAGTCGGTCATGCTACATAAATATTGGTGGGGTATTTAGCAGCGGTGTCTGAATAGGAGCTGCTGTTGAATATCGGGGCTGAGCAGCACTATCCGAATAAGTGGGGACATTAACCCATTAATGGATTTACAGCCAACACACATCCTTATTGCAACTGAAGCCAGCTTTTCATGCAGCCTAAGCTTCCCAGCTAGATGTCAACTGAAAATATGTTAACCTGAATAATTATCAGCAGTCATCTGGATAGCACCGATGCTGCCCTTGCTCTGCCCCCCTGGACCATCCTTGCCCAAACTAGATAGTACTGGGATGGTCTCTGGATAGTGTCGCTGAATATTGCAGTGAGCACCCTTAGTCGATTGGCCTCCCTCCCATGGCCATGTGGCTAAGGGTTCTGAATATCAACTTCTAAATTTCATTTACATAGAAAACTTGAGAAGCGTTCATAAAAAGTCATGAAGTCTAGAACTGCTAAAACCTGGGTTTGAGAAGTCGCCCTTGAAGCAAGACTCATTCTTGGTGCATGCGTCCAATGTTTTCTAATGAACAGTCTTGGTAGGCAGCTAAGCACTATCAATTTCCATGTCCTCTAGAGAGAACATTAGGGCAGAATAACAGATACTGATCGCTTACATTTTAATTACCTGATATCAAATTTAACAGAGCAAACATATTAAAATGCTACTTGCAATTTTCTACAGAAGGACAGGATTATGCAGGTAGCCTCATCACAAAATTAATTGGATTTATTAGGCTTTTCCCTTCTTAAGTAATGATTATGGAGATGAAACTGTCAAAATAATTTGCTTATAAAGTATACAGTACTTGCATAATACCTTCTAGTCAATTGTATAAAAATGAGCCTAAAGAAAGATACTTGTGTGATTCCTATGCAAGAAGAGATTCTTAGGTCTTTTAAAATTAACCTGTGTGATCTCTTGTTCTTCCAAAGAATAAATAAAATACGAAGTCTTGCATCAAAATATCTACCCATGGGTGGGTTTAGACTGGGAGAAAGACGGACAATATGGGCATTTGTGCTCATTTGGTTCATTTGAATGCCTTAAAATGTTTGTGCATGCAAAATCGATTTGTTTCCATTAAACACTTCTAATGCACCTTAAACATGTTTTATTAAAGTATGTAAAAACAATATAAAAAAGATCTACAAAAATTAAGGGGAAAAAATGCCCAAATTTTCTGAAAAAGAGCTGAAATTCCTGTGCATGTTGCTGGTGCGTGGAAATAGCCTTTTCAGATCTTTGCACATATTTTTCCAGTGACAAGCTACTCGCAGAAAAAGCAGGTGCAAGAGGCTACCTGTGTGCCCAAAGCAAGTTTCAAGGAAATAATCTGTCCAGATGCTGACTTTGATCATTGTGGTGAATCGTTTGCACAGGCTTTGTCCCAGTGTGGACAGTTTATCACAATGGGGACACTTTTCAAACCGAGGTCAACGTTGTCAATATGGGGTTCATTGGAAATGTGCTAGGTGCACTATTGTAGAGGTTCAAATCAAGGAATCATATTGCAGAATTCAAGATTTAGAGATATGTTTATTAATATGTGCTGTTAGCATAGGGTTTGCTGCGCTCTAAGTGTGCCGTGCTGTTAGCACGGGGACCCGCGCTAAAGTCTTATGGTAACTGGTGAGTATGTGATTGCATGGGGGCTGGTAGGTTACGAGTGCCACGTGGGCATTGATGGCACTTCAAAAGTTGGTGCAGGCATTTTGGGCATATGCAAACTGCAAATGTTGCCATTAATGTTGGTGCACCTAATGTCATCTCAAGGGGTGGCGTCCAGTGCACCTGCATGCCAGTCCATCATTGTGCAGCGGCGCTTTAGCAAGGTGCCAACAGCATGTGGACAGGCATACATGCCCTCTAAAGTTAGCCAGGCCTCTGTGCTACTTTAACAGCTCAAACGCACACTACTGGCATGTCCTTTAGTAAACATGCCTCTTAGTTTTTAAGATCCTGTAATCGGTACTGCCCTTTTTATACTCTGTTTTTATTTTGGGAATCTTTTGGGATTTAGATAGTGAGAATGCAGAAGATTCAACCCTCCCATCACTTATGAAGTAGCTTGGGACGAAATGAATTTCTAAAGTCTATTTAGCCAAAATACCGGTGAGATGGCTTCTCTATTTCTACCTGCTCATTCGATACCATGTTGGCTGCTGTAACATTTATACTGGTATATAATAGTATAATATTATAGGCAGTACTGATAAAGTACATAAGGTAGCATTTTTGGAGGAATATCTTTTGAAGTAATTTGAAAGTATTAATTACTCCATGCATTAAATTCTATATTTCTTCCATTGTTTGTTCCCCACCAGACTGCAATTCTAACATTGGAGAAAGATTAGTTTACCTGTATATAGTTGTCCTCCTCTTTAAAACTCTCCTAGATTACATTTCAATCTCACATTGTTTAGACTGTATACTCTATAATATGATGTTCCTTGTAAATATGTTCTGTTATATTATGACGTTCCCTGTAAAACAAACTTGCTTTGTTAATTGTTGTTCACTGTGAACTGCAACTGAACTTTGGAAGATGCGGTATATAAATGTATATAAAATAAATAAATAAATAAAATTTCCAGTCAACAAAGCTATAGGGATCATTTCATATTGCTTTTATGCAGTAGCCTGTGTGTATAAGATACTTTTAAGCTTTAATGGAAAAGCATAGGTGTCGAATGGACAATAACAGTGGTGTTATTTCAACAGAGGGTAAGCAAGGATAGGAGTTGAAATAGAAGGTCTTAAAAGCATAACTATTGCTATCGACACTTCATACATTTTGAGTCAGACGCACAGTTTCTTTTTTGTACAAATAACTGTCACTATTGTGTCATGGCAGCACAAAGCGAGCAACAGATTATGAATTCTTCAGGAAGAAAATAATTCTAGTGACCTCCCAGTGACATTGTATTAATAACCTTAAAGAGCATTATTTCCAGACCGTGCTCTGCGCATTCTAATCAGAGACTCCACCAAGACCCTGTTAAGAACCTCTTAGTGGTAAATCAGCAATTCCGAAGCTGCTCAGACATGTATGCTAATACACAACTCTAAAGAAAATCAGAATTATTTTTGAAAACCTTCCATTGCCCAAGAAAAGCTGTTCCATGCTTATATGGAAATTCCATTTGGTCTTGGACTCTCTGTCAGGTATAAAGAATCCCTACTTGCACGAGAATACTAAGCAGACCCATTGCTGTCCATCATGGAAGTTTCAGCTACTGTATTTCTCACACAGATTGCAACAGAAGAAGTTATGTGCACCAAAATTATTTGAAGTGCCTTATTCCTTTGCTTTAGGCAGCTGTGGTGTCTTGGTTGCCCTCGGTGAACAAACTGTTTCCACCTCAAACCTTTCAAATGTACCCAAGAAGTCAGCGGCAGTTCAAGGCAATCTGCTGCCTGGGGCGAAGTATGAAATGGTGCCCCCCCCCCCACCTTAGAGGGGGCGGGGCTTTTTCAGAAATCCAATCAGAGACTGAACCAAACCAAAAGGCCGATTAGATTATATGGAGGAAATGCAAGATGTTTGCACACAGGGCTGTATCGAGCTGCAGTCACACCCTGTGCAACTTACAACTTGGGTGCACGCCCCTCCCTCTCCCCCCATACCTCTGTCCAGTGCTGCCTGCTCTTTCCCTGCTATTGCCGCCCTCTGTTTTTTTCATGGTGGCGCCGGCAGCAGGGAAAGAGAAGGCAGCACTGGACGGAGGTATGGGGAGGAGGAGGGGGGCATGCATCCATTCTGAAAGGCACCGGAACTTCAAGCAGATCTGTCCCTCCCTACTCTGACATCGCATCGGAGGAGGGAGGGACCAGACCTGCATAAAGTGCTGCGAACAGGCTTGAGGTGCGCATTTCGGCTGCCTGCTATTGTCCTGCCAGTAGCGGCAGGGCAACAGCAGACAGCCGAAATGTGCCCCCTAAGCCTTTCCGCCCTGTGTGCGGCTGCACCACTTGCACAGGTCTAGGTACGGTCCCGTTTGCACATCAAGGAACTAAAAGACAGCAGGAACCAATAGCACAGTTTATAAAACTAAATTATAACTCATTTTTATTTGTTATAAACTGCGTTATGGTTCTCGCTTTTTCTTTTTCAAGATATATTTTGCATCCACAGTAGATGCAGAGCAGAACCCAATATTTTAAAAAAAAAATCTGTTTCTGATCATCTCACTAACAACAACAACAACCACTATTCTCCAGTACCAGGCATATTGTGAACTAATACAAAACCCTGCAACAAAGAGCAAACCTACCATACCATACCATACCATACCATATCAGCACAAACTTCCAAAACTCACATAAGGAGCCCATCCAAAAAAGGTGTACTGTAAATACTACATTGGGCCCTGAAATATCCATACAGCTATTTGAAAAGCTGAACAAGTCAAATTACTACAGTATAGTATAGATCTTTATGTACAAACTCCATGTTAACAGAACACTTGACCTCAGTCACACACTCACAACATTGACCCTCACCAAGTACAGAATAAGTAACCCCAATCTAAAATAAATATAAAAATATGTAGACAAAATTTAAATTGAAACCCCCTAGAAGCCAGAGTCCACATGCAGTGCAACATCAGATATATAAGAGATGCAGTTCCCCAATACTGTGTAAAATATAAAAATAGCACAAACTCCAATCACTAAAATTAAATAAAATTATTTTTTCTGCCTTTGTTGTCTGACCATTTTATTCTCTGATCATGCTGGTCCCGATCTGAGGCTTCTGCTTTCCGGTCTCTTTCTTAGCTCTCTTTCTGTGGTCTATGGTCCATGATCCATCTGCCATTTCTTATCTCTTCTTTTGTTTTCTTCACTTCCTTCTATCAGCCCATTTCCAGTTCCAGTAACCCTCCCCAGTACCGGCCCCCTTTCCAGTCCTCCCCTCCCAGTACCTTCCAATGTCAACTGCCTTGCATTCCCACGACTGCCACTGGTGTCCATTCCCTTCCAGTCCCCCTCCTTCCCCACTGTCCAGCCCCTTCTAGTCTAAATACCATCCCAGATATCAGCTCACGTCCACTCTCAGTGCCACCCCCAGTCAGCTCCCTTCCAGCCGCCCTACCCTCTGTCCATCCCCCTTCCAGTGCCATTTGCATGTCAGCTCCCTTCCAGCCTCCTCTCCATTACCCAACCACCTACCACTCCCATCCCCAAGTGTCGGCTCCCTTCCATTCCCCCCTTCAGAACATCCCAGGTGTCAGTTCCCTTTCTGCCCCCTCCTTCTCTGGCAGACTCTCTCATTATCTGCTCCCTTCCAGTCCTATTCTTCCATCCTCCCGCATCAGCCCATTTGTAGCCCTAACCCCTAGTTTTCTTCCATGGCCAGCAGCACTCTCCTCCCCTCCCCCATTAGCCCATTGCTAGTGCCAGCCCATTTCCAATCCTATCCCCCTTATTAGCCCACTCTCGTCCTAACCTCCCAATCAGCCCTTTACCAGTCCTAACTCATTTCCAGTGCTAGCCCCCATCTGCCTATTACCAGTCCTAACCCCCCACCCAATTAGTCAATTTCCTGTCCTAGCCCCCCTAATCAGCCCATTTCTTGTCCTAGCCCCCCCTTAATCGGCCCATTTCTAGGCCTAACTCCACCAATCAGCCCATTACCAGTCCTAGCTCCCCCTCCCGATCAGCCCATTTCCAGTTCTAACCCCCTCATCCAGCCCATTTCCAGTCCTAGCCCCCCCATAGCCCATTACTGATCCTAACCCCCCCATCAGCCCATTTCCAGTCCTAACCACCCTCATCAGTCCACTTCCAGTCCTAAACCCCCCATCAGCCCATTTCCAGTTCTAGCCCTCCCCATAGCCCAATTTCAGTCCTAACCCCCCCATCAGCCCACTTCCAGTCCTAGCCCCCACCCATGGCCCATTTCCAGTCCTAACCCCCCCCATCAGCCCACTTCCCGTCCTAACCCCCCCCCCCCCCCCCAGGAAACTGACATTTAAATGTCTGGCTGCTGCTTCTGCCACAGCGGCAGTGGCAAAAAGAAGTGCCCCGCAGGCCGCAGCTGCCCCAGCAGAGCCCTCCTCATTCCCTTCAGCACCGCCACTGGCTTTACAGAGCTGAGAAGGGAGAGTGTCCCTCTCTCGCGGCTTTGTTTAATCTGCCGGCACTGATGGGAAACAGCATTTCCTGTTTCCCATCAGCGCAGGCGAGCTTGACAGAGCTGCAAGAAAGGGAAACTCTCCCTTCGTGGCTCTGTAAGCCGGCAGCAGCGCTGAAGGGAGTGAGGGCTCTGCCTGGGCGGCCACGGCCTGCGGGGCACTTCCTTCTGCCACCGCCGCCGCCGTGGCTTTTATGATCGCGGGGTTTTTTTAGGCCGAGTGAGGCGGGCTTTTTGGGGGCAATTTTTGCCACCCCCAAAAGGTTGCCGCCTGAGGCCACCACCTCACTCGGCCTAATGGTAGAGCCACTCCTGCAAGAAGTACCAACAAGCATTATATAGCCTCTGTCTCCTAAACCTATAAGCTAACATCAACTCAGGGTGAATCTGCTATTTTTAATGGAGCTTTACTGATATCAGGAGTAGATACAGTATTTGTGGGAGCATTTGAATTCTGAGTAACTGCTAATAGGAAAAATTTACTCATGTCTTCTGGTTTTGTATGCAAAAGTTACCAATATTTGATCTACAAATTTCTGTTCTACAATGGCAGTCAAACAAGGCTAGCCCAAGAACCTGTGACTTGACTCCATACTTAGCGTGATGGATGTTTCACTAGATGCTATCAGAGCAATTGCTCTCATCCCAGTCCTTGAAGGCACGTCTTTTGGGTTTCCAGGCTGTCCACAATGAATATGCAAGAGAGATTTACATGTACTTCTCTTTTGTATTCATATCTCTTTATCTGAATTCAAAAAAGCATGGGACAAACACAGAAGATCTCTAAAGGAAAAAAGGGGACTGTTGTAGTTGTTGATATGGAACGACAGACTAGAAAGGCCATTGGTCTTTTTCTGTCTTCATTTTTCTATGTTTCTATGTTTTATGCACTTTCACTGTGGATATCCTGAAAACTCAACTGGCTTGGAGTGCCCCGAGGAGTGGATTGAGAACCATTGGGTTAGAAGACTGTAGCAGGGGTACTTTCTTTGATCCTATTTAGAGAGAGATTGCCAGTTCTTTAGGTCAAGACAGCATATGCCGATTTGAATGAGGAGGGTGCCGTTGCAGTTGGGTGGCATGGCAATACTATATGGCCCTACAGATGGCAAAAGCCTGGAGTGGGTAAGACTCAGTAGGCCGGGGACCTGTTTACTAGGGACCAAGAAGGGAGGAGGAAGAGCTAATTTTTCTTCATTCCTGGGAAGAAATCTCATTTAAGGGCACCTTTCAGAAAAGCCATGTAGGTGCAATCTGTAGGTCTACAGAGTGGTTATTTAAATGCCTTCACGTGATGCATCTTTTGATTGGTCCACATGGACTGCCAATCAAGGCAAAGTTGAGGCATCTATTTTGTGTCTGACCTTTCGAGCCTTGCATGGCAAGGGCCCTATGGTTTTGGCCAGAAGATTGAATTAGTATATACCTTGCCAGAGGCCATGATCTAGTTTGGAAATTCTTTTGGTGTTACCAACAGCTCTAGATTGCCAGGGTGAGAGCTGGGGCCTTTTCGACAGTGATCCCAGAATTGTGGAATAAATTGCTAGAGTAGTTACATAGAGATGAATTATGGGCAGTTCTGCAAAAGATTGAAAACTTGGGTCTTCAAGTAGGGCTGGTATGGGAGAGGGAGGCTCTTCTGCTAGAGTTGAGATATAAGGAATATAAAGAGGGGGGACTGATTTGGTTTTGTGTTCTATATTTCAGTGTGTTTAATATTGGTTTTAGTGTGTTGTACACTGCTTGAGTAGTTTCTGTTGAATGCATGTAGGCAGCTCATAAGAATTTTAAATAAATAAATAAAATATATAGTGACACCCTGGTAATCATTCCCTCCTGTGTTGGGCTGCTGTCAAATCCACTTTACCCTAAATTGCACTTAGCATTCCACCGAGCAGAGAAGAGGTGACTGTCAGGGCTCGACTAGGATTTTTCTATACCTGGGAGCAGGAGGGAGTTCTCGCTTAGTTCACTATGATTTATATAATATCTGGTGGTGGTAGGAGAGGTTTACACTGAAACATACTGGTCTATTTTTGGGGATGGGAAAGGAAGATCCATGCGACCTATCAAAAATTGTGTGAATAGTGGTCCCACTCAGGACAGCCCCAGAGTTGGTTCAAGGTATTGGCACCCTCGGCAAACCATATTTATTTATTTATATTCTCTTATATACCGCGCTATTCTGCATCAGTGCGGTTTACATTGAACAAACTGAAATTACATTGAACAGGGCATTATAACTTGGAGATAACTATTTTACAGGGAACATGAGCTATGGAGGATTAAGTGGCTTGCCCAAGACCACAAGGAGCACCTGTGGGACTAGAAACCCCAGTCCTTTTGGCCCAAGGTTGCTGTCCTCTAGTGGGATTTGAACCCCTGACCTTCTGGCCTGAAGTACCTTGCCCCAACCACTAGGCCACTCCTCCACGCCACATATAGGGCCACAGTGACTAACATGCACTATAGTTAACCAGTGCTATTTTGCCATAAGTCCCATTTTATGGGATCTAGCAGTAAAATAAAGTGCATTAACAGTAGATGAGGATTGAATAGTGACTCCTGACCCTGGTTATGAACAGGCCACTGGCAAGAGGCATGTCAGTGGAGTGGAAAGGGCAGAAGACAGATTGTAATAAACGGAGAATGAGTTGGGACACAAAGTGAGGGCAATAGGTCTGAGTAATCTATAGCTATAGAACTTTGACGATGACATTTCACGAATGAGTTGCACTCAACATTTCTTCAGCCTGGTAGCCGTTCCCCAGCTGGCCTTTTGCGTATTCAGTGATGTTGCACAACAAGTCATTTTGATACAATTGAAGTTTTCAAGTTGCCTTCAATATTATTTCCTAGTCATATTATCTCAGTGTAACAACCCATCAAGACATCACTATCTTGTTTTTTTTTACACAAGGTTATCGAGGAGTGAAAATAACTTGCAGATGTCCAACTGTGCTTGTTTTCTTGTGACATCATCAGATGATCTGTTGATAATTGTCTTGTGGTGTTGAAGAAAAGACACAGCTGGAGTTTTATAGGCCATTTTCACTTTAGTAACTGAAAGCATGGGAAAAGGTTTTTTTTCGGGCTTTTTTATTAGCTCATAAATGAAACGGATGTAATCTGAAAAGCCCAAAGAATGGAAGCTCTAAACAGCGTTTAGCTATTAGTGTTGCATGTTTAGTTGAATTTGAGGGTGCTGCGTCTTTCCTCCCCTTTTTTGCTGTTAATAGACAAACTGATCTACTCTGCTGGGGGCAAGAAAGAGGTGCCACCCCCCCCCCCCTTGGAGATCATAAGGCAAGGTTAGTTCTGGAAAGTTTAGCAGTGACTCGCCCTCCTTTTTGATAAATACTGTTATTTTCCATCTTCCTTCTAATACTCTCCTATTTTCAAAGCATTTCATTGGGAGATTCAGGTATCTCCCAACTGCTCCCATCCTCCGCCTCATGCCGGAGCTCTTTAACGTTGCATGCGTGCAATACATATTTTGCGAAATGAATTCATTATGGGCACAGGCCAGTTTCATGAACACAGATTAATAAAAGTGCAAGACTGTCTGTCTGATTGGTTTGTAGGTCACACTTCTGCGGATATTTGTTCTTTTATTGCTGGAATAGAATAAACAGTTATTTCTGTATGTATATAATTGTTTTCCTCGTCAGCTCCCTATTTCAGCTTCACCATAGAATAATGAAATACTGCAAATAGCATGTGGGACAATATTCAAAGGGAGTTGATGGTCCGCTGCCAAGTGGCCAATGCATAATTCCCTCATCCTCATATTTTAAAAAATTTGTACAGAAGCTATTGGGTTTAAATTGCAAATGGCTAGATATTGTCCATATAATTATGAGCTGGGTTAGGGGAAGGGTGGAGGGGGCACTAAAAATGACCTAATTTAGCAGCAATATTCAGCAGGTCTAAACCAAACCGAGTGCCCACAGTCACTGCACTATGGGGGGGGGGGGGAGATAAGTTTTATAACAGGCAATGGAGGAGATGCTTATAGTTAACGCCTACTTGTCTTTTATGAAATACTAGCATTGCGGGCACGGACATTATGCTTGCTCGAGAGGAGACATGCAAATGTCGGTGTGTAACTTGCATGCGTATTTTATAAAATATTGGAGGGCATATTCAAAAGGATTTATATGGTTAGCAAACTTGCTAACCACATAGCTCCTGGCACGCAGTTGTTTTCTGCCACTGAATATCCCCTAATAATGCCGCTGCACTCCCTGATCCTAACCGCGTAGCATTGGGGTGTTCCAGGGGGACAGTGGGGGCACTTGGGCTAACTGATCAGCAGCAATATTCAGGCTCTAGTTGGATATCTTAAACCAGCTAAAGTTAGGCACATGAAGGGCTGGTGTAACTTTAGTTGGTTTAGCTATCGGGCCAGTGAATACTAACCGGGCAGAATGGATATTCGCCGCTGGTGGCCGTGTATGAATCCAGCATTGGATGTCTGGGTCTAAGTTTAAATGGCAACAGCCAGCCACTTAACAAGTGCTGACCACCACTATTGAATAGCTGCACCTATGTGTGTACTTTGCAGCTCCACCCAAATTCTGCCCCCTCCATATGCCTGCTAAGAAAGTGAGGGCCGGCTTGCACTATGTGTACTTTTTATGTCTGACCTAATTCTCTAGGAGCCCATTGACGTAAGGATAGTTTTAAAACGGTTGCCCAGGTAGGGAGGCAAAGTGAATACTAGAGGCAAACCATGGCACATAGTGTGTCAGTATGTGGGGATTTTTAATAAATTATGGGGTATGTTTACTAAACGGCGGTAGCGGACTCTGTGCAATATCAGAGCCATGCCCCATTGATTTCAATGCGGCCGCGGCTCTGATATTGCATGGAGTCTGCTACCGCCATTTAGTAAACATACCCCTATGGCATCTCCCAAACTACCCTGCAAAGGTATGCTCCTTCCTGTCACCCTGTCTTCTGCCCTTTCCACTCCACTGACATGCCTCTTGCCAGTGGCCTGTTCATAACCAGGGTCAGGAGTCACTATTCAGTCCTCATCTACTGTTAATGCACTTTATTTTATTGCTAGATCCCATATAACTTCTGAGATAATTTCTTAAAAACCCTTCTGCATGTCAAACATTCTTGTAAACTTACCTCCTATGCATATATTCAATATTGCTACCTATATGGATAGACTTATTAATTTAAGCACCAGCTGAAAAGTGACTCAATAGACACAGTTGATAAGACCCAGTAGCATACATATTAGTCAGCATTGCATGCCCTTTGAGATATCACAGTCCTACAGTAGAATAAAATGTAGGCATTCCATGTTTTTTTATAACCACAAGCTCAGTATTAAATTTTGGCAGACTTGCATTGGATTTTGCCAAGATCTATGTGAGGCTAATTTGCCAGAATTTTCCCATCAAAATATTAGATTACTACATGTTTTCCATCAAACTCCATCCAAATTGAAAGCAGTATTCCTATCCCATGTACAGTTTTAGCCATGTTTGAGAAGGGCAGCTTCCAGTCAGCCATTTTTAAATGCCTTTGACCATTGCTTTTATGCTTATTAAACTTGCTTGCCCACCTTTTGAGGTACAGAAAAGTAGGGATACAATCAAAATAAAATTGATAATCCAACATAACAAAATAGATGATGTTGTTAAGTGCCTTCGAGTTGGTGCCTTTGAGTCGGTGACTCCTAGCGACTCTCAGGGTAGTTGGCCTAAACTTTGTTTGGTCTTCAGCCAAGCAGCTCATTGTTGATAGAGTGTTGTCCATAACTGCTGTTATATCGATCCATCTCATTGCTGGCCTTCCTCTTTTATGGTGACGACCTACCTTGCCAAGCATTGTGTCTTTCACCAATGATCTTTCTCTTCGCATATATGCCCAAAATATGAAAGTCGAAGTCTTTGTCATCTGAGCTTCTAAGGAAAGCTTAGGTTTGATCTCCTCTAATACGGACTGATTTGTTCTTCAGGCAGTCCACGGTATACTCAGTATTTGTTGCTAGCACCATAATTCAAAGGCATCAATTTTCTTTCTGTCTATCTTTTTAACTGTCCAACTTTTGCATCAACTTTTGTACAACCTTGCATTGATCAAGAAGCAGCAGTTTGAACGGAACTAGAATAAACAGAATGGTTTAAAATCAGCAAAGGTGTATGATAAGGCTGCGTACTTTCCCCCCTACCTCTTTAATTTATATGCAGAACAAATCATCAGAGAAGCAGAACTGTATGAAGACAACCGAGGTGTGAAGTTTGGTGGAAGACTCAACAACCTTCACTATGCTAATGATAGCACATTACTGGCTGAAAGTGAAGACAATTTGAAACATTTGCTTCTCAAAATAGATGTATAAATTAATAAAATAAAAATCCCATAAAAGGTTAAAGAAAATTAAAGAAAAACAGAAAAGGTAAATTAGGAAATTAAAAGGCTAGAAGGTGTCACTGTTCCCACATCAACAAGAACTCCCCATACGTTAGCTCAAACTAGTAAGCTTTAAGTTCTTTCCTAAATTTAACAAGAGACGTTTCAGCTCTTAGATAATAGAGAAGAGTATTACAAAGAATGGTGGCTAAGCAAAAAAAAGATGGAGTGATGTATGATTTCATATTTCACTTGGGTATGTGAAGGAATTACCAATAGATTATCTTTAAAGGACTGCAAGGCTCTTCATAGGATATATGGAACCAAGAGGCTGTAAAGCGTGATGGCAAAGTGAACAAAGACCAAGTAGATGAAGCCACAGATTCTTCTGATAGAACACCAGGTGAGGCTTGAGAAGAGACTGCTGCTATCAGACAGGATTTTCAGCTAATTTTATTGATTTAAAGAAGGATGTTAATGCATCCAGCATTGGAAGGGACAAAGAGGAGAAAAAGCAGTGGGAGTGGTGGTGAAAGAAGAAAAGATGTGGAATAATGATGTAGAAGAACAGGGTTTGGAGTGTAAAAAAAATCAAGACATGCTTTTTTTGGGCTGTTGAACTCCTTTGCAATAATCCGGACGATTTGTCTTATCAAGTGTATAATTACAAATAGTTTTGTTTCACCAGAGTTGCTCAACAGGCAAGCTTGTCTTCTTAAAAGACGCAGACCTGAATGATACCCTGTTGGTTGGATGTAGAACGAATGGCCTTTGCTGTTAATGGAACTATTTTTCAAGTGCGTTTAAATAAAGTAGTATTCCAAGTGGAATTTTGCTTTGAAAGAGGGAGAGATGAGAAGTTCTCAGAAAAATCTGGGCAGCTAGCCAAAAACATGTCAGATGTGACCTCTGCCAGTTGCTTAACCAATATAGTCACTGTTCTCAAAGCAGTTTTAATAAGAGCTGATTTTTTTTTTCAGTGGGACCTTTGTCATTATTTTGCATATTCATAGAATCCGCGGTGCACTTATTAAGGTTTTCTTCTAGATTTGTTCCCCTTTATGACTTAGGGGTCTGTTTAGTAAGAGGTGCTAGTGGCTTCCATGCGAAATCGGGGCTGCGGCTCAGATTTTGCACAGAAGCCGCTAGCGCCGCTTAGTAAACAGACCCCTTAGACTAGTATACCTTCAGGTACAGTTACCAGACGTCCCAAATTTTCGGGGACTGTCCGTGATCAATTCTCCTCTGTGGAACCGTTGTCCCCGATTTTATAAGAAGTGTATCGTGCCCATGTGTGGGTCTTCTCTCTCTGCGCATGGGCAGTAGGCAGCATTTTCGCATGAAAAATCTACCTCGTGCTGCTTGCATTAAACAAGAGAGGGAGAGAGAAACGGGACTCCTTGTCCAGCAGTATTAGCTCCAGCAAACGGTCTTTCTGATGCAGCACTGACTCAACACAGGCCCAAGGACCACCAGGAGGAGCCAAGCCAGAACCCAAGCCTGCTATCGCTGAAACGAGAGTCTGGCGGCACGTATGGCCTGCTCCAGCCTGCTGCAGGAGAGGACTGGCAGACTGACGTTCTTGAGCCATCGGGGGTGCCTGCCACAGAAACAGAATTTAAGATTTTTCTTTGGAAGGTCCTTGTATCCACTGCTCCAATCTTAATTACTCCTTTAGCGAAGTGTGTACTCTGGGTGCTGCCTGCACAGTGCCCTGTGGCCTCTAGGATGTGTAGGTTTCGGAATCCTTGCTGGTAGAGATGCTGAGTGGCGTCTGCCTGCTACAGACGATAAGAACAGCTGGGCTGGAGTCGCTGGTGCTGCTGAGTGGCAAAGGCGCGAGCACTGCTCTTCAGATAGACCATTAGTACATCATTGCCCACAGCCTCTGGGGGACATAAGAATGATCAGCGATCAAAGTAGCTTTGTGGTGGAGGGAACAGGCAGCGGGGTGCATTGCCCTGTGGCTTTTTTTGTGCTATTACTAAAACAAGGCAAGGGGACAGAAGAAAGGAGGTGATACTGCCTCTGTATAAGTCTGGTGCGACCTCATTTGGAGTATTGTGTGCAATTTTGGAGACTGCACCTTCAAAAGGATATAAACAGGCTGGAGTCAGTACAGAGGGTGGCTACTAAAATGATTAGTGGTCTTCATTATAAAGCATATGAGGGCAGACTTAAGGATCTTAATATATACATCTTAGAGGAAAGGTGGAATAGAGGCGATATGATTGAGACGTTTAAATATCTCCATGGCATAAATGCAGAAATGCACAGGGGGAGAGCCTCTTTCAATTGAAAGCAAGTTCTGCTACGAGGGGACATGGTGAAAGGGGTGAAAGGGGATAGATTCAGGCATGATATGTGGAAATATTTCTTTATGGAAAGAGTAGTGGATCCATGGAAGAGTCTCCCAGTGGAAGTGGTAAAGATGAGGACAGTATCTGAATTCAAAAAAGCTTGGGACAAACACAGAGGATCTCTAAAGGGAAAAAGGGGACTGTTGTAGTGGTTGATGTGGAAGGGCAGACTAGATAGGTCACGTAGTCTTTTTCTGTCGTCATGTTTCTATATTGGATTGGAGCAAGGGATCCTCACCCAGAATCCAGCATACGACTTGTATTTCCTTGCTTCAGAGGGCAGCACTAAAAAAAGAAAAAACACAAAGCAGTGCTGCATGCCCCCTCCCAACCCCCTCCCAATCCAGCATTAACCCCTTACTTCAGCAGGCAGAATTTAAAAAAAAAAAAAAAAAAGCGCACACAAAAAAGCATTTTCTGAGTTTACTTTTTTGGGCTGCCCATGAAGCAAAGAGACATGCTAGATTGGGAGGGGGTGAGGGGGGGCATGAAGTGTTGCTTTTAGGGGTGTTTTTTGCATGTTGCCCTCTTATAGCAAAGAGACATGCTGGACTGGGGGGGGGAAGCAAGGGAGAAGATGGCTAGCTGTGGTGGGGAGGGGTAGGAAAAGCAGGGGGGAGATGCTGGACACCATTTCTGAGAGGCAGAAGGTTCCACCCTTTCATCACCCTGCCTCTCCCAGGTGTCCCAGATTTGCAAACCAGAAATCTGGTAACCTTACCTTCAGGAGTCGCATTGAGTGGTCTAATACCATATTTCTCCTCCTCCCTACCCCCCTCCCCAACAGCACTGCCGCTTTAACCACTAATATCTCTGGGAATAGTGCCTGTCTTATTTTGATTGCCTTGTATTTTAATGATCGAAAACAATGGCATTTCATGCCTTTATTTACGTTGGCCAAAGACATTTCTTTAAAACCCAAAAAGACCATTTAAAAGATGAGGCCTTGAGCAGGGTAAAATCTTATGTCACACAAAAAGCGAGAGGAGAATCTCTCTCTCACTAAAGATGATGAAATGGATTTTGAGTTCAAATAGCTTCAATGTGTCTTTATTGGAGCTTTTGTTTTGGATAGATTTATCGCCTTCTCGAGAATTCATCTGTTGTGGAGCAGACCCTTAACACAGTATATCAAGGAGATATTTCCTGTGGGGAAGGAGAAATACAGCGAGTATTAACATTTTCTTCCCAGCAATTTAAAGGAAGGCGAATTCTTTCACTTCTACCTTTCCGCAAGAGGAAGTGAATTGGTGATGGTTGATTTTGAAGACACTTTTACGTCAAGGCCTCTAGCTTGGTCATTTTTCATGCTTGGTCACTTTCTTTCCTATGTTTTAGCTAAGATCACAGAAAAAAAGCTTTTGTGAAGCATCCTTCTATTTTATTTTGTAATGTGTTTTGATGTTATTTATGATACTATTCAGTCTGCACAGCCCTGCATTAAATTAAGCACCGGCACTGATGCTTACCTTCATACATATGTTCATCACTGCTATACATGTGGTAACCACATCAGTACTATACATTTGGATTTGGGCCTGAAAATCCACCGTTAATTTCTGTGCCCCTTCCACCCCTCCCTGTTATGGCTGCATTGGGCTCCTCTTAGAACATCAGGACCTATAAGTGGCCCCCATTTCCTTTGGGTTGAGGCCAGTAGTGGGATTCAAATCCTCATAGGAACTGGTTCGGTCTGTTGTAGGAAGTAGCTGGGTCACACTGATTTGCATGAACTGGTTCCTAGCATTTCCTGTGTCTGCCAAACTGGTTCCTACAGGCTGTTTTACTACTGGATCCGCACTGGTGGCTTTCAAAACACCTGACATTATTTGGAAGGCATTGGGGGCTTCTCCCAATGCTGCGATCCCCCTCATGCTATCCAAATGTCAGGGTTTCTGAAGCCCGACAGTGCTGATCTGGCAGTGAAACAGCCTGTAGTGACCAGTTTGGGGAACACGGGAAATGCTAGGAATCAGTTTGTGTGAACTGGCTGGATCCCACCACTGATTGAGGCCTTTGGTATTTGGAGGCTGCCAGGACTCAAAGCACAGATCTGTGGTGGTCTTCACAAAGGCAGAGTAGACTCTGGTCGCCGGAAAGTAGGAGAGGCAGAAGAGCCATAGAGACTAAACACTGAAAGCTTGCAAACTCAAAATGGGGAATTCACCCAACTAAAAAATTGGCACCTCGGGGCTTGCCCTGTGTTAATCCAACGGTTTCCTGATATGGGCATGTCCTGCCTTTGTGATTGAAAATTGACCTGGTGCTGAATGACATCTGCCAAATTATGGTAGACTGCATTAGACCAGCTAATTTTTAAGTTTGCATATCCTTGCTAGAATAGTATCGCCAGTTGCTGCAAACTAAAATGCTAAGAGGATCTTACTCTTGACAACAGAGATAATACCACACCAGTGACTGATCACAAGAAGATTTGGCAGGCACAATTTGGAGATCCTGCTGCTGGTTGTAGCTTGGGTATCAGAGTGACTGAACAGTTTCTTGTATCACCTGAAAGGTTCCAAATTGCTTCCATACCCAAGTCAGCATGTTAAGAGCTGACACGACGAAATGGAAGTATTGACCTGAGATCTGTGACTGTGGTGAGAAACAGACTATGCAACACCTTCTGAGCATTATTTGGAAAGGCTAAAAATCCAAATTATTATTGTAACCTCCACAGGATGTAGGTCTTGCGGAAGTCAACCCTCAGGCATTAAAACCGGCTCATCTGTGGAAAGATTTATGACTTGAGTAGATGGGTACAAAAAGAAAAAAAACTTTACTCGCTGAACTCTGCTGCAGCTGGACATTGTGAGAGACTGAGGCCAGATAGGCCTCCTACTCTTACTAGCACAGTGTCCTGTCCTCTAGGGCCTGCTCCACTGCTCATACCAGAAAAGTTTAAAGTAGATAGCATGCTGAAAGTCTGCATAACTGGGGGAAAATACCCTATGCTCAAAATGAAATATGCAAAACTAGACTCAAATGCTCAATTGTATCTACACGGGACAAAAAATTTCTTCTGTCCCTTGTGGTCATTCTGAACCTTATATCTTCATTCTTATTATCGTTGAAGGTCTCAGACTTTTTTGGCACTCTTTTGCAGACTTATAACATGTCTAATACCAGTGCCTATTAGCATCAACGACCTTCAGCGAAGTTTTTCAAGTGACTGTGAAAACGGATGGAGCTTTTTTTCATTTCATATTATTGTGCCATATGAGCTTTAATCTTAACTCTACTGATGTTATCTTCAAAACTTCAACGAACACTTAGCTTATATTGAAATGTTCTTTAATACACTCCCATCACGCTCTCTGATCCCAACGCCTTCCTCAGGTGCCCCCGTCGCGTTTCACCATTGTTTCTTCAGGGGATCTATATTCACTGGTTTTTTTATAAAATAGAACCCATTGTTATAACCACAATGATTTACTATTATCATATTCTAAGTTCCTCCCTCCTGTTACTTATTTGTTTCATGACCTATGCTAGTATAGAGCCCTTATCAAAGGAATCGCTTACCGAAGAAATATAGATCGCTTACCGAAGAAATATAAACAATGCTGCACACGTCTTATTTCAATTGCATACGAGCAACATGAATACTTTTCAAACTTCCTTCAGCCCGCTCTTAAAAAACGCCATGCATGCGGACTGTCAATAGCAAATCCTTATTTAAAGACCAAACCCCTATTGTTACATTGGAGGTTCTAATCACTCCCCCACATGACGTTCTCATTACCATCAACACGACGCTCTTCTTACCATCAACATGAAGAGACATTTCCTCCGTATCTATATTAATCAAGGGTTTCCTCCTAGCTCAACCATCGGCAAAATATTCCTAACACTAACCACTACTTTCTCCCGACATTAACATGTGAAACTCCTACTCTAACGTTGCCTTCCCTGACCCAAAAATAAATATAAAAATAATAATAATTACCAAAACCCCCCATCAGGTTACTAAATATGCCTACTTCATTCATTTCCTCCAGACATCCAGTGGTATCCTAACAATGTACCATCTTTTACCATAAAGGTCCACTATTTCTATACAAACGATAACCAATCTAATGGCATTAAGACCTGTGGGTGTTACCGTTTTCAAAGTAAAAATCCATTTTTGTTCTCTAATCAAAAGGATTTGGTCTGGTGATTTCCCAGTTATGCCTGACTCAACTTTATCTATGCAAAAACATCTTAATTGTTCAAAGACATGTCCCTTGTTTATATAATGTTGCACTAACGGTGCATCCCTAACTTTACATTTCAGCCAACTCCTATGCTCATTGCTCACCCATTCACGTTTTAAAAAAACAGTTCGTCTTTCCCACATAAATTAACTCACAAGGGCATTGGATGACATATACTATATTAGTTGAATTACATGTTGTGCAGGTCTTCAATGGATAAGTGAATCCCTGATGTGTGAAGGCATCAAGCTCCATAGTGATGTCACAAATGTTGCACCCCCCACACATTTTCTATGGCCTTTCTCTACACCAGAAGTGTTCACTAATCCAGCGGGAGATTTCAAAACTGCTGGGCTTAGTTGCTCCTTTAGATTACGGTTGCGCTGCCACACACAGCGTATTTTCTTGCCTGTTAACCCAGGAACAGCCTCTATAATATTCCCATGTTTCCTCAAAATCTTTTGAATACCTAAACTCAAAGGGGAATAACGAGGAGAGAGGTTATCCTAAGGGGGTGGTAAAACGAGCGTGTTCTAGGGCCTTGTATAACAACAGAGGTTTATTGTTGGAAGTTAAAAATTCGAATAAAAAAGATAACATAAACAGTAATAATATCAATTTGATAACTCGTTATGCATCGGCTGAAATGTAAAGTTAGGGATGCACCGTTAGTGCAACGTTGTATAAACAAGGGACATGTCTTTGAATAATTAAGATGTTTTCACATAGATAAAGTTGAGTCAGGCATAACTGGGAAATCACCAGACCAAACCCTGTTGATTAGAGAACAAAAATGGATTTTTACTTTGAAATCGGTAACATCCACAGGTCTTAATTGGTAATTATTATTTTTATATTTATTTTTGGGTCAGGGAAGGCAACATTAGAGTAGAAGGAGTTTCACGTGTAAATGTCGGGAGAAAGTAGGGGTTAGTCTTAGGAATATTTTGCCGATGGTTGAAATAGGAGGAAACCCTTGATTAATATAGATACGGAGGAAATGTCTCTTCGTGTTGATGGTAAGAAGAGCGTCGTGTTGATGGTAATGAGAACGTCATGTGGGGGAGTGATTATAACCTCCAATGTAACTATAGGGGTTGGTCTTTAAATAAGGATTTGCTATCGACAGTCCGCAAGCGCGGCGTTTTTTAAGAGCGGGTTGAAGGAAGTTTGAAAAGTATTCATGTTGCTCATATGCAATTGAAATAAGACGTGTGCAGAATTGTTTATATTTCTTTGGTAAGCGATCTATATTTCTTTGATAAGCGATTCCTTTGATAAGGGCTCTATACTAGCATAGGTCGTGAAACAAATAAGTAACAGGAGGGAGGAACTTAGAATATGATAATAGTAAATCATGGTTATAACATTGAGTTCTATTTTATAGAAAAACCAGTGAATATAGATCCCCTGAAGAAACAATGGTGAAACGCGACAGGGGCACCTGAGGAAGGCGTTGGGATCGGAGAGCGTGATGGGAGTGTATTAAAGAACATTTCAATATAAGCTAAGTGTTCGTTGAAGTTTTTAAGATAACATCAGTAGAGTTAAGATTAAAGCTCATATGGCACAATAATATGGAATGAAAAAAAGCTCCATCCGTTTTCATAGTCACTTGAAAAAGTTTGCTGAAGGTCGTTGATGCTAATAGGCACTGGTATAAGTCTGCAAAAGAGTGCCAAAAAAGTCTGAGACCTTCAACGATAATAAGAATGAAGATATAAGGTTCAGAATAATCAGAAGGGACAGTAGAAGTTTTTTGTCCCGTATAGATACAATTGAGCATTTGAGTCTAGTTTTGCATTGTTGATTGCTCAGAGAAAGACCAGGTTTTTAGTGTTTCATCACAAAATGAAATATGGCCTGTTCACTAAGCAAAAAAGGAATGTATTCTAAGATCTGAAATGATGCTCTTCTGTGTCTGCTAACATGTTAAGCATTCATTTGCTCTGACATTCCCGGAAAGTCCCTGTTCAGAATTTAAAGGTTAATGTAAGTTACAGTAGCAGACAGGCTGTCCTCCATAGACTATATAGGAGCACAGATCTTCAGTTAGCCATTCAAACTGATATCCTTATCAAAGCCCCACTTCAGTGCTTTCAATCCTACTGTTAAAGACATCTAGCATAAAAGATCTTGAGGAAACAGACTGCACCTTGGAATCTCTACGGATAGCAATTCTGTACATGATGGCGGGGGGGGGGGGGGATAGGGGGAAGCATATCAATGGTGGTATATTACCATCCATGTGGCTACAATGGTGAAACACAAAATATGAATGCTACGAGAAATTAGACAGTCTACTAAAATTGAAAGCAGTTTTACTGGGAGATTCCCATTGCCCAATATTGATTGGCTGAATGTCTCATCAGGGTAAACTAGGACAGTAAGGTTTCTGTGTGCTTTAAATGACTGCTTCATGGAGTAGCTGATCCTGGACCCGATGAGAAGGGAGAGTCTACTTTTAAATCTAGCTCTCATTGGAACACAGAAATCTGTGCAAGGGATCGTGGTGATGGGGTGCCCTGGCAACTGTGATCAGAATGCAATTAAAACTTCCAAAAGGATAGCCGTTTTACTCTGTAGCAACAAAGCAACAACAGAGTGCAGTGGCACCTGATGAACTAACCAATTTATTGACACAAGAGCTGGATTGATATGCATGACCATGGAGTAGATGCTGGTGGACAGAGGACACAAAGTACTTAAAAAAAAAAAAACACATCAAATTGGACATAATCACTGAAGGGAAAAGAATAAACCCTTTGCAGTGGCATTAACTATATAAAGGGAGACTACAATAAAATGAGGAAATTGTTAGAAAGGAAATATATGGAAGAGCTGGATTAAGTCTACAACTGAGCTAGGCTGAGGGGACGTCGATAACCATAGTTGACCTGACAAACCCCATGGATAAACCTGAGCTATTTTTGACTTGGTTCATAGTTCCATATTCTCCAGGGATATGCACAACCAAAAACATTAGGTTCATGTTCACTTAAAACAAACACTTCTCAGTTTTTATGTATTTTTTTTGTTTGCTTCATCTATTCATTTTGTTAGGCGTGCATGGATACACATGAAAAGTTTATTTGCACGATGAACTTTACGTGCACTAATTTGTAGGTATGTAGCCCGATGTTCAAAGATTTATGCTCCTTTCAGAACTCCTGGTATGAGGGTCTGCGGCTCTTGAAGAGGCAAACGTACCAGGCGGAAAGGGTTTAAAGAAAGCACCGGTCCCCAGCTCTTCTGGATCGGTTCAAGGATGCTGCTCGAACCTATGCCTCTCATGTATTCCTGAAGAAAGGAACATTCTATTCCCAGCGTCCTACCAGTAGTTCCAGCCCATCTTGGGAGCTTTTCCTCATTTTGAATAAACGGCGCTTCTTTTGCCGCTATTGTCATATTCCACCTGCAGAACAATTTTTTTTTTTCAGTCCAAAGTGCAGACTATTCGTCTATTACTCCCCGCTTTGACTCATTCCACAGCGGCTGCCTTTGTTGTCTCACACCTGCCCCCCCCCCCCCCCCCGACTTAGCTTGTATTCTGGTTTCATCAGCCCCAACAAGGCTCTGGTCCTCTTTCTTACCAGTAACACTGCTTTATCCACAGAGTATTCTTAATCAACTCCGTCCTACTGCTTCTATTTGAGATCTACATTTTTGAGATTGAAGCTCCAGTCTTTTCATCCTTCTATGTTGACTATGGTCAGTTCTTCTTCAGATATCCTTCTGCGGGGCTAGAAGCAGGCTGTGGTGCAGTCAGTCCTTAAGGGCGTTACAGCCTCTGATCGTCCTGAGAATTATAGGCCTGTTTCAACACTACTTTTGCTTGTGAAAGTTATTGAAAAGATCGTCTTTGTTCAACTTGGACATAGTGTGGAAAAATGAAATATATTCCATCCTCACCAGTCCGCTTTCGGCCCCATCACAGCACAAAAGCATGTCTTACCTTTTTGCTTGGCGATTTAAATCAGTTTCTTGATTCTGGTCATATTGCTCTGGTTATTTCATTAGATTTATCGGTGGCATTTAATTTAGTTAACCATGATCTTTTACGCCAGCAGTTGACCAAAGTCTGCATTGTCGGTACAGGTTTTACTTGGTTCTCTTCCTTCTTGACTGACCACACGTTTGCAGTCTGTTGCAGTTTCCAGTCTTCCCTGGTGTGGCATCTCTTCTGTGGTGTTCCCCAGGGGTGTATTCTTTCACCTATATCGTGTAATATTATTTTAGCCCCTTTGGCTTCATTGATTCAGTCCCTAGGGTTCTCATGCACCTTTTTGCAGATGACATTCAGCTCATTTCCTATTTGGATACACATGTTTTCGATTTGCGATCTCTCAACAGCTGTCTTGCTGTCTCCCTGTGACTTCAATCCTACAGGTTGAAGCTGAATCCAGAAAAATGTAGAGCTATGTGGGTTACTAATAAGGTTCCTCCAGTGGTGTTCACACCTGTTTTGGATGGCCATCCTTTGCCCATGGTCCACCAGTCTAAGATCTTAGATTTTACCTTGGATAGCCAGCTTACCTTTCCTTCTCCGATTTCAAGCATTGTCAAGTCGTGCTTTTATTCTCTTCACACCATTAGAACCCTTCGCTCTATCTGGAGCAGTCTGCACTTCCTACTTTAATTATTTTTTTCACTGGTGATCAGTAGATTGGACTATGGCAGTTCACTTTATGCTGGAATTCCTCTCGTTGCCATTAAGAGTGTTCAAAATTTTGGCAATTAAGCTTCTCACTCATTCTCAGCTTTCTGATCTTGTTACTCCATTGTTGTGATCTCATTGGCTCCCTTTTTCTTATTGATTTAAGTTTAGAATTCTTTGGTTAGCATTAAAAGCATTTTAATTTGGCCTTCCTCTTTATCTTTGATTCCCTTGTTACATATGTACCTTCCAGAACGTTGTGTTCTTAATCTCATAATCGCTTGATTGGTTCCATCTACTCTTCTTGCTTGACTCGATTCTACTTGACAAGCGTCTTTCAATCTTTTTGGCTCCTACCTTGTGGAATTTGCTTCCCGTCTATATTCAGCAAGATAACTCTCCCAAGTCCTTTAAGAAACATCTCAAGATGTACTTTTATAAACAAGCTTATGGCAGCTTGTAGGGGCAAGAGCTCCTGATCTGCTGTTGAGACCTGTACATTTGTTGTTTGTTTTTTTGTTTTCCTTTGTTGTACCTTTTGTTATGAATTTGTTTTTGTAAACCACTTTGGTGCATGTATCAAGTTTGGAAATAGATAAAGTTAGGTAAACTGCCCCACAGAGTCCATATTGGGCATGTCCATGTTTGTGGTATTGTGCCCAAACTT
This sequence comes from Ichthyophis bannanicus, assembly GCA_033557465.1. Taxonomy (NCBI): domain Eukaryota; kingdom Metazoa; phylum Chordata; class Amphibia; order Gymnophiona; family Ichthyophiidae; genus Ichthyophis; species Ichthyophis bannanicus. The sequence goes on along the minus strand of CM066041.1, from coordinate 57,110,692 downwards.
GGACATGCCTGAATTTTTTTTAAAGACGTTCGGCCTTGGACCAACCAGACTGTCCTTGTACGTCCTTTGTAGAATGTGTCTTCACATTCCTAAATTTTAGAAATATAAAATGTGGGTGGCAACAGAAGTGGGTTTAGGGTGGGGAAAAAATAGGAGCTTAGCACTGATTTTCAGCACTAGACGCCTAAATTGGGCTCATGAATTTATACCATGAATAGCAGGCCTAAATTTAGGAGCATACATTTTAAGCTCTGAAATTGGGATGAATTTTCAGCTGAAAACTTAGGTTTCCAAATTTGTGCCTATTTTCAGCCACACTTAGAATCTAACTAGGAGCCTAAATGGAGGAGGTCAGCTTTTTTGAATATTGAGCCTTAAATTTTTAGGTCCCCAAATAAAGTGAATGCACGCTCCAATTATTTATCCTGTTTAACAAGTTTGGAGCAATGCTGAAGTAGCAGAAGTCTACACTAATCCAAGTGAAAATATGAAAGACGGTTTTGAACCTAAACCAAGCTGGTTTTAAATATCTTGAGTCAAATGTCTTCAGATGTGGCCTTGGACTGGAGAAAACTTGTCCATCTCCAGGTTCAGTATTGGAATTGTTCACCTACCACCTGCTTTTGAGCACAAGCTGCAAGATAAGAGTTGGCATGCCCATTAGCAGCATCTGTGGAAAATACAACGAATGTTGGCAAGAAGACGAGCCTTGATCCTGCTTGGCCAGCTGTAACTGGGAATAGGCATATAGTTATTCATTAAAGATGAACTGCAAAAAATATATATGGCTTAAATCTATCCACTTCCTTACTGTCATAATGCGATGAGCCTATCCAACAGTAGAGGGTCATTTTAGAACCGGCCTCCTAACATATGTATCAAATATGCACATTCAAGGAGCAATTTAATGAGTTTGCTGTATGTAAACCCTGTTTAACCCACAGCTAAGATTTTATATAACTATATGGCAGCATAACATAGTAACATAGTAAATGATGGCAGATAATGACCAGCATGGTCCATCTAGTCTGCCCAGCAAGATGGCAGGAGTAGGTGCACCTGCCACTCTGTGCAGGCCACCCCTCCCCATGTCTTTGTTTAGGGGTGAACCCACCGCTTCATGTAGGACACCCCTATTTGTTGAGAAATTAGATGGTTTAGTTTATTTTGATTGTATCCTGTTGCTATGAAGGGATCCACTGTGTCTGTCCCATGCCATTTTGAATTCCGCCACTGTGTTTGCCCCCACCACTTCCATCGGGAGGGCATTCCAAGCATCCACCACACTTTCAGTTAAAAAGTATTTCCTGACATTGCCTTTCAATATACCGCCTTGCAGCTTCATGTTACATACATATGGGTATCGTCAGTACTGACGGAGCCTGCACGGGAACGCTCCCCAGCATCCAATAGGAAAGCTTTTGGGAGCATCCCACTGTGCCTGCGTCATTGCCTTTCCGCCTTTCCAACTCTTCCTCTTCAGTTTTTTGTTTTCCGTGGAGCCGACAGGCAGCAAACCCTGTCACCATAGAAAGTCTTCTTTATGTGGTCGTGTCTGCCTTCACCGTCGACACCTAAACCGGTACCACCGGTCTTATTTTCTTAGCTTTTTTTCCAAAAAATAATAATAATAATTTCTTTTTGGAGAGTCTGTCCCCTCTTGGTGCCAGGTGCCATTTTGGGCACTAGGCCCTCTTTTCTTCCAAAATGGAGAAACCATCTAGTGGCTTCAAAAAATGTTACGTATCCTATCCATTGAGCGCAGCCTTGTGGCTCTCTTAGCAGCCTCGGTACCACTAAGGCCACTCCAGGCGGTTCCGTAGTCATTGATACCGATACCGGTACTGACCGCACCTGCTTCAATCGATGTGCCTCGTTCCTTGCTTCCCCCATGCCGGCCCTTGAATCGGTGTCCGGTATAGAGGGTCCGGTATCGAGACAGTCCGATGTCGACTTTGATCGATACAGGCGTCATGCAGTGTGAAAACACCCGGCACAGAGATACTTCGAGTCCTCCGATTCCGAGGACTCCGTCGGTACCGGAGTGATTCTTCCAGAGGATCCCTCTCCTTCTCCTTAGTGTAGGATGTCTCCTCCAGAGGACATGTTCTTTCAGGATTTCATACGTGATGTAGCACGGGGACAATCGATCACTGTGACCCCTGAGAAGGAACCGAGAGCAGAAGAATTAGAAATTCTTCAGTACCTGGCAGCTCCTAAGGAGGCTGCTACCCTTCCCATTCACCGAATCTTGCATGACCTCATGCTAAGGATGTGGGAAATACCTTTAACGGTGTCTCCACATTCTTGGAGACTCGATACAATGTACCGGGTACTGCTATGTCCCGGTTTCCAAAAAACACAATTACCACACCAGTCCATGATAGTGGAATCGGCAATGCGTAGGATCAAGAGTGCTAAGATGCATTCATCCAACCCTCCAGGCCGTGAAGCGAGGACTTTTGATGCCTTTGGGTGTTGATGCTTTCAATCCTCGATGCAATCGCCCAGGATCAGCTCTTACATTCTTTATATGGGAATGTTCCTTAAGGAGGTTACGAGAGATATGGAGCTGATGGCTCCACTTCTCCCCGATGATAAAAGGACAGACTTCCTCACTCTGGTCAAACATGCCCAGAATGTGTCTAAGTTTATGAACCGTGCAACCTTTGATTGCTTTGAATGCATTAGCAGAACTTCAGCTATTTCCATTGGTGCACGTCGCATTGCCTGGTTTCCAGCATCTGATTTAGAAGAATGGGTGCAAGACAAGCTGGGGAACATTGCTTGCACAGGAGAAAACCTTTTTGGCAAGGATTGGCAGGACAAAGCTAATCAGCTTGAGTCCGAAAACACCACCTTGAACAGATTATCAAGGAGCACAGCCAACCCAGCTAAGAAAAAGACAGTTAAGAAACCCTTTTTCAACAAGAAAAAGAAATTCTACCCATCTTACACCTAGGCTGTCCACTGCCCAGTTCATGCTCCCCAAAAGGGACAACAGTGACTCAGACAGCAAAGGAAGGCCAAAGTCCCCAGAGCTCAACCAGCTCAGCAGACACAGCCTCCTCAGGGGCTTTGACTCCTTACTAGAGAACTTAGTCATCCTGCCCCTGAAAGGTCCAGAGCCTCTCACCATCCCTAACCTCTCAGTGGACACAGGCCTCGAGTCGCCTAAGGGACAAAATCAGAAACTCGACACATCTCATTTTGTCCCTACAATGGTGGCAATCGCTGGAAAACCTTCTAGTAGGGTCCCCTTTCCAGCAGCCACTGCATCAAGCCACCTTGACGACGGATACATCCAAGTTAGGCTGGGGGGCTCACTTGGACAATCTCTCAGGGTCTCTGGACCGAGCAAGAGGCTTATCTTCATATAAATCTCCTGGAACTCAGAGCCATCTTCTGTTCTCTTCAAGTATTTCAGCCCCACCTGAGCTACAAGACGGTTCTGGTCCAGACCGACAATCAAGTAGCCATGTTTTCTGTGAACAAGCAAGGTGGGACAGGGTCTCAGGTGTTGTGCAACGAAGCTCTACGCCTCTGGGCCTTCGCCAGAGATCTTCAAATCCACCTTCTAGCGGTGTATCTACCAGGCACACAAAATCTCTTGGCAGACAAGCTCAGTCAAGTCTTGCTGCCACACGAGTGGTCTCTTCATCGAGAGCAAATTGCTCGAATTTTCCAAATCTGGGGAACTCCAGATATAGACCTCTTTGCAAGTCCTCAGAATGCCAAACTTCCCCGGTTCTGTTCCAGAATTCCATCTCAGAACTGTCAGGCAAGGGATGCCTTTCACCTCCTCTGGGGTCAGGACTTCCTCTATGCCTTCCCACCCAGTCCCCTCATTCCCAAAACTCTGCTCAAGCTTCAGAGAGACAGGGGCCATATGATCCTCATAGCCCCACGCTGGCCATGACAAACGTGGTATCCTCTGCTTCTACGTCTCTCTCAAGCCAGGCCTCTGGAGTTGGGATGTGCTCCAGATTTTCTTTCGCAGGAGAACAGGATGCTATTGCACCCACATCCTCAGTCTCTACACCTCAGGGCATGGCTGCTGAGAGTCTAGAATTCCAGGATATCAACCTTTCTCAACAGGTTAAGGATATCCCTTTGGCTTCAAGAAAACCTTCCACAAGGTGGGCCTACGCCTTTAAGTGGAAAAGGTTCTCTATCTGGTGTTCAAAAAAGGACCTTAATCCCTTTTCAGTGCCAGTGGGGGTGTTACTGGAGTATCTCCTCCATTTATCATCCTCTGGTCTTAAGACCAATTCAGTAAGGGTCCACCTTAGTGCCATTGCAGCTTTCCACAAGCCCTTGGATGGACATCCTCTTTCCTCTCAACCACTTGTAGCAAGGTTTATGAGAGGTCTACTCTTGACTAAACCTCCCATCAAGCCACCACCAGTGGCATGAGAATTGAAACTTGTCCTTGGGCAGCTCATGAAACCGCCCTTCGAACCCTTAGCCACTACATCTCTAAAGTTTCTTTCTTGTAAAGTAATCTTCCTAATTGCTCTCATTTCTGCAAGACGCATCAGTGAGCTACAAACTTTAGTGGCTGATCCTCCTTATACAAAGTTCCACCATGATAAAGTAGTTCTTAGGACTCGCCCTCACTTTATGCCAAAGGTGGTTTCGCCTTTTCATTTAAACCAAAAGGTTTACCTTCCTGTATTCTTCCCTAGGCCTCACGCCTCCAATGCAGAAAAATCTTCATACTCTGGATTGTAAAAGAACCTTGGCCTTTTTTCCTTCAGAGAACTAAGCAACATAGACTCTAGTCATCTTGGATTACCAGTTTCCAAGCGAACGTTGTCTAAATGGATTGCAAACTGCATATCCTTTGCATATGAGAGCAAGGGACTTTCTCTTGAAGGTCATGTCACAGCTCACAATGTGAGAGCAATGGCAGTCTCTATGGCTAACCTTCGCTCAGTGTCCATTAACGACATTTGTAGAGAAGCCACTTGGGCTTCGGTACACACCTTTGCAGCCCACTACTGCTTAGACAAGGACTCCCGTTGGGATGCCTCGTTTGGCCAGGCTGTTCTCCAGCATCTCTTTCAGACTTAGAACAACTCCTACCCGCCGTCCCACGTTCTGATGCCAGAGATCCATGGGAGGAAGCATGACCCATTTCAACCTGGGTTTCGCAGCTTTCTGGGGTCATCTCCCTAGCATTTATCAGCTGGGGAGTCCCCATATGTGAAGACTACATTCCTGCTTGTTCCTGGAGTTAGCATAGTTACTCACCTGTAACAGGTGATCTCCGGGAACAGCAGGAATTGAGTCTTCACAACCCACCCGCCTCCCCTAGGAGTTGTCTTTCTCTCCTTTGCCTCAGCTATAAACTCAACTGAAGAGGGAGAGTTGGAAAGGCGGGAAGGCAGCAACGCAGGGGCAGTGGGATGCTCCCAAAAACTTTCCTATTGGACGCTGGGGAGCGTTCCCACGCAGGCTCTGTCAGTACCGACGATACCCATATGTGAAGATTCAATTCCTGCTGTTCCCGGAGATCATCTGTTACAGGTAAGTAACTACGCTTTATGTCGTTTTCTGTGTAGAAGTTCTACTTGTTTTTTCTTTTCCCAGTAGGAGATGTATTGGTTTTCTGTGAGGTATATTGGTTTTATATTTTCATTTCTGCCTTTTTATATGTAGAGTTTGGTGTTGTGTGAATCCTGGTAGTGCAATTATGATATGGCAGGTTTGGTATGGGTTCTAAATGAGCAGGGTTTTGTAGTATTTCTTAATATACTTGGCACTGGAGGATGGTAATGTAGAAATATGGTAGCCTTTCTTTATCCTCACTGTCCATGCAAATGGTATTAAGACACTCATTAAGAGGGTTGTTAACATTTGTAAATACGAATTAACCTTTAGCACCCATTTATTTCTATGGGTGTGGTGACATTTAATGCATACTAATTGCTGGGACAAAAAAGAGGCTTCTGAAGAGCTCCTTTGGAAGCCTCCTAAAATTTTACATGGGCTGCATATAAATTTTAAAATTAAATATATGCAAATGAGGCCCAGTGAGTATGATGGCAGGGGCAAGTCAAACAGGTGCAGTTATAGCTTGGACGACCCTGTTAACATTTATTAACTACAAGTGCTGGTTCTAGGTGCCAGTTCTATGAAGTCACATAGGTGTCTATTGCTTTTATAAAACTAGCCTTTTTGGACTTCTCACATGGACTTGATTTTATAACAGGACAACTAGTTTGTGCATATTTTCACCAGCTATGAAATATGTACATATTTCCTGAATTATTTTGCATACCTAGGCACATTTTATAAAGTGCGTGTGCGAGTGAATGACACCTTACCAACCCCACCCACAAGAACACCTCTGCTCCCGGTAAGCAAACTTACGCGCATGAGTTGATGCACAGCAGAGGAGGTCAGTTCTATGAAAGACTGTTTCTATGTGTAAAAATACTTTTTGATGTGCGGAAAATGCCTTTTAAAGTTTGCTCCTACATGAATAGCATGCCATCCTGTTTAATTGGATTTAGTGTCCAAAAGCAACTGTACAATATTGTGGGATGATGATTTGAAATCTAAAGCTCAGGAACTCTCGATATGAATTCTTCAGCCATTATTAGAAGCATTGTCTCAAACATTTCTTGGAATTCCATTCATTCCATGCTGAAAGAAAGATAATTATAAAAAGAAGTGGCAGAACTTATTTTCTCTTTCTTTCTGAAGCTTTGCCGAAACTGCAGGGCCTTCATCATTGTTGCTCGAAACTAGCAGTGGATCTATCCAGTCAGCAGCATCACGGTATTGTCTCTATTCAGGCACGGGGGTGACAATTCTTTTGTTCTCTCTGGCAGCATAAGCAGTAAAAACTCTGAAACATGAGGTGCTGATGGGCAGGAAAAAATGGATTTGTGAAGGTCCTTTAAAACGAGAAAAACATGTCAAGCAAAATATAACAAAACTCTGACGGTTTATATCCTGATAAAAAAGCAAGATCCCCAACCAATTTGCAAAAAACATATTTTGACATGTTTCAAGCATTCTTCTGCCCTCCACCTCCATGCAGAAATATGTGCAAGACACATGACTTGACTTCATAAATGTGCATGATCCCAAAACATTGAGGGCCCAATTCTGTCCTGGATGTCCCGGCCCTCTGTGTGCCCGGTCGGAACCGGACGCACAGTTAGCCGGGATCCTGATCCCCATTCAGGTAGGCCTTGCCCAGATAACTCAGTCAGGGCTTTGAATGGAGCTGTGGTGCCATGGCACAGCAGCTCCATTCAAAAGCCGTGATCCCCGGCTGCTGGAGCAAACTGTTCATTCCCCATAGCCCGACTCCCGATCTGGCCTCCCAAGGCTAGGGTTGACTGCAAGGAATTTCCTCTGCCCTCTCCTGCCTTTTTGGAGCCCTGGGCCTGCCCGATCCAGCCAACTAGGGGAACTTATTCCACCTCAGAGGTAGAATAAGTTCCCCATTCAGGCCACCGGCCCCGGCCGTATAGGGTTGACATTGGAATCGGCCCTGTATGTCTGGGGCCGCTGACCACCCACTGCCCGCCCTAATGCCAGCCCTGCTCCACCCCTTTCCTGCCCTCATATAGCCTCCCCGTACAATGTGTGGGGAAGTTAGTCAGGGTCAGAAGAGGGCCCGAACAGCGGGGATGGACGTCCCAACGGGCTTGGAATGACACTGTAAGTACATAACTTTTGTATAGGTCATGTAGGTGGCTAAACGTTTGATTAAGTTGATCTATTTAAAATATATGATTGAGCATGGGTGTCACACGCAAGAGAGAGGGCTATATTCATAAATGTAAATGCACAAAAGAGCAGCATCTTAGCGGGAATATATATGTATGAACGATGTTACAATGCACACAACTGTGCTGAGTGTATATGGTGCTAAATATTCATGTGTGTGTATGTGGCACGTTTTGGAAGAGGCAGTAGAGTGCATCTATGCTATTAGGAATGTCCTTAGCATAGGCTGACCTCCACCTCCCCCCGACATCCAGAATCAAGTCTCTTCCGGCCGTGGCACTTCCCCCATTCTATTCTGCTATTAATACCATAAGGAATTGCTTACATACAAAAGCCCATGTTGCATGGGACATTGACATTTCCAGTGGTATTTTACAAGAAGATCTGCCAAGCATGGAGCCTTTGGTAAAATACATATAAAGACATGCAATGGTGTACATGCATTTGTCGGTATGTAAGCGAGAGCAACCATTTTGTGCAAAAAAGAGCAGCATCAACTCGACAGCTTCCAAGTAGAAATCCCAGCACTTAGACGTAAAAGCAGCAATTTCGTAAGTTCCATTTCTAAATGGTAGCAATTATTCATACCTATTTATACAAGTACTGCCAATTTTAACTAGAGAAGCTGCAATTCATTTTTATTTGTAAACAGAAAAATAATGAAACTGGTTTAAGGACAATTGCTCCCTTAATACCTCAAGTAAAGCCTTGTCTGAAGTGAGCGCTTTTTTGATCCGTGTGTGCCCCTAAGCTGATGCAAAACCCAATTGGGGAAAGTTTGATGAAAAACATACATAATGCTACATCAAAATTCTTCATTTAAAACACCATCTTTGAATCGTCTTCTGCCGAACTATAGCGACTTCTATACAGTGGCCAATTTGCTTGATGTTTCCACTACCTTGCGTCCTTTAAAGTTGCTGACTTCTCTACATATCCTCCATTTGTTCAAACAGTTCCTCAAATTAAAGAAAGCCATTCAGTATCCAGACTGAATCCATTGGGTTGTATAGAGTTGTCAGAATATTAAAAAATTGTTCAAGTTTGCCACCCCGGACTCAGGGAGGTACAAAATCAATAACCTACCATCACAATTGAGAGAACTCATGACTATACTGTAAGTACCGTAGGAGCAGTCACATTAGGAGTATTCAAGTGAGATCTCTGTTGAGCCAGTCTCGCCTTGAATTGCCATTTTGTTCTCCCTACATAAAGCAATTTACTGGGGCCTATGATAACATAAACAACAAATGTGGTAATACAGGTAGTCCACCATTGTATCGCAAATTCTTGATGTTGTCACAGGGTGTTGCCAATGGGCTCCTTGTATTGAACTTTGGCAAAATTCACAATAGCCACACTGATGATGACCAACATTCTTTGGTATAGCCTTAGGAGTTAACATCATAAAGTGAACCACAAGATCGCAAATATTTCTTCCCCTAGAGTAGGCAGCCATAAGTTCCTGTGTAAAACAGTTATATAACTAAGTGCCAGTATTTTTTAATAGTCAACACAACTCTATAAGTATGTACAGTATATAGAAGTATACATGTATCAGAAGCTGTTCCCGATGGATATACATTGCCTTTTTATATACTGTACATGATCAATCAGAGCAACAGGATAGCCTCTTTGAAATAAGCGCGGACATAATTCATGTCCATATCTCTTATCATTTGGATTGTCAAACAGCTGTGTATAACTCTGGAAAATTGTCCTACGGGTAAATCCCTCTTTAAACCCGGAGGTCAATGACTATGGAAACGAAGTAAATCATCACATTCCGCTGTCTTCCCTGGACATCTAAAGAGTTGATTGTATCCACATTGTAAGTTTTAGAAAAATAGATATTTGACTCATAATTATTCAGTTGTTGTGTAAAAGCCTGTAACTGTATCTCCATGCCATTCCATAGAAAGTCATCCAGATAGTGGCGCCAGAAAGGAAAACAAAACATACCGAAAGTCCTCAGATGTATAAATGTATGTTCTTTGAAACTAGTCCACATACAGAGGGCCATTCTAAAAGTTTAGCTGTCTGCAGACATGCATGTGGACATTGAAATCATGGGCATGTGTCTGTAACCATTCCACAAATGCTGTTTGCAGATGTTTCCAGTACAGGGATGTTCAAGTAGGCACGGGGTATGGTGGAGGCAGGTCTGGGGAGGGACAATGGACTCGTATGTCCCTGTTCGATCCCAGAAGCAGCGGAGCTGTCTGCAGGCAGGTGCATGTTTATTCCTGCTCCAGGCACGAATAGGTATCAGGAAAGTGTTTGTTTTCACCTTAAAACATCCAGAGAGTGTGGAGAATTAAGTGACTAGCTTTGGATTACAAAGTCCCACACTGTGATCTGAGCCCTGGCCTCCCAGCTCTTATGATACTACTCTAACCATTATGCTATTAGATGTTTTGGTTCTGAAATGCTCTCCTGGGGATGTCCATGTAGACATTTGATACACGTGCATATAGAGCATGTCTACATTTCTGGAATTGTCTGAACGTGCACATGTCTGCCTTTCTTTTTCAGACGGTCTGGCTTTGACATCCCAGATTGCACTTAAGACGTCTCATTTGTAATGTGCCTTATACTATCTGTATAGGAGGTGCCACATGTGCGATATCTTTTCAACAAAGATATTGCAAATGACTTAAGTTTTAGAGCAGGTAGTATAAATTCCAAATCCAATTGTGTTATAATTTCTATGGCTTAGTTCTGGTCAATATTTGTGTATACTGCAGTCACATCCAATGTAATCAACAATATATCACCGTTATTTAATTCCCCAGCTTATGCAATTTTTAAACATGTTACAATCTCTTTAACATAAGAAGCCATTTATTGTGCTAAGAGATTAAGTATCAGATCCACCAGAGGCATTGGAAAGGGCTGGGCTCCACGGACCCTGGCGCCAGCAAAACTATGCTGCTGTGATCGCCAGGCTTCCCTTTCTGCCTGTGAGGATCCAACCCCTGCAAGCATTAGAGTGCCACAATAGCAGTAAAGACCATGCCTACTTGCCCACGGGAGCTTGGATACCCATGGGCAGACAGGAGGGGAAGGCTAGCTGAGGGGTGGAACTTGGGGGCTCCCCCCAACAGGGCCCGCTCGTCCACTATGCAGGCTAGATGGCTGCCTAGGGCAGCAGACCCTGGCGGGCAGTCTGACTCCATTTTGAAAATGGCAGCACAAAGCCTCCACTTTCAAAAATAGAGTGGGGCTGCGGTGCCCCCCTCCCCTCTTGAATCCATCTCTCACATCTTGCGGCAGTGGCTGAAAACTGAGTTGGGCCACCACCGCAAGGTAATATGGATTGAGGTGGTGGTGGGAAGGAAGTTGCTGGCAGGGCGAGGTGGCCAGCAATGATGGGGGGGGGGGGGGGTGCTGGTGGCGGTGGCAGCAGCAGGGGGGGTGTGGCACTGCAGGGGATTCTACCTGGAGTAGCAGAAACCCTTGGGCTGCACCCCCCCCCCTGCCCCCCACCAAAGGGAATTGCATTCCGCCGCCCCGGAGATAATTTGGCTAAGAATCATTTAATACAGAATTTCTGTTGAAATGATCAGCCTACTTCTATCAACTTGGGGATCTTGCGGACCAAATAATTCTGAGTCTGAGGAATAAGATTAATCCAAATCTGACACACCTGCCCAAACCACGTCCCTTTGCAATCTCTGCAAAACAGTTTTTTCATCTTTTTGATGCTTTGAAAATGACCCCCATAGTCTGCATCCACCAGAATTCAAATCTTGCATTAGAATTAGCGTGTGTGTATATATCTATATCTATCTATCTATCTATCTGTGTATATATATATGTGTGTGTATATATCTATATCTATCTATCTGTGTATATATATATATGTGTGTATATATCTATATCTATCTATCTATCTGTGTATATATATATGTGTGTGTATATATATCTATATTTATCTATCTGCGTGTGTGTGTATATATATATATTTCAGTCTTCTTCAATAGAAATATTGCTCATGATTTCTTCTTTACCACCTCAAGATCGGTTCAACCCCGGGACGGTGATGTTTTCCTTGTATGGCTCTTGGATACATGGGAAAAGTTGTTTTCTAAGTTATTAGTAAAGTTTTTACCCCAGCCTGAGTAAAATAAAATAAATACTCTAGCATTATGAGTGATAAATCCTCGTTTTGCCAAACTGTTCCTGTGTGTGCTCCTTAGTTGTCCCCGAGAGCCATGCTGGAATCGGAAAGAAAAAGTATAGGGCATGTACTTGCTAGAGAGAGCAGCGTCCTCAGTTCACAGTGTAGGCACCTGCTAGAGAGAACAGCTCACAGCGTAGGCACCTGCTAGAGAGATCAGCTCACAGCGTAGGCACCTGCTAGAGAGATCAGGCGTCCTCAGCTCACAGCGAAGTCACCTGCTAGAGAGATCAGGTGTCCTCAGCTCACAGTGTAGGCACCTGCTAGAGAGATCAGCTCACAGCGTAGGCACCTGCTAGAGAGATCAGCTCACAGCGTAGGCACCTGCTAGAGAGATCAGCTCACAGCGTAGGCACCTGCTAGAGAGATCAGGCGTCCTCAGCTCACAGCGTAGGCACCTGCTAGAGAGATCAGGCGTCCTCAGCTCACAGCGTAGGCACCCGCTAGAGAGATCAGGCGTCCTCAGCTCACAGCGTAGGCACCTGCTAGAGAGATCAGCTCACAGCGTAGGCACCTGCTAGAGAGATCAGGCATCCTCAGCTCACAGCGTAGGCACCTGCTAGAGAGATCAGGCATCCTCAGCTCACAGCGCAGGCACCTGCTAGAGAGATCAGGCATCCTCAGCTCACAGCGCAGGCACCTGCTAGAGAGATCAGGCATCCTCAGCTCACAGCGCAGGCACCTGCTAGAGAGATCAGCTCACAGCGTAGGCACCTGCTAGAGAGATCAGCTCACAGCGTAGGCACCTGCTAGAGAGATCAGGCGTCCTCAGCTCACAGCGTAGGCACCTGCTAGAGAGATCAGGCATCCTCAGCTCACAGCGCAGGCACCTGCTAGAGAGATCAGGCATCCTCAGCTCACAGCGCAGGCACCTGCTAGAGAGATCAGGCATCCTCAGCTCACAGCGCAGGCACCTGCTAGAGAGATCAGCTCACAGCGTAGGCACCTGCTAGAGAGATCAGGCGTCCTCAGCTCACAGCGTAGGCACCTGCTAGAGAGATCAGGCGTCCTCAGCTCACAGCGTAGGCACCTGCTAGAGAGATCAGCTCACAGCGTAGGCACCTGCTAGAGAGAACAGCTCACAGCGTAGGCACCTGCTAGAGAGAACAGCTCACAGCGTAAGCACCTGCTAGAGAGATCAGGCGTCCTCAGCTCACAGTGTAGGCACCTTCTAGAGAGATCAGCTCACAGCGTAGGCACCTGCTAGAGAGATCAGGCGTCCTCAGCTCACAGCGTAGGCACCTGCTAGAGAGATCAGCTCACAGCGTAGGCACCCGCTAGAGAGATCAGGCGTCCTCAGCTCACAGCGTAGGCACCTGCTAGAGAGATCAGCTCACAGCGCAGGCACCTGCTAGAGAGATCAGCTCACAGCGTAGGCACCCGCTAGAGAGATCAGCTCACAGCGTAGGCACCCGCTAGAGAGATCAGGCGTCCTCAGCTCACAGCGTAGGCACCTGCTAGAGAGATCAGCTCACAGCGTAGGCACCTGCTAGAGAGATCAGGCGTCCTCAGCTCACAGCGTAGGCACCCGCTAGAGAGATCAGCTCACAGCGTAGGCACCCGCTAGAGAGATCAGGCGTCCTCAGCTCACAGCGTAGGCACCTGCTAGAGAGATCAGGCGTCCTCAGCTCACAGTGTAGGCACCTGCTAGAGAGATCAGGCGTCCTCAGCTCACAGCGTAGGCACCTGCTAGAGAGATCAGCTCACAGCGTAGGCACCTGCTAGAGAGATCAGGCGTCCTCAGCTCACAGCGTAGGCACCTGCTAGAGAGATCAGGTGTCCTCAGCTCACAGCGTAGGCACCTGCTAGAGAGATCAGGCGTCCTCAGCTCACAGCGTAGGCACCTGCTAGAGAGATCAGGTGTCCTCAGCTCACAGCGTAGGCACCCGCTAGAGAGATCAGGCGTCCTCAGCTCACAGCGTAGGCACCTGCTAGAGAGATCAGCTCACAGCGTAGGCACCTGCTAGAGAGATCAGCTCACAGCGTAGGCACCCGCTAGAGAGATCAGCTCACAGCGTAGGCACCCGCTAGAGAGATCAGGCGTCCTCAGCTCACAGCGTAGGCACCTGCTAGAGAGATCAGCTCACAGCGTAGGCACCCGCTAGAGAGATCAGGTGTCCTCAGCTCACAGCGTAGGCACCCGCTAGAGAGATCAGCTCACAGCGTAGGCACCTGCTAGAGAGATCAGGCGTCCTCAGCTCACAGCGTAGGCACCCGCTAGAGAGATCAGGCGTCCTCAGCTCACAGCGTAGGCACCTGCTAGAGAGATCAGCTCACAGCGTAGGCACCTGCTAGAGAGATCAGCTCACAGCGTAGGCACCCGCTAGAGAGATCAGCTCACAGCGTAGGCACCCGCTAGAGAGATCAGGTGTCCTGAGCTCACAGCGTAGGCACCTGCTAGAGAGATCAGCTCACAGCGTAGGCACCTGCTAGAGAGATCAGGCGTCCTCAGCTCACAGCGTAGGCACCCGCTAGAGAGATCAGGTGTCCTCAGCTCACAGTGTAGGCACCTGCTAGAGAGATCAGGCGTCCTCAGCTCACAGCGTAGGCACCTGCTAGAGAGATCAGCTCACAGCGTAGGCACCTGCTAGAGAGATCAGGCGTCCTCAGCTCACAGCGTAGGCACCCGCTAGAGAGATCAGGTGTCCTCAGCTCACAGCGTAGGCACCTGCTAGAGAGATCAGCTCACAGCGTAGGCACCTGCTAGAGAGATCAGGTGTCCTCAGCTCACAGTGTAGGCACCCGCTAGAGAGATCAGCTCACAGCGTAGGCACCTGCTAGAGAGATCAGCTCACAGCGTAGGCACCTGCTAGAGAGATCAGGCATCCTCAGCTCACAGCGTAGGCACCTGCTAGAGAGATCAGGCGTCCTCAGCTCACAGCGTAGGCACCCGCTAGAGAGATCAGGCGTCCTCAGCTCACAGCGTAGGCACCTGCTAGAGAGATCAGCTCACAGCGTAGGCACCTGCTAGAGAGATCAGCTCACAGCGTAGGCACCCGCTAGAGAGATCAGCTCACAGCGTAGGCACCTGCTAGAGAGATCAGGTGTCCTCAGCTCACAGCGTAGGCACCCGCTAGAGAGATCAGGCGTCCTCAGCTCACAGCGTAGGCACCTGCTAGAGAGATCAGCTCACAGCGTAGGCACCTGCTAGAGAGATCAGGCGTCCTCAGCTCACAGCGTAGGCACCTGCTAGAGAGATCAGCTCACAGCGTAGGCACCTGCTAGAGAGATCAGCTCACAGCGTAGGCACCCGCTAGAGAGATCAGCTCACAGCGTAGGCACCCGCTAGAGAGATCAGCTCACAGCGTAGGCACCTGCTAGAGAGATCAGGCGTCCTCAGCTCACAGCGTAGGCACCTGCTAGAGAGATCAGGCGTCCTCAGCTCACACCGAAGGCATGTGGAAGGCCAAAAAAATTATTCATTTTAAACTGGAAATGAACCAGCATTTTTGGTATTCACCATAATCATGTGCCTACTATGCAGACAGATTGCTTGTGCACAGGTATGCTTATGAGTTAATGCACACACAATTAATATACTTGCACATAAGCAACTTGCATGCATGAGTAATTTTTAGGGCTGGTATAAGTGATCACACCTTAATTTAAGGTGTGTTCTCTGCTACCTATGTTAGTATTTTATAAAGTTGAGTACACATATGCCTGATCTATAAAATGACTACAAATTGGTTTGTGAAAATATACATTAGCTAGGCATGACTTTATACAGTTACTCAGGGAACACAAGGAACAAGAGATGTGAATATGGTCACAGGAGCGTTTATTGGTAACCCCAACGGTCCTGTGACCATATTCACGTCTGTTGCTCCTTGTGTTCCCTGATTTCTACTGCAAGAGCCTTAGCTCTTTTTTGTCTGTTTATACAGTTACTCTCCATGGAGGCAATAATTAATTTTCCGCACACCCTATATAAAAATCAGCCCCTATGTGGGCAAGTTATGTGCTATTTATGCACGCGAGTCCTTATTTCATAGACTTAGGCATGTGATTGCTCACTTCCATGTGCACATCTGTGGTCACTATTCTGCATGAATGCACAGACGTGCTGCTCACATGTAACTTCTGATGGACTGTGCAAGGGAGCGGTGCTTGGACGGAGTGTAGGCATGGCTTCAGCTGATGTGTGTAAGTTAAATACTATCACTTACTGTACATGTGCAAATCTGGGGCATCTAGATTGGCATTGTATGCCGGCCTTAGAGCAGACATAAGTAGCTATGCCTAGGTTCCGGTGTGCCCATCTACCAGTATTTTATAGGGTAAACCATGCCCATGCCCTACTTTTCTAAAATAGGATCTGCATGCGCACTCAGGAACGAGCATTGGCTGCGCGACTCCTGAGATCACCCTCTACATGTCATGTAGGGCTTTTGCCAATAAACAAAAAACAAACTCTGTGCATCATTAGCTAACCTCGGTAGCATACATTATAATGTTTAATAGTGCACGTTACATTGAATGCATATTGGTTATATTAGTTTCTGTTCCTGCACAGAGTTCCATGTAAACCATCTTGACTTGTAAAAAGACAGTACTGAAAAATAAATCATTCATTTGTTTGGTTTTTTTAATTTTCATTTATGCACATTTTAAGTAGACTGCTACTACTTAAGACACGGAGCCACGAATTAACTCCTCTCATGGACGAAGGATCTTTTTTTGGGTATGATTCCTTTTGACTTGCAGTTATCATTGCATAAGTGTAGCCTCTTTTCCAGCTAAATTCTGCTGTTGTGTTTATCGGTAACTATGACTACCACCCTTTTGCACGAAAACGGCTTTCTAAATGCAGAGCTGACGCCTTGCTCTTCCTTTATACCTTTGATTTCAGATGTGAAACACTTATTGAACTGTTTTCACATCAGGTAAAGCATAGTTACTCACCTGTAACAGGTGATCTCCGGGAACAGCAGGAATTTAGTCTTCACCTATGGGTATCGTCGGTACCGACGGAGCCTGCGCGGGAACGCTCCCCAGCGTCCAATTAGAAAGCTTTTGGGAGCATCCCACAGCGCCTGCGTGCTGCCTTCCCGCCTTTCCCAACTGCCTCTCTCCAGTCCAGTTTAAAGCTGAGACAAAGAGAGAGAGAGGGAAAGAGAAAGAGATAGATAGATACAACTCCTAGGGGTCTTGGGTGGGTTGTGAAGACTAAATTCCTGCTGTTCCCGGAGATCACCTGTTACAGGTGAGTAACTATGCTATCTCCAGGAACAAGCAGGAATGTAGTCTTCACATATGGGGACTCCCTAGCTTTAGATGCCAGGGAGAGACCCCAGAAGTTGTGTGTCCCTGTGAAAGGGCTCCACTTCCCCCCATGGATCTCTGGCATCCAACCAGGGATGGTGGGTAGGAGTTGATTAGGTATGGAACAGGTGTTGAACAACAGCCTGACCAAACAAGGCATCCCAGCGGGAGTCCTTGTCCAAGCAATAATGGGCTGTGAAGGTATGAACTGAGGCCCAAGTGGCTGCTCGACAGATGTCGATAGACACAGAGTGCAGATGAGCCATTGAAGCTGCCATGGCTCTCACATTGTGAGCCGTGACATGGCCCTCCAGAGGAATATTCTTACTCTGATAGGCAAAGGAAATACACTGAGCAATCCAGTTAGACAGTGTTCGCTTGGAGACTGGAAGTCCCAAATGAGAAGGATCAAAAGCAACAAGGAGCTGAGAGGACTTTTTATGTTGCTGTGTTCTTTGTAAGTAAAAGGCTAAAGCTCTTTTACAGTCCAAAGTATGAAGATTCCTTTCTGCATTTGATGCATGAGGCCTTGGAAAAAACATAGGTAGGTAGACCGCTTGGTTTAGATGAAAAGGCGAGACCACCTTTGGCATAAAGCGTGGATGAGTCCTAAGGACTACCTTGTTATGATGGAACCTTGTATAAGGTGGATCAGCCACTAATGCCTGCAACTCACTGATGCAACGTGCTGATGTGATTGCAATGAGAAAGATAACCTTCCAGGAAAGGAATTTCAAGGCGGTAGTAGCTAAGGGTTCGAAAGGTGGCTTCATGAGCTGACCAAGAACCAGGTTTAAGTCCCATGCCACAGGTGGTGGCTTAATGGGAGGCTTAGTTAGAAGAAGGCCTCTCATAAATCTTGCTATAAGAGGATGAGAGGAAATAGGTTGTCCATTTAGAGGCTTAAAAGAAGCTGCAGTAGCACTCAAATGGACTCTTACTGAGTTAGTCTTAAGTCCTGCATTGGATAAATGAAGGAGATACTCCAGTAATGATTCCAGAGGTATTGCAAGGGGGTTAAGACCCTTCTGCGGACACCATATGGTAAACCTTTTCCACTTAAAAGCATAAGAACGTCTTGTGGAAGGCTTCCTGGAAACATAAAGGATATCCTTTACTTGCTGAGGGAGGTTAAGATCATGGAGATCTAGGCCTTCAGCAACCAAGCCCTGAGATGCAGAGACTGAGGATTGGGATGCCATAACATTCCGTCCTCCTGAGAAAGGAGATCTGGAGCAGACCCTAACTCCAGAGAGGGAGCTCAAGAGATGTAGAAGCAGAGGGTACCACACTTGCCGTGGCCAATGTGGAGCTATGAGAATCATGCGGCCTCTGTCTCTCTGAAGCTTGAACAGGGTTTGGGGAATTAGGGGAATGGGTGGAAAGGCATAAAGGAAGTCTTGACCCCAGTGAAGGAGGAAAGCATCCCTGGCCTGAGAGCCCTGATCCAGTATTCTGGAACAGAATCGGGGAAGTTTGGCATTCAACGGACTTGCAAAGAGGTCTATGTCCAGGGTTCCCCAAATTTGAAAAATTTTGGCCACCTGGTCTGCATGCAGAGACCATTCGTGTGAAAGCAGAACTCGACTGAGTCTGTCTGGCCAAGAGTTTTGTATGCCTGGAAGATACACTGCCAGGAGATGAATCTGATGCTCTCTGGAGAGGGCCCATAGTCGCAAAGCTTCGTTGCAAAGCGACAGAGAGCCTGTTCCCCCCCTCCCCCACCACCACCACCACCTGCTTGTTCACATAGAACATGGCTACTTGATTGTCCGTATGAATGAGGACTGTCTTGTAGCTGAGTAGGGTGTGGAACACTCGAAGAGCAAGGAAGATTGCTCTGAGTTCTAAAAGATTGATATGTAGATGAGTCTCCTGTGGAGTCCAATTACCTTGGGTGGAGAGGTCCTCCAGATGAGCTCCCCAACCCATTGGAGAAGCATCTGTTGTGAGAGTTGCCTGGGGTAAAGGCTGTTGAAAAGGGGACCCCAGCAACAGGTTTTGAGTGGACTGCCACCATTGGAGGGACAGAATAAGGCGATTTGTGTTTGCTATTTTGTCTGACAGGCACCCTGATGCCTGGGTCCATTGAGTGGATAAAGTCCACTGGGCTGCTCTCATATGGAGGCGAGCATAAGGAACCACATGCACGGTAGATGCCATATGGCCTAGTAGTTGTAGCATTTCTCGAGCAGTGAGATGAGGCTCTAGCACTGCTTGAGAAGCTAACTGCACTATGCAAAGGCAACGGGTCTGAGGAAGATAGGCCCTTGCTTTTCTGGTGTCCAGCAAAGCTCCTATGAACTCTAGAGACTGAGTGGGAGTTAGACTGGATTTTGGGATGTTTATGACCAAACCCAAATACTGAAGGATATGCATTGTGCAAGATAGAGCAGTCCTGGCCTCTGACTCTGATGGGGCTCGAACGAGCCAGTCTAAGTAGGGGAAGACGAATATTCCTAGAGTGCGAAGAAATGCTGCTACCACAGCCATGCATTTCGTAAACACCCTTGGTGCTGAGGCCAGGCCAAAAGGAAGCACCCTGTATTGGTAGTGCTTTCCTTGAAAAAGGAACTGAAGGAACTTTCTGCGAGTTGGATGGATGAGAACATGAGTGTACGCATCCTTGAGATTTAGAGAACAAAGCCAATCCTGACTCTGAAGGTATGGCAGCAGAGTTCCCAGAGAAATCATCTTGAATTTCTCTTTGAACAGGAATTTGTTCAATTCTCTGAGGTCTAAGATAGGCCTGTGTCCCCCTGTTTTCTTTGGGATAAGGAAATAGGGGGAGTAGAACCCTGTACCCTGTTGATGGATGGGTACTTCTTCTATTGCCCCTTGGGCAAGGAGCATAGTGACCTCTTGATCTAACAGTTTGATAAGAGAGGTCTGAGACTTGAACCGTCTTACCATTGTGGGAGGGGGCATGCACAGGAAGTGAAGCTGGTACCCCTCTTTTATAATGGAGAGTGTCCAGTGTTCTGCTGTTATTTGCCCCCATCTGGGGGCAAAATGAGACAACCTTCCTGGAATGGTGGAAGGCTCTGGTCAATTGAGGGCCAGGAAGGCTAAGTTCTCTAGATGAAAGTCAAAGGCCTTGTGGAAGCTGAGACTGCTGAAACGGTTGAGGCTTAGCAGTCTGATTTCCTTTGTTTAGGTGGTTGCTGACCCTTGCAGGCAGGCTGACCTGTAGAACATCCCTGCTGGGAATAAGAGGGGTAAAACCTCTTCTTCTTGGAGAAGAATGGTTTCTTGAAAGATTTCTTTCTTGCAGGATCAGCAGTGGCCTTGGACAATCTATCCAAGGTGGAGTTGTCAGCATCCAACTCATTGGCTTTCTCTTGCCAATCTTTGCCAAACAGATTCTCACCTGTACAAGGAATATTGCCCAGTTTGTCCTGTACCCAGAGCTCCAATTCAGATGCCTGGAGCCAGGCAGTTCTACGTGCACCTATGGCAATGGCAGAGGTCCTGCTTATGCACTCAAAACAATCAAAAGCTGCACAGTTGACAAACTTAGAAACACCCTGGGCATGTTTAACCAGTGTGAGAAAGTCTTACCTCTTATCTTCAGGAAGAAGAGGGTTCAAAACCTCTAAATCACCTGTGACTTCCTTAAGGAACATTCCCATATATAAAATATAGGAACTGATCCAAGCAGAAAGCATGGAAGCCTGGAAGATACGACGTCCAAAGGCATCCAAGGTTCGACACTCACGTCCTGGAGGATTAGAGGCATGCCTCTTTGCACTTCTGATCCTTTTCATAGCTGATTCCACTACGATAGAGTGGTGGGGAAGCTGAGTTTTCTGGAAACCAGGACACGGAGGCACTTGGTACATGGTATCCAGTCTACGGGAGTGAGGAGAGGTGGTAAGAGGTGTCTCCCACATTCTCAACATGAGATCATGTAAGATCTCATGGATAGGCAAAGTAGCTGCCTCCTTAGGAGCTTTGGGATATTGTAAAATTTCCAACTCCTTTTGCCCTGGGCTCTGTTTCAGGAGCCACAGTAATGGACAGACCTCGAGCCAACTCCCTGATGAAATCCTGAAAGGAGATATCCTCTGGAGGAGACATCCTGCGTTTAGGGGAGGAAGGCTCCTCTGGGAGAAGTAGTCCGGTACCGACAGAACTGTCAGAATCTTCAGATTCCTCCGAGGACTCAAAGTACCTTCTATCCGGATGCTCTTGTAGAGCCCGATACCCGTACCGACCGAAGTCGGTACCGGGGGGAATCGGTACCGGTGTATCGGACCGGAAGGCATAGGATGACTGGGTGCCGACAATGCGAACACCGATTTCGATGCCGATGCAGTTGGTATCGGTGCCGGAGTCGGTGCCGCTACCGGTTGAACTGTCTGACGTGTTTCCGAGGGTGTCGATGCCGCAAGGAGAGCCGCCAGACTGCGCTCAATAGCCAGGAACCTCTGGTCTATTGATGCTGCCGATGCCTGAGTTTCAGTACCGGAGAAAACTGCCAGTACCCCAGAGCATGGCACCAGTAGTTCTGCCGAGGTTGAGGCCTCGAACGTCCTGGAGCCCCGATTATGCTTTGGAAGCCGAAGCCTCCTGCCGGGGCAATTTTGCCAGTGCAGAATCCTCAAGGGCAACGCCGGAGGCATCTCGATGCTTGGAAGGAGATCTATCCTTTGAGGACCGGCCGGACTTATATTTAGTTACCTGAGAGCCACTGGAGGAAGACGAAGCCCTGGAAGACGTCGATACCACTGAGGCTGCATCAGAGGGAAACAGGGTACTGAGCTTGGCAGCTCGGTTCTGTCGACCTCTCGGACATCATGGCACAGGCCATACATTCCATGATGGAGTGGTCAGGACCTAAACATTTAAGACACCACTCATGGGTGTCGGTGACGGAGATGGTACCGCCACACTTGGTGCACTTTTTGAAACTCCAAGCGGGTTTATCCATAGTGGAGGAAATTTCGGGCCTAAGGCCCAAAATGGCACATGCATCTGGAAAAAAAATTGGAAAAAGTACTAACTATATATATATATTTTTTTTTTTAAAGAAGGAAAGAAAGAAGAACTGGCGGTACCGGTATAGCATCGAGGAAGGCAGACGCGACCACAAAAAAGAGGGATAATAAGGAAAATTTTCTGCGGTGACAGGAACAACGACCTGCTGGCTCCGCAGAAAACGAAGAACTGGAGAGAGGCAGTTGGGAAAGGCGGGAAGGCAGCACGCAGGCGCTGTGGGATGCTCCCAAAAGCTTTCTAATTGGAAGCTGGGGAGCGTTCCCGCGCAGGCTCCGTCGTTACTGTCAGCAACACTTCCCTGGTGGCCAGTGGACGCCAGGGCAGGTGCGACACAAAAATATAAGGTTAAGATTGGAGAGTCTTCTAAAGGCCCAAATGGCTCTTGGTCCTTGTAGTTGCTTTAGCTCCAATCTTCAATGAAATGATCAAGCTGAGTGGTGGGAATTAATAAGGCTTTTATTTCCCTTTTCACAGTGGTTCTAAATAGTGGGTTACAACTTTAAAGCAAATGTCCTTAATTCAGGTAGAAAACAAACTCAGGGTTCAAAGCAAAAAACTCTTATACGTCACAGGAATGGAGGTGCACAAACAAATACCGAATGCTCTGCTGGCAATTCACCCAATCACAAGTCTGGCAGCGACTCTAAACTTTCAGAAATACAAAGCGTACAGTCCATCTCATGGTCAGATAAATCTCCTGCCAGTTCCACTTGCATTGGCTCGTTATCAGAAAGCTTTGATTCTATATCCCTGGTTTCTTGTAAAACACATTCAGGGGTTTTGTATATTTTCTGTAGCAGTTCCCAATGTCCTTGGCCTAGCCTAGGGCGTCGGCCACGTGCTGTATTAGACTTTAAAGGGTCCTCTTTCCTTAGAGGTTTTCTAGCAGCTGTATCATAGCTTTTACCATTCACAACTTTCTTATTAGGCATACATTTCTCATACCTTGTATGGCAGCAATCCTCAAGTAACCGGCTTTCTTCCACTGCCTGCCTTTCCCAGGCAGCAGCTTGGTGAAATCCTTTTCTATGCAGGTTAGGCTTACCCTGTAGCCTTTGACTTCCTTCTCCTGGTGAAGGCCTGCCTCTGTACAAGCCCAGCTTCTGGCTTTCTGACTCAGTGTGGCTTGGCTTCTCCAGCTGATTCCTGTTTGGCTTAGGGTTGCAGTTACAGCAGGGCTTTTGCCTCTGAGGGCAAACAGCTCTCTGTTTGGCTTGAGCTGACACCTCCTTAGATCCTTCCTCAGTTCCTGGGAAATCACCTCTCCCTCCTGGGAATCCTCTAGCACTAGAGTAGTCAGGCTTCCACTTCCACCTCTCTCTCTTGGTGCTGCCAGTGATTCTCCCCTTGCTTCTGCTTGGGCTGCTGCTTCTGCGGCTGCTTCGTCTGTTGCCTGTGCTGCCTCTTCTCCTTCCTCCTTTCCAGTCTTCCACACTCCCCTTATGAAGCCCTCCTGCCTTTTGAGGATTGGAAGCTTGTTGGCCTTTCCTCGTGACCAGCTGGGCGTGGCTCTTCAGTCTCCCTGAAGACACTCTTGCTCCCTCTAGCTGGTTCCTGGGAATATTGCGTCTTTTTCTCTGTGAAAAACACGTTCTTTTCTCTCAACTGGGCTCTCATCAGCCCTCGCTGCATGACAGTACCGACGATACCCATATGTGAAGACTACATTCCTGCTTGTTCCTGGAGATATAGCCATAATACTTTTAATATATCGGTCGTTCTATTTTAAAATTTTAAATGATAACTGAATGAGAGGTTTTTAAATTCTTCTTAGCAGGAACAATTAGTTTTTTAGTGTTGCTCACACATCAGTCCCCTTTTAAGTCCTCCATTGCACTTTAGGATTTTTTTTTTACCAAGACAATCAGAATGATGTCACTGCATAACTTTGACCATAAGATTCTTGTTTTTATTTTTTTCCATTGTTTCCTGATGAATTTTTATCATGTAATTTACAATGCCATATCCCTTTGCCTCGATTCTTTTGCACATTCTACAGTGATGCATATTTGACTTTAGCTCAATGCCCTATCTCAAGTTACATTTTTGATGTGTTCATTACATATATTAATTTTTGTTCAGAATAATTGATTAATATGTGCCATATTCAATCCCTGTTTGTTTCATAACCTACCTCCTCCACAGTCGGAACTGTTTACAAATTATGCTCTCCATTCTAATGGGCGTGTGAAGACTTTCTTAAATTCATCAAGCCATTTTTGATGATTATACATTGAGTCTCCGCGGCGCATTGGCACAATTCCAATTTATGATTTTCCCCTTGCTTGACTTACAAGGTACACTCTTCCTACGAACAGTATACGGTATTGCTTTTCGGCTGCCTTGATGCTGCTGTTCAAACTGCTACTCTGAGTTTTATTTATTTATTTATCATTTATTCTTTTTTTTTTCTTACTCCATGGGTAAATTTGATATGATAGTCTAGCCAAAATCCATCATAATATATTTATTTCCCATTTCTGTTTTTTTTATCAGCATTTTAATATTTTTTATAGTTTTGCTCTTTATTGTGTTTATCTATCATTTAGTTATTTATTTATTTAACGTCTTTTTTCATATTGTGCTTTTTAAAATCAGCATGGTTTACAGAAAACAAATTTGTGCGGTGCAGACAGGACCTACACTGGACTTACAATGAACAGGGGTTCTAACAAGGCTAACAGGGTAACTATTTACAGACAAAACTGTTGTCCTCTTTGCCTAAATGTTTTTAGTCTCTGCTTTATTTGTTTTTATGATTCACATTATATATTTTTACATATTTATTTGTTTGTTTGTGTTAAGTTCGTTGTGTTTTGTTTATTTTTATATAGTTTTCAGCCCGTGACTAAGGCCATGCCGAAACACGGCCGTGTTGGGCAGAGTATTCCTGTGTTTTGACCTCTGTGCCTATAATAAAGTCACTCTTGTACTGTTCGCCCTGGACTTGTTTGTTAGGGTGTCTACATAGACTTCCTCAAATTGTATTTCAGGCTGTGGAGTCTAAGAATAGCCTAATGATTAGAGTAATGGGCTAGGACCAGGGAAACCAGGGTTTGAATTCCACTGCTGCTATCTTTGTGATTGTGCAGAGTATTGGGGATGTTAGAGTAACATCTTCTCTATATCCTCTGAATGTTTTCTGGCCAAAACAAGCAGTTTTCAGATGCCTGTTCATATCCTGGAGCAGGTATAATCTTAAACACAAGGAGGAGCAGGCCTCCTGCAAGCAATACCAAACGACACAAGAAGCAGGAGACATTGGATGAACTAATGCGTCTTTTACTGATAGGAACCCCAACGCGTTTCGGCAACGCCTTCCTCAGGGGAATTGACACTAGGATACTGCTTGTTATATATTTCTGGTCGAATCGGCAGAACTGACCGAACCCGTATGTTCTATGGAAACCAAGTCGATCAATCGGTGTATCGTCCTGAACACAATCTGTGAAAGAAAATCACGGGAGCACGTTCTGCACGGAGCACATCAAAGGTCTCAGAAAAACCAGCGGCACGTAAACCAAGAGCTAATCGCCCATTGAAGGTGCCAGTTTTACATCAATGACCGTCTGCCTTACTTGAATTCGTTTTATGTATATTATATTTTAAAGTTGCCAGTAAAAATATCATTCTTTCTCCTCATAGATATTATTAACGTTCCTCATATTATCAGTAATAAATGTTTCTTCTTGCAAAGTAATAAACTTTAAATGAGGAAACCGTTGATGCTATACAACACTTAGCTTTTGTTTGAAGACGAACAGGGCAATTCCAACGCTCACGCTCCCACTTGTGTCCTCCCCTCCCTTTCTGTTTCGTGTTATTATATTGCAATTTGTTAATTCTGACCTGCTCTCTTTCTTTCCTCCTCCCCCTTTACTGTTTTAAATTGGCGTTCCTTTCTTTTTCCTGCAGCATTAATTTTTAAATTTTTAAAATAGAACCTGAATTAATGTTTTTATTGTGAACCGCTCAGATGCCTGTGGCGTTGGGCGGTATATCAAGTTTTATTAAACATAAACATAAACATAGGTACCCCAAGCGTTTCACAACTGTTGTTTCTTCAGGGAATCGTCCCTTTAAAATTATAAATATAGAAAAACGTGAATTCAATAACATAGCTAGTTGCCTATTCACTTTTTTTAAAAAAAATTTTCACATAAATCAAACCTGCTTATATGATGCTGCCGGCGTTACTTCCACTAAATGTTCATTTTCATCTTGCTCATTGAAACCTTCGATGTGAAACTCTTGATGTGTAAGACGCCGCGCATGCGGAATAGAGGTAGGACCACCAATTTCAAGAGACTCGTGATCACGTGCTCACTGTTATTTGATTGGATGTAGAGCTAAGAAGATATTGGAAAGCCAACTTCTCCCGTCTACGTTACAATAAAAATTCAATCGAACCTCACATTTAACCAACTAGAATGTAATAAGCTAAAAGACTCGATTAATAAAGGTACTCTCAGCTTCTTATGGGATCACAAGCACAGCGCGAGATTCAATCGCACATTCAGACCTCTTGGAATCACAGTGTTCAAAGTAAAAATCCATTTTTGCTCCTTCCAAAGGAGAGTATTAGCTATGGTCTTCCCTCTCATACTGTGACTGACTTTCTCCACGCAGAAACATCGAAGCTGTTCAAAAATATGGTGATATTGTAGACAGTGTTGTACTAATGGGGCTTCCAACACTTTACAATTAAGGCGGCTTCTATGCTCCTGCATACGAGTACGAAAATGCCGTTCTGTCTTGCCTACATAAATGAGCCCACACGGGCATACAATAATGTAAACTACATTAATCGAGGTGCACGTTGTCTTGTGTCAGAGATAATACGAGACACCATTATGTTCAAATGTTGATAGCTCCATGGTCATATCACAGATGGTACAAGCTCCACATTTATGATGACCCGGGGAAACCGAAAAAGATGGGATGGCAGTGGGATCTCTAGGCAAAACTGCTGGACATAATTGCTCCTTTAAATTTTTATCACGCCGCCAGACACAGCGGATCTTCCGGTTATTCAATCCTGGAATAACTTGTAATATATTGCTGTGTTTCTGTATAATTTTCTTGATGTCTCTGCTGAAAGGAGAAAAGGTAGTCACGAAGTTAATGATAGAGTCATCTACTTCAGGGGTCACAACAGGATGGGATGAACGGTATGTCAATAAAGTATTGCGATCCCTACATAGGGCTCTCTGATAGGCCCGTTTAATCACTGTGGAGGGATAACCACGCTCCTTAAAATCTTGTATTAGACTTTTGGACTTGATCCTGAAATCTGCCTTATTCGAACAGTTTCTCCTGTAACGCAAGAACTGAGATATGGGTAAACTGTCTTTTAAGTTACGAGGGTGAGCACTAGTATAGTATAGGAAGGCATTACGGTCAGTAGGTTTCTTGTATACCGATGTTTCCCATGACTGGCTACCTCTCGTTATCGAGATGTCAAGATAAGTGATATGGTCACGATGATATTGGTATGTGAACTGTATATGAGGATCGCAGGTATTCAGCCAATGATGAAAGTCATGTAACTCCTGCTCAGATCCCTGCCATACTAGGAAAACATCATCTATATATCTGTGCCATGTTTTTAGTTGCTGTTGGAACAGTGACACTTTCAACCAAACTTCCTCAAAATCCCCCATATAGAGATTCGCAATGGATGGGGCGCACATCGCCCCCATCGCTACTCCGGATATTTGCTGGTAAATGGCACCATCAAAGATGAAAAAATTCTGAAATATGGCTAATTCTGCTAAACGTAAGAGGAACTGCATCTGAGAATCACTGACATCCTCCCTTCTTTTCAATGACCGTTCAATCAGAGAGAAAGCTGCTGGTTGGGGTATATTGGTATACAGTGAAACAACATCGAACGTGGCCAATAAGGTATTTGGTTGTTGAACCCAATGCGACAACCCCTGAAGCAGTATTAGAAAGTGCGTAGAGTCCTGCACAAAAGATGGGATCAATTGTATTAGGGGCCGTAGATAAGAATCTAAAAATATCGATACTGGTTCTAAGACTGAACCCCGTGTAGAGACGATCGGGCGTCCCGGTGGATTAATGAGACTTTTATGTATTTTTGGTACTAAATAAAATGATGCGATATTGGACGCCGGAGAATTCAGAAACTGATGCTCCTTTTTACTTAACAGATGATCAGTAAGCGCTGACAAGGTGAGAGCTTTGATTGTTGATTGTATAGACGGTGTGGGATCGTGATCAAGCCTCTTATAGGTTGATACATCCTGTAGTTGGCGACAAACTTCTTGAACATAATCTTGTCGGTTAAGCACCACCACTGCTCCCCCTTTATCTGCCCTACGTATGATGATCTCGGTCCGTCTCTTTAACGTATTCAATGCTTGACGTTCATCACGAGTCAATCTCATGTGTTGAGTCCGTTTGGATTGTTCCAAGACTTGAATATCTTGTACTACCAACTTTTTAAACATCGATATTGCTGCATGGGGAGGATTAGGAGGGATCCATTTAGAAGGTATGGGTATCTTAATGCGTGCAATAGACTGTGGGTCAGATTGAAAAGGTAATCCTGACGCTATAGATAACTGTTCTTGAGAATCACTCTCAAGCTGAGGTGTTGGAGCTGTACCAGCAGTGCTGGAGGCAAAAAACTCTTTTAAGGCCAACTTCCGCAGTAGACCCTCAAAATCAACATTGAATTGAAATGCATTATGTGTTAAAGCAGGAACAAAGGACAAACCTCTGCTTAATACTGATACTTCCATGGGAGATAGATGTGCACGTGATATGTTAACCACGAACTTGATTCATCAAAAGAAAGGCCTTCCTCTTCCTCACGTGTCTCTAAAGAAACACAAACTAGTAGACCTAGGAACTTTGTCTCTCAATGCTGACCATACCCCATTTAATAATGTTCCCTGTAAGTGTTAGTGTATGTGTCTCATATCCCCTCGTGTTAAATGTATCCCCCAAGTGTGTTGTGACCACTTTGATTGAAGGATAAGGTGGTATGCAAAACTGACTAAATAAATAATTTAATTAATTAATTAAATTAGCAAAGATTATTGCAGAAGATTTTATCTCCAATGTGCATTAAATTGCGCCATTCATGAGTATTGTGGCAAAACCTCACAGTATAGTAAATGGGTCCTGTCATCTTTTTAAAAATAAAACCAAAGTTGGTTGCAAGGTGTGTGTTTTTCATTGTGATAAATAAAAACATGAGATTAGAATTTGAGCCCCCATGATAGTTGCTGCAATCTGATATCCCTGCTGTTGCCTGTCAGTCTACTCACTTCATCAGGTGATCGTATGTGTTCGACAGATATTCCTTACATAAGCCTGTTGTGCTGTCAGTACCGTCAGAAGTATGTTGATGACCTTTATTGGCCTTTATATAGATGCTTCTTTTTCCATCATGTTTGAAGGTCATCTACCAGTCAGAAGAGACAAAATATAGATTTTAATCTAAACTTTCAGTTTACCAGGTATTTGCTTAGGCAGCGGCGGCAGTGTGAATGAATGAAATGGGCAGGCATGTTTATGGATGCAAGGGCATGCTAAGCTTCTTTTGCTAAAGGATCTATGTACATAAGCAGACATAAATCACTGG
Organism: Ichthyophis bannanicus; assembly: GCA_033557465.1. Taxonomy (NCBI): domain Eukaryota; kingdom Metazoa; phylum Chordata; class Amphibia; order Gymnophiona; family Ichthyophiidae; genus Ichthyophis; species Ichthyophis bannanicus. Next base: position 57,080,873 of record CM066041.1, on the reverse strand, counting down.
CCTGGAATGACATGAAATCAAACCGTGGTGCACTCGGATGTATTCAGAAATACGCCAGTCTCATTTTGGGTGGTGACTTGACGTATGCTTGGATCCATCAGGAATGTTCTGTTTGGCATTGTCTAGAATTGTGCATGATTGATTTTCCAGCCTCTGCACAAAACATCTATTTACCTTTGATGAAAAACAAAAATCTAAATGCCAGCTTGAAACGGGGATATTTTGAGTATTTCTTTGCGGAAATCGGCATTGAGATGACTTTTACTGTACGTCCTCATTTTAGAAATACTTTTTAAATTGTCTTAAGTAGCTTGACTTTACTTCTTATTTTCTTCCTTCTTACAGTTCTCCTCATTGACCTTTAGTGTCTGTAATAAATTTTTGGCCATCAAGGCAACTCGGATGGAAGGAGGACTTCCAACCGCAATGAATTCTAGAATAAGAAGGATTAAGAAAAATTAGAATCCCTCCTTTACACATTCTAGAAGTCATCTATAGTAATGCTGACGTTGCAACATGATTTGGCTTTGTGCCTTTGCTGTTGGAAAAGACCTGCTTTAGTTACATTCTGTAATCTCACTCCCTAAATAGGTCCATGTTCCCTTGAAATGGGAAGGTGGACATTTCGCAATAAAGAACTCTGCTCCAGCTGATTTTATGTGATTATATACTATTACTACTACAACTTTCTCTACTGATACTTGGGGGAATGTTTGCTAAAGGTTAATGTGTGTCAAGTGCTGCTGCTGTCCATTCATTTCTATGGGCAATTGCAGCACTTAACACGTGTTAATTTTACCTAATGCGCGTTAACGTTTAGTAAACATTCCCCTTGATGTTCACAGTGTTGTATGTAGATATGTTCATGAATTTTAGAATTACGGACCAATTCGGAGTTAAAATTTCTGGCTGTTGAATCCTCCTGAGAGAGAATAGTTTCAATTACAATGATTTGGAAATATTTCATTAGAAGAAAATGGCAGCCTGATAGCTATCAAAGGAGTTTTAGATTTTGAGATTTCTGTTCTGAAAACAAAAATTATGCAGAAGAGACAGTGGGAAATCTACTCTAAGGAGCTGTTTTGCTACAGGGCGCTAGGGCATTGAACCTAACATGCCAAAAGGACCAAAACTATGATGAATCAGGTGCAACACCACTATGTTAACCATCAAGGGGTGTGGAAAGCATTTCCCTAACAGTTAACGCAGAGCGCATTCCTCTAATGTGTGCTGCATTAGCATGGATGCACTTAACGCCACCTATTGAAATGGCATTAGGTGAACCTGTGCTAATCGATGTGAACCAGGCGCTAACTGTGCTGAGCTCACCACATCCACTCTCTGCCCCTAACCCACACAGTTAGCATAGGAATTGTCCCGCACTCTCATGGCCCCACGTTAGCTGGCAACATGTGTCCCAATGCATCATTTACTATGGTTACACGATGCAAGGTTCCACATTAGGAACCATCACCCAGGAAAGATTTGGGCGTCATGAATAGCACGGAACCATCTGCCCATTGTGCAGCAGCGGCCAAGAAGGCAAATAGAATGCTAGGAATCATACGGAAAGGAATGGAGAATAAAACAAAGGATATTATAATGCCTCTGTATTGTTCCATGGAGCGACTGCACCTTGCATATTGTGTGCAATTCTGGCTGCCATATCTTAAAAAGGATATAGCAGAATTAGAAAATGGTAAAGGGAATAGAAGGATACCCCTATGAAGAGAGGCTTAAAAGGTTAGGGCTCTTCAACCTGGAAAAGAGACTGACTTTCATACTTTGGACACATCATGCGAAGAGAGAGATCATTAGAGAAAGACATTATGCTTGGCAAGATAGAAGGTCAACGCAAAAGAGGAAGGCCAGCAATGAGATGGATCGATACAATAACAGCAGCTACGGGTACCAGTCTGTCAACAATGAGCCGCCTGACTGAAGACCGAACACAATTTAGGATAGCTATCCAGAGGGTCGCCATGAGTCGACTCCGACTCGACGGCACTTAACAACAACAACAGAGTGGAACAGGTAAACATAGATCAGTTGTTTACACCATCAAAAAGTAGAAAGACTAAAGGACATGCAATGAAGCTAAAATGTAACCCATTTAAAAGTAATAAGAGAAAAATTTGTTTTTACTCAACGTGTAATCAAACCCTAAAATTTGTTACTAGAGGATGTAGAAAAAGCTGTTAGTGTACTAGATTTAAAAAAGGTTTGGAGAAGTTCCTTGAGGAATGGTCCATTAAGCATTATTAAAGAGATCCTGAGAAAATGACTGCTTACTTACCCCCAGTCAAGCATTCTGGAACCTATGTACTTTTTCTGGGAACCTGCCAGAAAAAGGACACTGGGCTTGATAGACATTGGTCTGACCCAGTATGGCATTTAAGTTCTTATCATTGGCATGCACTAGAACATGTGCTACCGACTAGCACCCTTTAGTGAAAGACCCCCTAAATATGCTCTGCAGTTTCCTACAGAAGCAGATGGAATATACATCTCTGGATAGCTAGCAATTTGTCCAACTCTGAGCATTTTTTAATCTGCTGGTAGGGGAACACCATGCTTTGGAAGAAGTATTAGTGATTGAGCGAATGGGGCACTGTGTAGATTATAGGTAATAGTAAAAACCTTGGTTATGTCCCAGCTTTAAGCCCTCAGGCAATGTGTGAACCCTGTTGGGCTTCACTGAATTGTGCGCATTTGATTAAAAGCTTATAAAATACATATCAGTATTTCCAATCCAGAAAAAAATTCTTAATTTGTATTTCTTAAATTAGTAATGCACAGTTGTTCTCCTGTGCAGAAGATGTGTCTGAAAAAGTTCCTCTTCAGCTTATGTTACCACCTGTAAGTGTTCGGGGGTGATTATGATTTCATGTCTCCAGACGTTAAATTAATTTTGCCTTCCTTAGCGAAGATGTGTATTTAGCTCAGCGTGTGTCTCTCAGCTGGGGAAACACTTCCATTATCTCTCCAGGGGACAGAAACCTTGTCAGACGTTTTGAGAAGAATTTCAACCTCGGTCCCACACACAGATAAATGGTTGAATGATCACAAGTTTGAAGAGCGTGAGAGGTAATGCAAGATCTCAAAGCCTCAAGTTTCGATGCTTCACATTTACACATCTTTCATAAATGTTGGTGAGTTTGCACTTATTCATGCTTTTATAAATGTTCAGCAGGAGCTCTGACAAGGAGGGGGTGGAGTCTGACCTTGTAATGGTTAGTCTAGTCAACTTAAGCTTTTGTTAAACTACTTAGATCATGTCCTCTTAGGCAGGGGAAGACTACTGTCTCTGTATATAACTTGTCTTTAGCTCAGATTTGGAAAGATGAATAATTGCTTCTAAAATCCGAATAAGCGAATATGCTTCTAATTTTATAGGTCGGAAGGCCAAGGACGTGCCTGTTTTGAGGCAATTTGTGAAGATACATAGGAGTCTATGTGTCTCTATAAAATAGCATCAAAAAAGCAGTAATGCATATGTTCAGGAGCTGGTGTAAACGTATGTGCCTGAAGAATGTGTGTAGGTCTATATTTTAAAGTATGTGCGCATATTTTGATTTGCCCATTATCCCACCAAACTGTACCCCTAGATCTGGGGCACATAAAAGTACATGTTGCCCCATCTCCGCATGTTTTTTAACCCTTGGGCTTTTTATACAGGGTTTATATGTTTTAAAAAAATGCTGTATAAAATTACTCCCATAGAGGTTAATTTTGTAATGGTGCTCTTCTGTGAAAAGACCAAAATGGCAGCTATTTTCTACAACAGGACAAATGCAATGACTCTCAGTAGTGCCTGCATACTCTTACACACAGAAAATGTAAATCATTACAGGCATTTTAAAAAATACGTGTGCACAATGCAACTCCGCCCCAACTCTGGCCCTGGAAATGTCTATGGGCAGATAGTGCCTACTTCTACACAATCTCATGATGTGCCGCCTTGTTACAGATTTTTATATGTAAGACATGTCTTACACATGGAAAAGACTTTATAAATTTTCTCTCATAATGCTAAAGCAAAGCACCATAGACCTGCTACAATGCTAAAAATGATTTTTCTTGTGCTTTCTAAAGCCTACCTCTGCATCATAAATTCTAATCTGACTTAAGATCACTTACTGAATGGTAACAGGGAAGTACTTCCAGAAAACAGCCATGATAAGTCCAGAAAGTAATTGGTGCCACAGATAGGGTTTCCAGCTTACCGAGGTCAACTCAAACTGAGGGAAATGGAACTACACCATGCAATGGAGCGTCCTGTTCCAGGTGAGTTGTTTTATAACTTTGAGGCACATGCTGAGGAGATGGCCTGTGAAACTCAGCTGTGTCCTCTTCTTGAATCTGTGAAATACATAGTTATCCTCTGTACATGTTCTCTTCCTACGCCAGGGTGCCTTCCGTAAGCAGATCTTTAAAAATGCATGGCAGTCCTTTCAGAACAGCTTCTTCAGTTGCCACCCAAACAGCTGGTATGGGACTACAATGCCAGTTGGGTTATCGGGATATCAGAGTATATGTGAGAGAAAATGGCATATGCTAGAAACTCATAATATGATTTTTCATGCATATTCATTATGGATATCTGGAAAAACTGACTGGCTATAGCTCTCCTAGTGGATTTGAGAAGTCATAGCAACATAGAAACATGATGGCAGAAGAAGACCATATGGCCTATCTAGTCTTCCCTTCTATATCAATCACTACAACTATCCCCTGTTTTCCTTTAAAGATCTTCTGTTTTGGTCCATGCTTTCTTGAATTCAGATATTGTCCTCATCTCTACCACCTCCACTTGGAGACTATTCCATACATCTACCACTCTTTCTGTAAAATAAAATATTTCCGCATGTTACTCCTGAGTCTATCCCCTTTCACCCTCATCCTATGTCTCCTTGTAGCAGAGCTTGCTTTCAATCGAAAGAGGCTACCTCCTGTGCATTTATGCCACAGAGGTATTTAAATGTCTCAATCATATCACCTCAATCCCACCTTTCCTCTAAAGTATACATATTAAGATCTTTAAGTCTGACCACATATGCTTCATAACGAAGACCACTAACCATTTTAGTAGTCATCCTCTGTACTGACTCCAGCCTGTTTGTATCCTTTTGAAGGTGCAGTCTCCAGAACTGCACACAAAACTCCAAATGAGGTCACACCTATACAGAGACACGATCACCTCCTTTCTTCTGCTGGCCATTCCTCTCCCTGTGCATCCAAGCATCCTTCTGGCTTTTGCCATCACCTTTTCTACCTTTTTAGCTACTTTAAGATCATCAGATACAATCACACCGAGCGTGTTCTTGCTTATTTCCTGGATTTACCTGTGCCGTGTGTGTGGAGTTCCTGAGCCGTGCCGGTGTGTACTGCCAGCACATGACCTGTGAGGGGTATAAGAACTCGCCCCCACCGCGGAGCTCCTTGAGCGTGTTCTTGCTTATTTCCTGGATTTACCTGTGCCGTGTGTGTGGAGTTCCTGAGCCGTGCCGGTGTGTACTGCCAGCACGTGACCTGTGAGGGGTATAAGAACTCGCCCCCACCGCGGAGCTCCTTGAGCGTGTTCTTGCTTATTTCCTGGATTTACCTGTGCCGTGTGTGTGGAGTTCCTGAGCCGTGCCGGTGTGTACTGCCAGCACGTGACCTGTGAGGGGTATAAGAACTCGCCCCCACCGCGGAGCTCCTTGAGCGTGTTCTTGCTTATTTCCTGGATTTACCTGTGCCGTGTGTGTGGAGTTCCTGAGCCGTGCCGGTGTGTACTGCCAGCACGTGACCTGTGAGGGGTATAAGAACTCGCCCCCACCGCGGAGCTCCTTGAGCGTGTTCTTGCTTATTTCCTGGATTTACCTGTGCCGTGTGTGTGGAGTTCCTGAGCCGTGCCGGTGTGTACTGCCAGCACGTGACCTGTGAGGGGTATAAGAACTCGCCCCCACCGCGGAGCTCCTTGAGCGTGTTCTTGCTTATTTCCTGGATTTACCTGTGCCGTGTGTGTGGAGTTTCTGAGCCGTGCCGGTGTGTACTGCCAGCACGTGACCTGTGAGGGGTATAAGAACTCGCCCCCACCGCGGAGCTCCTTGAGCGTGTTCTTGCTTATTTCCTGGATTTACCTGTGCCGTGTGTGTGGAGTTCCTGAGCCGTGCCGGTGTGTACTGCCAGCACGTGACCTGTGAGGGGTATAAGAACTCGCCCCCACCGCGGGACGCGCACCGCGGGCGCGTGCCCGTGGGCACATGCTCCGAAGGGGCGTGTCCAAAGGGGCATGCCCCTTTTGAGCCCCTTCGGAGCCTTGAGCTGAGGAGCTGTTGACTAGTAACATCTCGATGGGGAAAAGGAAAAAGAAGCTATTGTCTTCCTCTGCTACACCTACAGGTAAAGCGGTGAAGGTAGTCGGTCCCTTGGACTCTCATTTTAAGTCCGGGGCCCCTCCTTTTACCGCTGAAATGTCTGACTCTTCCGCCACCGTTAGTCCTAGCTCTATGGAAGGTACTCCTCTTCCGCGTAGGGTTTGTACCCCACCCAGCGATGGACCTAAGATATTAGGTAAGGTCTCCCCCCAAGTTGTGGGGGATGACCTTCCGTTATCGATTGAGCTTCCGGATTCATTTTTGAGTTTGCCAGTCTCTACTGCTGTTATGCCTCATCCCTTTGACTACACTTATACACCTGATGAGCTTAATCCTCCCAAGGAAATATCTCTTAAAGATATATGGCAGATTGTGTCACGAACGGAGGTGTCATTGAAATCCTCCTTGTCGCATTTGTCTAAATTTACTTCCGAAACAGTTACTATGTTGACAGAGCACCGGGATAAACTTTTGTCTCTAGAATCTCAGGATTCTAAAATGGCCGGTCAAATCTCGTCGCTTCAGCGGGCCCTGACATCTTCGGTTCAGGACTCTCTGCTTCTTCATCGTAGAGACGAAGCATTAGAGAATGTTTTACGCGCAAGGAATCTTCGTTTACTGAATTTCCCCCGCACTCATTTCTTGTCCCCAACTATTTTGTTTTCCAAATATTTGAAAGATGTGCTTCAGATTCTTGAACCGGACTCTATTTCTTTGTCTAAGATTTATTATTTACCTTCAGGAATTAAAGTGAGCCCGGTTCCTGAGTCTGGGGCTGTCAATGCTGAGGCGGGGGAAATGGATCAACTGTCTGTTAAAAGTTTGGATTTATCTACTTATTTAGAAACTTCTCTGGAGGAAATTCCTGTTCGTTCCACTTTATTAGTTTCTTTTTGCTTAGAGAAAGATAAAGATAAGATTTTTCAAGCTTATTTTAAACATCGTCGGGATAAATTTTTTGGTCAGGAGGTACAAGTATTTCCCGATGTTTCCCGTCCCACTCAATTACGGAGGAAGGCTTTCCTTGCATTACGCCCTCGGTGATTGCAATGGGAGCAACTTTCTCGCTTAAGTACCCCTGTAAATGCTTGCTTTCATATCAAAATAATTCGTATGTTTTTTTTGATCCCTCACAGTTAGAGACTTTTTTACATCAGCCAGGCTGATGGTATTCTTCTTTTCTTTTTTTTTTTTATTATATATTAATTGCTTGGTCCTTGCTAAGTTAAAAGGGGTTGTATGATTCTTCCACTCCCGTCTCAGGTTGTTTAATTATTCTGTATTAGATCGCGCTTCATTTTGTGGGCTAGTTTTTTGAGGGATGATACATATGTGAAATGGTTTATGATGTGTTTGAAATATTCGTGTATTGCCTGATATTTTCCTAAATAAATAATTTAAATCTTAAAATAAAAAAAAAAAAAAAAAAAAAAAGACACAATCACACCTAGGTCCCGCTCTTTAGTGGATAAAAGTATTTCACCCCCAATACTATATCGCTCCCTTGGATTGCTGCAGCCCAAATGCATGACCTTGCATTTTTTAACATTAAATCTCAGCTGCCAAATTCTAGATCATTCTTCAAGCTTAGCTAGATCCCTCCTCATGTTATCTACACCTTCCTGGGGGTCTACTCTATTGCAGATTTTGGTATCATCTACAAAGAGGCAAACCTTATCCAACAGCCCTTCCGCAGTCCTGATCCATTTGATTATGCTGACGAGACCCTCACTCATACTTCTCTCTTGTAAGGTACAGTCAGGGTCATTCATTGTTCAACTTTTTCCATCTCTTGAAACAAATGAAGAAGAATCCATCAGTACAGGTTTTCTTTATCTACTGTTACTCCCTGTTTCTTTGCATTTCAAGCTCATTTGGACCCAGGCATGTGATCTGTCAAAATGCCCTTTCATTCATGACTATCTGGGTATTTTTCTCCTAGTTTATATCCACCCCCCCCCCTACCCAAATATACCTAGTTTGTACACAGCAGAAATGGTCATCCTTCAGGTACCCTGCAATTGTAGGCCATGAATCCAGTCACTTGGTGTCACTCTTAAGCACTTCCTCACCTTGGGGGCTATGAATTATTTGTCCTCCCCTTGCCAATCTGATGAGCAGAAATCTGGGTTTGGGATGGGACAAGGACCTCAGACATGGCATAGACTGTGCTGCCACTGAGCCATCAGGCTGGCCTGGTACAGCTTCAGTTATAGCACTATGTCGCCAGATCAGTAGCTTCGGTTTCCATGTATTAACCAAGACGCGGTAATACTTAGGCAAGAGATGGGCCTTTAAGAAACATTCTCTAAAGTCATAAGCAACTTGTTAACAGAGTTAGAGCATGAGATCCTGATCAGCTGTTCATTCACTGAACAAAAAATAAATTCAATGATCATTAAATACTAGAAGCATTTAAAGATTACAAGATAGATGAGGGCCGTAAAAGATTTGGAAGAAAAAGCAGATGCATGTTTGGTTGATTGATCAATGATAATGAAATTCTTGCAATGAAGAGGCAAGTATCCTACCAAGCCATGTCTGGGAGAACAACTTGAAATGTCTAAAGCCCATGAGAAGTTCAGCCGCCATCAGAAAATTCATATTAAAAAAAATAACTCCTGGAGGGAGAGCAATAACCATTAGTGACCCATAATCATGGTATGGTCATATTTGGGGACTGGGCAGCAGCTGTAATCTGACAGGTTTGGATTACTTTATATGATTCTTGACCCTCTCTTGGAGGTACACTTCGCCAGTCAGGTTTTTAGGATTACCATGATTGAATGTACAAAAGAGAGACTTAGATACAGTGGAAGTAATGTATGTAAATCTCTCTTATTTATTTATTTTTATTTATTTAACAGTTCTTCTATACCGCTCTATTTTAGATCAGAGCGGTTTACATTCAACATCAACCATACAACACAGGAACCCTGAACACAGGAACATCTTATGCATATTTATTGTGGTAACCCTGAAATCCTGACTGACTAGATGTGCCTCCCAGGAGACGCTATGATTATCACCTCACCCCAAGTCAATTGAAGTCACTTCTGGGTTTTCAGTTCTGAAAGGGAAATCAAAGAAGAATCAGAACTAGAGGACAGCAACCTTGAATCCCACTAGAGGACAGCAACCTAGAATCCCACTAGAGGACAGCAACCTTGGGCCGGAAGGACTGGGGTTTCTAGTCCCACAGGTGCTCCTTGTGGTCTTGGGCAAGCCACTTAATCCTCCATAGCCCATGTTCCTTGTAAAATAGTTATCTCCAAGTTATAATGCCATGTTCAATGTAATTTCAGTTTGTTCAATGTAAACCGCACTGATGCAGAATAGCGCGGTATATAAGAGAATGTAAATAAAATAAATAAATAAAGAACTGCAAATCCATGCCCATGATGAGGCAAAGTCAGTCTGGGGTGAGGTGCTAACTCTATGTAATATCCAATGGGAGGTCTGGTAGGATGCTCCAGATTTCCACAACCCAAAACTCGGGCCAAAATGTCAAGAAGTTCTGCATTATCCAACACATCTCATGTGCTGGAACCACTCAGCCTTTGTCTAACACTGACAGACCAAACCAGTTTTGTTCTGATTTTGCCTAGGGTAACTATATGCTCCATATCTATACAATCATCTTTACAGTTCTATAAGGCAACCATATAGATTCAAGTAAAGAGGTCTGGCTAACCAGTTTTCATTCTAAGTCTGGCTCAAGCTGCCCTTCGGACATGGAGCTGCATGATGGTCCTAATGTGACCATAAGGAAGATGTCCCATGACCACTGATGGGTGCCTTGCCATAGGTTACAGATGGGGTATTTGGTATTTCACTGTGGTTACCATATCTAATACTCTCCCTCTGTATTAATCAGACATGAATCGCCTAAACGGTTCCATGGAGCTCCATGCTACCCTTTAGCACATTGCACAGCATGTGGCAAATCCTGCACTAACCATTAGTGTGCTTGAGTAAACATGCCCCTAAATGTTTAACGTTCTGCCTGAAGTTATACATGGATTTATGGATAGCGCCACTAGAAATATACATAACTTTATGAGTTGTGTGTTTAAAATTCAATAGCGGCTATGCTGCTGAACGTTGACCTCTCTCAATATAGTATTACCTGGCCTTCTTGCTAAGGACTACCCCTTGCCCCCACACCCTGGAATGCCGCAAAAATGTCACTTACACGATTATTTAAAGTTGTCCCTTTTTTCAGTTGCTCCCATTTATAATGCATCCAGTTTCAATGCTTTCAAATTGTGGCCTCCTTGTAAATTCGAAGCCTGTGTCTGTGGAGCACGTTTACTAAAGTGCACTAATGGTTGGTGTGGGGTTTCCCGTGCACCAAGCGCTCTATGCTAAAATCTAGAACGATGCCCCATGGTAAAAATCCCGCATTAACTGGATTGTGTGCAATTGGGTGAGGACTGGACAGACTGGGGCATCTTTGGTGTTCACTAACCACAACTGTTGCTGTTAGAATGCATGCACTTAACGTCAGCTCGGTGGATGGTGGTAAGTGCACCCGCAATCCGGTAAATGCGATGCTGCGTAGTTGCAACATGCTAATGGCAGAAGGGCTGATGCATGCGCCCCCTGCAGAGTGTGAGCCTCCATGCTAGATTCTCCACCTAAATGCATGTTGACTTAGCGCACTTTAGTAAACATGCCCTTGTGTATTTTCTCTGTCTGCTAGAGAACAAGGATGGACTCTTATATGTCTCTGTAAAGGGCTGCGTACAAATCTATACAAATGATTAATAATTATAATATGAACACCAGAAATGAAATTAATTAATATTATCCCTATAGCCTTGCAGTCAAACGGGGTCTGGCATAATGTCCAATATCAATATTTCACATACAGAAGGTCAGTTGTGAACAACTTCAAAAGGAGTTTGAAAATAATGAATTTTTCCTTGTAGCACAGCTGTATATCTTTCTACTGCAGAGAGTCCCACTGAATAGAAGAATTTGGCCATTGAGGCTGGGTAATGGTTGAGGTATTCTTGAAGGTCATCGTTCAGTGTGGTGTTTAGGCAGCTGCATAAAGCATTCTTTAATCAGAGGGCTGCTGTGTCTAACCATGTGTGCATTATTGTGAACATTTGGGTCATCGCGTTCTTCATTCAGTGAGCTATACTTTCACTCTGTGTTAACTGACGTGAAGCATCTGCTGTACTAAGAGCAAATCTGCAGTCATGTAAAGTCTGGAAAGTACTCTAGTCTATTATGTTAAGAAATGTGAAGAGATTGTTGAGCGTGAAATATTTGCCTGCCTTAGGAAGTGAGGAAAAGTGCCACATTTCCATGTTGCTAAAAAAATATATAAAAATAAAAAAGTCTTTCATGTGAAGCTAATTGAAAGACCTTATTCTTAAATTTCAATAACTGTATATATGTCTCTTTGGCTTTTTTTTATAGTTCTAGAACAGGGGTTCTCAACCCAGTCCTTGGGACATACCTAGACAGTCAAGTTTTCTGGATCACCACAATTAATATTCATGAGAGAGATCTGCATGCATCATAAGAACATAAGAACATAAGATATGCCATACTGGGTCAGACCAAGGTCCATCAAGCCCAGTATTCTGTTTCCAACAGTGGCCAATCTAGGTCATACGTACCTAGCAGTTTCCCCAAGGGACACAGGTTCCACAATGCTTGTATTGGTTCAAGCATTGATATCCTGGGTCCCTTCTTAATAATGGTTTATGGACCTTTCCTCCAGGAACTTATCCAAACCTTTTTTAAACCCAGCTACACTAACAGCCTTTACTACATCCTCCGGTAACAAATTCCAGAGTTTGATTACACGTTGAGTGAAAAAATATTTTCTTTTATTAGTCTTAAATAGTTTACCCTGTAGCTTCATTGCATGTCCCCTAGTCTTTCTATATTCCGATAAGGTAAACAATCGATCTACGTTTACCCGTTCCACTCCGTTCATTAATTTATAGACTTCTATCATATCTCCCCTCAGCCGTCTCTTTTCCAGGTTAAAGAGCCCCAACCTGTTTAGCCTTTCTTCATAGGAGTAGCCTTCCATCCCCTTTACCATTTTGGTGGCTCTTCTCTGAACCTTTTCTAAAATCGCTATATCCTTTTTAAGATACGGCGACCAGAAATGCACACAATATTCAAGGTGCGGTCTCACCATGGAACGATATAGAGGCATTATAATATCTTTTGTTTTATTTTCCATTCCTTTCCTTATCATACCTAGCATTCTATTTGCTCTCTTGGCTGCCGCTGCACACTGGGCCGAGGGTTTTAACATGGTATCCACAATGACGCCTAAATCTTTTTCCTGGGTGGTGGTTCCTAATGTGGAACCTTGCATCGTGTAACCATAGTTTGGGTTGTTCTTCCCTAGGAGCATAACCTTGCACTTCTCCACATTAAATTTCATCTGCCATTTTGATGCCCAGTCTTCCAATTTATCAAGATCCTCTTGCAATTTTCCACAATCCTCCTGGGTTTTAACAACTTTAAATAGTTTTGTGTCATCTGCAAATTTGATAACCTCACTCGTTATTCCACTTTCCAGGTCATTTATGAATATGTCAAAAAGCAGCGGACCCAGCACAGATCCCTGGGGTACACCACTATTCACCTTTCTCCATTGGGAAAATTGGCCATTTAGCCCTACCCTCTGCTTTCTATCTTTTAACCAGTTCCTGATCCACAATAGTACACTGCCTCCTATCCCATGACTCTTTAGTTTTGCCAAAAGTCTCTCATGAGGGACCTTGTCAAAGGCTTTCTGAAAGTCCAGATACACAATATCAACCGATTCACCTTTGTCCACCTGTTTATTCACTCCTTCAAAAAAACATAACAGATTAGTAGGACAAGATCTTCCTTGTCTAAAGCCATGTTGGCTGTCTCCCATTAGGTCGTGACTATCTACATGCTGAGTAATTTTATTCTTTATGATGGTTTCTACCATTTTTCCCAATACTGATGTCAGGCTCACCGGTCTGTAGTTTCCCGGATCACCCCTCGAACCCTTTTTAAAAATTGGTGTTACATTGGCGATCCTCCAATCCTCAGGTATTAGAGATGATTTTAATGATAGTTCACAGATTACTGATAGCAGGTCTGCAATCTCAAATTTCAGTTCTTTCAACACCCTTGGATGTATACCATCCGGCCCAGGTGATTTGCTACTCTTCAGTTTATCTAATAGTTGTAAGACATCTTCCCGATGTATCGATATTTCCTTCAATTCTTCCACACCTTTAAATACCACTTCAGTCATGGGTAACATCCCTACATCTTCCTCAGTAAAGACCAAAGCAAAGAATTCATTCAGTCTCTCCGCTATCGCCTTGTCGCCTCTTAGTGCTCCTTTAACCCCTTTATCATCTAATGGACCTACTGACTCTCTCACAGGTTTTTTGCTACGAATGTACTTGAAAAGGTCTTTATTTCGCGTTTTTACTTCCGCAGCAAGCTTCTTCTCAAATTCTCTCTTTGCCTGCCTTATCAATGCCTTGCATTTGACTTGCCAGTGCTTGTGCTGTTTCCAGGTTTCATCGTTTGGCTCTTTTTTCCATTTCCTGAAAGATGCTTTTTTGGCAACAACAGCCTCTCTGACCTCACCTTTAAACCATGCTGGCAGTTTTTTGGACTTCCTTCCACTTTTCTTAAAGCTTGGAATACAGCTGGTCTGGGCTTCCAAGATAGTATTTTTCAACAACACCCAAGCTTGATGTACGTCTTTAACCTTTGCAACTGCTCCTTTTAGTTTTTTCTTAACTGTTTTCCTCATTTTATCATAGTCTCCCTTTCGAAAGTTAAAGGGTAGTACTGTAGATTTTCTTACTATCCCTCCTCCACTAATTAAATCAAAGGTGATCATGCTATGATCACTATTGCCAAGTGGCCCCAACACCCTTATCTCGTGCACTACATCTGGTGTTCCACTAAGGACTAGGTCTAATATTGCTTCCCCTCTGGTCGGTTCATGAACCAGCTGCTCCAAGAAGCAGTCATTTATTTCATCTAGGAACTTTATCTCCCTAGCATGTCCTGTTGTGACACTGACCCAGTCGATGCCGGGGTAATTGAAATCACCCATTATTATTACTGCACTGTAACTTTTGCTAGCTTCCTTGATTTCTTTGAGCATTTCATCATCCGTTTGTTCATTCTGGCCAGGCGGACGATAGTACACCCCCACTGCCATCGCCTTCCCCTTTTTACATGGAATTTCAATCCATAGAGATTCTACAGCAAATTTTGTTTCTTGCAAAACTTTAATCCTTTCTGACTCAATGCCCTCTCTAACATAGAGCGCAACCCCTCCACCAATTTGATCAGCTCTATCATTACGATATAGTTTGTACCCAGGTATCACAGTGTCCCACTGGTTGTCCTCCTTCCACCATGTCTCTGATATTCCAATCATATCTAACCTCTCGTTTAGTGCTATATATTCAGTTACCACATTTTCAGCATGGCAAAACGGCTGCAGGAGCAACCAAGGCCACCCTCTGAGATGACATTAGTTGCACCCACACTACTTGCGCTGAACCGTTATATTAGTTTCTGCCGACAATGCAGATGCCTGCATGTGAGTTCTTTCTCTCGCCTAACTGGAGGAAAGTATAATTTTGGGAAAGAAATCCTGTAAACTTAAGAGTAATGGAAAAAGCATGGAACTTGTTCCCTAGTCCGGCTGGAAAGTGGCTATATTATTTTTGGCTTTTCTGTCGCTCCAGCTTCACGTCCTACTGCCAGTACATTGTCTGCATGACTGCCAGTAGCAGATGAAGCTAGAGCGAGAGAAAGCCAGAATAACACATGCTTAATCAAGACGTGAACATGCATCCTGTGATCCTGCAAGGAGACAGCATGGATTTATTGGTTTGTCATTGAAACCTGCTTCACACGTGGTTTAAATCAGCAATATATTAATGCAGCAATATATTAATGATGTCACTATCTTCCTATATTGCAACTATTGTTTGCATCAACAATAGTTATACCAATTTTGCTTATAGTGTTTAGATGTATACATTGTATGGTTATTGTGTTTGTAATTCCTACATTCTGTACAAAATCTTTCTCCTGCATATTTTTTCAATGAGTAAACATTTCTAAGATATCCGTATAACTGAGTGTTTTAATTCTTTTAATCCTTATCTAAAATTTAAACATGCTCTTGGCCTATCGCAGCCTGTTCATATGATACTAAGTATTTACTGCTCAGTAGTTATTTTTATTCTGGCTATGCATTTTCCCCTTCACTGCAATTTTCTTACAACACTGAGCTTGTAGGAGAAATACTAGCATCATGTGAAGAGTTCAGAAAGGAGTTTTGAGGAAAAATGGGGGTGGTGTGCAGCCAGCATTAATAATAATGAGGGAGGGGCCACCGATCTATAGGTTGCAGGCAGTCGCCAGAAACCCTAGCTCAGGCCCTGTATCACATGGTATAATTTACATACATTTCTGCAAAATCTAGATGCCATAGAGCAGGGGTAGGAACTCGCAACAAGTTTGCATGCTTTTAAACCACATCCCAGACCACCCTGTTAAACTAAACTGCAATCCCTGATCCGCTGACTAATCAATGTAAATCATCACAATGTAAATACGAGGGTTGCTATTTATATTTCTGGCCATAGCAACAGTAAATGTTGCCAGGCGCCATCCAATGGTTCCATTGGAACACTGACATTGTTTAACATAACCTTATTCATAACATTTTATCATTTGAGCGCGATTTGTTGTTTACAGTAACTTGAAAAATTCAGCTCGGGCGAAAAATGGAATTAACTCGTGAACATTTTCGTGCGATTATTTTTCATAACTTTCGACGTGGATTATCAAGACAAGAGTGTATCGATGAACTTAATTTTTTATATGGCGATAAAGCACCATCCTACAGCACTGTAAAAAACAGGTATAATGAATTCAATCATGGCCGACGTTCGCTCCAGGACGAATTCCGTCAGGGTCGTCCAAAATCGGTTGTTGTGCCAGAAAATATTGATGCTGTGTGTGAACTGATAAAGCAAGATCACCATGTGACATACCGTGAGATTGAGGCATCTTTGGGCATTAGTATGACAAGCATCAATAAGATATTACATGATCATTTGGCCGTAAAAAAGATTTGTTCGCGTTGGATCCCGCATAATCTGACAAACGCTCAAAAGAAGGCTCGTGTCGATTGGTGCAAGGAAATGTTGAAAAAATACGTTCAAGGTGCATCAAAGACTGTGTATAACATCTACACAGGAGACAAATCATGGATCTATCCATATGAGCCCGAAACAAAACAGCAATCGACTGTATGGGTCTTCCAAGATGAGCCAAATCCAACAAAATTTGTTCGCGGAAGAAGCACATTGAAGCAAATGGTTGCCTGTTTCTTCGGCATTACCGGTCACGTGGCAACAGTGCTGTTAGAGCAACGTAGGACGGTCAATTCTGAATGGTACACAACCATTTGTTTACCAGAAGTCTTCGGAGAAATTTGGAAAAAGTCGAAGAAGAGGCGAATAATTCTTCATCATGACAATGCGAGCTCTCACACATCGGCTCAAACAAAGGAATTTTTGACCGGCCAAAACATCGAATTGATGGGTCATCCACCGTACAGCCCTGATTTGGCACCCAATGACTTCTTTTTATTCCCGCACATCAAAAACAAATAACATGTTCAACGATTTTCAACACCCGAAGATGCGGTTGATGCATTCAAAATGCATGTTTTGGAGTTACCTCAATCGGAGTGGAAAAAGCGCTTCGAAAATTGGTTCAAACGCATGCAAAAGTGTATTGATCTTCATGGAGAATATTTTGAAAAACAATAAAACCAATTTGGATCATAAATATTTGTTTTTTCATTATTAGGCCAGAAATATAAATTGCAACCCTCGTAAGTTATGCTTTCTAGCATGTCCTGCATGCCACCCCTTACCTAGCCCACAAGTTCTGTGTAACGTTTGTTGAGTTATACTATAAACCGCTTTGGTTTTATGATAAGGCGGTATAAAAAACCTGTTAAATATTTTATTAAGTAAAGTATGACCGTTCTTCAATTTTAAAAAAGAGGCCTCAACTACGCGTGTACTAACACCCTTAACTCGTGGGAGTTTATATTACTACCCTCCATATGGGAATTTCTTTCTGCTTCTTAGGGCTTCCAATTCAGTCAGAAAAAACACCTCAAACTGTTTTTGTTGAAAACAAAACAGAAAATTTCCAACAGTTTCCTTGTTTTTCCATTCATTTTAAAAATGAAACAAAATGAAACATAAGCCATGTGGTCTTTTTCTGCCATAATGTTTCTATCTAATCTGACCTTCCATATCAACTACAATAGTCCCCTTTTTTCCTTAAAAGATCTTCAGTATTGGTCCCATGCTTTTTTGAATTCGGATACTGCCCTCTTCTCTACTACCTCCACTGGGAGACTATTCCATGCATCCACTCCATAAAGAAATATTTTCGCATATTACCCTGAGCCTGTCCCCTTTCACCCTCATCCTGTGTCCCTTCGTAGCAGAGCTTGCCTTCAATTGAAAGAGGCTCTCTTGTGCATTTATGCCTCACGGGTATTTAAATGTCTCTAACATATCTCCTCTAACCTGCCTTTCCTCTAATGTATAGATATTAAGATCTTTAAGTCTGTCTTCATGGTTTATAACGAGAATCACTAACCATTTTAATAGCCACCCTCTGCTCCGACTCCATCCTGTTTATATTTTTGAAGGTGTGGGCTCCAGAATTGTACACAATACTCCAAATGAGGTCACATCAGAGACTTATACAGAGGCACTATCACCTCCCTTTTTTTTCTGCTGGCCATTCCTCTCCCTTTGCACCCAAGCATCCTTCTGGCTTTAACCATCACCTGTTTAACTGCTTTAAGATCATCAGAAACAATTGCACCCAGGTCCTGCTCTTCTTTCATGGACAGAAGTACTTTGCACACTACACTATACCACTCCCTTGGAGTTTTGCAACCCAAGTTCTCATGACCCTGCATTTTTTAGCATTAAAGCTCAGCTGCCAAATTCTTGACCATTCTGCAAGCTTAGCTGTATCCCACCTCATCTTATCTACTCCTTCCTGAGTGTCTATTGCAGATTTTGGTATTATCTGCAGAGGCAAACCTTACATGACAGCCCTTCCACGATATCACAACAAAATTGTTAAAAAGAATTGGACCAAGAACAGATCCCTGTGGCACACCACTGGTAGCCTCCTTTTCCTCAGAGTGAGCTCCATTTACCTGTATCCTTTGTCGCCTCCCATTCAACCAGTTTCTAACCCAATCAGTTAATTTAGGGTCCATCCCTAGGATGCTCAGTTTGTTTATAAGTTGCCTGTGTGAAACGGTGTTGAATCTAAGTGTTATCCACTTTTCTTTTTAAGATGTAGGTCCCTTCCCCCTCACCCTGGCGATCACCCAAGCATCTTACCCCATCTACAGTCTGTAAAAGTGCAGAGAAATATCCTCAGTCTCTGCTGCCCCGCTGGTTTCATATTGCAAGATAGTGCCAACTGAACAGAGGCCGACACTACTTATATTCCTTTACAGTTCAACTAGCACAGTCAAGGCAGTGGTAGTCCTTGGCTGGGGATCATTCATCGAGGCTTCTTGCAGAGCTGTCAACGACTATAGTTCCCTAACATATGTTCCCCCAAGGAGTTATGGACATTACCTTTACTAGGGATATGTTTTGGCTTTGCTTGGTGCCTTGAAACTTACACTGCATGCAATTTGCTTGCACGCATCCATACCTATGAATTAATATGTGTACAATTTGAGAACTTAGTTTTAGCATGCATACCATGTACGTGCAAAGAATACATAGATAAAATACACATGAAAAATGCTCAGAAATTGTGCAAACATTATTTTATAATGAGCACAAACCTGATCCGTTTTTAGCTGTGCATATGCCTAGCCTCCATAGCATCCCCAGTTGGCCTGGAAAATGGAAGATATGAGCTGAGTTGAGCCCAGGTTTCTCTGGGTTCCCTGGGCCAGCCCCCAACTTCAAACTTTTATAACATAGGCAACATAAGGGGACAGAATATTGCCCAACATCTCAACATAAATTTTAAATTGCGCTATTGTACTATTTGAATTATGTGGGTAAAGGTTTGCACATGATTTTACTTCACATTAGGAGCACTCCACTGTTGATTAGACAAATATTTATCTGAAATGATGTTAGTATAGTGAAGCCTGACTAGTGGTAGAGGCTAAGGACAGTGGTTGTTAACCTTGTAATGAGGGCACATCTAATTGATTGGGTTTTAAGGGTATTGATAACAAATATGACTCCAGTTTTTCTGTCATTTTCTCATCTTATGATTCTGATTCTATTTCTGGTATGTTTGTAGTGATGGAGAGTCGAGGGATTCAAGAAAACATCCAGAAGTTTTCTTCATTGCCAACGTATCTTCCTGTGAGCTACCAAATCCTCGGTGCTGAAACTTCCTTCCTTCTGAAAGAAACCAATCAGGATTTCTTGAGGAATTCCAGTTTGCAGTCCAGAGTAGAGTCTTTCTACATCTATAAAGCCAAGCGGCCACCTATAGTAAATGCCAGCTATGGACCTTATTCTGCCGACCAAGCAGTGCCCCAGGACCTTTTTTTGACATCTAGTTTTGGATCCACCACCAAGTTTACTTTTAACTGGAAACTTGAAGCACACATAATCAATAAGAAGGTATATCCCAACTGGCCCAGAGTTCAGATCTTGTTTTACATTGTGGGCAGGGACTGGGATGACTATAGCACCACCGAATGGTTACCATGCCTGAGAGTGTTTGCCTTTCGGGAAACGAAAGAAGTGAAAGGTGGCTGCAAGCTGAAGGGGGATATGGGACTGTGCATGGCGGAGCTGGAGCTCCTACCTAGTTGGTTCGATCCCCCAATGTTGGCTGGAGGACGTAGAAAAATGGTAGATCAGCATGATGGGAGTATTCTGGAGCTCTACTATACCATCCAACCAGCAGATGAAAAAGAAGAGTGTACCTCTGAAGATGCCAGAAAAGGCAATTCTATCCGACCTGGCAAAGATAACGGGCATGGAACAGAGTCCCACTGGCAAAGGATTGGTGTTGTTAGCCTCTATCATGCACCTGAAATATCCCAGCTGGTAGAATTAAGGCTGGATGGCAATGTTGTCCTTTGGCTTCCCTCAAAACCTGTCAAACAAGGACAAATTGTAAATGTTTATGTGGTCCTTGCCAACAGTTCAACCGTGAATCAGTTCACAGTAAGGTACGTCATCAGATTTATTGTTTAACAGTGAACAATGCCCAGCTTCTATCATGCTGAAGTTACCTCGAAGCATTCCATACCAGAGGATGCTCAAAAGATCGAGGTGCAGAATCGAAGTAGTTAGGTTGCGTGGGTCTCCCTAGCTAAGTGCTGAAATTTAGGAGCTCAGCTTGATTTTAAGTCACAGCATCAGTGTTTTATTTCTTGTCATATTTATTAGTCAGCAGGGGCTATTGGTGTGCTGCATGATGCAAGGTATGTCAATTTTTTCCAAAATCTACAAACCAAAGAATAATTTAAAGTGCATTACAGCAGGGAAAGTTAAAAGATAGGAGGACTGTTATTCAGCCAGCATAGTCACTGCATTAATTTATGCACTGACACCAGTGATTAAATTAATATGATTACCCAGCAGTGCTGGACAACATCCCCACGAAGGTGCACTGGAGTCCTCCACCCGCATTGCTGCCGGTGAGGGGGGGATGTGCTGTAATATTGTATATTCACTATAGAAACACATCGGGCCAGTATTGGATAAGCAAAATCCCACTATGTGACACAACCTATGCTCCCAAAATATATTTTTGTCACACTACATTTCAAGGTCACTTTAAAAAGCTTCCTCCATTCAAGTCCATTTTATTCTTTTTTTTTAAGTGATCATGCATTAATGCAAATTAAAATCTGACATACAGGTGCCAACACGACTTGTCGCATTTTGAACCATATGCGGTCTAGGTTCTGCTTCAGGACATAAAAGGCACAGTACTTATCTGAATATTTTCTGCACCATTAGAAATCCATTCAAAATCATGGGAGAATCTACAATCCAGTTGGAGCTCCTCTGGCTTTTCAAATAAGATGGCCATGGCATTTTTTTATCATGCTTATTGCTCCGCCTTTAATTCAATTTAAAGGGGCTCCATTTCATACCAAAGTATGCCAGTCTGTTTGCTGATTAAGCCCCCTAGGGTGAACTGCATCCAAAGAATATAACCAAAACTGTTCCCTGAGGTTCAGAGATGCCTCCCGATTTCCCCCTGATCATGAATGTGGTACCATTTGCAATACTCACTGCTTGAAATGTTCAAAAGTATGACCCATTTTTAAACAATGTTTGACAATCGGGGCAGTTTTAATGGCTGTGTGTATACAAGATTTATGTTCTTAGTCTGGCTACCATTTTCCACTTGGTGCGCCCAACATAAATCTCCCAGCAAGGGCAAACCAGTGCATACGCAACATAAGTTGATTGACATGTTGTAAACCCACAATGTTCAATAGACCTCTATGTCACTGGGTCTACAATAGAGGAGCTTCCTGGATTAACCCGTTGACACAGAGGTCCTTTGAACATCAGGGGTTTATTACATATCAATCAACTTATCTTGCGTATGCATTGGTTTGCCCTTGCCGGAAGATTTGTTGGGTGCACCAGGTGGAAAATGATAGCCAGACTAAGAGAATATATATCTTGTATACACATAGCCACTAAAACTGCCCTGATTGCCAAACATTGTTTAAAAATGGGTCATACCCTTGAACATTTAAAGTGGCAAGTTTCACAAATAGTACCACATTCATGGCGAGGGGAAATCGAGAGGCATCTCTGAACCTCAGGGAACAGTTCTGGATTGGCGAGGCCGTGGTGCCTTGTACTCGCGGCCGGCGCTAACTGGGGGGGTGGCATCGTGCGTGGCCCGGTCGTCGGCATCGCGGCACCAGAATTGGAGTGGGCGGGTTGCTGGTTGCCGGCAATATCATTGGCTGCCGAGCTGTGTGGCAGCTGGGCAGCCAATGAGATGTGAGGAGGCGTGAGGGAACAAATTTTAAGCGGGGACGCGGTGTGGCTCCAGCCTCTGCCGTGGAACTGTTGGAGGTGCCGGACGGGTGTGAGAAGCACGGTCGGCGCTGAGGCTGGAGCGGAGGACGACGTCTTCAATTGCGGCGGCCAGGCAAAAGGCGGGTTAGAGAGTGATTGTCGGGGGAGCGGAGGATGAATTTTGGAGGGGTTGATTGGAGGACGAGGGCTCAGGAGAGCAGGGAAAGTGGGGGTTCTCCCATTAATTATTTTCACGGCTGGCTGCTTACAAAAATAAATAGGAACGAACGGAAACCTATAAAATTAAATAAAAGGATAGCACAAGAAGGAAAGGAGGGGGGTACAAGATTGAATTATACTTGTGATGCAGCCAACCAGGGGAAAACGGTGGGGCCCAGTAAGGGGAAAGGGTCCAAGCCGGGGGAGAAGGGTTGACGTGGGTACAGGTGGAGAGGTTTTGTCTGGACCTGATGCTAGGGGGATCACAAGGAGGGGAGCTAGGATATCAGCAGCGAGTGCGGAGCGTGGGGGGGCAGGGGCAGAGCAGCTAGCAAGAAAAAAGGTGGGCCGGTCAGTGGGCCAGCGCATGAGCAAAGCGGGGTGGATGGCGCTGTACAGGGGTGTGAGTGTGCTGGAGATAGACAAGGGCCTCGTGGGGGCAGGGCAGCAGGGGTGGTGGTCTCATAAGGGATGCTACAGTGCAAGGGGTGGTGCGTGGGTCTATTAGAGGCCCGGTTGTGGGGCCCCTTCCTTCGGAAGGGGGTTTAGCTGTGACGGATGGAGGAGGAATGGGGGCTGGAGATTGGGGGGGGGCCAGCAGGTATGGTAGGTTGGCAAGGGCACATGGGAGGTGTTTCCTCTCCAGCCTGGGAGCATTGGCAAGGTGGAGGTCAAGGATCCTCACGGGCAGAGTGGTTAGGGGTGTGGCAGCCGCCTTGGGCTATGGCGGGTGTCTCTTCGCCTTTTCCTGTTTTTCCTCCGCAGGTACCACCGGCTTGGCAGTATCCAGGGAATCCGTGGTGGAGCGCGTCGCGACCACGAGACGGCACGGCGTCGAACATGGCTGGACATGACATGGCGGGAAGTCCGGGGGAGATGGTGGCAGCGGTCCAGTCAGTTCCGTTGTGGCAAGAAGCCTGTCCTGCCCCAAAATCGGCTGCGGATGCTGCAGGTGAGTTGGCAGTTGACCATGTGGCAGCGGGCAGGGATGGGGCAACGACGGGTGGTACGGCCCATAAGAAACAAGCGGAAGCATTCTAGTCATAGGCGGCGGAGATCGGACTCCTCTTCCACTTCGACCTCGGATTCGTCGTCCGATTCGACTTCCGAGGAGGGAAGCCGGGGAAAAGACAATGTTAGGGCGAGGGGGAGATGGGAAGCAGAGGGGGCAACTCCTACGTTAGCGTCTTTCTCTGAGTTATGGGAGAGTGTGCCTAAGAAATAGCATCGGAAAGTACAAAAGTGGCGCTATATCGATATTTTCCGTTTACTTGACGGCCGAAAACGGTCAGGGGACAGCCGAAAAAAGAGGAAAGAGGACGAGAAGGCTGGTAGAGTGCGGAGAGTGGCCCGGAACGTTGTGAATTGAAACATAGAAACATAGAAACATAGAAACATGATGACAGAAAAAGACCACAAGGCCCATCTAGTCTGTCCTTCCATAACAACAACTACAACAGTCCACTTTTTACCTTTAGAGATCCTCTGTGTTGGTCCCATGCTTTTTTGAATTCAGTTACTGTCCTCATCTCTACGGCTCGCTAGTGTATGGGGGCACGTGCACCCAGAGCAGTACGGTATGCTTTTAGCATACGCGGACTCTATTTTAGAGACCTCACAGACGCATGATGGTTGTGCTTGGCTCAACTATGATAAGTTCCATGATAAGATGGAGGAAAACCAGTTGCTTTCTTGGGGGACGCAAGATATAAATTTATGGTTGACGCAGATGGCGGTCAGACCTGGAGGGGGGTGAGCGGGCAAAAAGGTGGATTGGTCAGTGCATCGGGTGCTGGGCGGCCCTTTCGGTCGAGCGTGCCCCCGGCGGTGCAGAGGCCTGCGAGGGGGGGGGGGCGTTGAAGACTTGTTGAATCGCCAACAAATATCTCCATGTCCCTTCCCGGACTGTAAATTCCGGCACGCTTGCTCTGTCTGTGGCGGAGGACATTCAGCCCTCAAATGTGTTAAAAAAGGTGCGGTTGGAGTTATTGCCCCCCCCCTCCAAGCAATAGGAACTTGCAGAGCTTGGCTCCAACACCTATTCGGATACATGTTCTGCGGCCTTGGTTGCAGAGGTATCCTAGGAGGAAGGATAGTTTAATATTGGACATGGGGTTTCAGTGGGGGTTCCCGATCCCGGTTGTGGGACGGGTTGCCGCAAGTGCGGCAAGGAATTCGTCATCGGTTAAGCAGTTTGCCCATATTGTAAGGGATAAGTTGGCTGGGGAGATAGAGTTGGGGCGGGTGGCGGGCCCATTCGCGGAGCAGCCATTTGAGAATTTCGTTGTGTCCCCTTTGGGTATCATACCGAAGAAGGAGCCGGGGAAGTATCGTTTAATTCATAATTTGTCCTTCCCTCTGGGTGCTTCGGTTAATGATCACATCCCCAGAGCTTTGTGTGCAGTATGGTATGTATCTTTCAACGAGGCTGTGGATTTGGTGCGGGAATGCGGCTTGGGGTGCTTGATGGCAAAAGCGGATATAGCGTTGGCCTTCCGTTTGTTGCCCGTGCATCTGTCGGCTTTTCATTTGTTGGGATTCCGCTTTGAAGGGCATTGGTATTTTGACAAGTGCATGCCAATGGGCTGTGCGATATCTTGTGCATATTTTGAAAGGTTTAGTTCTTTCCTGCATTGGGCTCTGGTGGAGAAAAAGGGCAGTGGAAATGTAGTGCATTACTTAGACGATTTCCTGTTTGTCGGGGAAGCGCAGTCTGTGCTGTGCCGGGATTTGTTGGGGGACTTTATGCAGTTGGCACAGGAATGGGGGGTCCCATTGGCGGTCGGGAAGACAGAAGGTCCTGCGACTTGTCTTACTTTTTTGGGGGTGGAGCTAGACTCTGAGTTAATGATAGCCTGGTTGCCAGCTGACAAAGTGACGAGTTTGCGAGTATTGGTGGCAAACACTTTGGGCTCCGCGAAAATGATGCTGCACGAGATGCAGTCTCTTATGGGTTCCCTTAATTTTGCATGTCGGGTGATTCCTATGGGCAGAGTGTTTTTGCGGTGGCTGGCGTCGGCGACTGCTGGGGTCGTAAAACCTCACCATCACATCAGGGTTTTGAGGAGTATGCGAGCTGACTTGAGGATATGGGATGAGTTTCTACGTGATTTTAATGGTATCACAGTCTTGAGGGATAAAGAGATATCCAGTGAAGATTTGCAATTATATACCGATGCGGCCAGGGGGGGGCCTCGGTGTATATTTCGGGGGCTCCTGGTGTGCGGCGCAGTGGCCGCAGTCCTGGCGGGAGGTTGGCCTTATCAGTAATATCATCTTCTTGGAGCTTTTCCCGATACTAGTGGTGCTGGCGGTGTGGCCGGACAAACTGCGGAATCGCAAGGTGGCTTGGTGCTGCGACAATGAGGCGGTTGTCAGTGTAGTCAATAATTACGCCCCAAGGTGCAAACGGGTGGCGGATTTGATGCGGCAGGTGGTTTTAGCCTGTTTGCGTTTGAATGTGGTGCTGAAGGCTCGCCATATTCCGGGGGTTACTAACGTGAATGCTGATGCTCTTTCCCGTTTTAAGTGGGAGCGGTTTCGGACCTTGGCGCCGGAAGCGGACGAGGAAGGGGCTTCAGTCCCTCAGCACTTATGGCAGATTGGCCTCGGGACATGAGGGATTTGTTAAGGACTTCAGTGTCAGCGGCGATGTGGGAAGCGTACCAGAGGGGCTGCAGCAGCGTGGTAACTTTCCTGGTGGAGCAGGGATGGCGGCAGGGCCCAGCATCGGACTTGCTTCTTGGTCAGTATATTTCTGCAGCGAAAGTTGCGGGAGTGTCGCGGTCAACGGTGCGGAGGAATTTGGCGGGATTTGCCTTTTTATGAAGGCGGTGGGCTGGGGGGTTGCTGGGGGGGGTTGACACGTAGGCTGCTGCAGGGATGGGAGCGGGCCGTTCCATCGACTGGGGATGGCCGACTGCCGATAACGCATGGCCTGCTAGCGTGATTGTGTCTTGCGGTGTCGCACGTGGTATCGTCCCCGTATGAGGGCGCGCTTTTTCGGGCGGTATTTTCAGTGGCTTTTTTTGGTGCGTTTCGGGTGGGGGAATTAGTGGCGGAGTCGGGTCGCCTTTCTCGGGGTGGAGGTTTGCAGGTGCACCAAGTTCAATTTGGTGAGGGTGGCCTGCGTATCCATCTGGCGCGGTCCAAGACGGATCAGACGGGAAAAGGAGTGTGGGTAGTCTTGCGTGAGGTGCGTTCTAATCCTGCGTGCCCCGTAAAGTTGCTAAGCGAGTACATGCGTCTGCGGCCAGCAGGTGCGGTCAATCTCTTTTTGCATAGGGATGCGCGAGTGCTGACGTGTTTTCAGTTTACGGCGGTTTTGCGGATGTCGCTGCGGCACTTGGGGGAGGATCCTGGATGGTTTGCTCCGCATTCATTCAGGATTGGGGCAGCTACCAGTGCTGCAGTGGAAGGTCTATCGGCGCGTGATATTCGGTGGATCGGGAGAGGGAGGTCGCAGGAGTTCCAAACCTATGTGCGATTGTAGGGGTGGTGGGGGTGCCTAACTGTCTCAATTTTATTTTGCAGCAGCAGTGCAAGGAGTTTGTCGCTGTTGGGTGATTGGCCACTCGTTTGTTTACTGGGCCGGTCGGCGAGCAGCAACTCGGCCCGTTGGCCAGAATATTGGACTGGATGCGTCAGAGGTGGCCGTCTCATGGCTGGGCGAGCGCAGTCTGTGGTGGATTCAGCTCTTGCCTTTGCTTCGGCACCACTTGCACATCAGAGGGACGCCGGAGATCTTCTTGTTGCACCTGGGAGGCAACGACTTGATGAGTTGGACTACCAGGCAGTTAATTCGAGCGTCACAAAAGGACTTGGGGGTGGTGTTGGCAATGTTTCCTGGTATCATATTGATATGGTCCGATATTGTTCCAAGGCCTGCTTGCAAGGGCCAGCGGCGGTGGTCCAGAGGGTTGACAAAAATTAATCGGCAAATTGGCAGATGGGTTCTGGAACATGGGGGGGGGGCCAAATTTTGCACACCTGGATGGATGTCGAATGCGCAGGCCTGTTCAGGTCGGATGGAGTGCATCTCTCCCTGGTTGGGATGGATTTGCTCCTTAGTGACTGGCAGGAGGCCTTGGAAGATATCATGATGGAGAAGAGGGCTGGTCGCAGCTTGCTTGGGGGGGGGGGCGACTCAGGTCGTCCGAGGCCTGAGCCGGTGGCGGGATCCCGGAGGTTTCCGGGGTCCGGAGCCGGATATAAGCATTAGGGCGGGGGTGGGGTACCCCCGACCTGGACAATCCCTCAGGTTTTTGCTAATAATATGGCGAAGCCGGATGAGGGAGGGCGAGGTAATTTAGTTGGGGTCTGGACCCAGCGGAAGCGGCATCACCTTGCTAATGACATGGCTGGTGACGGCTTGCACCGTTGGGGGTTGGGGGGGGCAAGTTAATGTGTTGGATTGTAGTTGGTCATTGTTTGGAAGTTAATAAAGCTCCGACCAGTTTGAGTCCCAAAGAAGTGTTTGTGTCTTTATGGGAAGGATCAGATGACGGGTTCAATGGGTGGGGGGGGGGGAGTGAGGGCAGATAGCGACGGGTCCGCTGTACCCAGTTATGGTGAGGCCGCGGTGCCTTGTGCTCGCGGCCGGCGCTAACTGGGGGAGGGGGCGGCATCGTGCACGGCCCGGTCGTCGGCATCGCGGCACCAGAATTGGAGTGGGCGGGTCGCTGGTTGCCGGCAATATCATTGGCTGCCGAGCTGTGTGGCAGCTGGGCAGCCAATGAGATGCGAGGAGGCGTGGGGGAACAAATTTTAAGCAGGTATGTGGCGTGGCTCCAGCCTCTGCCGTGGAACCGTTGGAGGTGCCGGACGCCCGCCCACCCACCCTTGCTGGGGGTAGGGTGGGGTCGGTGTGGGGGGGGGTGTTGCACCTGGAGGTTTCCGGGGTCCGGAGCCGGATATAAGCATTAGGGCGGGGGTGGGGTACCCCCGACCCGGACAATCCCTCAGGTTTTTGCTAATAATATGGCGAAGCCGGATGAGGGAGGGCGAGGTGATTTAGTCGGGGTCTGGACCCGGCAAAAGCGGAAACGGCATCACCTTGCTAATAACATGGCTGGTGACGGCTTGCACCGTTGGGGGTGGGGGGGGCAAGTTAATGTGTTGGATTGTAGTTGGTCATTGTTTGGAAGTTAATAAAGCTCCGACCAGTTTGAGTCCCAAAGAAGTGTTTGTATCTTTATGGGAAGGATCAGATGACGGGTTCAATGGGTGGGGGGGGGGGGGAGTGAGGGCAGATAGCGACGGGTCCGCCGTACCCAGTTAATATTCTTTGGATGCAGTTCACCGTAGGGGGCTTAATCAGCAAATAGACTGGCATACTTTGGTTTGAAATGGGGCCCATTTAAATTGAATTAGAGGCAGAGCAATAAGCATGATAAGCGCCACGGCCATCTTTTTCCAAAAGCCAGAAAAGCTCCAACTGGATTTTAGATTCTCCTGTTTTGTTGAATGAATTTCTGACGGTGGAGAAGGTATTCAGATAAGTACTGCCTTTTATGCCCTGAAGCAGAACCTACACCTCATATGGTTCAAAACGTGACAAGTCATGTTGGCACTAGTATGGCAGATTTTAATTTGATCACTCAAAGAATAAAATGGACTTGAAAAGAGGAAGCTTTTTATATTGACTTTGAAATTTAGTCCAACAAAAATATATTTTAGGAGCATATGGTTGTGTATGGGATTGTATCACATATTGTATATTTAGTTATGACTAAAAACGTGGTATCTTGGCACTCTCCCTCCCCCTCACTGGCAGCAGAGGGGGCAGAGGACTCCTGCCCAGCTTCATGGGACTATTGGTGTTGAATATACATATTAGCGTTGACCACATCGGCCACTATCCATTTAATTTAAGCCTAAACTAAATGGAGAACTACACATACACAAAAGGAGAGAAAGTATCGCAGATCTCCAGCCAACCAGCACTCATGTATCATGTAAGGCTTATAGATTAAGCCAATACCAGTTGTTTTAGAGTGGTTGGCTGGCTGAGATCCTTTTTCTCCTTTTTGTGTATGTGCAGTTTATAGGTATTTAAAGTGCTTGTTTTATAAACTACTCATGTCCAAGCGTATATGAGACACACGGATCTACACTTTTTGAAGTAGATGTAATTATGTGTATGAGGAATTGTGTGCTAATGGGGCCGGTTCTGAGTGTTTGTTTAATAAAGATATGCAGGCACTTATGTTGGTTTTCTAAAATAGGCTTCAAATAGGCATCTTTTTTTCCTACTTTGACGTAGATGCCATTAGGGATTTGCTTTTGTGAGTGCATAGTTGTTCGTTTGGGTGTGTAAAAGTTTAAGGTGCATGCAAATTGCTTATTCATTTGGATACCCATGAATTATTGCAAGTACAATCAATTGCATGCATCAGATGTATTTGCACACATGGCGTATAACAAAAAGAAAAATATATAGGTGAAACAAACATGAATTTTTTGGTGGCCATGCACACCTCTGGAAATCTTGTTATAAAATTAGGCCCCACATGACCAGCTAGATTTGTTTACCTTGTGATTTTAGGATATAAAATTAGACTCCACATGACCAGCTAGATATATCTACCTTGTGATTTTTAGGAGATAAAATTAACCAATTAACTGGATGAATTCTTTAAAAAAAAGGACAGTTTTAAGCAGCTGTTTTCTTAAGTTAAGCAGATAAATCCTTTGAAAGTTGTCCCATAAGTATACAAAAGAAGTCAATCTGCAAACCAGCCAAATCCTTTAGAGGAAACTTTAGCAAATATTTTTCTGTGCACCTGGAAGAAATCCAAATTTTCCATCTAGTTCAAACCAGGTTGAAACTGCACCTGGCTCAAGTCCGTCTTCAATTTTTCCCATCACTATTTGTGAACCTGCTTTAAAGATGTTTGTGTATCTTGATGCATGCTAAGGCAAATTTCCTACACGAATAATACTGTGGGAGTTCCCTAGTACAATTCCAGACTTTGTAAACTCCCCCAGTTTTCTTGAATAGAAATTCTTCTACCCATGATCGGTCATTCAAATAATTTTCCAACCAGTAAGATGTACATTGTGGTTCACCACTTGGTAGGCCAGCATCAGTTGTCATAATGCCAAGGAATAGATTTGACTTCTATTTTATTATTTTACAAGCAACTAGAGAATACAGATAACATCTTATATACATCCTCCCTCTCAGATACAATATTCCCCCCTCCCTCCCCCACCCCCCAAAAGGCAGAGATCCATGTGAAAAAGCCAAGTAGGGAACTTGGTGGATAAATCTTCATCTAAGGTTTTCCAGATCTTTTCTTCTTTCATTATACAGCCCAAAGATACCAATGCAGCCCCTTCTAATTTGCGGATGGGACACACTATGTGCCACCAGAAAGTCACATTTAACAGTGAAACATCTTGCCAACTTCACTAAATTTGTTGCATAGCAAGGGAAATCAAAATATTAAATAACACTTTGTCATATTTAGTAAGACTCTTGTTAACACATTGCGAATGAAAAAACACAATTTGAGGTGCTATTTTAGTTCGTATACCAAATATCTCGGATGTATTTACACACTCCGTTCCAAAATACTTTGAATGTAAGGGCGGTCAAAAAATATATGCTCCAGTGTCCCTATATCTACCAAGTAGTGCCAACATTATTTGTATTTAAGTGGACCAATCTATGTTCTAAGCAGGGTCCAGTAGACACAGTGAGCCAGAAAAAATAGTGATTGTACGAGACCACTAGACATCATTGGATGTACAGTATGCCTCCAAAATGATTCCAATTAATTGTATCTTTCAACATACCAGTATCTGTTTCCTAGACTCATCGTAATCCCAGTAAGAGGGTATCCTTGGCATTCCTCAACTTGGTATAATAGTGTGAAATTGGTCTGCCCTCTGCACATAAGTTAGGCAGATCCAACACAGGGCAAACACCTCCAGACTATGGAGAGACCTGGCCCAATCTCAAAACCATAATCCTCTGGGCTTGGAAGGGGGATAGCCCAAAGGAAGTTATCAAGTAATCCTGGTTCACCATAGCACCATCAGCAAACAATTGTACAGTTTTATAAATACCTTTGCTCAACTACCCTTTCCAGAAAATCTTTCTGCCGTTTATCTTGTAACCTCGAATTGTACCACAAAGAAGCACTATCAGAAGTTGAGTATGGAGATGTACTACAAGCATCTAACTCTTTGAGTGCTCTGCTTGTACTATCCAATAGAGGAGAGATTAATTTTGAACGAGGAACCTCCACAGTGGGCAGAGTAGAAAGAACAAAAAAGGACTCGCTAGAACTTTTTCCATTGTCAACCATGGTGCTTCTCGAAGTTCTAATCTCATTTTCCTCTGTTTCTCATTTTCAAGCAGTTTCGTAGAAGAAGGGAAACTCTCTTGTCTATGAGCCATTTAAATTCATGGCACAGTTTGAGAGCACTTCAATTTCAATGTTATAAACAGTTCTACTCAAATGATTACAAAAAGTGAGAGAAAACAGAGTGATGGTTCATGGTAATATCAACCTTTAAAACGATTCTAGATTTCTCATTTCATTTTGTAATAACACTTGTGTTTTCAGAAAGCATTTATTCAAAATATTAAGGACCCTATTCAATAAAGCAGTTATGATTCGCTTTCACATCTTTTCCTTTGACATTACTCATAAATGATGTTACACCATCCAGAAGTTTCCATTGTGTTCTGACAGGAGAGTTGCTGCCACCAAATATGTAGGCTTGGCATTCAGTCAAATATCAGCTTAGACAATAATAAAAAGTTTGGATCTAAGAGACCTTTAGCTAGCAGAGCAATCAGTCATGCTGGCCCCCTTCCATTTTTTCCTTCACTTCAAGGAGATGTTTGTACAAATGTTGTCCTCCTCCTCCTCCTCCTGGCACAAAGTCTATGCTCCTAGCCAAAGCTAGAGACCCATTCAGGTAGATTAGCACTAGGCTCATCACGGGCTAAAGCAGGGGTGGCCAACTCCGGTCCTAGTGCACCACGATCCAGCCTGGTTTTCAGGATGTCCCTAATGAATGTTCATGAGAGATATTTGCATACAGTAGGAGGCAGTGTATACAAACATACCTCATGAATATTCATTATGGGCATCCTGAAATTCAGGCTGGATCATGGTGCACCAGGACCTCTGGGCTAAAGCTTACACACCAGCCAAGCCATCTTTCTCACTTGGCTATAATGTCTGGTTACACATACTGAGGGGTCCCTCCCCCAGGGCTGCCTAAGGGTCATGCTGGACCAGGCCAGGTGTGGAGACTCACGATGGGGCCTCATTTGCATAAATATTTACATAGTCATTGGACTTTATTTGCATAAATTTAATTTATTTTAAAATGTACATACAGCCCATCTAAAAACCTAGATGGCTTCCAGACATATGTACATACACAATTTATTAAAACAGCCATTACTATAGAATTAACATAACAAAAATAATGAATCAAAATTAAGTTTCACACATCCACAAAAGAATAAACCATTATAAATATCTGTATACCGGATTTATTAGGTCAGTGCTATGACCAGTTTTATTGATGAGGGAAGAGAGAAAAGGAGAAAAACAAATCTTGGTAGCCACGAATTCAAGATCATAGTGCCCAGGCTGAATTGGATCGCACCAGAGCTGGAAAAGCCCAAAAATCAGCAGCAGTGAATCTATCAGGCTACTGAACAAAATTAAACAAAGGCAGTCTCTTAAAATTTGAGATTTCCTTCAATCTGAAGTGACAAAATATATTAATTTCAGACTGGCGGCATCAAGAATGCAAAACCGCAAATCTCAGACAATCCATATTGCACTACCAACCACCAAAACCCTACAGCTGACTTCACACCAAGAACCCACAGTACAGGACCCTTAAAGCAAATCTACCATTCCATAACTGCACTAACTTCCAAAACTCCCAGCAAGGAGACTACCCAGAAAAGGGCAGCACCATAAATATTGCAGAAGAGCCTAGAACAGAGTGGAGGAGTAGCCCAGTGATTAGAGCAACAGAGATCAGGGTTCAGTTCCCACTGGCACTACTTGTGACCTTGGGCAAGTCACTTTACCCTCCATTACCTTGGAAGTAAAGACCTGGCAATCTATTTCTGGTCATACCTTGCCAAGAAAACCCAGGGGCTACTGGGTTGCCAGGAGTCAGCATAGACGTTAAGACACTCAAAAAATATATATTAAAAGAAAAAGTCTAGAATATCTATTCACTACAGGGAAAAATGAAAGTCTTTTTCCTGCATGGAATCTCCATGCTAACAGAATATCTAGCCTGTCACATACTTTAAAATATAGATAGACCCTCACCAAGTACAGAATAGGTACCTACAAATTCCAAAATGAAATGTGTTGACAAAAATAAAACTGAAATCTCAAGAAGCCGATCTCCGTATGCTGTGCAGTATCAGAGAAATAGATAGTGATGTGTTCCTGCCTGTACTGTGCAAAATATACAGACACTAAAATTGACACCGTCCACTCACTAACTTAAACATAGAATTCTCTTTTCTACCTCTTGTTGGCTGTCCATTTAGTTTTTCTATTCATGTTGACCCCAATCTTTGGTTTGTCTTGTAGCTCTCTTTACAAGCGCTTCTGTCCATTTGTCATTTTCCTCTCTCTCCGTGCTGACTTTGTTTCCTCCACTACATCCATCTCAGACACTGAACTTTACTTTTTCTTCCATTTGTTTTTCTGAGCGTTCATTCATTCTTACTATCCAGTCCTCACTTTCCCTCTTTTTACTGCATCTATCTACAGCTTTTCATCTCCTTCCGTCACTCTGGCTATCCTATTCCCCTTGCTCTTATTCCCTAGTCTTTAACTAACCCTCCATTCATGCTCCCCCCACCTCCTTCCATCCAATATCTCCTTTCTTCCTCTCTCCCCACCCCTTCCATCCAGCATCTCCTCTTCTTCTCTTTCTCTCCACCACTCTTTCCACTAAGACTGGTGTTAAACATGCAGGGGCCCAGGGTAGAAATGGGGGGGGGGGGGGGCGCGCCCAAGCCCAAGCCCAAGCCCAAGCCCAAGCCCAAGCCCAAACCCAAACCCAAGCCCAAGCGTAGCCTATGCTTCCTTCAGCTTGAAGCAGGTTTGGGGCCCCCTATGGTATGGATACCCAGGGCAACTGCCCTGTTTGCCACCCACTAACTCGTCTGTGCTTTCCACCTAACATCTATTCATCTCCACCCTCTTTCCATCCACCATTTCTTCTGTCGCAGTACTTCCCCATGTGTCCTGCATTTCTCTTCTTTCTTCCTACCCCCATGTCCATCGTCTCCCCTCTCCCTCTACTTTCAAGCATATGCCCCGTCGCCCTTACCAGTCTCTCTGACCCTAGTATCAACCCTTTGTATACCTCACACCTTTCTTTCCCTATCCCCAAGTCAGCATAGCCCCTCTCTTACCCTACTCTTGTTACTGTGTCTGACCCAAGCCCTTATGTCATCTTTCTTTCTTTCTTTTACCAAGGTAGCATGGGATTTTTAGTCTGGCGCCCAAAGCACACACTAAACCGCATGTACTGGGTAGTTTGCTTTAGTGAACATACCCCGGCCTCCAACTGCAAATTGTGAAAATGGGTATTGGAGAGAGGTGACGTGATGAGCGGGCAATTGAAGAGGAGTGTGAGATGGAGTAGAAAGGGAAGTAGTAACATGGAAGGGGCCATGTGTGGGGGCCCTTGAGAATGCTTTGTTAAATAGCTTTGGATATTCAAAGAATTCCTCCTTGAGTGAAGCAGAACTGGGGAGAACACGTGTAAAACCAAAAAAAAAAAAGAGAAAATATTTTGTCACTTGGCTGGGAGTCTGATGCATGGCCCCCAACTAAGGATTGTCACTGAATAGTATTACTTAGGCTCTGGAGCATCAATTGATGCTGGATAATTAGTAAAAGCATTAGTGTAGCTTTGGACAAATTCCTAGAGGAAAAGTTCATAAATTAAGGTAGACATGGGGAAAGCCACTGCTTGTCACTGTGGGTAGGTAGCATGGAAACTATCTACTTTTTGGTATCCTACACGCTAACAGGAAAGCCATGTAGGGAGAGGTGGCGGGATGCTGCAGGGATTACCAGGTAATGCACTGAATTTTCCCTTTCTCCTTACTGTGACTCCTGCAGGGCCAACGCCAGAAGAGAAACTGGCTTGGGTTGGGCCACACTGGCAGCTGTAGTGTATCAGTTGCACTTGCATATGTATTAAAAAAAAAAAAAAGAGCACGCCCAGTTGCTGGACTCCAGGGCGCAAAATAAGAAATTCACGCCTCCTTTGCTGTATATCACGAGCCACATCAGGAAACATACGGACCAGGAGGCCCTTGAACCTCTGGTTTCTTTTCTTGAAGAAAACTTTCATCAACCATTCTTTATCGGATATTAATGCAAGAGTAACACACAATGTAGCAGAAGTTATAACTTCTTCTTGAGTCTTCCAGTACTGCAGATAAATTAAGAACATCAACTTGTGTCAATCCAGGAATAGCCTCAGGAGTAGTTGACCTCTTGGCTGAGGGAAGGTAGTAAAGCTTAGCCAATGGTGGAAGTGAGTCCACTGGAATCCCCAGGATATCAGTCAGATGTAGGCGAAACATGTCCATGGCCAAAACCAGAGAGGTTCTGGGACAATTCACCAATCTCAAGTTAACAGCCCTGACTAGTTCTCCAATAACTCTAACTTCCCTTTGACTGCAAGAGAATCCTTCATAAAGGAATCTGAACGATCTTCCAAAGTATTGACCTGAGCCTGAACAGCAGCCAAAGAGTTTTGCACAGAGAGTACCTTCACAACGTTTTCTTCTACAGCCACACAGTTCCTCTGCACTTTCTGCATTAGAGAAGAGACCTGAGGGACCAGGGCTGCTCCTAGTTGTTCAATTGCAGTACATATTGCCTCCATCGTAAATGACTCGGGTCACTGCAGGGAGAAAACTGTAGAATTGAAAGAATCTTGTTCCACCATTAGGAATTCTCTCCATTTTGCTCGATGCCTGTGCCTGACCTGATGATTCAGCCTGGGCTGTTATCTGGGGCCCCACAGCCTACTCCAGGCTGGAAACATGTAAGACCTCCTGCAGTAACCCCAGAGCTGACCCTCATCGGTCCACGGGATCCATCTCAATGAGTATATACCCCTCCTGCCACAGCACTTGGGGGTAAACTTGCAAACACGCCAGCTTTGAAGTACGCCGTGCAGCAAGGGAGAAAGAATCACTCCCGAAGACACTGCCCAGCTACCTGACTCAGGCACAGTCACAGCCGAGCTATACTCCGCTGACGTCCCCGGTTGTTGAGTCGGCTGAAGAAAATAGGAATCGAGGGGACCAGAGAGGGTTGCTCTGCTCCCTTATCCTTCCGCTTCCTTCCTATAAGGAAAATTGTACTGCTCGCAAGTGCCTATGAACCGCCATCTTGGATTCCTATTGGGAAAAATTCCAAGAATTTTGGAAGTGAACCAAGAGTTTTACCCAAACACATTGCAACATTCCATTTCCTGTCCTATTTCTGCCCTTTTTCAGGGAAAACAACAAACATTGACAAAATCAAAGATAAATAGGGAAAAAGTACAAACTTGCAGGTCAATGCAGAGAGCCGGTGTTAGAGCCGTACGCTTAAAGCTGTGCACACATTTTTCTAACGTGAGAATACCACAAGAGTTGTGCACTGGTATGCTATAAACAAAACCACACGCAATGCGCAGAATGTCTGCAGCAAATGAGTAATGGGTGCCAGACATGTACTGAAGCTTATGCACTAGCTGAGACATATCTAGCATGCATGGTAATGACCCAACACTTGCGCCGCTCCAGCCCATACAAACAGCACAGACACCAGTGGGTAAGTCACACCAGAAAATGTTTGTTTACTCCTACACGCCGATGGGTTTATTCTTACACATGCCAAAGTTTCTGGTGCTGAAGTTTACTTCACCTCTAACCATGTGTCCAAATAATGGCGTTACTGAACTCTGCACTCAGCCTTCCGGTCTTCTGTGCACTTCTTAGCATCTGGGTGAAATAGTTTATGACCTTGTTACCATGTCATTTGAGTACACACAGCTCATTATAATATAATTTTAATAGGTGCTGCTATGCTACTATCTGTGCAGCCATTTATGCACAGGTGATTCGCCTGCCAATCCCCTCTCTGCATTGTGGCACGACGTTAACTATGCGCAAATGATGCGCCAAAGCAGAAATGTTCATTTCTGCATCGGCCCTACTATACCTGAAGGTACCATGCTTTGAACTGCTACTGAAAGGCGTGAGTTAAAAACTAATAAATAAAGGCTGGGAGGCGTATTTGACCTTTAACCTGAGATATAAAGTATGTCGGCATTTATTTGTCAGGAGCAGATCACCTCAACGTGAAGATGAGTAAACAACCGAGTAAAGAAGCACGATCCGAGCCTCCAGGTTGAGATGCAAAACTGCCCTGAGTGTAGCTCTTTGGTATTATACAACATTTCGCCTTCATCGTAGTAAACGAATAAATGAGAAATGTAACTTGGAAAGGTCATATTCAGCAAGGGCTGTTTCACCTTGAGCGGCTGCTGCACAAACTCTAAGTGACTAGGGCACTAAGTTGTGATAATTAAAATGTATTATGGAGCAATCAACACTCTCTCGGGCTCTGTAAAGACTGGCATGATAGTAATAATGCAGGATCATTTCTGATATATGCTGCTTTGGGGGGCCTTCGTATGCCTGATTACAGTGTGTCTCAAAAGTGATGATCACTAAAAGAGAGAGAGAGAATGGCGTCTGGTTAACCTGTCAATCGGGCAGGGAGCCACTTTATAATCAGGCAAGTGGTTCCCCTGTGCAGCCTGGGTCCACATTACCATCACTTTCTTGGCAACGCAGCTGTTCCCATGGGAGCAGAGAGGCATCAGCTACCTCCAAATGACTGCACTAATGTCAAAGTAAAATTTTAAATTGATAGCTTGAGTTGTAGGAAGCTTTTCTAATGCTGTTCTTGCCCTGACAGTTTCCTCTTGGTTTTCTAGTTCAGTTGCAACCAGGGATGGGATCTGGCACAACTGTCCTTCATTTGCAATGACCCGTGGATCTTTTCCTCTTATTTTGTATCCCCTCCCCACTCGTCTGACCCGATCCATGTGGTGACAGTTCCCAGCCAGAGACCACACAGCAGAATTCCTCTTGCATCCCCGCAATCAGGGGCTTTACATCCAGTCACTGGTAGGCACTGGTAGTCTGATAACTGGATTGCTGACTCGGCATTTTCCTTTGCCCTTGCTGACCTGGGAAGTGAAATTATTGACCTAGGAAGTGAAATCAAGCTCTCTGCATTGAGCCACTGGGTCAACGACCTTTCAAAACTATTTGAATATATTATGGGCTGTCCTTGACTTTCTAACTCTTGTTCCTTGTGGCAAAGCAGTTAGAAACATGAGACGCGGGGACACACGGAGAGACGCTGAAGGAGACGGAGAGTGAGATCAGCTCTGGGACTGCAGCTGGCTTCCTGGTGTGCAGGGACTCTGTACTTCGGGGAATCGGGCAGGCGCGCCCGGGGCACCCTCCTACCCGGCGGGGTCTATTAGCCCTTTAAATCATCTACCTCTGGGGCTGTTCTTCGGGACACACGGAGAGACGCTGAAGGAGACGGAGAGTGAGATCAGCTCTGGGACTGCAGCTGGCTTCCTGGTGTGCAGGGACTCTGTACTTCGGGGAATCGGGCAGGCGTGCCCGGGGCACCCTCCTACCCGGCGGGGTCTATTAGCCCTTTAAATCATCTACCTCTGGGGCTGTTCTTCGGGACACACGGAGAGATGCTGAAGGAGACGGAGAGTGAGATCAGCTCTGGGACTGCAGCTGGCTTCCTGGTGTGCAGGGACTCTGTACTTCGGGGAATCGGGCAGGCGCGCCCGGGGCACCCTCATACCCGGCGGGGTCTTTTTTTTTTTTTTTCTTTTCTATTTCTATTCGTTATCTTTTTGACCGCGGAGCGTGTCCGCGGGGCGTGGCTCGAAGGGGCATGATCAAAGGGGACAGTCTTGCCCCTTGAGCGCCCCTTTAGCGTCACTGCGGCATCTGTGGGTCATCGCTAGCTTTTCCTCCCCGTAGTTCGTTCTATGGGGAAGCGAAAGTCGAAAGGAGGGAAAAAGGTGCAAGAGGCCAATGTCGGCGATAAACCGACTGGTCCTCTTGACAAGCACTTTCCTCCCATTCCTCTAGTGCAGTCCTCCCCAGAAGGGGTCTCCCTGAGTTCTGGTGGGAGAACCCCTCCTCCCTTGCCTGTGCCATTGCAATCGCAATGGCCGTCTAGAGAGTCTCCAGAAAGCGCAAGTATTTCTACGGTTAATGTTGTTTTACCTTTGCCTGTTACGTTTAATGTCTCTGACAGTTTATTGCAATCGGTTTCCAAACCCCCTGATGAGGAGATTACGTTAAAAGATATATGGTCTGCTTTGCAATCCATTGATAAGAAGATGTCTTTAACTTTGTCTGCATTATGTGTCTTTTCTCAAGAAGCTGTCGTTTCATTACGCCAGCTGGATGAGAAGGTCACTCTTGTAAATAAAGCTGCAGGGAAGTTGAGCTCTCAGGTGAATTTGCTTACCGCAGCTAATTCGGCTGCTGTTAAGGATTCTTTGTTGTTATACTCTAAAGTAGAGGCCTTAGAGAACTCTTCCCGGGCTCATAATTTGCGTTTTTTAAATTTCCCCCACTCCTCATTGTTATCTGCCAAGATTCTTCTTGATAAGTACTTTAAAGAAATATTGCATTTTTCTGATATAATTGATATTTCTCATGCTTATTACTTGTTACCAAGTACTAAGCGTGTTAACATAGAGGGAGGTTTGGATGAGATTGTAGCTCCTATTTCAGATTTGACCGCTTTTCTGGAGGACTCTTCAAACTTAATCACTACTAGGTCTACTCTAATTGTCACATTATCTTCGCTTGGTCTTAAACAGCGCATTTTACGTGCGTTTTTTAAGGCTAAAAATGTTAAATTTTGTGGGCAATCCATAAATATTTTCCCCGATGTATCTCATGAAACCCAATTTAGGAGGCGTCAATTCCTTCAGCTGAAGCCTAGAGTTTTAGCGTTGGGAGCGACGTTCTTTTTACGTTTTCCTTGCAAATGTGTGATTAACTATCAGGGAGATTCTTTTGTTTTTATAGATGTTTCACACTTAGAAAAATTTGTTATAGATCGTACTAGTGCTGGGTAAGGGAATAGATTCTGGGTAATATATATCCTTCTATTTGGTGGCCCAGTGGCCTGTTTTCTTGTTTTCTTATGTGTGGAAATATTATCTTTGTTTCTCCTCTTGACGTGGACTATATCCTTAGTGTGTTTTCCTATGTATATTGTATTATGTATTAATGATTTGCCTTAATTGTGGTGATGTATTTTGCTGAAAATCCATAAATATAAAAAAAAAAAAAAAAGAAACATGAGACGCATGTAGCAGAAATGCATCAGGGTGGGGGTAATTGAAACAGGGAAAGCCCCTGATCTCATTTCAGTTAAGTAGGCTGAGCATGTCACTGTTGCTTATCCTGGCCCTCATTCACAGCTGCAGACAGGCACAGATGCTAGGATCAGGGCAGGTGCAAACATATCGTCAGCCTTGTGCCCCATCACCATTAGCTTATAGACCCTTAGCACCCCCCTCCCACCCCAAAAGATTTCCATAAGTGAAATCAATCATAATCATCCCTCCCAGAAATTCCAATCAAAACACATATTTGAACATCATACGTTTAAATATTAAACTTTTATTTGCAAATATATACATAATGAGGGAAATTTCCAAAAACCACTTACCACTGGACTATTTGCGTATTGTCCATTCTTCCTGCCGGTAAAAGTACGCACTGATGAGTTTTGAATTTGTGAGGCTCTTCGGACCCATGTTTTGCTTTGATTGTAGCTGTTCTTTGTTTCCCCCCAGATAGGTTTACCAGATGGCCCCAATTTTCAGGAATTGTCCGTGATTTTAGAGCCATGTCCCCGACTCCCAATCAGTTTCGGCAGCCTCCTGTCCCCAATACCAGCTATGGGGAAAAATGGAGTAGAATAGAAAAAAAATGCATTTTCAATTTATTGATTTGAATATGCCAGTTTTCAGAATTTACATCCATTATCTTTATATTTTGCACAGTATAGGGGAATGCATCACTGTTCCTAGTTCTCTGTTGATTTGTCTGCTTGGAAGTGATATTGTTACTGTCATAGGATGGATTAGTGGGGCAAGGTAGTGACTCGTCACTCTGCCACTCCTGGTTGCTCAAACCTGGAACTAAGATAGCCATCCTCCCTCACTTCCAATAAGTGTCCCAAATTGGCCTGCAAAAAATCTGGTAATCTTACCCCCAGAATCTGCTGTCCTAGGCAATCACCTAGTTTGCCTAGTGGTTGGGCCGGCCCTTTTTTAGGCTGTACATTTGTGTGTGTATGTACATTCAATTTGGGTGCATAAAAATTGAGTGTGGACCAATTGCATGCATGTAGAATTCAATGTGTACCATCAAGCAATGTTCCTGCTAAGCTGGGCCAAGTCCTCTACCGGTATTCCTGCCTGTGGGGGGAGGTGCAAAGCAGTCGTGAAAGCGATCATGGTTAGGACTGTGCGTCATAGGTAGGTCCCGAGGGCAAGCCGATGCTGTGTGATCCTAAGTGTGATTGCTTTGCACCTCCCCCCACCGGCAGGAATGCCGGCAGAGGACTCGGTTCAGCTTAGCGGGAACATTGCCGTCGGGTCGATGCTGACCCCTGGCGACTCAGCCCCTTGGCTTTCTTGGCAAGGTGCAACCAGAAGTAGATTGCGAGGTCTGTCTTCCACGCAGTGAATTTTACAGTCCCTGGTATTCCAAGTGGCCATCCATCCAAGTACTAGTCAGG
The DNA here is from genome assembly GCA_033557465.1 of Ichthyophis bannanicus. Classification (NCBI taxonomy): domain Eukaryota; kingdom Metazoa; phylum Chordata; class Amphibia; order Gymnophiona; family Ichthyophiidae; genus Ichthyophis; species Ichthyophis bannanicus. The sequence goes on along the minus strand of CM066041.1, from coordinate 57,038,300 downwards.
GCAGACCTTGCTTAGTTTCAGAGATCAGCTGAAAGCAGGTTCATTCAGGCAGCTGAAGACTTGTATACTTATGAGTTAATGCGCGTACAATCAGTTTGCATGCACAAAGCGCAAATGAGTGAAACAAATGTGAGAAAAAAATGGCAATCAGGAAAACTTGTTTAAACTGAGCATGAACCAGACTTTCTTTTGGCCATGCACACCTCCAGCAGATTCAGATAGCAGAGGAAGCTTAAATGGCCAATCACATGCATTCAAGGACTCTAGAATTTGCCCCCATAGTTCTGCATCTTATTGATATTTCTTCTCTTGACGATCCTTTTCAAACTTTTAATGCTCCAGCAAAATTTGTACATCCTGCAAAAATGTCATGAAAATCTTTTGACTAGCAGACCTTCCCCCTAACCCCACCAACATCCCCCGTCACTGACGGAAACTGTCCCTGATATTCTAATGTAAGGGGCAGGAGTAGCCCCTCTTCCTGCTACCGTGAGAAGGTTGCACGCTGGTCAGTTTGGATTAATGTAGCTTATACATCCCCTCAATAGAGGTCTGCCAGCTTGCTGAACTTGAATCCTGTCCCTGTGAGCCCATAGAATAATGCTCTAGTCATGTTAGGCACGTTCTCTAGATCAATATGAGGCTCTTGGCATTCATGTTTTAAGTGAGAGTTGTTAATGTTGATTTTGCATCAGACATCAGTGGTACATTGTTTTAAAACAGGGAGACTATGTCCGAGTGACGCCAGCTGATCTTTGATTGAAATATGTGACTGCAACAGGATTAACCACTTTAGTCTTTCTCTTTGTACCTATCCTACTGTATGCCTTCCCTAATTAACTGTTCAATCTCTACTCCTACAGCTCTGTTTTCAAAAGAGATTTGTAGCTACAGAGAATCTTCTAATCTTAAAAAGACTTCTTGCCATTGGCAAAATGTTTCCTTTTAAAACATTTAAAAAGAAATAGCCCAAGGGTGGTGGATAGTAGTACCCAAGACATTTAACTTTGGATCATCTGATATTAATTTAATTTTACTGAATAGATGTTAGCTCACAAATAGTGTCATTGATTTAAATCACCAAAGAAGGCTTCAAGGCGAGGAGGTATTATTTCTCTATGGTGATAAATCTGCAATTTGTTGGGAAGAAATCCAAGATGGCGGCTGCATATTTGCCCGCTCTGGGTGCTCGCTCATGAAAGAGCACTGACTTTTGCAGTTGGTTGCTTACCAGGTCTGGGGTTTTTTTGGGTTTTTTTTGTTTTTTTAACTCCCATAAGGAAGGGAAAGGTGAAAGTGAAATACCCCTTGGGTCAGTTGCTTATCATGAAGTTTGTGCTTCCTGGAACTGTAAAAATATCTGCCAAGGGTTGTGCTGGAGTCGACTACAGGGTGGTCTTTTCAGCCTCGGATGCCAGTTCCTCCATGTGAGCCTACTCCGCTGCCTGCTGGTCAACTGCTCCGGCAGCCGCTTCAACTATCTGAGGTAGGAGACATGCTGTTGGCTCCAGGGGAGCTCCTGAGTCCTGGCCCTGTTGGCTAGGGAGTCCCCATATGTGAAGACTACATTCCTGCTTGTTCCTGGAGATAGCATACTTACTCACCTGTAACAGGTGATCTCCGGGAACAGCAGGAATTTAGTCTTCACAACCCACCCACTTCCCCTAGGAGTTGTATCTCTCTATTTCTTTCCCTTTCCCTCTCTCTCTTTTTGTCTCAGCTTTAAAACTCAACTGGAGAGAGGCAGTTAGGAAAGGTGGGAAGGCAGAACGCAGGCGCTGTGGGATGCTCCCAAAAGCTTTCTAATTGGATGCTGGGGAGCGTTCCCGCGCAGGCTCCATCGGTACCGACGATACCCATATGTGAAGACTAAATTCCTGCTGTTCCCGGAGATCACCTGTTACAGGTGAGTAACTATGCTTTAACTGCCTATAAAGAAACGTTCCAGTAATATGATTGTGGAGGAGGTTGGAGGAGTTCATATGTCTCTGGATACCCTGAACTTAACTCAAGTTCTGGAGAGGTCTGAAGCAAATCTAAGGAGAGCAACTTTACTGGAGACATTTGAACTTGAGCCTGACCGAGCCTGGATTTTGAAACTGTATTTTCAGAATGCTACTAAATGTTTCTTTGAACAGAAGGACTGGGTTTTGCCAGACATTTCCTATGTGACTCAAGCTAAGCATTGTCAGTTTCTGTCTATGCACTCTGAGGTTACCGCTTTAAATTGTTCCTCTATGTTGCATTTTCCATGGAAATGTCTAATTAAATCTATTTCACAGAGAGAGATTTTCTGTGATCTGAAGCAATTCCGTGAGTTTTTAGACTCTAGACAAGCTCCAGGAATCTGCTTAGAACAGCTCTATGGGCTGCTCATGTTTGATATAAGGGCCATGCAGCCTTCCTTTTCCAACGGCCTGTTACTTTATGTTTGTAATTCTATGTTTAGCTTCTTTACCAGATTCTCCTCCCTCTGTCTAGTGGAATTTTCGTGTTTAGCATTTAAATGCTTGTTTCCTATGTATTTTCAAATTATGCTTTATCATTTTGATGTATGGGGTTTGTTTTATTTAAGTGCTAATCCTTTTCCTTCAAGTATTTGTTTGCTTGATGTAATCTATGTAAATTCTAAATAAAGAATTAAAAAAAAAATCTGCACATTAAGAACAGGATACATGACCAACGCAAAGAGGAAAGTCATTAACCAGATCAACCGAGACAGCTTTACATGTCTGTTTTCAGTGAGGACCAACAGTTCTACCAAATTGCCCTTGCACTAGAGGGGAAAGTCAGAGAGCGATTGAAAACTACAAATCTAAAGAAACTCGAAAGCTGAAGTTGGAGCTCAAAATTTTAAAAAATGTTTATTCTTTTCTGGAAATGCCTGATTTCCTACTCTTCTTTGGCTTCCTACTTTTAACGTTGTAAATGATAAAACTTTACCACCTTGACCCCTGAGGATCAATGGCCAAACTCTAACCAATTGACTCCCAGCGGTAGTACTGGAGACTACCACTAGGGGGTCAGATCCACCATTTTGAACCCCAGCAGAGTAAATGGCCAGAAAAGTGGGGACTGCTCCTTTACCCTATATTAGAATTCCAGAGAAAGCTCCTGTTGGTGAAGGGAAATGTTGGCGGGATTATGAAGAAGGTCTGCTGGTCAGCTATGGAAGGAGGCACTGGATCGGGAAAGGGAGGATTGGATGGGATGCTTTCTGATGGGGGAGGGATTGGATTGGTTGGGGCTGGATGATCATGGCTGCCATTTTCTTTTTAAATTGCTTGCTATGAGCAGCGTTGAGGTCCTATGTTAACATGTATTGGCAGATCACTTGCATGCACTTGTCCTGTCTACCAATTGCATGTAACGTTGGGCCCATGTGGTAGATGCTTGCCACACCCCCTACATTTACCTCACAGGCTTTGCAGTTCTTGCACCTTATGCTTTCACATAAGGTGCACTAAATGCAAAATCTTACCACACTATTAAACAGGCTCCTAGTAGGTTTGTCCAGGGTCACAAGGAGCCTCCGTGGGAGAGGTGGAATTCAAATCATTGCGTTTCGGTTCTTGGCCCATTTCTCCAACCATTAGACTACTTCTCCCAAATCTTGGGATTCTTATCTGTGGTCATAGGCTCGCTCTGCCTTTCTGATTTCAAGGTTTCAAGGAAGCAAGAAAACATTTCACTGATCACTTTATACACAAACAGAAATTAAGAAGGTATTGATGTAATTAACAGAGATTTCGTTTGCACAGCTGTGCATCAACTGAATGTTTGTTTTAAACTTCATTTCCCTATTAGCAAGAAATTTTAAACTTCAGAACACAGGTGTAAGAAGTTGAGCAGTGATTTGTATTGTACAAGCTTTGTTAATATATACACTAGCGGAAAAAATTGTGGAAACACCTGTAAAATTTGAGCTCTCCGCGATAATATCTGTCTTACTTACATTAATTAAGTATTCTATATATTAGATACTCTATGCAGATTGTTCCCATAACATGTTCCCAAATGTTATGGCAACAATCTGCATAGAGTATCTAATATATAGAATACTTAATTAGCGTAAGTAAGACATATCACGGAGAGCTCAAATTTTACAGGTGTATCCACAATTTTTTCCGCTAGTGTATGTTGCATGTTGCCAGATGATGCAGTAATTTGTTACCGGAGGATGTAGTAAGAGCTGTTAGTGTAGCTGGGTTTAAAAAAGGTTTGGACAAGTTCCTGGAGGAAAGGTCCATAAACCATTATTAAAAAGGGACCCAGGATATCAATGCTTGACCCAATACAAGCATTGTGGAACCTGGGTCTTTTGGGGATACTGCTAGGTACGTATGACCTAGATTGGCCACTGTTGGAAACAGGATACTGGGCTTGATGGACCTTGGTCTGACCCAGTATGACATATCTTATGTTCTTATGTTCAGTACAAGCTGTTAACATAGCTGAGGATGAAAAAAGGATTGGACAAGTTCCCAAAGGAACAGTCCATAAACTAGTATTGATATACTTGGGGATAGCCATTGCTAATCCCTGGGGAAGCAGCATGAAATTTGGCTACTTTTTGGGATCCTGCCAGGTACCTATGACTTGGATTGGCCATTGTTTGGCTTGATGGATCTTTGGGTTGCTCCATCCTAGGGTCTACAGACTACACAGTTTTTCCATAGGAACAGGGAAGATGATTCTAGAACAGAAATGTGCAAACCTGCTCGGGGGCATGCACACATTTGCCGCTTTCTTTTACATGCTTGTGTGTATTTATAAAATAGATACAAATACCAAGCCCATGTGGGCTCCTTCTTGAAGACAGGGAGCTTTCCCGAAACTGGGGCTAAGACCCATGGACCTCTAAAAACCCTGGTGTGTATTCTTTGGGGAAGATTTACTTCCAGGGTTTGAGATATCTCAATGGGAATCAGTCCATAGAGGCAATGCAGAAATAGTTTTGCTGTTCCAAAATTAGAAATTGTACTAAGAGAAAATGTCTTCAGTGGCAACAATTCTAGCTTCAGCTTCACAGGGTGTGTTTGTAAAGCAAAGTAGGGATTTCTTCTCCTTGCTTGAACAGTCTCCTGGGGTGCCGCCTTCTCCGCCATGGACTTTATCTTCCTTTTGGACTGGTGCTGGAATTCCTGAGTGTCCAAATACTTGAATCTATCCTTGTAATGCTATACCAATGAGTAGATAATGCACCAATAAGGCAGTGCTCTCCTTTTCTCCTTTCGCACACAGCTGGACACCACTGGGTAGGCATCAGTTGATGCATACTTCTCACCATTCTTCAAAAATCTTCCTTCATTCCTGGAACTCAGATTAGAGTCCTCTGTCCCCATAAGAGAGAAATCCAGAGTGAAAGGTTTACTTCCTTAGAGCAGGAATACCTCCATTCCATTACCAGATCCCTGCTTAAAGTGAAAATACCAGAAACCACCACCTAAGGAATTGTACTGTTTGGCCATCGGCATCTACTGCATGAATCTAGAGTCAGCAGACAGGTTTCCTTCTTTTCCAGCTCCCTTCTAAGTCTGATGAAAATGGAAGCAGGACAGTGTGCCACTGCTGCCTGTCTTTTCACCATCTCCTAGGCAGGAGACTAACCACCTTAGGTCTAAATACTCTGAGTAGAAACTTTCGGAGCTGGACCATACCATTGTGGCCACTGGAAAGAGCATGCTGATAAGTACTGTTGAGTTCTTTGTTGACTCATGATGACCCTGTGGTTGGGTTTTCATGGCAAGATGGCAAGAACTAGATTGCCAGGCCTTTCTTCCACGCAGTTAATACTAGTGTTGCTGCCATTCTCACAGAAATGTGATCCTCCACTGTTAACGCTGTCCCATACTGCTGATGTGCAGATGGGTGTTTTGTCTTAGTATGGCAGCTCAGCTGAGACCTTTCTATCTTGGGAGACTCTGCCCATAATTAATTTAAGACCAGTATAGTTCTCAACATCACTGATGCACCCAAGTCCTTGCAGCACAATAAGTCACAAACCAAGATCTATAGGGCCTTTATAGCTATATCTCTCTTGAATCTCCCCCCCCCACCCCATTGCTCTCCCTCCTTTCCTTGCTCCCCTTCCTAATATCTCACCCTATTGCTTTTTCTCCCTTCCCTGTGTTGCCCCCTCCATAGGTGCCAGGTCTGTTGGTGCCTTGAGTGCTTGAATATCAACAATACTGAGCAAACTCCTTCACGTTGTTCAAGGAGGGGTAATGTTTGGTGAGTTACATACAACTTTTCAAAACAATTGTGAGTATTAATCTCGCCATTCCCCTGTATCCTTCTCCGTTATACTCCCCTCGCTTCCCTGTTTCTTTTCTCTCATTCCTCCTTCGCTCCCCCATTCCTCCTATTTCCATCATCTTCTTCTTGCTCCCCATCTTTCCTCTTCCCCTCACTTTGCTCCCCTGCCCCTTCTGTCTTCCCTTCACTCGTCTTCTTCTATGGTACTATTACCTTTTGCTTGAAATGGCAGGCCAGCAGTGAGAACCGGCTTTTGTGGTGTTTCTCCTGCCAGCTCTGTAAAGGAGCCAGCGCTGGTGGAGTCCAATGCACCTTATTCCAATCCAAAGAGCCTATTACTTTTAACCCTAGACAAGAGCTGGGGACGCCGCCTTCTTATTGCACGTCTGCATATGGGAGCTGGGTTTTCTCAGTACTCGTCAAAAACAGATCTGGCAAAGGCTATGAGGGGTGGGAGGTGGGGAGGGACTGTGCATGGGGTGTACTCTAATGTGTTTGAGTTTATGGGGTGGAGGGAGTGTATATTGTGGGGATGTGGATGAAGTGTGTGTAGTGGCTTAGGGAAGTAGCATGTTTGTAGGAGTGGGGGAGGCTGTTCAGAAGTGCATGGGGAGTGCACATAGCATAGGAAAGTAGTTTTAAAGATGCTGGCCACTGGTTTCTTCAGGGTTTTATTTTTTCGTTTTCCTGTTTGTCAACCTTCTGTGGCTTCTAACTTACCCCCTTAGCAAAGCGCAGGGGTTCTTTGAGGTAGCTCCTTTCTCCAATGTTTTGGGATTTCTAGATAATCCCATTTTTCTTTGGGGGCAATTTCTCCAAATGGGTTAATTTTGCACATATGATAGTAATTTATTTATTTAACGTTTTTTGTATACTGCTTTACCTTACAGTCAAAGCGGTTTACATTGTAACAGAACATTATACATAGAACAGGGAGATCAACTTAGAAGTAACATCAGCTTAAGTTTGTAGGGCTCGGGTATCATTAATGAATAGTGGTGGTCGGGGGGGGGGGAAAGGTGGGTAACGAACCTCACATCTAAGCCAAAGTATATGGAGTATGATCTTGGTCTCTCAATTTCACTGCTAATACTTAGGGGCTTGTTTACAAAGCCGCGATAGCGGTTCGCGATCGTTATCAGAGCCGCAGCCCCATTGATTTCAATGGGGCCGCGGCTCCGATAACGATCACGAATTGCTACCGCGGCTTTGTAAACAAGCCCCTTAGTGTAGGACTTTCATTATGCCAAAAGAAGCCCCCTTCCGGATTCATATGCATTCAGATGTATAGTCAAACTATCGAGGCATTTTTGGACATCGCTTCTAATCAGCCCTGCTGCTCCCAAAACAGTGGGAAATATTTCTGCATCCTTCAGTTACATTGTCTCAATCTTTTGCTGAATTTCTTGGTACTTCCAGTGAGCCAAATTTGGTGACTTTCTGTCCTTTCGTTGGTGAGTTATTTTGCCTCTCTGGAGCCAGACTTTCTACATTAATTTCTTCTAGTATTCCGTTAGGTATAGAGCATAGAGTGGGTAATTTTTATGTGTCCAAATATGAGTGTAAACAATATCTTATAAAATACCCATTGGTAGACATAGCCAGGAGTACATGATCGTGCCTACATTTAAGGTGTGTTCTCTGCTACATCTGCTAGTATTTCCTAAAGAAAAGTAGATGTCTACTTTCCTTTATAAAAATAACGCCTTTGTAAATGCCTCAGTAAGGGTCTACCCATAGCGTCCTGTTAAAATAATTACTCTCAAAAGATGCTCTGTTTAGCTCTGTGGTGAATTTGACAGCATTTGTTTCTAAATAATCTGCAAGGGGGTAAACTTAAAAGCACCCGCAGGAAATAACTTTTCCATGGAAGGGCTGGTGGGTGCCTGGAATGGCCTCCAGAAGGAGGTAGTGGGAGCAAAACAGCAACAGAATTCGAAAAAGCATGGGACAGACACAGAGGATCACTACATAGCAAGAGGATGGAATCAAAGCAAATGGAAATAGCTTCATAAATAGAGAGGGGTAACCTGGCCGGAGCATCAGGTCCAACCTTAAGCAATGGCATAAAGGGGGAGTAACCCGCACAGAGCAGCAGGTGCAGCCCTACAACTCTGGTCACCGTTATGGGCAGACTAGATGGACCATGCTGGTCTTTATCTGCCGTCGTCTTCTGTGTAACTTTGCTACTAGTATATGGAAGTAGTGACAGAGTAAATGAGGGTAAGTAAAGATAAAATGACCCATCCGGTCTGCCAAATAAGGTGTTTAGGGTTGTACCCGTCATGGCATGCAGACCCCCTGCCCCTTTTTTTGTAAGCACAGTATAATCATCTCATTGCTTTTTTCGGGATCAACAACAATTCACTGCTGGTCACCCCTTTGTTTTGTTTCCATCCTCTTGATCGTAATAACTGCCCATCCAAGCAGGTGTACAGCTCACTGGATTTCACTTTTGCTTAGAAACGGTTTCTCCAAAGTGTAGCAGGCTTCCAACCAGCTTTACCTCTACTTGACCTTCAGGAAAAGGTGCTGAATGTTGACCTACTTGATGAGGAGATAAGTTGAACATCAGGAATTTGGGAGAGCCCACTTTTTTCAAAACACACTCATCAGCCTTACTTGCCGAGGAGGCAATTAATTAATAATGGTAGAAAAAAACAGGAGCATAGAAATGAAGTTAATAGCAGCAGTGCAGACCTATGCCTGCAAACACCTGCACCCGTGCATGCCACTTTAAATCTATAATGCAAGTGCTGTAGAAACAGATGTTGTAATATATTTTTATTATTCGTGTTTGTTCACTTCGGCATACCCGGAGGCATATTCTGCTTATCCCAAAACCAATACTGAGAGTCCTCGTATCAAAATCCATTTAGAGAGGGAGAGATTGCATTCAATCGGTTATAGCTGGATGCAGTATGAAACATCAGACAGGTTGTAGCCTCATGTTATTGGTAAGGTTTCTGCATTTTGCAAATAGCAAAATTACTTCTAGATTCAGCTTTATTGTGCCCCGGATGCAATATTAGTTCTTGTAGTTTGGTTCATTTGTTTTGTCCTTGACACTATAAGTTCAAGGAAGAGACTGAACTGTAGACTTGGAGAGGGGGGTTTTAGATAGGACGTCCAATCTGGGACATCTAAACCAGAACGACTGAAGAAAAAAAAAAAGCAGCACGTCCAGGTGCAGACACAATTACATAGCCATCAGGGATGGCCCAAGGGGGGTGCGGGGCCATGTGCGGAGACTCGGTGCGGGGCCTCATTTGCATACATATTTGCATAATGTTACCATACACTAACTTTTAGTAAACATGCCTCTTAATAAGTGTATACATAAAGAAAGACTAAAAGATTTCTACATTACTATAATCCAGTGCCAACCACCAGGCACATTAGGAACTACTACAAACACTGCCCATTTAGAACCCATAGCAAATCCACCGTAGCGTAACAGCACTACCAGGACTCACAAAGCACCAGACCCTACCTATCAAAAGGCAACACTGCAAATATTAAACCAATACATTTCAGAGAATAACAATACATGACCTACTGGGGAAAGAGAACAAGTGGCAATGTCAAATAGGAATTACATAAACAGAATACCTCAGCTCAGTTACACATGCAGAACACAGACCATCACCAAACAAGGAATCACAATTTAGAGACAGGAAGACAATAATTAAACTGGGAACCCCAAAAGCCACACTTGGAATGTACAACAACACTGTAGAAATAAAACTATAAAATAATTTCCTCTTGTACTAAACAAAGCACAGATGTTAATGATGCACATTTCCCAAAGCTGACCTTTTGCAGTTAATAAATTCAAAATAAAGAGAAATTTTTCTACCTTTTGTGCATTTTTTTTTCAGTTGCAATTTCTCCAGCCACTTTCTTCTGGTTTCTTTGTGTCTTCTGCTAACTCTCCATCGTCTGCTGTTCATTTGTCCTTTCTTCCCTCTTCTAGTATTTTCCATTCTCTCTCTACATCTGCTTTAACATACTAATCTTTCTCCTTTCGCTCTTTCCTCAGTCCTTTTTCATCCACTCAAATTTTACCCCTCCATCCTCAATCCCCACTTACTCTCCCAATGCCCGGCCAATTGTAGATTTGTCTTCCCTCCCATACAAAATATTTTTCCCATCTCTATTTCACTCTCCCATCCCCATCCCATTCTAATCCTCCCCCAACATCAGCTCCCTTCTAGTTCCAGCCCCATCCAGCATCCACTCCCTTCTAGTCCCCCCATCAGCCCATTTCCAATCCTATCTTAACCCCACCATCAGCCCATTTCCAGTCCTAGCTCCCCCATACATTTCCAGTCCTATTCTAGCCCCTCCATCAGCCCATTTCCTGTCCTAGCTCCCCCCCCACTCAGCCCATTTCCAGTCCTAGTTCCCTCCCCTCACAGCCCATTTCCATTGTAAGCCCCCCTCCCCATCAGCTATTTACAGTTCAAGCCCCCCTTCCACTCAGCCCATTTCCATTCCAAGCCCCCTCCCCATCAGTTATTTGCAGTTCAAGCCCCCCTTCCACTCAGCTCATTTCCAGTCCTAGCAGCCCCCTAGCCCATTACCAGTCCTAGCCCCCCCATAGCCCACTTCCAGTCCTAACCCCCATCACCCCATTTTCAGTCTTAACCCCCCATAGCCCATTACCAGTCCTAACCCCCCATCAGCACATTTTCAGTGCTAGCCCCCACATAGCCCATTACTAGTCCTAAACCCCCCATCAGCCCACTTCAAGTCTTTGCCTCCCCATAGCCCATTACCAGTCCTAACCCCCTCCCCCCCCATCAGCCCAGGTAGATTTTTTTAAAAAAAAGGCTGTTGCTGCCACTGCTGCCGTGGCAGCAGCAGAATCAAGTGTCCCGCGGGGCCCCCTCTGCCTTTCCCATGAGCCCCGGCGGGCTTAACAGAGCCGCGAGAAAAGGAAACTCTCCCTTTGTGGCTCTGAAAAGCCCGCACTGAGGGAGCTGATGCTTCAGGGAGGGCTCTGCCGGGCAGGGGGGCGCCCGTGGGACACTTGATTCCGCGGTGGCAGCGGCAGCAGCAGCCGTTTTTTTGTTTTTTTTTATCTACTTGGGCTGATGAGAATGTTTTTTTGCGCAGGGCCCCCTGAAACGCGGGGCCCTGTGCAAAAAACATTCTTGCTCAATGGATGGGCCGGCCCTGACAGCCATGAACGTACACAATATGGACGTCTGTGGGGGCGTCTACATAGATGTCCCCAGAATAGTATTTCAGAACATGGATATATTTAGAAATAGCCTAATGATTAGAGTAGTGGGCTAGCACTAGGGAAGTCAGGGTTGAAATCCCACTGCTGCTATCATTGACATTGTGCTGAGTACTGGGGATGATGGAGTGTTATCATCTCTAGACCCTCTGGATGCTTTTCGGCCGAAATGAACACTTTACCGATGCTTTTCTGTGCCTGGAGCGAGTCTAAACTTAGACATGACTCCGGACATCTAGGACGTTTCTGAGATCAGACAGTGACGTCCAGGTTCCTGGGAACACCCCAGTCATGCCTCAGCCATGCCCCCATTCAGACTTGAACATCTTAATGCTGGGGACATTCATAGAGCCGGTTTCTAAAATGGCTCTGGAGATGACTCCATGCTTTAGATGTCTATGCCTATTTTCAGACATCCAAAGCACGAATAGGGCTTCCAAAATAACCCTCTTATTTATTAGATCCATTAGAAGAAGCTATTGATAGGAAAGCGAGATGCCCAACAAAGTGCCGTTTCATTCAGTGTTTGGCTATCTGCATGGTTTGGACTATAGTGCTTTTCAATACAATATAGGGGATCTAGATTTGGACCCTCCCATGCGTTGAATGTCAGGCCTGGAATGCTATTGAGGTAGTGGGTTTAGACATGGGAAAAGGAGACGGCGGAGGCTACAGGGGCAGCCTCTGCGTACTAAAAACAGTGCTAAATCTTGGTGTTTGAGTAAATGATGTGATTTTAGAAACACACCTGTCGGTCTGATGGCACGTACCTTCAATGTGGGGGTGCGCATGGATAGTACTGGGGTGTGCACACAAGTATGTTTATTATGTATAGGCATTTAGTAATAAAATTTTCCTCTTCGTGTCTGTAGGAAACATGCTTAACACCTAGGGACCTTTAATGCAGAAGGTGTACCTACTGGAATCTGTATGTTGGACAGCCCTGTGCTGCCCCAAATACAGGCTTATTCTTGATAACCTACACTTAGATTTCCTGACGGCTTATGGAAGCTACAGCTGTTAATGAAATCCCTGGTTACTTGCTTAATTAAACACAATGGCTCCTGGTAGAGTTCTGTAGTTTGACCTGTGCAGGCGGTAAGGAAATCTCATCACCCTGGGAGTGGATTTTAACTAAGGCAATCTTTGCTGGCTGCCTGAAACTCAGGTGTTCAGAAGCATTAACAAGCCCTTGGGAATCTTCAGCTTGATATTTGACAAGCTGTTGGGTCTAAGCAGAAAGTCTTAACGCCAACAGATTTGGATTGAAACGAGAATCCCCTGGGAAAATTAGTAGCAAAGGGTTTTAAATCTGTGCTTACCTGAGAAATATGCAAAGCTCGTGGAAGGTTGCCAAGCGGGGATTGGCAAAGATTTTACTATAATTCCCTCCCCTTCGTGCGGGCAAAGATATGCATGCTCATCTATGGCGGGCTTGTCCATCGGGGGAGGGGAGAGGCATAACGTTAGATCAGGGAGGGAAGCCTGTGCAGGGAATTCAGTTTCAAGACACAGCATATATTTTCTGGCCAGTGCGAAGCATGTGAGTCCAAAAGTACTGTCTTTGGGCACACTACCAGAATTTAAGGGAAATCTCCGTGGGGCGCACTTGTGGGTTCATGACTTTCATTATTACCCTTATAATGCTACGATTTTCCAATTACTCCCCCCCCCCTCCCAAAGAAAGTTACAAACATGGAAATAGAATAAACCCTTCCTAAAAGCACCATGGTAGAAGTGACTTATTACTGGCATTCATGGGACGTTTCCAGGGCCGGTGCAAGGCTTTGAGCTACCTTATGCAGGCTGTGGTCCCCCTCCTCCTCCCCCTCAATTGCTCCACTGCTGCCCCTCATTTCGTATATACACAGGTTTGGGTAATGTGTAATCTGGACAAATGTTCTGATATTCCCCTTCCCATTCTTGGCGCATATAAAAATACACAGACCATTTAATAATGGGTATACTTTTACCCGTGGGCAAAGGGGGACAGGGTTAAATTCAGGGGAGAAAACCTATATCTAGGAATACTTTCCAGGCCACACTGTGCAGCTGCTAAATAGCATGCGCAAAGCCTGTGGGTACTTTGTACTCTGTGGTATGTCTGGGGCAGCATTTTCAAAGGGAAACTGCAATGGGGGTGGGTATTTGGGAGCATGAATTTGGTTCACTGGGGAGCCTTAAAATTGAAAGTGTGCATGGATCACGTGTAGGTGCATATGCCTTGAATTAACGTGCCTTCAATCGATTTGTGCACTTAGTTAAATTACACATACAATGTGTCTACCAAGAAGGAATAGGTGAAACATGAAAAAATGCAAAACATTGGGAAAATTTTATTTAAAACGGCGGTGCACGTACAGTACTTGCTCTGCGAAGGTGCTTCCCTTTGACTATAAACTTGGTAGTCAGAGGGACTGATAATTGTCCAGGGCCGTTTCTCCAAATGGGTTAATTTTGCACATAGTATGACAGTCGTCAACCTCACTTCTAAGCCAGGCCATGGAGAGTATGATCTCAGTCTCTCAAATCTACTGCTAAGGCTCGGCGTAGTACTTGCATCGTGTCAAGGAGAGCCTCCAGCAGGAGTTCGTAAGATGTATATGTATGGATAGTTAGTCAAGATGTGATTGGAAATTCTTCTTTATCAAACCTATGGCACCCAACATGATGGGAAATATTTCTGTATCTTTCCACAACATTTTCTTGGTCTCTGACTGAATTTCCTGGTATTTTAGGATCTTCTGCCTCTCCATGCGATTCACAGAATAGTCGCTTGGAACTTGCACCTCTATTATCAATGCCATTCAGGTGTTTTTCTCCTTAACCACTACATCCGGCTTCCTCACGTCCAGCTTTTTATCAGTCAGAATGGGAGTATCCCAGGTGATCATAACCATCTCATTCTCTGTAATTCCTTTAGTCATGACCCCAGTGCTTTTCGGGCACAGTGATGTTGTAGTGCTTGCAGAGTTTCCAATGGATGAGGTGCGCTACTTTGTTTTTCTGTATAGAAATTTTCTGCCATCAGTACTTCACATCCAGCTATGCGATGAGTTGCCGTTTCCAGAATCAACATATGTCTGTGTTGAGTTTGTTCAATGCTCTCTGTAAACCATCTTATCCATATGCTGCTGTCCTGGGCTGCTCCTATCAGCCTCTCATCTTTCAGTTTGTTTACCCCTCCTTAACCATTCATGTGTCCTTGATCGACAAAGGGTTCCTGGAGTAACACTCTGTATTTCCCACTGTATTTGCACATCTGCCACTTGTTTTTCTTGACTGTTGATCTAATTCCTTAAAGAGAATTTTTCTTTTGTTTTGAAAATTCCTTTACTTCCTTCCCTGTACATGCTTGTGGATTTTCACTCATTCCTTCTAGTTGTCAGAACGCTTGTCTAAGTTTGATGATGGAAACAGATTCTGAACATTGACGCTCGTATTTCAGCACTTTTTGCATATTTGGTTCCGAGGATGCAATTAAGTAGACCTGGTGTCCTATGATAGTAGCTCT
This sequence comes from Ichthyophis bannanicus, assembly GCA_033557465.1. Lineage (NCBI taxonomy): Eukaryota > Metazoa > Chordata > Amphibia > Gymnophiona > Ichthyophiidae > Ichthyophis > Ichthyophis bannanicus. The sequence continues at coordinate 57,023,280 of CM066041.1, read as the reverse complement.
GTATATATAATCAATCTCTGAATCTTAGCCCTCCTTCAGCTCTAGGGATGTACAGTTTTGGCATACACTGATTCTTGTAAATCACTTCATGGGCATGGAGGAGTTTTCATGTAACCACATCCAGTTCTTCAAGATCTTTAAGAGGCCAGTCCAGAATCCCAAAGCTGTATAAAAGTACAGGAATTGCCAGCTGATTTGATGGCTTGTATCTTATTCTGTGATGTTAAAGAACTTTTTAATAATGATTTTAGTCTCCTGTAGTATTAGAAACATAGAAACATAGAAACATGATGACAGAAAAAGACCACATGGCCTATCTAGTCTGTCCTCCCATAACAACAACTATAACAGTCCACTTTTTACCTTTAGAGATCCTCTGTGTTGGTCCCATGCTTTTTTGAATTCAGTTACTGTCCTCATCTCTACCACCTCCACTGGGAGACTATTCCATGGATCCACTACTCTTTCCGTAAAGAAATATTTTCGCATATCACTCCTGAATCTATCTCCCTTCACCCTCATCCCATGTCCCCTTGTAGCAGAACTTGCTTTCAGGTATTTAAACATCTCAATCATATCACCTCTATCCCGCCTTTCCTCTAAGGTGTACATATTAAGATCCTTAAGTCTGTCCTCATATGCTTTATAATGAAGCCTATTAATCATTTTAGTAGCAACCCTCTGCACCGACTCCATCCTGTTCACATCCTTTTGAAGGTGCGGTCTCCAGAATTGCACACCATACTCCAAATGAGGTTGCACCAAAGACTTATACAGAGGCATTATCACCTCCTTTTTTCTGCTAGCCATTCCTCTCCGTATGCACCCAAGCATCCTTCTAGCTTTTTTGCCGTCGCCTTTTTCTACCTGTTTAGCTACTTTAAGATCATCAGACACAACCACGCCTAGGTCCCGCTCTTCTTTAGTGGACAAAAGTACTTCACCTCCTATACTGTATTGCTCCCTTGGATTGCTGCAGCCCAAATGCATGACCTTACATTTTTTAACATTAAATCCCAGCTGCCAAATTCTAGACCATTCTTCAAGCTTAGCTAGATCCCTCCTCGTGTTATCTACCCCTTCCTGGGTGTCTACTCTATTGCAGATTTTGGTATCATCTGCAAAGAGGCAAACCTTACCCGACAGCCCTTCCGCTATATCACTAACAAAGATGTTAAAAAGAATCGGACCAAGGACAGATCCCTGGGGCACACCACTGGTAACATCCTTCTCCTCAGAGTGAGCTCCATTTACTTGTACTCTTTGTCGCCTCCCACCCAACCAATTTCTAACCCAAGCAGTAACTTTAGGGTCCATCCCTAGGGTGCTCAGTTTGTTTTATAAGTCGCCTGTGAGGAACAGTGTCAAAGGCTTTACGGAAATCTAAATACATCACATCTAGAGCTCTCCCTCGGTCCAACTCCCTGGTCACCCAGTCAAAGAAATCAATCAGATTTGTCTGACAAGACCTGCCTCTGGTGAATCCATGCTGCCTCGGATCCTGTAATCCGCTGGACTCCAGAAACCTCACTATTTTCTCTTTCAGCAGCATTTCCAATAATTTACTCACCACCGAAGTTAAACTAACCGTCCTGTAGTTTTCAACCACATCCTTACTTCCGCTTTTGTGTAAAGGCACCACATGAGCCTCTCTCCAGTCCTTTGGCACCACTCCCGACTCCAATGAGGCATTGAAAAGGACAGTCAGTGGAGTTGCTAGAATGTCCCCAAGTTCCCTCCGTATTCTAGGGTGTATCCCATCCGGTCCCATCGCTTTGTCTACTTTAAGTTGAGCTAGTTTCTCACGAACACAGTCTTCTGAAAATAGTTCAAGATGTCCCTCGCTTCTGTTCTTATTTGTGGGTGTTTTCTGAGGTCCTGCTCCTGGTTCTTCATCTGTGAACACAGAACAAAAATATTTGTTAAGCAATTCCGCTTTATCCTTATCAGCTTCTATATATTCCCCCCCTGCACCCTGGAGTCTGACAATACCACTTTTGCCCTTCCTCTTCTCACTAATATATCTGAAAAATGTCTTATACCCCCATTTTATTGCATTGGCTATTTCCTCCTCCTTTTGAATCTTTGCCTTCTTGACTACTTTGCTAGCTTCTCTAAGTTTTTCCAAATACAGATGCCTGTCTTCCTCTCTCTGTGATCTCTTGTATTTCATGAAGGCCTCCCTCTTTTTCTTCACTTGTTCAGCTACTTCCTTCGAAAACCATAGCGGTCTCCTGTTCCTTTTGCCTTTATTTACCATTTTAACAAAAAGGTTGGTTGCCTTTAAAATACCCCCTTTCAGTTTTGCCCACTGTTTTTCTACATCCCCCAGCTGTTCCCATCCCACTAACGACTCCCTGAGGTATTGGCCCATCTTCGCAAAGTTAGTCTTCCTAAAGTCTAAGATCCTCACCTTGGAATGGATTCTAACAGCCCTAGTCCTAATACTGAACCACACCATCTGGTGATCACTGGATGCAAAATGATCTCCCACTACAACGTCAGAAACACTTTCACCATTGGTAAGCACCAAGTCCAGTATGGCCCCTTCACGTGTGGGGTCTGTTACCAATTGCCTGAATAGTTCTCCCTGTAGAGAATCCAGGATCTCCTTACTTCTAGATGATACTGCAGCAGGAATGTGCCAATCAACATCTGGCATATTGAAATCTCCTAGCAGTAGCACTTCCCCTTTCCTAGCAATGCTGCGTATGTCTTCAATTAACTCTCTGTCCACCTCTTCCTCTTGTGAGGGAGGTCTGTATATCACACCAATGCAAATAGATTTCTCTTTCCCTCTTTCTAGTTTAACCTACAATGCCTCCTCTCTCCCTTTTAACTCTGTAATTCCAAAGCTTTAATAGTAGTTTTTACATATAGTGCCACTCCTCCTCCCCTTCTTCCTACTCTGTCCTTTCTGAATAAAGTATAGCCAGGTATAGTTACATCCCAGTCATGGTTTTCTGTGAACCACGTTTCTGTAGCTGCCACTAAATCCAAGTCAGCCACTCCCACCAAAGCTTCAACTTCAGGGATCTTATTTCCCATGCTACGGGCATTAATACACACTGCTTTCCATATGTTACCTCTGTTACCCATTTCCATAAAGGTATTTAATGTATCACCTACCTGGGGGCTTTCACTTACCTGGGGGCTTTCTTCACCCATCCCCAATGAATCTAGTTTAAAGCCCTCTTCAGTAGATTAGCCAGTCTACTACCAAAGATGCGTTGACCTCTCTTGGACAGATGGATGCCATCTCTGCTTTGCAACCCTTGGAACAGCATCCCATGGTCTAGGAAACCAAAACGCTCTCGATGACACCATCCATGCAGCCATGCATTCATCTCCAGGATGCGAGCCTCTCTGCAATGGCCTTTACCCTCAACAGGGAGGATTGAAGAGAACACCACCTGTGCACCTAACTGCTTCACCCTCTGTCCCAGAGCCATGAAGTCACTTTTGATACGTTCCGAGGTATACCTGGCAGTATCATTTGTTCCAACATGGATTAGCAACATTGGGTAATAGTCAGTGGGCTTGATGAGTCTCGGCAAACTCTCCGTAACATCTTGGATCTTGGCACCAGGCAGACAGCATACCTCTCTGGACAGCAAGTCTGGTTGGCAGATGGATGCCTCATTACCCCTCAGAAGAGAGTCTCCAGCCACCACTACCCTTCGTTTCCTTCTGGTCACTGATTCTGCAACTTTGGGGTACTTGAACTCTGGTTCTTCCCTTTCCAGGGATGCTTTCACCTCATCCACTTCCAGGGCTGCATAATGGTTCTTCAATTCAAGGGCTGGAGAAGTTGGATTGGTGATTTTGCAGGCCCTGGTGACTTGTGTCCAACCATCGACATTCTGTTGGCACCCATCTTCTCCTGTGCTGGAGAGCCTGGTTGCTGCAAGAAGCATCTCATCAATGTACTTCTCACTGTCTTGAATGCTCCTCAGCCTTGCCAACCGCTCCTCTCTGAGTTCCTCCACCTGTTTCCTCAGAGCTTCAGCATGCAGGCACCCTACACATGGGACCGGTCCTTCAACCGGCATTAGGACCTCTGTCTGGACCGAGGCAGAAGCTGTAACGGGGGCAACAGCTTTAGCAATACAATTTTTCCCTGCCATTGTTCTTTTCGTGGAGCTTAGGTATCTGTTAGAGCAAAAGAGAGAGATCTACCAAGTACCAGCCGGTTTCGCAGCTGTCCTTTCAGAGAAAAAGCAGTTAAAACTCTTTAATTATATACAAATGTGCTGGTCCAATTCACTGTGATCTGTTAAAGGGGGAGGTGCCCTATAAAGCAAGACTGCTCACTAGGGGTGGGTGGGAGTCGGGGTGGGTAGGGAGGGAACTAACACCTGATTAGGTGTTAAGAGTTTCTAAACCTGAGGAGGTTACTGGAGTCAGCAACCTACTGTGCTCAAGTAAAGTTCCCCTAAAACAGCAAAAATGAAAGTAACCTTGCTTTAAAAAATATACACAAAACCCTTTTAAGAGCTCCCAGTCAGAGAGCTAGCAATGTAATAAAAGCTTTTCTCTCAGTAATTTCTGCTTGAGTGTCATTCCTTCCTCTATTCTGGGATACTTATATACACCTTCCTGTTCAAGGTCCTTGATGTCACAGCCTTCAGCCAGAGAGATGTTTTCTGTTTTGCTCAATTTTCCTCTTTAAAAAAAATAAATAAATAACATTGCTTTAGCACATTTGTCAAGGCCAAAGGTCATCCTGAAAAGCTTTTCACCACACGGAGTTGCTCTGCTAATTGTTGGTCGCAGGAACTATAGAGCTTCAGATCATCTACAAATACTAAATGAGATGTTTCTGGGTTGTTACCTTCTTTAGGATTCAGACTAAATCTGTATCCCAAAGAGTTGATGAGAGTACTCATTTGATTAAGAGCAAAAACAAAACAGAAGAGGCAACAGGGAATCCCCCTGAAATGTTCCTCACTGGATCCTGATGTTAGAAGTGATATACTGACCATCTTCATATTTCAAAAAGTGTGGTTTGTCACATTGTCATGGTGAACTTAATGTACTCTATCAAACCAGGATTTATTTTATACATTTCAAGGTAATTTATTGTCCAAGACTATGGGACGCTGTCAAATGCACATAGGGGTGCAGGTGGTTTTCTCTTCAATCCTCCCTGTTGAGGGTAAAGGCCAAGGCAGAGAAGCTCGCATCCTGAAGATGAATGCGTGGATGGTGTCATTGAGACCATTTTGGTTTCCTGGACCATGGGATGCTGTTACAAGGGCTGCAAAGCAGAGATGGCATCCATCTGTCCAAGAAAGGTCGACGTGTCTTCAGTAGCAGACTGACTAATCTACTGACGAGGGCTTTAAACTAGATTCCTTGTGGATGGGTGGAGAAAGCCCCCAGGTGAGTGAAACATTAAATATCTTTATGGAAATGGGTAAAAGGGACAACATATGGAAAGCGGTGTGTATAAATGCCGATAGTATAGGAAACAAGATCCCAGATGTTGAAGCTTTAATAGAGACTGGCTTGGATTTAGTGGTAGTTACAGAAGCATGGTTCACAGAAAACCATGACTGGGATATAACTATACCAGGTTATACTTTATTCAGAAAGGACAGGGTAGGAAGAAGGGGAGGAGGAGTGGCACTATATGTAAAAATATTAAAGCTTTGGAACTACAGAGCTTAAAGGGGAAAGAGGAGGCACTGTGGGTTAAACTAGAAAGAGGAAAAGAGAAATCTATTTGCATTGGTGTGATATACAGACCTTCCTCACAGGGAGAAGAGGTGGGCAGAGAGTTAATTGAAGACATACGCAGCATTGCTAGGAAAGGGGAAGTGCTACTGATAAGTGATTTCAATATGGTAGATGTTGGTTTGCACATTCTTGCTGTAGTATCATCTAGAAATAAGGAGATCCTGGATTCTCTACAGGGAGAACTATTCCGGCAACTGGTAACAGAACCCATACGAAAAAGGGCCATACTGGACTAGGTGCTTATCAATGGTGAAAGTGTTTCTGATGTTATAGTGGGAGATCATTTTGCATCCAGTGATCACCAGATGGTGTGGTTCAGTATTAGGACTAGGGATGTTAAAATCCATTCAAAAGCGAGGGTCTAAGACTTTAGGAAAACTAACTTAGCCAACCAAGATGGGCCAATACCTCAGGGAGTCATTAACGGATGGGAACAGCTGGGGGATGTAGAAAAACAGTGGGCAAAACTGAAAGGGAATATTTTAAGGGCAACCAACCTTTTTGTTAAAATGGTAAATAAAGGTAAAAGGAAAAGGAGACCACTATGGTTTTCGAAAGAAGTAGCTGAAAAGGTGAAGAAAGAGGGAGGCCTTCATGAAATACAAGAGATCACAGAGAGAGGAAGGCAGGCATCTATATTTGGAAAAACTTAGAGAAGCTAGCAAAGTAGTCAGGAAAGTAAACATTCTAAAAGAAGAAGAAATAGCTAATGCAATAAAATGGGGGAATAAGACATTTTTCAGATATGTTAGAAGAGGAAGGGCAAAAGTGGTATTGTCAGACCCAAGGATGAAGGGGAGGAATATGTAGAAGCTGATAAGGATAAAGCGGAATTTCTTAACAAATATTTCTGTTTTGTGTTCAGATGAAGAACCAGGAGCAGGACCTCAGAAAACACCCACAAACGGAGAGCGTGTGAGGAGAGGAGGCAGTTATTCACCATTGTGCCCCGCTGTGATCTCCCTCGCTGTGTCGGAGTGCACGGGTCATCTGCGGCGCCTACCCCTGACGTCATCATCAGGGGTTTAAGATCTGACCGCCAAGCGGTACGCGGAAGCGGTCGCGTTCTAAAGGGGCGCGTTATTAAGGGGCTTGCTCCTTATGCGCTCCTTGGCCGCTCGAGGAGCTGGGAGCTGGTTCGTGGCTGTACAGTATGGGCCGACGACGAAAACGACCTCTGAATGTGAGTACTGAAAATCCAACTAAGGCTGTTAAGATCTCAGGCCCCATGGATCGTCATTTAGTGACTTTAAGTGGTAAGGAGGGAGAGGCTGTTACTGTGAACCCGACTCAGCTGTCCAGTTGTGATTCCTCATCTTTTTTGGGGGTTAGTGTCTCTTCCCCCTCTGCTGCTGTTGGGAATGCTGTTCCTGTTACCTCCTCTCCGGTGAGGAGGGCTGCATCGCTTCAATTAGCCTCTCCATCGGCTGTAGTTGCTCCTAGTTTTGCGGTGGCTTCCGGGAGTGTTCCCTTACCCCGGATACTGTCCGTTCCTGAGAGCGCTGCTTTGATGCATCGGGACAGCTCTTCTTCACATGTGGACCCTAAGGATGTCTCCCTTCTTGATGTTTGGTCTATTCTATCTAGGATAGAGTCCTCGTTGAGTTCCGTCGTTTCGCAAATGTCGGACTTTACAAGAGACTCAGTTGTTAAATTTACTCAACATGATTCTCAGATAGTGGTTCTGGAGGAGAGATGCCAGAAATTAGAAGCCCAATCAATTGTATTACAAAATTCCTCAGTATCTTTTATGAAAGATAGCCTTATTCTCCATACTCAGTATGAGTTATTGGAGAATAGCTTACGAGCTTTAAATTTGCGTTGTATAAATTTTCCTTGTACACGGTTTTTATCTCCTCAGATACTTTTTGACAAATATTTGATTGATATTTTGGGTTATCGAGTGGATAATAAACCTTCTTTATCTAAAGTGTATTATATTCCCTCTAAAGGGATCCCTGAGCCGGGGGGCTCCGGTGAGTCCGCTTTGTCTCGGCTACAGGAATCCCTAAATGTTTCTGAGTTTATTGAATCGTCTCAAGATAATATTTCGACAAGGGCTACTCTTCTGGTGTCTTTTACCTCAGAAAAGGATAAGAATGCTGTGATGCGTTTGTATTTTCTGAATAAAACATCAGTTTTTTGTGGGGGGAGGGTGAGTATCTTTCCCGATGTCTCCAGAAAAACTCAGCTACGTCGCCGAGCTTTTTTGATGTTAAAGCCCCGCGTCCTAGCGCTTGGTGCCACTTTTTTTCTTAAATTTCCGTGTAAATGTTTAGTTACCTTTCAGGGCACCAAGTTTGTTTTTCTGGAGACTACGGCGTTAGAATCTTTCCTTCAATCCAGGGTTCCCTGATCTCCTAAGATGTTAATTGATATGGCAGTAGTTTAGTATGAAAAAGAGTTTTGTATTCTTTGGATGGCTGCTTTTTTTTTTTTACATGCTCCCCTTGACGTGGACTTATTGCTGATGACCGGGGATGTTGTTATGTTTTTTGTTTTGTTTTCTTTAGTATTGATTACCTTTTGTTCTTGGTACATTTGTATTTTCTTGAAGTTTTTCAATAAATGAAATTGAAATGAAAAAAAAAAAAAAAAAAAATAAAACACCCACAAACAGGAACAGAAGCAAGGAGTATCTTGAACAATTTTCAGAAGACTGTGTTCGTGAGAAACTAACTAAATTTAAAGTAGACAAAGCGATGGGACCAGATGGGATACACCCTAGAATACTGAGGGAACTTGGGAACATTCTAGCAGCTCCACTGACTGACCTTTCAATGCCTCGTTGGAGTCAGAAGTGGTGCCAAAAGACCGGAGAGAGTTACATGTGGTCCCTTTACACAAAAGTGGAAGCAAGGATGTGGATGAAAACTGCAAGTTGGTTAATTTAACTTTGGTGGTGAGTAAATTATTCAAAGTGCTGCTGAAAGAGAAAATAGTAATGTTTCTGGAGTCCAGCGGATTACAGGATCCGAGGCAGCATGGATTCACCAGAGGCAGGTCTTGTCAGACAAATCTGATTGATTTCTTTGACTGCGTTACCAGGGAGTGGGACTGAGGGAGAGCCCTTGATGTGGTGTATTTAGATTTCCGTAAAGCCTTTGACACCGTTCCTCACAGGCGTCTTATAAACAAACTGAGCACCTTAGGGATAGACCTTAAAGTTACTACTTGGGTTAGAAACTGGTTGAGTGGGAGGCGACAAAGGGTACAGGTAAATGGAGCTCACTCTGATGAGATGGAGGTTACCAGTGGTGTGCCCCAGGGATCTGTCCTTGGTCCGATTCTTTTTAACATCTTTGTTAGTGATATAACGGAAGGGCTGCCAGGTAAGATTTGCCTCTTTGTGGATGATACCAAAATCTGCAATAGAGTAGACACCCAGGAAGGAGTAGATAACATGAGGAGGGATTTAACTAAGCTTGAAGAATGATCTAGAATTTGGCAGCTGAGATTTAATGTTAAAAAATGCAAGGTCATGCATTTGGGCTGCAGCAATCCAAGGGAGCAATATAGTATAGGGGGTGAAGTACTTTTGTCTACTAAAGAAGAGTAGGACCTTGGCGTGATTGTGTCTGATGATCTTAAAGCAGCTAAACAGATTGAAAAGGCAACAGCAAAAGCTAGAAGGATGTTTGGGTGCATAGGGAGAGGAATGGCCAGCAGAAAAAAGGAGGTGATAGTGCCTCTGTATAAGTCTTTGGTGTGACCTCATTTGGAGTATTGTGTGCAATTCTGGAGACTGCACCTTCAAAAGGATATAAACAGGCTGGAGTCGGTAGAGAGGGTGGTTACTAAAATGGTTAGTGGTCTTCATTATAAAGCATATGAGGACAGACTTAAGGATCTTAATATGTACACCGTAGAGGAAAGGCGGGAAAGAGGTGATATGACTGAGACGTTTAAATACCTCCATGGCATAAATGCACTGGAAGAGAGCCTCTTTTCATTGAAAGCAAGCTCTTCTACGAGGGGACATGGAATGAGGATGAAAGGGAATAGATTCATGAGTGATATGCAGAAACATTTTTTATGGAAAGAGTGGTGGATCCATGGAATAGTCTCTCAGTGGAGGTGGTAGAGATGAGGACAGTATCTGAATTCAAAGAAGCATGGGACAAACACAGAGGATCTCTAAAGGAAAAAAGGGGACTGTTGTAGTGGTTGATATGGAAGGACAGACTAGATAGGCCATGTGGTCTTTTTCTGTTGTCATGTCTCTGTTTCTTATAATCAATCCATGTTATACTGAGATTTCTGCTTTTCTTAGTGCTAGCCATTATAGTCTTATTAAACATTAACTGGTCTTTGGTGTCATATGCCCCTCTCTTGTTGCCCTTTTGCTCTCTTGCCATGATGTCATTGGACTCGATATGATCATATATTCTGTCTGCATCTATTGCAGTGAACAGCTTATAGATTGTTGGTAGACAAGTTATTGGCCTATAATTGTTGGGAGTGTTACTTGGGTCCCCTTTTGTAAAGAGAAACGTTCTTCCTGTAGTGAGCCATTGTGGTGTTAAGTCTGACTGCTTAAAAAATTGATTTTTGCAATTCATCAGTTCTGGGTGGAGTGATAACTGTTTGAGCCAAAAGTTGTTTACGCCATCTGGGCCAGGGATCTTCCAGTTTGGTGCTGAAGGGGAAAATGAATCCCCCTTCAGGTACTTTTGTCTCAGGTTGAATCTGTCTAGTGCTAACGTCTATAGCTCTAAGCTTAAGAAAGAAATAGCCGGCTGACGCTTTTCATCCTGAAACTGCAGAATCAGCAAGATTGAGCTATGAAATGAGCTAACATCCTGACCCAGAGCTGATGCAACGAGAAGCTCTGAAAGCTACACAGCTGGTGAAAACTACCACCTGAGCCCCTCGAAAGAACAAAGGGGAACAAAAACAAGGAAGGAGAACATCAGTATCTGGAGTTAATCTGCAGGAAACATGGTTAGCACAAAGCGAAGAGGACTACCATGAGAATGGAGAGACAGGATGCCACAAGGGAAAAGGGCAATCGATTAAGGAGCAGATTTGCTTGAAAGAATAGAGAATAAGAAAAGAAAGGAAATCTGCTCATCAGCAATTTGAGCCTAAAAATGAATATAAATATAGGGGAGAAATTCTGATAGGCAGACAGACATGAGCTGATCTCACTGCAGTGATGCTGTCTCTGTCCCAGGACCTTTAAGTCAGGTGCTTTGCTTGTTATAGACGTATTGATGCTATGTATTGATATTTAAATTTGCATCTTATCATTTAAAAGTGAAGCTTGTGATGTTACAGACCTGGCAAAATAAATAAAAAGTTTCCATGCTCTTACGGTGGCACGAGCAATTTGTGTACGGTGGTTCCTGTAGATATATGTTGGGGTTGAACACAAGCAGCCAATAAAAAAAGTTGAAAAATCCCCAAATAATCGTAGGGGAAGCCCACAAAAACCCCGACAGAGCTGACTTTAACCTGCTTTCCAGCTCTTTTGTTACCGCAGGTCATTCCATATTTATTTATTTATTTTATTTTACAGTTTTTATATACCGCGCTTTTTGGTATCAGCGCGGTTTACAGATAACAAATTTTCGCATTAGAACAATCCTTTGCTTACATTATAACAGGGTCAGTAACTTGGAGATAACATGGGAAACTATATACAAACTATGTACAGAAAGATATATTACCTCTGGCAAATTACAGTTCAAGTTGGGATCATAAATTTGGGTGTGCAGAGAGTCTAGTTCGTGTTCTGTAATGACTATGGAATGTCAGAGGCTGTGTGGGTGATTTGCGAGATAGGGGGAGGAGGTGTAGAGTTAGGGCTAAAAGGTGATGACAGAATAGTAATGTTTAAGGACCTTTCTAAATTGGGAGAGGTCTTTTATTGATCGATATGAGGAGGGAGATTGTTCCAGCAAGTTGGAGCGAATAAGGTAAAGGCCCTGTCTCTGGTTGCTTGGTTACATTTAGTGTACTCCTTTGGTATGACAAGGGTATTAGCGGCTGCAGATCTTCTCAGTCTGTTCGTGGGGGTGTTGATAATAAGTGAGGAGAGGGAAGGTGGGGCTATTTGATTAATTGCTTTAAAGGACAGCAGAAGTGCTTTGTAAGTTATCCTGGCTTGCAGGGTAGCCAGTGAAGCTCTGTTAGTATGGGGGTGATGTGGTCTCTACTGGAGGTACCGCAGAGGATGCGGGCTGCTGAGTTCATCGCCAATTGGAGTGGGTTGAGGGTTGCTCTTGGGTAGCCCATGCAGGATGACGTTAGCGTAGTCAAAATGTGGTGTTACAAGGCTTGGAAGATTGTTCGGAAGTCATTAGGGGCGAGTAGAGGTCTTAAGGGTTTCAGCGTTCTTAATTTGTAGTAAATGGATTTGACGGTCTTATGTGATCTTTGAAGGTAAGTTCTTGATCTCCCAAGTAGCGAATCGATGATTTACATGGTAATTCCGCATCTCTCATCTTCAATGTTGCGGTGTTCTTGAAGTTTATTCGCAGGTTCTGGGTTAGGAGCCAATAGGTGTGATGTTTGCTTTTTCTAGATGCTCCTGTATGCAGGGTAACCATTCTGCTTCTTGATTGTGCTTTTATAGCATCCTCATAGAGTTTTCTCCAGAAGCTTTCTGTTTCGGCTTTGGTTGGTGGTGCTTTTATCATCTTAATGCTCTTTCCCATTTTCCTGTAGAATTGTTTTGAGTTTTCTCTAAATAACCAAAAAGAAAAAGATATCAAAATGAGCTTTCTTCATATTTTCGCAGTTAGAACATAAGAACATAAGATATGCCATACTGGGTCAGACCAAGGTCCATCAAGCCCAGTATCCTGTTTCCAACAGTGGCCAAACTAGGTCATATGTACCTAGCAGTTTCCCCAAAAGACACAGGTTCCGCAATGCTTGTACTGGGTCAAGCATTGATATCCTGGGTCCCTTCTTAATAATGGTTTATGGACCTTTCCTCCAGGAACTTGCCAAACCTTTTTTAAACCCAGCTACACTAACAGCCTTTAGTACATCCTCCGGTAACAAATTCCAGAGTTTGATTACACGTTGAGTGAAGAAATATTTTCTTTTATTAGTTTTAAATAGTTTACCCTGTAGCTTCATTGCATGTCCCCTAGTCTTTCTATATTCTGATAACGTAAACAATCGATCTACGTTTACCCGTTCCACTCCATTCATTAATTTATAGACTTCTATCATATCTCCCCTCAGCCGTCTCTTTTCCAGGTTAAAGAGCCCTAACCTTTTTAGCCTTTCTTCATAGGAGTATCCTTCCATCCCCTTTACCATTTTGGTGGCTCTTCTCTGAACCTTTTTTGCACTTCTGCTGCTACTTTCAATTTATTGTTGCAACATTTAAATTTCAGGTCTTCTGTTAATACAGCATGCTTCAGCTTGATGTCTTGGATCTTCCTTAATACCTTTGATGATCTTAATCCTTTTAGATACCCATCTATCAGGGATAACTCCGTACACTTTTTCTAAGGAGGAACTGTTATGAATTTCTTTTTCTTCTGGCCTTGCACTTTTGTTGGTATTATTCTTGCAGTAATAATTTTAGCTGTACAATAGTATATTCGTTTTATTTTGGTGATGTCAATAAATGTTCTCTTTATACTGGATATGGTGTTGTTCATCTTTATAATCATACTTTTAACCTTAGGTGTTAAATTTAACTTGAGTAATCTTTCCCTTGCCTCGAACCCAGCCTATTCATCATTTGGACTAGGAGTTTGATCTTGAATTCCTCCACCCCTGGGTCTTCCTCCTCCCTTTCTTCCCCCTCTTCATTTGATTGGTTGACCTGCCCTGTAGTTGCCTCACTCTCCTGCAATTCCAGGTTTCCAACTCCATCTTCCCCTCCACCACTGTTTCTGTGTAGTCCTTTCTTCTGGTATTCTCACCAGGTCGCCACCGCCGCCTCCCCTGTATTTCTTAGTTGCTTCAGGACGTTGCCATTCACATACTACTTTGCGTTAATCTGCAAGATTAAAGCTCTGAAATTTGCTTTTGTTGCTTTTTGCAGCTTTCCTTGTGGCAGTTTTTCTCTTTCTTCCAGTCTTTGGTGGATTCTGCTTGTATACCCTCTGGATTTAAATATAGGGTTTGTAGCATAAAAGTAGCAGTTTTGGGGGGGAGGGTGCAGATTAAAAGGGTTTAGCAATTTAGTAGGACTTGCTGATCGGCTAAGCCACGGGGATCCCAATAGTGAGCAGCACTCTCCGGATTATGCCGCTGAATATCCTCGTAAACTGCAGAAAAGACTCCTGGCTAAAATGGAGTGGTCTGTGGAGGTTGCGGGAGTGATCCTAGCAGTAGTAATGTTCAACCACTAACCAGATATCTAACCAGGTAAAGTTGGGCAGGTCAGTGGCTGTCCTAACCTTATTCAGTTAGGGCCTGATTCCATCTAGCCCCGCAGGATCAGAATTGCGAACAAGTCTGTACGTGCAGGCTGGGACTGCGATTCAGTCTCGGCCTGCACTTACTGGCACTGCCCGGCTAACTCAGCCAGAGCTTTTAAATGGAGCCGCAGTGCCATGGCATCATGTTGCCATGGCACCGCAGCTTCATTTAAAAACCGCGATGCCGGCCACCTGCTCAAAATGTTAATTCCCTGCAGGCTGATCCCCAATCTGGCCTCCTAAGGCCAGGGTTGGGTTATGGGGAATTAACACTACCCCCTTTAGCCCCTTCCGCCCCCCGGGGCAGCAAAATTGAAACATCCATTAGAATTGGCCCTGTACGTCCAGGGCCGGCGACCGCCAACTGCCTGCTCACTCTCCGCCTCCCCGTGCCTTCCCTTCTCTGCCCCCATATAACTTCCCCGCACCACCGGCAGGGAAGTTATACAGGGCCAGGAGCCGGCACGAATAGCGAGGATAGTTGTCCGGTTGAGACACCCATGCCCACTATCCGTGCCTCAGAATGACCCCCTTAGTGGCTAAATATAAAGTTAGTGGCTAAGTTGATAGCGAGTGCTCTATCGGGTGAAAGTGGATATTCAGAGTTAGATGCCAGATATGTTCCAATGCTAAATACCCAGCATTAATTGAAGTGGCAATGTCCCGGCACTGTAAAAGAGCTGACTGCAGCCCCGGAATATCAGCCCCCATATTTTTACTCTCAAGGACGAGTATGAATAATAAAAGTAAGTGACTAAAGAAATGGAGAAACTCAACGCTGCTGAAAGAATCAAGTTATCTTAGTCAAAAGAGCACTAGAGAGAACACCTCAGGTTGACAACATGTTGTCTGCCTATGTCGCAGTTTGTATAAATATTATCATTGAATTATGGTAAATTCTACCAACTCATGGAGTTTATAGAGAGGTTATGCCCTTTAAAACTATGGGCCTGATATTCAAAAGGGTTTATGTGGTTAGCAGGATCTGATAACCGCATGAACACCACAGAGCCAGCCCGTGACGCTGGCACAATAGGGATAGTGCTGGTGGAGGTCCGTGGGAGGGGCTGGTGCAGTTCTTGGACAGGGTTGGGCGGTCCCGGCATTTATCCAGTCAGCAGCGATTTCCAGCCCATTAACAGCATAGGTAGTCACATAAAGTTAGGTTACTGCCTTTATGCGGTTTTACTTTATATCGCTGCCGACTGGATAGCAAATGAAGTTGGCAGGGAAGCGGGATATTGAATGCCGATGGATTTCTGGTATTCAGCACTGAATATCTGGCAGCCAGTCACATACAACTGCTGACTACTGCAAGGTGAATATCAGGACCTATAACTATTTCCTCATTTTGAAAATCCGATATTCTTTTATTTGCAAAAAATAAATCAGTTTGTAAAAGATAAAAGCAGTAGAATATGCCACGTATTCTTTAGAGACTGGTACATGTTTGTGGTGGTTAAGTGCCATTGAGTTAATGTTGACTCCTGATGACCCTGTGGATGGTTGTCCATGTTGTAACTATCCCCTGGGTTTTGCACACATGTTTAGGAAATGGAAAACCTCAATCTTGTATTGTATCTTTGACATGAGCCTAACCTGCAATATTAAGATTGTATCAGAATGTGCACTGAGCTCCCTAGATGTGATTTAAGCTCAATATGAAATTTTGCAGATCTGGTACTCTCTACCATATTCAATGTACTAAAGAAATAATTCTGCAATGTGGGTTGTCAAAAGATAAAATCTTATCCAAGCTTTTCTATGTTTATTAGAGTTTGCAGTGGTCAAGCTGCAACTAATAATGCTATAAATTATTTTGCTTTCCCAGACTAGTCTAATTTTTTGAGCAAATATCTTTCTGTAGCTAACAATTTGGCAATGAAAAAAGAAAACCGTGAAGGCCAAGGTCAAAATTTTCTGGTACAAGAGCACTCAAAGAGCAAGGCAATCCCATATAGCTTGCAAAATCTTTCCACCGTTATGAAATATGGAACAACACAACTTCCTGCAGGCCTTAAGAGTCGTATCTGCAGTCGTTTTTGTAGCATAAAATGCTAGTATTAATGGACAATCGCATCATTTTCATATTTAAGTTTGATATTATAATATACCTGTGTTTGGCAATATTACTGCCAATAGAATCCATTAGCTATAGTTTTGGCACAAACCAGTTGCAAGTTACTGTTTAACTACACATTGCGTCTTCATAATCTTTATTACCAAATCACACAGTCTCCAATACTGTACAAAGGCTTCCATTCTTAGCTGTTTGTAAATGTAAGTGTTAGGAGTTCTTCAAGGGTACAAAGCAATCTGTGTTTTTAAGCCACAAGTACGGATTTCTGGGCACCTTTTCTACTGGCTTCAAATCCATATGTTTTTCACTCAAGAGGAGTTGGTACAGAAAGGCCACAACAGCTGAGTGGAAGATACCACCCAGGCCAGGGGAAAGAGTGAAAGAGAGTTTTTTTTGTTTTTACAAATTTTTCACTTCAGGGCAATTTTGTTAATTTAAAGAGGTAGCTGTCGCTGTTTCCCCAATGAAAAACATAGCTGAAAGGTTACTAAAGGTTCAGGTAAATAAAAATACCTAACTGGCTTTTTTCACAGTCAGAAAATAGTCTTGAACTAGTGACCTTTGGGTTAGAAAGCAGGTAACTTGTAGAAGAGCCATCACATCTCCTGGGAGCTGGCTCTAGCCAGCCTGCTTTATTGCTGGTGATCTTCCTTTCTGTTTCCTTATTGGCTCAAAGTTTATCTAGTCTGGAGTTCTATAGAAAATACTAAATGGATTTTTTGCCTATTGACTCTTGCTGTAGAGATTTATTCCAAAGATTTTTCTTCTGCCATGTTCTTGTGCCAGAAATTCAGTGAAACCGTATCTAAGTATACTATCGGAAACATTTACCAAGCCTAATCCAGATCC
Organism: Ichthyophis bannanicus; assembly: GCA_033557465.1. Classification (NCBI taxonomy): domain Eukaryota; kingdom Metazoa; phylum Chordata; class Amphibia; order Gymnophiona; family Ichthyophiidae; genus Ichthyophis; species Ichthyophis bannanicus. The sequence continues at coordinate 57,006,216 of CM066041.1, read as the reverse complement.
TCACTGATCATCTCTAAGTGGACAACCAGGATCTGGATTAGGTTTGGTAAATGTCTCTGATAGCATACTTAGACATGATTTCACTGAATTTCTGCAAAAAAACATGGCAAAAAAATATCTTTACAACAGGAGTCAAGTTTAGAAGGCAAGAAATCCAGTTAGCATTTTTGATAGAAGATCCTCAGCAGAGTTAAGAGCAGTCTGACTAGAAACAGCCCTCATTGAAACATGATGACGTTTCTGCAAGAAAAGCTGCCTTACAGCCCCAGCATTACCAGTTTAAAGCCGACCCGTGGTGAAATTGAGGGGGGGGAAACGAATTTCAGTTTTTTTCAGTGTTACATTTAAAACCCTATGAAATAAAAAATTCTGTTTTCCCATGTTTGAAATGAATGCACATTCTTACCCAGCATCCTGTCTGACAATGGCCAGCCTAGGTCACGAAAGTACCTGGTAGATCCCAAAAGGAAAACATCTCCCTTTTGCTCACTCCCAGAAGAAAGAGATGGCAATCCCCAACTCTATCTGGTTCATAACAGTTACTAGGTTTGGACAATTTTCTGGAGAAAAAAAGCCTATTTTGATTCTCCTAATTTTAATCTAGGGTCTCCTTTTTTATTGTCCCTGGATGTTGGTCTTCTAGATTAAAAATATGGACACCTTTCATTATGTCCAGATCAACTCTTACCAAGAGGTTTGCCCAGAGCTAATGGAATCTCCTTTCCAGTAATAGTTCAAGGAGGTTTCTATCAGGTACCCAAGGTATTTCCTTATCCCTGGAGGGTTTATAATCCAAGTTTGTACCTGAGTTAGTGTAGAGTTAAGTGACTTACCCAAGGCCACAAAGAGGGGAAGTGGGATTTGAATCCTGGTCTCTGTTTACCTGGCTGTTGCTCTAGCCACTAGGTTACTTCCAGCCTTGCACACAAAAGGCATTAAATCAAATATAATAAATCTGAACCTAGCAGGGCAGACGTGATTAGAGATTGTTTCAGATCCCTTCAGACTTTAGAGAACCCACAGATGGGGGGTGAGACTAAGGCAGGCCCAGAGGCCTTGAATCGGGGTCGTACCAAGGACTGCGCAAGCAGTGTGGTCGCACAGAGCACCGCCACAGAAAGGGGTGCTGATAACCTCACTGGGCTTCAAGCAGGGGCGGCTCAAGGCAATCTGCTGCCTGAGGCGAAGGATGAGATGGCACCCCCCTCCCCTCTTGAGGGGGGCAGGGCTTTCTCAAAACTCCAATCAGGGACTGAACCAAACCAAAAAGCCAATTAGATTATATGGAGGAAATGCAAGACATTTGTACACCGAGGAACTAAAAGAGAGCAAGAACCACAGCACAGTTTATAAAACTAAATTATAACTCTTTTTTATTTTGTTATAAACTGCATTATGGTTCTTGCTTTTTCTTTTTCAACATATATTTTGCATCCACAGAACCCCCTTCAACAGTGGGTGCAGAGCACAACCAGGAAATTCACCCACAGAATTCAATATCTTAAAAAAAAAAAAATCATCTGATTCTGATCATCTCACAAAAAGCAACAACAAACAGTCTCCAGTACCATTCATATGGTGAACTAATACAAAACCCAAAACAAAGACACTGAGTATCTATAGAGCAAATCCACCATATCATACCATACCATATCAGCACCAACTTCCAAAACTCACTTAAGGAACCCACCAAAAAAAGTGTCACTATAAATACTACAGTGGGCCCTGGAACATCCATACACCCATTTGAAAAGCTGAACATGTCAAATTACTACAGTACAGTATAGATCTTTATGTACAAACTCCATGTTAACAGAACACCTGGGCTCAGTCACACACGTAGAAAACAGACCCTTACCAAGTACAGAATAAGTAACCACAATCTAAAGTAAAAAAAAAAAAATGTAGACAAAATTTAAACTGAAACCCCAAGAAGCCAGACTCCTCAAGCAGTGCAACATCAGCTAAATAAGAGATGCAGCCCCCCCCCCCATACTGTGTAAAATATAAAGATAGCACAAAGTCCAATTGCTAAAATGGAATAAAATTATTTTTCTACCTTTGTTGTCTGACCATTTTATTCTCTGATCATGCTGGTCCACATCTGAGGTTTTTGCTTTCCTGTCTTCTCTTAGCTCTCTTTCTCTGGTCTACGTATGGTCCATCTGCCATTTCTTATCTCTTCTTTTGTTTTCTTCACTTCCTTCCATCAGCCTATTTCCAGTCCTGGTAACCCTTCCCAGTATCAGTCCTCTTTCCAGTCCTCCCCTCCTCGTACTTTCCGATGTCTACAGCCTTGCATTCCCAAGACTGCCTCTGGTGTCCATTCCCTTCCATTCCCCCTCCTTCCCCATTATCTAGCCCCTTCTAGTCCAAATACCATTGCAGGTATCAGCTCACTTCCACTCCCAGTGCCACTCCCCCCCATCAGCTCCCTTCCAGTCACCTCACCCTCTGTCCATCCCCTTGCAATGCCATCCCCACATGTCAGCTCCCTTCCAGCTTCCTCCCCATTACCCAGCCCCTACCAGTCCCATCCCCAAGTATCAGCTCCCTTCCAGTCCCCCTTCAGTACCATCCCCAGGTGTCACCACACTTCCAGACCCCTCCTTCCCCCCCGTGTCAGCTTCCTTCCTGTCCCCTCCTTCCCCTGGCAAACCATCTCAGCATCCGTTCCCTTCCAATCCCATTCTGCTATCCCCCTGCATCAGCCCATTTGTAGCCTTAGCCCCCAGTTTTCTTTCTGGGCCAGCAGCTTTCTGCTCCCCAATCCCCCCCATCAGCCCACTTCCAGTGTTAGCCCCCAGTCTTCTATTGCCAGCATCTCTCTCCTCCCCCCCCCATCAGCCCATTTCCAGTCTCAGTCTTTCACCCCATCAGCCCATTACCAGTCCTTGCTCATTTCCAGTGCTAGCCCCCATCATCCCATTTCCAGTGCTAGCCCCCCATCAGCCCATTACCAGTCTTACTCCTCTAATAAGTCCATTTCCAGTTCTAGCCCCCCAGTCTACTTATTTCCAGTCCTAGCATCCCAGTCTACCCATTTACAGTATTAACCCCTCTAATCATCTCATTTCCAGTCCTAGCCTCCCTTGAGCACATTTCCAGTTCTAGCCCCCTCCCATCAGCCCATCACCAGTGCTAACCCTTTCATAAACCCACTACCAATCCTAATCCTCCTGATCAGCCCATTATCAGTCCTACCCCCCCCCCCCAATCAGACCATTTCTGGGGCTACCCCCCTCCCAGCCCAGGCCTGCCCTGCCCTGCTCAGCTCATTACCAGTCAAGCCCCCCCCCCCCCCCCATGGAAGAGCCCTGCATTTCCTAATCGGCGCCCCGGCTCATCTTTGCAGAGCCATGGGAAGGAAAAGCATTTCTCTTCTTTCCCGCAGCTCTGTTAAAGTTGAGCCCGCCGGCGCTGTGACAGGAAATGTCTAGATTACCCTCAGTATGGGCGGGTTCAATTTTAACAGAGCCGTGGGAAAGAAGAGAAACGCTTTTCCTTCCCACGGCTCTGCAAAGATGAGCCGGGGTGCCAGCAAGGCTCGTCCGGGGCAGCGGGAAGGGGGGGGGCGTGAGGCTGCTGATTCTGCCACTGCCAAGAAGCAGCAGCAGCTTGTCCTGCAGTTTTTGTTGTGTTTTTTTTTTTTTTTTTTTGAAATTTTGAAGGCCAAGTGAGGCGGTCTTTTTGGGGGCATTTTTTGCCGCCTCCAAAAAGTTGCCGCCTGAGGCCACTGCCTCACTTGGCCTCATTATAGAGCCGCCCCTGGCTTCAAGGAAGCAAGTGGTTCGTTAGTTGCACAGGGCACATTTCTAACTTGGTACAGTCCTGCCTTGAATTTTTCAATTTTGGCAGCAGTGTAAGGAGCAGCAGCATAGGAACCTGGGTTTAGGGCTGGCTGCTTTTGATGAAAATGAAACAAGGAACAAACAATATTTCATTTATTTATTTTTCTTTCATTTCATTTTGTAAATGGAGTGAACAGAAACAGGAATTTCATACAAAAGCACATCCTTTAACATGGAGAGGATCTGTTTTATTAAGGTTTTTCTCCCATTTTGCATCTAGGAAAAAAGGCCTTGATGAATCTGGTCAATGATGTGTGACTTATAGAGGTGAAAGAGTGAAGGGAGAGATTTGAAGGAAGAAGATGGTGCTATAACTTTCCATTATCATGGAGGAAGCTTCAATAGGGGGGACAGTGGCATTTCTGGTCAAATGAGGAAATTATGCATTATGGGGGCACATTTGTGAGCTTGCTTTTGGTTTGTTTGGACACTAAAAAGGTTAGTGTGCACAGATCTCTTGTACACGTATTGTATGTATCAATGCAGGCCTAAAAAAAACCAAATAGGTTAAATGAACGCAGCTATGATGGAAAATTGTGAAAACCTTTTTATAAAAAGGCACAAATTGATCATTTTTGTAGCTGTGCGTACCCCAATATTTACCAACTATAGAGAATCAGCCATTAATCTTGCTCAGACTTGCCTGACAGACGTTTATTAGTGCAAGAATATTCTTAAACTGTGCTATTATCAAAATACTAATGAAATTATCTGTGCTCTGAAGTTATTTTTGTCTCCAGTAAAATTATAATTTTCTCAAACTCAGACACATGGAGTTTGCAAAGGATGTTTCTCCTTGTGGATCAATGACGATGACATGACTCGGGCAGAAGGGAGCTTTTGAATGGACTTCAGAGACCACAGAATTAAGAATAATGAAATGGCCCTGCCAGGTTTGGCCATGCAAATGAGAGAGGCATATGGGCCACGGACTGGTTGCTGACAAACTTTGAGAAGCCCCTTATTTGCTGGATGTCCCCCTGCTATTCATCACACTTTGCTGCCTAGTGGCAGCTCATGTCATTGTAAGCTTTTAATAGCTGCACATGCCAAGATGTTCTGGAAAGTGGCAGCTGGAGAGAGCAAAGGTCACAAAGGACTAAACTGATTCCAAGGTGAATTGTGATAGATGATTAAATTGGTTGCAATGCAGAATTTTACAGGCGAAAATCACTTCCATGATCCCTTGTACACGTATTGTATGTATCAATGCAGGCCTAAAAAAAACCCAAATAGGTTAAATGAACGCAGCTACAGGGTAAACTATTTAAGACTAATAAAAGTAAATATTTTTTCACTCAACGTGTAATCAAACTCTGGAATTTGTTACCGGAGGATGTAGTAAAGGCTGTTAGTGTAGCTGGGTTTAAAAAAGGTTTGGCAAGTTCCTGGAGGAAAGGTCCATAAACCATTATTAAGAAGGGACCCAGGATATCAATGCTTGACCTAGTACATTGCAGAACCTGTATCTTTTGGGGAAACTGCTAGGTACGTATGACCTAGATTGGCCACTGTTGGAAACAGGATACTGGGCTTGATGGACCTTGGTCTGACCCAGTATGGCATATCTTATGTTCTTATGTTCTTGTGACACTGAGACAAGAAACATTAGATGCTGAGTACAAACAAAAATCATGGGCAAAACATATTTAGCTCAGGTAAACTAATGCAATATGTTGACATCATTGTGCAATTGAACATGCTAAACTCTCAAAATTTTATTTCATGTTTCTCCAAATACTTACGTGATACAGTCAATTTGAAATTATATTTGTGTTCAGCTTAAAGTTGTCTATCATCATCACCAAATATTTTTCAGGAAGCAAAACCTTTGAGCAAATTTGTTGTCTAGTGAATTCATTACCGGAGGATACGAGCTGTTAGGGTAGCTGGGTTTATAGAAGGTTTGGATAAGTTCCTGAAGGAAAGGACCATAAACCATTTTTAAAGAGGACCCAGGAAATCCACTGCTTGCCCCAGGACGAGCATTGTGGAACCTGTGAACCTTTTTGGGAACCTGCCAGATTCTTGTGACCTGAATTGGTCACTGTTGGAAACAGGATACTGGGCTTGATGGGCCTTGGTTTGATCCAGTATGGCATATCTTATGTTCATTTAGCACTCAAATATGTGAGTCACAGTGCAGAAATTGGCCTGCGCTCTCATGCCCCAACATTAACAGTTACCATGGGCCACAGCAGACAGTTGCTGTGTGCCAAAACTCATGCTAACTGCATAGCACATTTTAGTAAAAGGGCCCCATTGAGTATTCATTTAGAAACTTGGCCCTAGTAAACTTTCAGAGGCCAATTGAGGAGCTGAACTCTGTTAAGAGCATAAATAATTTAAATATCAGTTTTTCCATATATTTGTTTACATTGTAAAGAAATTATTTAAAAAAATATAATCAGTGCCATGATCCTGTCTCGGGACCGTTCTGGAGAAAATCGTACATTAGTCAAGACAATCCTAGATAAGTTACTTTTAAGAATATTTTCATTGTGTAAACATCTTCATTTGAAAACAATAAATGAAGCAAGTAACATTCAGTCCAGCTGAGCAAATACTGACTAGCTGAAATGTTCCCAGATGCTTGTATTGTGGTTTGCGTCCTCACCTTGAGTAAGGAGAAATATAGAGCTCGATATCCATAGAGCAGCAGCTGCTGTTTGGAAATTGGTATTGACCACTGTTCTCTGGTGATATTCAGCAGCACGATATGCATAGTGCTCCTGAAGATCCTTCCAGACCATCTTGGCACTTTCCGGATCGTGACAGAATAGTATGGGACAGCGCAACGGGCTGAGAAAGAAATTGCCCAGGTTACAGCAATATTCAGCACACTAGCCAGATAGCAAAAAAGCTCTCCTGAAGCTTTTCCAATTCCCTTTTTTTAAATTTATAACAATTTTCACAACAAATATAGAAATATACATTCCTTATTGAAAAAACACCTTAAACGGTAGGTCATTAAACACAATAAACGATTAAAAAAGTAAACAATGCAGGGGGATTGGAGGGTGTGGGGGGGGGGGTAAGCAAAACGTTCTTAGAGTCCTTCTTGCTACTAGCTGATGTGGTAGCGAGGGGGGGGGAAGAGAGGGGGGAAAACGAAAAGGGGAAAAAAAAGACGACGTTTTGTTGGATTATTATTAGATGTTTGCACTTTTCGCATTGTTACCTTCTGCTACTATATTATGCATATAGCCAATGAGACCTTTGTTTGCTTTGTGTTTACTTGCTGTCTTTTAATAAAAAAAAAAAAAAGTAAACAATGCAAATCATCCCAGGAAACGAAGTTCAAAATAAAATGTAGGAGGAGGAAAGGGAAAAAAATCAGATATAAAGAAAACCCCCCAATAAGATAAGCTGATGGTATAAGAACTTGCGTTCATTTTTTTCACCAACGCCATTGAGAGAGAAAAAGAAACAGGAGAATTCCACTTCTTAGGTTCCATCCCCAATATAAAATTTTTGACCCAATTTGGGTAACCCCCCCGGCCCCCTCCCCCCCTGTAGTGAGCTCTTTCAAGCTTAACAATATATTTTGCCAGAAACTTTGGAAAAAAACCCTCAGCTCTCATATCCAATAGCATTTGACCCAAGGCCAGAAAGGCTTTAAATCTATCCTGAGTTTCTTTGGAAAAATCAGAATAGACTCTCACCTTGGCCAAAAAACGAAACATTTTTACAAAGAAAAAGGTTTGTAATGCCTAGTTCTATGAGGCTCCAACACAAAAGTCTCAAACTAGCTATTGACATTTGTCAGACAAGTGAAGTCTCCAACAAAGTTGTAACATCCAAGGAATCCAATTCCAGAGTCTCTTACCGCTCCCCCCCCCCTGCTTTCGCAGTGAGGAAAGATAGGAGGCCTGAACTTTCATCAAGATATTCCAGAACTTCCAAGAAATACTTTAACATATCAAGGGGCTTAATTAACACAGAGTGAGGAAAATTTATAAAACCCACATGTCTATCTCCTGACAGACCCTCCAGAACTGCATTCAAGCAACATAATTTCATCGGTAAAGACTCTCCATGAAGTTTCTTCTCCTGATCCTTGAGAGCTGTATCATACTCAGTGAGGGGGGTATAGGCTTAAGCTGCAACTGGGTGGGGAGGGGCAGGCAAGGCAATCCTGGCTATAGTTTGTGGTTCTACATTCTCTCCCTACTCTCTTCCAAATTCACAACACTCTGGTTGTGAGGCAGCCAGACTCTCTTCAGTCTCCAATTGTTCTGATTCATAAATGGATAATGGGGCTCAATATGGCTGTTATCTGGGATATTACGGTCACTCGCCTCTCTATCAGGATATTCAGCGCCACTTGCAATCTGGAGAGTGACGCTGAATATCCAAAATATTTTTAAGTGCAGCAACTAGCAGGTTTAAAAACCCAAAACAAAACCCCACAACTGTGATGTTTCAATATTGACTCTATAAAGTATAGATAACAGGGACTTGCGCAGGGCAAAAAATATTTTGTTCATTTGTGGTTTGTTTGGGCTTCGTTCCTGATCTTCTGACATTTTTTCCATGTGCTTCGTGCATTCATTTTAATAAAAAATTTTAAACACATGTTAAAACATTTTTTAATGTGCTGTCAACCACTTAAGATTTTAATTCATAGGTTAACGTCCTGAATCTATTAAGCATGCGCTTAATTTTTTAAGGCACGCACTTTGCAAGGTTTGTTCAGGAATTAAAGCCCAGAGTGTTGCCACTGGAGACAGTCAGAGTAGAGAGCTGCAGTAACTTATACAAAGATAAGTGAGCGTAGGCTTTCAGCCAGGCTATGCTTGACATCCATCCACCTAACAGCTGGACCTAACATATACACGTTTGGCTGAATACAAACTGCTAGGTAGTTATGACCTAGATTGGCCACTGTTGGAAACAGGATACTGGGCTTGATAGACCTTGGTCTGGCCCAGTGTGGCATATCTTATATTCTTATGTACATGACATGTTAGGGTACATAGAAGTGATAGCTATATAACTTCAGAACAATTGAAATCCATTTTGAAGCTTTTTTTCTTACATCCTATAACTTGCATCATATTCTTTTTTCCCTGAAATAATCTGTATTTGCAAGCCGTCTATTCTAAATGAAAGTTGTAATTACAGCACGTCATGCTCGCTGGATTGCTTTCCAGATGGAACGGCTGAAAGCATTTTATAGAATAAACGAAGCTTCAGAGTTGAGTAGCTTTATTGGTCCATGGCCTTAGGGCAGAGGTAAGGAATTCTGGTTCTTGAGTGCCAGGAGCTAGTCTGGGTTTCAGATATTAGCAGTAAATACTCAGGAGATGTTTGTGTATACAATGGAGACAGTGCGTGCAAAGGCATTTTATTCATATTCACCGTGGATATCTTGAAAATCTAACTGACCCGAGGACTGGCGTTGCCTGTTCCTGCACTGGAGGTGATCAATTGTACTTGGCGTGATGCACAGCAGAAGTGAAACCTACTTGTTAATCTTTGGATTGTAAGGGAAATACTTCTTGGACCTGAATGTAACTCGCCCTTTCGTAACTTTTGAAAAGGCGTGAACTAAATCTAAAAAATAATTATTACCTAATAAAATCATCAGGTTTAATTTAGTATGGAACCAGCATAAGAACATAAGAACATAAGATATGCCATACTGGGTCAGACCAAGGTCCATCAAGCCCAGTATTCTGTTTCCAGCAGTGGCCAATCTAGGTCATATGTACCTAGCAGTTTCCCCAAGGGACACAGGTTCCACAATGCTTGCACTGGGTCAAGCATTGATATCTTCGGTCACTTCTTAATAATGGTTTATAGACCTTTCCTCCAGGAACTTGTCCAAACCTTTTTTAAACCCAGCTACACTAACAGCCTTTACTACATCCTCCGGTAACAAATTCCAGAGTTTGATTACACGTTGAGTGAAAAAATATTTTCTTTTATTAGTCTTAAATAGTTTACCCTGTAGCTTCATTGCATGTCCCCCTAGTCTTTCTATATTCTGATAACGTAAACAATCGATCTACGTTTACCCGTTCCACTCCGTTCATTAATTTATAGACTTCTATCATATCTCCCCTCAGCCGTCTCTTTTCCAGGTGAAAGAGCCCTAACCTTTTTAGCCTTTCTTCATAGGAGTATCCTTCCATCCCCTTTACCATTTTGGTGGCTCTTCTCTGAACCTTTTCTAAAATCGCTATATCCTTTTTAAGATACGGCGACCAGAATTGCACACAATATTCAAGGTGCGGTCTCACCATGGAACGATATAGAGGCATTATAATATCTTTTTTTATTTTCCATTCCTTTCCTTATCATACCTAGCATTCTATTTGCTCTCTTGGCCACCGCTGCACACTGGGCCAAGGGTTTTAACATGGTATCCACAATGACGCCTAAATCTTTTTCCTGGGTGGTGGTTCCTAATGTGGAACCTTGCATCGTGTAACCATAGTTTGGGTTGTTCTTCCCTAGGTGCATAACCTTGCACTTGTCCACATTAAATTTCATCTGCCATTTTGATGCCCAGTCTTCCAATTTATCAAGATCCTCTTGCAATTTTTCACAATCCTCTTGGGTTTTAACAACTTTAAATAGTTTTGTGTCATCTGCAAATTTGATAACCTCACTCGTTATTCCACTTTCCAGGTCATTTATGAATGTGTCAAAAAGCAGCGGACCCAGCAGAGATCCCTGGGGTACACCACTATTCACCTTTCTCCATTGGGAAAATTGGCCATTTAGCCCTACCCTCTGCTTTCTATCTTTTAACCAGTTCCTGATCCACAATAGTACACTGCCTCCTATCCCATGACTCTTTAGTTTTGCCAAAAGTCTCTGATGAGGGACCTTGTCAAAGGCTTTCTGAAAGTCCAGATACACAATATCAACTGACTCACCTTTGTCCACCTGACTATTCACTCCTTCAAAAAAACATAACAGATTAGTAAGACAAGATCTTCCTTGTCTAAAGCCATGTTGGCTGTCTCCCATTAGGTCATGACTATCTACATGCTGAGTAATTTTATTCTTTATGATGGTTTCTACCATTTTTCCCGGTACTGATGTCAGGCTCACCGGTCTGTAGTTTCCCGGATCACCCCTGGAACCTTTTTTAAAAATTGGTGTTACATTGGCGATCCTCCAATCTTCAGGTATTAGAGATGATCTTAATGATAGTTCACAGATTACTAATAGCAGGTCTGCAATCTCGTATTTCAGTTCTTTCAACACCCTTGGATGTATACCATCCGGCCCAGGTGATTTGCTACTCTTCAGTTTATTTAATAGTTGTAATACATCTTCCCGATGTATCAATATTTCCTTCAATTCTTCCGCACCTTTAAATACCACTTCAGTCATGGGTAACATCCCTCCATCTTCCTCAGTAAAGACTGAAGCAAAGAATTCATTCAGTCTCTCCGCTATCGCCTTGTCACCTCTTAGTGCTCCTTTAACCCCTTTATCATCTAATGGACCAACTGACTCTCTCACAGGTTTTTTGCTACGAATGTACTTGAAAAGGTCTTTACTTCACGTTTTTGCTTCTGCAGCAAGCTTCTTCTCAAATTCTCCCTTTGCCTGCCTTATCAATGCCTTGCATTTGACTTGCCAGTGCTTGTGCTGTTTCCAGGTTTCGTCGTTTGGCTCTTTTTTCCATTTCCTGAAAGATGCTTTTTTGGCAACAACAGCCTCTCTGACCTCACCTTTAAACCATGCTGGCAGTTTTTTGGGCTATATATTGACAGATATATTGACATATATTGACAGATATGTAAATTAACTACAGATGGGCAAGCATGTTTCCTAGTGTGGTCGACTCATGGACTGAGATTTTTCAAGCCATAGAATCCAAACTGGCATGATCTGTGTTGCCCAAATCCCGCGGTGTGCTGTGCCAACATGAGATGAAATAATGCCGCTAAAGGAGGTCCCCTTTGGTCTCTGCACCTTTATACTTGAAATCATCTGCATCAGTTCAGTGATTTTCATGGAGTCCTCTTCATTTTACCTGTCTGTGGGGGAGGGGAGGGGATGAGGACACAAGAGCTTTTCGAAATAGATTTTGCGGAGCTGACTGATTATACCAGCCCATTTGCTCTATTGCATTTTTTTTTATTAAATGGGTTCTGCTGAGGAAAGTTAAGATCTGGCAGTTTGATTTAGTTTAAAGTTGGAACTGCTCAGATTTAGCACCTAATTTCATCTTGTAAAATATTCTCCTGAATAATGAACTGAAAGACCTGACACAATCTTTTGCAGTAATAAGAATGGTTTTTCTACAAGCCATATTTCTCAGGCCGTTGATGCCGCAAGCTTTTCAGGGACATCTTAATTGAACATCGATCTTTTGAGATTTTTATGTAGATTTTAAACAGTTGCTCAGCACATGTGTAAAAGACTGAAGTTGTAGTACTTTTGGTACAAATAATAACATGAAGTAAGCACAATTCGAGTTTGTAAGACAGTAAAATTGTTTTAGAATAGAAAAGGCTCCATTTTGTCAGTGGTATTTACGTTTCAACGCGTCGCAATGACATAACGTTTCATGCATAAACATGGAACGGCCTTCAAACTGCGACAACATGACAATTTGTTATAACTTAGGTCTGATGAACAATTTGCAGATGAAATCATAAATCAGCATAGATAAAACAGGAAAGAATATAAGGTAGAAAATAGGGGAGAGGCAATTGAGGATAAACGTAGTTGCCATGATCCATCAAAGGCCACTAATTACAATCAGATTTGGTTTTCATGGTAGCTGTATATTTATTTATTAATTCAATAACATGTATTCAAAGCAATATACAGATAAATTAAATTGAGGAAAGACTTGGCAAGTTCATGGTGCCGCAAATGAAAAACCTGCTCTGTTCTCAATATCTTGCCCATGTGAGCTCTGCATGAAGAGCGTGAACTCTGCATCTCGCTACGACTTCGACTAATCATTTTTATAGCCCCACAAGGTATATGCAACGCTATAGATATAGATGTAAGACACAGTCCCTGCTCATCAGAGCTTACAATCTAATCTAGACAGACAACTCAACCACTGGGGATTAAGATACGTCTAGAGAAATGTACCTACCCCTGTGCAAGCAGCACAGCCACATAGGGTTCAAAAGGATTAGGGGTGCATGTCGGGCTGCTGGCCCTCACCTACTCACCCCCTCCGTGTTGCCCTGTCGCCACTGGCACTTTTTTGTTTTCTTGGAGGCAGCGGCGGCGGCAACAGCAGTGAGGCGTTTGTAGGCAGATCAGGTTCCTCCTTCCCTTCTCTGATGTAGGTTGTGTCATAGGAGGGAGGGACCAGGCCAGCCATTCAAATGCGGGTCTTTGCAACTCTACATTTGAATGGCTGGCCTGGTCCCTCTCTCCTCTGACACGACCTACATCAGAGAAGGGAAGGAGGGACCCGACCTGCCTACAAACGCGGGTCTGCCTTGCTGCTGCTGCTGCTGCCGCCGCTGTCACCGACAAAACAAAAAAGTGGTGGCAGCAGCAGGGCAACGTGGGGGGGGGGGGGGGAGGCACACCAGATGGGGAAATAGCACAGGGTGCAATTATGGCTGGGAAGGGCCCTGATGGTAGGTACCCTAAACACAAAGCCACAGATATTTGTTACTTTTTTATTTTTTTTGCTGTAGTTTACAGTTTTTATGAACAATTTGTTCATTTTCGTATTTTTCTAGTACCTATTTTGGTTGAAACTGGCAGGTCGTAATTTATGTCCAGCTGTTAACATACCATACAGATGTATGATATTTGATAGTGGCGAGTGAAGAGAGTCTAATATGGATCAGAGACAGAAGACAAAGGCAGCAAAAATAGAAGCAAGACCCAGACTATACTGCAAATCTGACTTATAAGTTATGGGCTGATTCCATAATTCAGTCTGTATCACTGCATGATATGATACAGAAGACTCAAGGTTGAGCATCCTGTCCAGAAAAGCCAATGGAACTTGAAAGTACTTTAGAAACTCTCAAGTGACCCCTGTCAGTCGAAGTGATGCGAAAGTTTGGGAGCAAAATTTGCAGCTATCGTGCATTCTTGCAACAATTAACACATAACTGAAAAGACTGTGCTGTAGCTCTTGGGCGTATGCCAAGGGTCTTCCCATACAGTGAACACAGAGAAAAAACACTTCCTTGTTTTCCCAGACAGACCAATGGGGAATAGCTCCTCATTAGGCAGAGACAGAGAAAATGCATGCTCATTTCCAATAAAGGCTGGCGTAGCGGGAAGGCCTGCCAGTATTTTCTGTCTTCAGCAGGACAGCTCTGGCTAGGATAGCTAGGATAGCCAGGATTGTTCTTTCTGATGACTGATAGTTTGACTGCAGGCAGCATCCTGGGTGAAGGCCAAGGATACCCGGTTGCAGGATATCTGCAAGGCAGCTGCCTGGACATCCCACCATTTATGAGACATTACTGGTTGGACGTGCAGGCACATAGCCAGGTGATGTTTGGTGCAACAGTATTGCAGCCAACCCTGCACTCCTCCCACCAGTAAGGTTCAGTGGTCTTGTATGTCTCCATTTCTCTGGACTGGGATTGGAGCTTAATTTGTAGACAAAAAAAGAAGTGGAGCTGCGGGCCAGAAGTGACCTGGGGGGGGCCCAGGTCCAGAAGTGTATGCATGCTTTTGTTTACAGCATTAGTGAATAAACTATCTGCTTAGGCTAGGCCTGCTATTTAGCAGGTCTAAACTAACATGTAACTTCCCTGAATAGTGGCTGACTATTGTCACTGTCTGGATAATTTTCTGGCATACCCTTGCTCCTCTCCTATCATGGCCTCAAATATACAGATAATTTTGGCCTAAATGGCCATATGTGATCTGTATATTTTTTGAAAAGACATAGGTTAATTATGCATTTTCTAGCAAACGCATAATTGCCTTTGAGTGGGGCATATTTATTCATTTGTCTGATAGGGTATAATTATTCATTCATGTGGAGCACTCCCAGATTCACCAATAGAACTCTCCCAACAATGGATGCAGAGCAGAACTGGGGGGTTTCAACATACAAAAAAAGATTTCATTCAAATTCTGGTCTCAAATCAGTGACAATAACACCAACTCCCTCTACTGTCAAATACCGTTAATCGTAAAACAAAACCCTGCAAATGGACAACCAACACCAGCACCAATTCTAAGGAATCAGTCCTACCTGTGAAAAATCAACAGTGCAAATATTCTTGAACATCAGTAACCTCTGGCTGGAAAAAGAGAATAAGCCAAATTACTATAGAACCAACATGTTAACGGAATCCCTTACCTAGCTTAAACATGGAAAAAACAGACCATTATCTAGTAAATAATAAACTACAAATTAAAAAAAATACAGGCACAAATTCAAATGCAAAACCTCTAAAACAGATACTGAAGAAAGAGATATAGAAGTGCATTTCCTTTTCCATTGAACTCTAAGAAATGTACATTTTCAAAACTGGCTATTTCATTTCCTTAAAGACTGCCACTCTTTTGTACCTTGGTTGTCTGATCATTTTATTATTCTAGTTAGTTGGTCCTGGTCTCTTTTCCACTTCCTCTTGTTGGTTTTCTTCTAAGTCCTTTTCCAGGATCTAATTTCCATTTTCTGTTTCTTCACACTGCCTGTCTTCGCCCTTTCCTTCCATACATCTCTCTCCAACACTGATCGTTCGGTTTTATCTCTTTCTCCATTTCTCTCATCTGTCTTTTACCCTAACTATAGATTCATTCCATTCCTCCCTCTCCCTCCTTCAATCTTCAGCCTTCCTCTTTTTACCTTTCACCTTTTTACCAGCTTTCCATTTCCTAACCTTAGTTCCCTAGTCCTTCCATTCCTCACCTATGTCCCCATCTTTCACCCACTTTCTAGTCTCCCATTTCCACCCTCTGTATGCATCCCCTCCCCAGCCTCATCTACCATCTTCTGCCTCTCATCCCGTAATCAGCCCCAGCTCCTTCCCCAGCACATTATAACATTTACAAAATTCGCCCCTTCCTTTCTGATAGCACTGCTAGAACACTTGTCCACTCTTTAATTACTTCCCGTCTTGACTATTGCAACTTCCTTCTTGCAGATCTCCCTCTTGAGTTGTCTTTCTCCTCTTCAATCTGTTCAAAACTCTGCTGCACATCTAAACTTTTGCGAGTCTCATTTTTCTCATATAACCCCTCTTCTCAAATCACTTCATTAGCTTCCCTTCTGTTTTCCGTATCCAATTCAGATGCCTTCAAGTGCATTCATTCTGCTGCTTCTTACTATCTCTCCTCTCCCTCTACACCCCTCCTCGTGAACTTCACTCTACTGGCTTGCTCCTTTCCTTACCCTTTTCTTCCAGATTTTGATCCTTTCACCTCGCTGCTCCTTATGCCTGGAACAAACTCCCTGAGTCTGTACAACAGGCTCCATCTATATCCCTGAAATGCTCACCTCTTTGAGGCTGCTTTTGGATCCTGATCCCTTGTTCCTTGTGTCTCCTTACCCTTCCCTAGTCTATCCCCTTTATAACTTTGTCTTGTTTGTCTTAATTAGATTGTAAGCTCTAATGAGTAGGGGCTGTGTTTATCTGTGTTTCTACAGCACCGCATATGCTAAGTAGCACTTAATACATGTTTAATAATAATAATAATAATCCTCTCTCCACCTCCAGGCCCTTTCTTATGTCTTAACCCCTATCCAGGTTTCCATTTCCACTTTTACCACCCCCATTTCTACTCTCTCTCACCCACCTTATAACTCTGTCCTTTTCAACCACCCCCAATCCTTCCCCATACCCTCCAAGGCCCTTCAGACATTTGCCCCCCCCCCCATATTTCTGCACTTTGTCTCATAGCCCTATTCATACCCCTCACCCAGTCATCTTGTCCCCACTGTTGTCCTAATCTCTGATCAATTTCTTAGTCTCCACTATAACTCCAGGCAACCCAAGTCCCCATTTTCACTCTACTCAATCCCCGAGTCTTCACTCTCAATCCCATCCAAGACCGGAGTCCCCGCTTACACGCCCAGTACTCAGCCTATGTTACTCTTTCTTCTGTTTTTCACCCAGTCTTGGATTCTCTACCTAAGCCCAAGTCGGTGCTCTCTCACCTCCCCATGTCCCCAATGCCCACTGATATACCTCCACCACTAATACTTATTAACTCTTCCTTTCCTCCTCCTTACCCCAGTATATCCAGCTCTCTCAACCTTCCCCTGTTATGACTTTGCTTCTTCCCCAGCCTCCACCATATCTGACCTCTTCTGTCTTCTCACTCCGCCAGATCTCCTTCTTTTTCACACCCTGACCCCAGCATTTATCAATACTAGCACCCTTTCAGTATCAGGACCCCAGCCCAAAAATTAGCCCCTTTACAGTCCGTGCCCTTCCAGCATCAGCCCATTTCCATTCCCAGCCCACACCTCAGGCCCAGCATCAGCCCATTTCCAGTTCCAGTCCTCCTCCCCCCCCCTTCCAGCCCAGTATCCAGCAGTTTCCATTCTCAGTCATTCTCCAACCCCTATATCTGCTCATTTCCAGTCTCTCTCTTCCCCTCCCCCCACCCCAGCCCCAGTATCAGTGCATTTCTAGTCACAGTCCCCCTCCCAACATTGACACTCTTCCAGTCCCATCTCATCACTTGCAGCCAGCTGCCTCCCAGCCTGTTCTAAGTCAGTATAGCCTCGGGAGCAGTTTTGTTTGCCTCTTGGCTGTGCTCTACTGAAGCAGCCTGGACATGGCATTTACAGTAAAGCAAAATCAGCACTTCCTGCATTACTGAGTGCCGCAGTCAGGCTGCCCTACTATAGCAGAACAATGGGAGCAAATGAAAGTGCTCCTGTGACCGTGCTAAGTCTTAATACGACTGCGGCTACTTCCTCTCTTCCTCTGCCTGCTCTGTGCCACCGTGCCTGTATTAACACTTAACGCAGCACAGGAGCACTTTAGTTTGCTCTCGCAACTGTGCTGTAGTGAAGCAGCCCGGCTGCAGCACTTCTAGTAAAGCAGGAAGTGCTGATTTTGCTTTACTGTAAATGCTGCGGGCAGACTGCGTCGGTATAGCACAGCCGTGGGAATAAACAAAAGTGCTCCTGCGGCCGTGTTAAGTGTTAATGCGTTCCACCCCATTGCGGCATAAATTAAGCCCTGACTGGGATGATGAGGAAGGTGAAATTATAGTTCGCTGATAATCCCCTTTCCTTTAGTCCCAACAGACCAATCCTCAACACCAGCCGAATCAGTATGAGAGGCTCTGAGAGAAACAGTGGTATGGAAATAGCAGAAATAGAGAGTCATATGCAAGGGATGAAGTTAAGAACATAAGAAATGCCATACTGGGTCAGACCGAGGTCCATCAAGCCCAGTATTCTGTTTCCAACAGTAGCCTATCTAGGTCATACGTACCTAGCAGTTTCCCCAAAAGACACAGGTTCCACAATGCTTGTATTGGGTCAAGCAGTGATATCCTGGGTCCCCTTTAATAATGGTTTATGGATCTTTCCTCCAGGAACTTGCCCAGACCTTTTTTTAAACCCAGCTATACTAACAGCTTTTACTGCATCCTCTGGTAACAAATTCCAGAGTTTGATTACACGTTGAGTGAAAAAATATTTTCTCTTATTAGTCTTAAATAGTTTACCCTGTAGCTTTATTGCATGTCCCCTAGTCTGTCTATATTCTGATGGCGTAAACAATTGATCTAAGTTTACCCATTCAACACCATTCATTAATTTATAAACCTCTATCATATCTCTCCCCTCAGCCATCTCTTTTCCAGGATGGCGAGCCCTAACCTTTTCAGCTTCTCCTCATATGGGTATCCTTTCATCCCTTTTACCATTTTGGTGGCTCTTCTCTGTAGTTTTTCTAATTCTGCTATATCCTTTTTAAGATTGGGCGATCAGAATTGCACACAATATTCAAGGTGTGGTCATACCATGGAACGATACAGAGGCATTATAATATCCTTTGTTTTATTCTCTATTCCTTTCCTTATGATTCCTAGCGTTCTACTAGCCTTCTTGACCGCTGCAGCACCCTGGGTGGTGGGTTTCAATGTGTTATCCACAATGGCACCTAAATATTTTTTCCTGGGTGGTGGTTCCTAATGTGGAATCTGCATCGTGTAACAATAGTTTGGGTTATTCTTTCCTAAGTGCATAACTTTGCACTTGTCCACATTAAATTTCATCTACCATTTGGATGCCCAGTCTTCCAATTTATAAAGGTCATTTTACAATTGTTAACAATTCTCTTTGGTTTTAACAACTTTTAATAATTTTGTGTCATCTGCAAATTTGATTACCTCACTTGTTGTTCCCATTTCCAGGTCTTTTACGAATATGTTAAAAAGCAGTGGACCCAGCACCGATCCCTGGGGTACTCCTCTATTCACCTTTCTCCATTGGGAAAATTGTCCATTTAGCCCAACCCTCTGCTTTCTGTCTTTTAACCAGTTTCTGATCCACAGTAGTACACTGCCTCCTATCCCATGACTTTTTAGTTTTGTCAAAAGTCTCTGATGAGGGACCTTGTCAAAGGCTTTCTGAAAATCCAGATACACTATATCAACTGGCTGACCTTTGTCTATGTGTTTATTCACACCTTCAAAGAAATATGACTGTCTCCCATTAAACCATGGCTATCTACATAGCCATGGTTTAATGGGAGACAGTCATATTTCTTTGAAGGTGTAAATAAACACATAGACAAAGGTCAGCCAGTTGATATAGTGTATCTGGATTTTCAGAAAGCCTTTGACAAGGTCCCTCATCAGAGACTTTTGACAAAACTAAAAAGTTTAGTAATTACATGTTTAGTAATTTTGTTCTTTATAATGGTTTCTACCATTTTGCCCGATACTGACATTAAGCTCACTTGTCTGTAGTTTCCCGGATCACCCCGGGACCCTTTTTAAAAATTGGCGTTACCTGAAGATTGGCAAATGGCCAATGTATTACATATGATTTTAATGATAGTTCACAGATTACTAATAGCAGGTCTGCAATCTCATATTTCAGTTCTTTCACTTATTAAAAGAGGGCTGCTACACAGTACCCTGTCCTGTGCTGCTGAGGTAAGCTATATTTATTTATTTATTTATTTACATTCTCTTCTATACCACGCTATTCTGCATCAGTGTGGTTTACATTGAACAAACTGAAATTACATTGAAAAGGGCATTATAACTATATTCTGATTTGATTTAAATTATAGCTCTTTGCTGCTGCTAGGCTCTAACTTATTATGAAATTTAAACTACAAGCTCTCTGCTGGGTTCCAAATTTAACCAGAAAGCTCTCTTCTGTGTTTTAAATTTAAACTAAAAGTACTTTGCTAATGCTAGGCCCTGAGTGACTATTAAATTTAAACTACAAGCTCTCTGCTGGGTATGAAATGTAACCAGAAAGTTCTCTTCTGTGTTTTAAATTTAAACTTAAACCGCTGGTACTAGGCCCTGACTGATTTAACAAAAAATAGTGGGTTTACAGATTAATTAGCTTTAATAGAAAGAATTCCTTTCAGAAAATTCCCAGAAGTATATACTCACAATTGCAGATCTCTCTCCAGAAGTAACAGTCCCCTTTTCTAGTCCTTCAAGACTGAGGATCACAGAGCTCTGGTTGAGCTATTTATGCCTGTGCTGCTGAGGTAAGCTGTGACCAGCTTCCTGGGTGATTAACAGTCCTTGCTTGGACAGAAGGAGTCTTTCATATTTATTCATATTAATCTGGTATCAGTAGACTGGGGTCATTTGGAACCTTTAAGCTCTGTCTGCTCTGTACTTAAGGGTGTCTGGGTTACTTTTATCTATATTGGAACCTATCTGTCGGGATGCGTAACTTTTCTCTTTTGCCAGTATCCTTCAAGCATACATCCTTCCAACCATGCACTCTTGGGCAATTGTCTACTTTTCCCTACTATCTAGTTTAAAAGCTGCTCTATCTCCTTTTTAAAGGTTAATGCCAGCAGCCTGGTCCATCCCTTGGAAAAGCCTTTCCCCAAAATGTTGCCCAGTTCCTAATAAGTCCAAAGCCGTCTTCCAAACACCATTGTCTCATACACACATTGAGTCTCCGGAGCCCTGCCTGCCTTTTGGGTCCTGCGTGTAGAAAGGGAAGCATTTCAGGGACTGCTGCCCTGGAAGTTCTGGATTTCAACTTCCTACCTAAAAGCCTGAATTTGGCCTCTAGAACCTACCTCCCACACTTTCCTATGTCATTGGTACCAACATTTACCAAGACAGCAGACTCCTCCCCAGCGCTATCTAAAACCTTGTCTAGGAGGTGTGTGAGGTCTGCTACCTTCATGCCAGGCAGGCATGTTACCAGGCGGTCCTCACATCCACCAGTCACCCAGCTATCTACATGCCTAAAGATCGAATCACCAACTATGATGGTTGTTCTAAACCTTCCCTCATGGGCACATGACCCTGGAGAAACCACCTTGGTGTGAGAGGGTTTTACATCACCTGGATGACAGGAGCTAGCTAAAGGATCACTTCCTGCCACACCAGGGTGATGCTCACCTGTCATGTGACCTCTCTCTTCCATGGCAATGGGGAAGCTGCCAGACTGGAGGTGAGACTTCAGTACTACGTCCCTGTAGGTCTCATCTATATACCTCTCTGTCTTCCTTATGTCCTCCAAATCTGCTACTCTAGCCTCTAGAGATTGGACTCATTCCTGAGAGCAAAGAGCTCCTTGCAGCTAGTGCACACGTAAGACCCCTCACCAACTGGGAGAAAATCAAACGTGAACTCAATGCAAAAGACTGGAAAGCTCCTATCTCGCTGCTGGACTGCTGTCTGCATGTTAGTTTTAAGATTTTGTTTATGTATTTAAGTTGTTTACTTAGGTTTGCTGGTGCATTTCACATCCATTTCTGCCCCATAGATGCTATGTGTGAAGGAACATTTTAGAAACGATGTCTACCTTGGATTTGAGATGCATATGTCAGAATGTCTGAAATCCCATGGGTGAAGCAGCAGTGAAAGTGGGCACAAGTAAGTGCCTTCTAAAATAGAGCTGTCTCTACCCTAAAGGACACATGTCCCCATGAAATGAAATGCAAATAGAGCCATGCAGACTAAGGCCCTAGACATGCAAGTTTCCAGGTCATTTTAGAAATTTGCAAGTGTCCATTATGAATGCGCCGGTTTCCAGCTATATAGACATGCCTGAGATGCTATTCCAGAATGCTCACATGCATCCACTGCCGCTTAAATGTCCCAAATAGAATTCCAGAAAAAAAACCTTCTTCCTGAGTTTAAATAAAGAGCCAAACACCAATACCCAGTGAAAGAAACCAATTAAATAAATTAATTTTTTGTCGGAATGGCCAGCACAGTAGAAAGGATAAACACCTTCCACCACTGTGGCCCGTCCTTTTTAATCATTTAAGAAAATTTTTTTATAAAAAAACAGCACTTATCCAAAATTGGCTGATACTTAGCTTGTGTAGAAAAACAGGCTTTAAAGACAGTACTTTCGACGTACTGTTGACCACAGCGTCTTTAAAGCCTGTTTTTCTACACAAGCTAAGTATCAGTCAATTTTGGATAAGTGCTGTTTTTTTATAAAAAAAATTTCTTAAATGCTTAAATGTCCCAGTCTTCTTTTCTGAAAGTGCAGAAGCAAAGTGGCGCGGCAGCAAAATGAAAGATGTTTGTTAACCCAGATGTTCCTTTGACCCGGTGAAAATTAGTGGGGAAGTGACAGCACATTGTCGTCCTCTCTCTACAAGTGTTGCTCTCAGGAAATGAGCATTTTTCTGCTACTTATTTATGCCCTCAAGCAGGTACAGGCATGGATGTGGTGGCAGCCGAGTCCAAACGTGTCAGGGCCTTTCGGAAATCACACGGACACGTGTATCTTTTTACGACTACCCAAACCATGCCTCCACTGTGGCTCTGTTTGACATGGACATGAATGCACCACACACGTGTGTATCCCAGGCTTTCTAAAATGGTTATTGGGAGGTTTGTGTGACTGGCACGTCTGAATGGCCATTTTCAAATATGCAGATAACAAACAGAGCTTCTAAAATGATCATGTAAGTGTGGGGCCATCCCATTAATTGTTGTTGTGGCCATATGCTAAGAGTTAGCATGTGCTAATTTCTACAGTGAGAGGTTAATTTCTAACCATGCACCTAGGATAAGAGAGATAAGCAGGCCTCTATTTTAAGCCTATTTTGTAAAGACATCTAGTGCACTGTAGTTAAAGGGCCCCTGCGCAGTTAACGTGCGTTATAGTGCATGAGAACTGTTTTGCCTGGACCCATGGGAACTGCTCCTTGGGGACATCACAGTCAGAATGCAGTAATTCCCATGGTAACTGCAAATTGCGCATTAGTTTTAACGCTAAACACATATTATGTGCATAAACCTAATACACTTTAGTAAAAGTACCCCAAAAGTGGCTATTTGTCTTTATAAAATACTAGCGTGAGTGACAGGAATTGCACCTTTAAAAGCAGGTGCAGACATTCACACTTGCTCTATAGCAGTGCACAAAATGTGGAAGAATACACGTAAACTAAGGTATTTTCTCATTTAATGCGCATGTTTGCAAACCCGCATGTGTTCCACCCAGACTACACCCACAGCTATGCCTACAAGCAAAATTACATGTATTCATGCCAACACACACATACTTAGATGCCGGTCAGTATTTTCTTAGAGGACACTTGTGAAAATGGCTTTGTAAAATTCCCCCGTAAGTGCTTACCACAGTATAGCAAAAGGGCCCCTTAATCACACTGTAAACCTTCCTTCCCAGGTATGCTGTCGCTTGGGGATAGTGCTGTTCTAATGAGGGAGAGAAAATAGCATACATGTCATCCCAATAAGCCTATGGGGATGTGTGGCCAAAAAAAGAAGTTGGGTCATGTTCGTTTAAGACACAATCTTCCCAATTTACAGGCATTTTTTTCAACTATTCATCGCTTACCTTGTCTCGAGACATGCTTTGTATGTGTCCTAGAACTTTTAGGAGATAATTTTATAAGGAGCTGCCTAATTTTAGGTACTGCCCATGTGTTTTAATGTAGGTATTTTAATCATTTATGTGTGTAAGTCACCTTTTGTAAAATTCGCGTGCGTGCAAGTGTGTGCATTGAATATAGACTGCAATAATCAAGTGTCAAAGCTAGGGGGTGCTACAGGTCTGTTCCGTGCCCCAGGGTGCATGACTATTACTCACTTTCAGCACAGCATATAATCTCCTTGTGCAAATAAACTTTTATTCCACAGCTTCTCAAAACCAGACTTACATAAACTCAAAGGCTGCTGATTTGGTCTTCAAGAACTCATTGCTATGGATAGCTTATAACAGGCTTGCATCCAGCCACATTAAAGGTTACTGACTTTTTAAATGTCAAAATGTCCCGCAAATGCCCGAGATGCTCTTCCAAATGCTCCTCACCTTTTACCTTTGCCAATAAGGCAAAAGACTTAAAACATTGCTCTGTCTTGAGCGCTCCCAGCTCCAAATGTCACTCTTAGCACAGTTTAGAAATCTCCGCTCCAGTCTGGCACTCTGAAACAAGGACTGTTATACTCCAGAAAGTGTTCGAAGAGTCTGTTCCAATTCTGTTTTCATCCTCTGTACACAGGAGGAAAATACGAGAGACAGGTCCTTGACTCGGTTCATTTCACGGGTGCCTTCCCTTTCATAAGGTAATGTTAAACTCGATTAGTACTTCACCACTGGTCATTCTATAGATCCCTTTCATTTAATGGTACCTTTAACAGGCAAAATCACAAATGGGTCCCGATCAGGCTTTCTGTGTCTCTCATGGAAGTGGAGCAGTGCCCAGTCCCCTCTGTCCCGCTGCTATGTGGCCTTCATTGTACTTTAACATGAACAGTTCTCTGCCCAGTTGGATCCTCTTCCTTGAAACGGAATGAACACATTAAAAGGTAAAAGAAGAAAAACGTGTTTTCTGCACTACTTCTGGGAATAAAGTATGAAGTCTGGCTTACCTTCAGCCGTTGCTTCCATTTCTGAGTCGCCTCCCATCAACGTTTGCAGCTTTTCCGGGCTTATCAGACGTTCCTGGTTATGTCCTAGCCCTTCCTCTGTCTCAGCATTTTAGTGACTGCACTCTCCTGGCTAGACTGGAGCGTTACCATTTCCTTAAAGTAGCTCCTGTTACATACACCCTTAATGGATTCCTGACTAACCCTATATACAATACAGCAGCTCCCAGTCCCTTGTGGGAGCAAAAATACCCTTGTGTACATCCTTTCAAATCACACAATTCAAGCATGTGCAAAACGTAGGCTGATAAATAATGGCAGATGATAACCATATGGCCCTATCCAGTCTGCCCTCTCATTCCAAATACTTCCGCATTCAGAACTATTTAGGAGACTCCATAAGGACACTGAACAGATTATATATTATATATTATATTTTTTATTTATGCAGTTTTACTACAAATAATCAAGCGAACGCCTGTACAGAAAACAACTACTTATGCAGCAATAATAAACAAAGAAAAAAAAGTTCAGGGGGGCGGAGCCCGATGTCCAGCGGGATGGTCGCATAACGCTGAGGCTCCCGAGAGGCCTACTCAGAATCCTGAATTAACACCGGACATACTTGAATTTCTGTTCTGATCTTGCCGGGGCACATTGGTGAGATGGCGGGGACCAAACCTACGCGCCTGGAATTTGGATCTCCAGCGGCTTCTCACGGCAAACGCTCCAAAACTGAACCCCCGTCCCCGCAGAAGGGGCTGGCTTTGCGCGAGGGCCCCGAAATGCAGCAGGAAATCCTCGCAGAGATTAGAGGGGTTAAGGACCTCGTGCAGTCAAACGGTGAAGCACTCCGAGCGCTGCGGGAAGATCTTGGTGTACTGCAAGGCAAGCTTGAGGGGCTCTCTTCGCGTCAGGACAAAATGGAGAGCATATTAGACTCCCACGCGGTCCGGCTGTCCAAGCTCGACAGAGTTGAACGTCAGGTGCGGGCCTTGCAGAAAGAAGTGGAAGATGGCAATAATAGAGCGCGCCGCAACAACCTACGACTCGTGGGCATACCGGAGGGAGCGGAATCGGGAGACATGAAGGAGTTTTTATATAAAATCCTCCCTTCCCTGCTCCAAATCACCTTTACCAAAGAATTGGAGATCGATCGCGCTCACCGTGTACCCACAAACATAACGCTCAACAGGAAGACCCCGCGGCCTATCATCTTTCGACTTTTGAGATATCAACATGTGGAGCAAATTCTCAGTGCCTCTCGAGCAAAGGGCCCTATGGAGTTTGAGAGCCACAAGATCTCCTTCTATCCTGACTTGGCTAAACCCACGGTCGACCGCCGAAAGCGCTTTCTGGAATTCCGGCCGAGGCTTCAACAACTACAAGCACGCTATGGCCTGATGTACCCGGCTAAGCTCCGAGTCACGCTTCACAATCAGACAAGAACATTTGAGGACCCTGATCTACTAGCGGAGTTTTTGGATGCTAAAGAAGCCGACTTGATGCGCTGACTTCCAGAATATTCCTGCCAGTATTCTCATATTCGCTGTACCTGCCATATCGGATTTGCCGCGGCTCAGCAAAGAGTCTGTCGAGGGCGGTATGTTGCCTTATTTTGATGATATCTGTGACCCGACTCCATCTACCCATCGTAGCCTCGATGAGTATCAGAGACAGTGTTAATTATGGACTCTGGTGTTTCTTTTCTTTTTATTTTTATGTCTCTATCTTCCTCTCTAGGGCCTCCTCCCGCAGACATATGGTCGCCATTTTCATTGGGGGTTTTGCTTCTTCTCTAAGTTACTTTGGTACATACTTTTCAATATGGGGTGTATTAGCCAGCAGACTCGGTGATTATATCATTGTTGTTCAGATTCTGATTATGTTGTGTTTTCAAGCGCCCTTACCTAAAATGTCTATTACCGATTGATGGCACCATGTAAGATTTTATCATTGAACGTAAAAGGAATCAATAATCCGATAAAACGGAAGAAAATCCTAAGCTATCTAAGTCATGAAGCTGCGGACCTGATTTTCCTCCAAGAAACGCATTTAAATTCGAAGGAAACTCTTAAACTCAATATTAAACCTTACATGGTGGCCGCCTATTCCCCAGCCGTTTCTAAGAAATGTGGGGTTGCCATACTGGTTAGGAAATCTTTGCATGCTACTATTATTGCGACTAGCTCAGATACAGTAGGTAGATGGTCCAGAGTTCACCTCAAGATAGGTAACCTTGAAGTTACATGTATATGCCTCTATGCTCCTAATGTGGATGACCCTGCCTTTTTTGCTACCATCGCTCAGGTTGCGCAGGCCTCTGCTAATACTTCATTGATAATAGGGGGGGATTTCAATTTAGTTCTTGATCCCCTGATTGACAAACAGCCGCCTAGGACAAGTGGTCCCCCCAAGAGTCACACCACGCTTACCTCTGTGATCAAAGATCTTGCTTTAGTCGATCTATGGAGGTTACTACACCCCAATGAGCTAGACTTTACCTTCTTCTCTTCCCCTCATAAATCCCAGTCTCGCATAGATTTCTTTCTAATATCAAAACTGTTAGTTCCTCAGGTGGACACTGCAAAGATTCACTCCCAACATATTTCAGATCATGCTGCTATTTCTTTTCAATTACACACTACCGCACCCCAAGGGAACTCGGGGGCCTGGTTCTTTGATAGAGCCCTATTAACTCAGCCAGAGTTCCAGTTAGAAATTCGAGCAGCCATACAGGATTACTTCCATTTTAATTTACCCCAGGATACTGCAAATTGGGCTTGGTGGGAGGGTTTCAAGGCGGCCATTCGTGCAACGATCACTAGTTATCAAATTCGCCTGCGGAAACAACGCAAACAGCAGCTACTTATACTAGACCAACAAATCAAAGCAGGCGAACGAGTTCTAACTTCACGTACTGATCCATGCGTCTTAGTTCGCTTACAGCGTCTCCGTTTTCAATATAATGCAATCCTCTCAACTGCAGCTTCTAAGAGTATTGAGCTTCAACGAGGGACATACTACCGTGAAAGCAACCGAGCCGGTCGACTATTAGCCAACGCCTTGAGAGGTCAAAAAGAAGCCAAACGCGTAGCGGCCCTTCGAGCCCCACAGGGAGGGGGCATACTGACCACAGACTCCGATATCGTAGAACTCTTTCGGGATTTCTATACCTGTCTATATCAATCTGAATGTGAGTTCTCATCAGAGACCTTCGAGCGATTGTTTTCTGGTATTCAGCGGCCGACCCTTTCTGAAGCTGATAGGGATGCGCTGGATGAACCCTTCTCTACTCCAGAGATCCAATCTGCCCTAAACCGAACAGCCTCGGGTCGAGCTGCTGGGCCTGATGGTCTCCCGACCGAATTCTACAGAACGTTCAGTGCAGATTTAGTTCCCTACTTAAAACTCTATTTTACTGCCCTTGCGGTAGATACATCCTCTTTGGGATCCTTTTCCGCAGCTAATGTGGTAGTATTTGAGAAAGAAGGCAGAGACCCGCTGCTCACCGCCAACTACCGTCCAATCTCCCTACTTAATGCCGATTATAAGATCTTCGCAACGATCTTGGCCACCCGGCTATCTGACAGGATGGCCACCTTAATCCATCCCGACCAATGCGGTTTTATACCCGGCCGATCCACCGCTGACAATGCTCGGACCCTGTGCCATGTGCTATCCAGTGCTGCCAATTTAGACCACCCCTGGGTGGGTCTTTCCCTAGATGCTGAAAAAGCCTTTGATCGCCTAGAATGGCCCTTCTTATTTGCAGTTCTCCGATGGTATGGCTTTGGGGAGGGCTTCCTCCGATACCTCCAAGTCATGTATACTCAACCCGTTGCCAGTATTTGTGTAAATGCCATTAAGTCTCAGCCTTTTAATCTCCAAAGAGGCACGCGTCAAGGTTGCCCCCTATCACCAATGCTCTTTGATCTAGCTCTTGAACCCCTCGCCCTCCTTATTAGACAGTCCGCACGGATTCGAGGTGTCCCCTTCAGTCACAGAGAAATTAAACTCTCTGCATATGCAGATGACCTTATGCTCTTCGTATCCCTTGATTCGGTTCCAGCTGTCTTGGATCTGATTGATGGATACTCGCAATTATCGGGCTATAAAATAAACTGGACCAAATCTGTAGCATTCCCACTGAACCGCTGGGTACATGAGGCTGACATGCAGGCCTTTCCTTTCCTTTGGCAATCCCGCATGGTGAAATATCTTGGGGTCCATTACTGTTCTCCTTTAGAAGACACTATTAGTTTTAATGCCAAAGAGGTAGTCTCCAAAGTCCGTGAGCTCACAAATCGTTGGTCTCCCTTATCCCTTACATGGTGGGGCCGCCTAGAAACTGTGAAAATGATGATAGTCCCCAAAGTGAACTATATCTTAGAAATGCTGCCATGCTTACTCCCGCTACACACCTACAAAGATATTGAGGGCCTCCTCGTCCGCTATCTCTGGCAGGGCAAACCACCAAGGATAGCTAAACAAAAACTACAGTCTGCGAAGGAGCTAGGGGGTATCCGCTTTCCTGATTTTCTTAGATATCATCAAGCCTTCCTACTTAAACAAGGTGCCCGATGGCTAGATGCCTCAACAGACAGCAGACCAGTTTGGCTTGACATAGAAGAGGAGCTTAGTAGCCCAATTCCGTTGATCCATCTCCCCGGTATGTCCCATCAAGTAGACACCCGCCATCCCCCAATGATTGTCGATACTCTTGCGGCCTTTAACACTCTCATTCTATCAATGGGCCCAAATATGTGTCCTCAGGACGGACTCCCGCTGTGGAATAACCCCAGAATTCAAGTCCTAAATAGAACGATAGCATGGAAACCCTAGTACTCTAGGGGGATCTGGACACCCCAACAGCTCTTCTCTGCAGCTCGTTGGAAAACCTTTTCTGATTTACAAAAGGAATTTGCGCTACCAGCGAAACATTACTTTCAATGGATGCAGCTTCAACACTGCCTCAAAAGTGCTCGAATCCTGCCGCCCTCTGTCCCTACTGAGGACGGGCTATTAGACCTAATTCACTCTATTAGTAGTACACATGGGGTAGCCTCTAACTTTTATAAACTATTATGTCAGGGTACAGATACTGCTACTTGTAGAGCCCAACAAGCCTGGGAGCGCGAACTGCAAACCACTTTAACCCCTGTGCAATGGAGCGTTTTCTGGAGCAAAGTAGTGCGGGTTTCCCGATCTGCCTCAGTTACCCAAACTCTCTTCTTTTTTGCACATAGATGCTTTTATACTCCAGAAAAAATAGCCAAATGGCACACAACTGCTAGGGACCAGTGTTGGTCTTGTCATACTGCTGTGGGAACCCTCGCTCATGTCATTTATGAATGTCCTCAACTACAGGTTTACTGGGAACGGGTCTGGGGTCGTATTCAATTTATCTTACACCTTCACGAGCCTCTTTCTTGGAAGATTGTGGGACTCCGCTCAGTGGCGGAGGTCCCCTCTCTTCCTAAGAAGGGTCGCTTTCTCCTTGATTTCATGCTGGGTATAGCCATATGTTTAATCACGAGGACTTGGAAGGATAGCTCTCGACTTACTGTCAATGAATGGTGGAACCTTGTCTGCTTATATAGTAAATATGAGCAGATATCTCGGAGAGCTATTCCCCATACCCAAACTCACTCTCGCTTGTCTAAATGGCAGATGCTCAATGATTATGTACAATCTGCTCATTGCTTCGACATGTCTGTTTAATGTATACTCATCATGTTTCAGATCACCGTTAGGTTTTGTAACACAATAATGTTAGTACACGCCCGTTTCGGGAATGATTAGTTTTCTAGAGAAGAAGCAGGGGGGAGGGGGGTGGCAGGGGTTTACTTTGGTGTATGTATCACATTCTATGTATGTATTTGTCTTTTAGCTGTATGTCTTCCTTTCCTTTGTTGTTATAAAACGAAAATAAAGCATTTAAAAAAAAAAAAAGAAAAAAAAGTTCAATGAAACTCGACACACAAGTGTATAGTTAGCCCACAATTACGGGAAGATAGCACTGAAAAAGAACAAACAAGGATAGGTGGCTCCTCGATATTGATCAATACAGGAACCAAAATTACCAAAACATCTAAGACAGAGGCAGAGGACAGAGCAATAATAATTGTTAAGATGAGACCGTACTCACTGAGGAAAAGATGTCAATAGATGAGAGCTGACAAACGAAGATAACTCCTCCGGCTGAAAAAAGACATACTTATTTGCCCTAAAGAAAATTATACATTTACAGGGAAATCGCAATAGGAATGTAGCACCAATCTGAATAACACCAGGTCTTAATAACAAAAAAGCTCTACACCTTCTCTGAGTCTCTCTAGAGACATCAGGGAGCATCACAACTTTTTTTCCCCATAAATAGTACAGAACGCTTCTTAAAATAAAGCTTTAATATCCAGTCCCTATCAGATGGAATTGCAAAGGTCACTAAGATAGTGGAAACAAATAAATTTGCTTCATTAGGTGGCTGTAAAAGCGCTGATACATCTAAAACATCCATATCTAACGGACCCACAGTCACTTTCCCTTCCTTCTTAGCATTAGGCAGAAAATAGGCTTTAACTATGGGAGGGGTTAAATCAACCGGTACCATTAAAGCTTCATGTATATATTTTTTAAACAATTCAACAGGGGAAATCTCTGAAACCACTGGAAAATTTAACAAACGAATATTAGAAGCTCTCACAGCATTTTCCAAATTTTCCAATTTCATTCTAATTGCAACATTATCCTTCATAATAGAGTCCGTTAATATTGAAACCTGAGTCACTTTCTGTTCCCCAGCATCAATCTTTGAATGAATATCAGCCAATTCTCCCTGAACTCCAGAAGAGATACTTTCCAATTTTTCCAAGCGCATAGTCGTTAGATCCACTTGCTGGCTAACGACAGAAGAAAGCGGTAATATCGCCTCCCAAATTGTCTCCAAAGAAATCTCTTTCGGGCGTTTCAGAAAAGTACCTTTTGGTAATTCAACAAACGAAGGGAGTAACTTCGCGTCGACTCCATTCACTCGGTGAGGAAGTGTATCCGTCTCCAAGGATTGAGAAGGGACCATATCCACAGCCCCCGCTACCGAGGGCTGGTCTCCGGAATTCTCCTCAGGCAAGGCCCGCTCACAAGACGCCTCACCACCAACTTTGGGCAGAGCTGCATCTCCTCTCGCGAGAGGAGTCGCCGGGCGGGTCACACGTGGAGGTGGCAAACGCTCATCGGGGGAGAGAGACACCTCCAGGGCAGACAACGCCGGAGCCACCACAACCGACGATACAGCGCCCGCTCGAATCTCCCCTTTTTGCTGCTCTGTCAGCTGGACAAATCAATCCATAGGACCAGCGGAAACGGCAGGTACAGGCTCCGCGGGAGGAACCGTTTGCTTGCCTTTACGTTTAGGCATATTCAGCCCGGACGCTCACACCACCATTTTAGAATTAAGCCACTCCACAGATTATATTTTTGTATTTGCTGACTATATCAAGAACTTTTTAAACAAAGTTTTCAAAACGAACATGCATTTTCCAGGCAGCACAGTTAATGCAGGTGCACCTAATATAACTTATTGAGGTCGGCTGTGTTCATTTCCAGCATGTTTACCTTTATCTGTCTTATCACTCCCTCATAAGCCAGAGTTCATAAGAACATAAGATATGCCATACTGGGTTAGACCAAAGGTCCATCAAGCCCGGTATCCTGTTTCCAACAGTGGCCAGTCCAGTTAACGGGTACCTGTCAGGTTCTTAAAAGGTAGACAGATTCCATGCTGCTTATCCGAGATGTAAGCAGTGGATTCCCCCAATCCGCTTTAACAATGGTTAATAGATATTTCCTCCAGGAACTTGTCCAAACCTCATTTAAACCCTGCCACACTAACAGCATCCGCTGGCAACGAATTCCAGAGTTTGATTATGTGTTCGGTGAAAAAAAATATTTTCTCCGCTAAGTCTTTAAATGTGTGTTATGGTAGCTTTACTGCATGTCCTCTGGTCTTCGTACTTGAGTAAACAACTGATCCAAGATTACCCGTTCCACTCCACTCATTATTTTATAGACCTCTATCGTATCGTCCCTCATCTGTCTCTTTTCCAAGCTGAAGAACCCTAACCCTTTAAGTCTTTCCCTTTTATCATTTTGTTGCTCTTCTCTGTACCGTTTTTAATTTCACTATATCCTTTTTAAGATATGGCTACCAGAATTGCACACAATATTTAAAGTGCAGTTGCACCATGGAACGATACAGAGGCATTATAATATCCTTGGTTTTATTCTCCATTCCTTTCCTTATGATTCCTAGCATTCTATTTGTGCACACTTTAAATATTTATGCACCCAAACGTGGTGTAAATGAGGTCGAAATTGTCTCTCCTCACTTGAGCTGTTCTAGAGTGCAATTGCTCAGTCATTGATTTTAAATTAAAACGCTGCCTTTTTCTTTATCCATATATTAAGGTAGCCAGAATACAGACATTTTAAGTTAGATGTGGTAATCTGTTTTTGCACAGAGACAGGATGGGAGAAACCCTTTAGTGCGTCTGTCTCTTCTAAAGAAATCGGGCAACTAAATAATTATTTTCATCTATTAATGAAAACATCTGTCAGTTTCTTTGGTTGACAATGTATTGTGCACTGTGAACAGATGGGGGCGGTTATGCCTTCATGAGGAATTCTTGACTCGCCATCTTCTGCTTTGCAGGGAAAGTACGACATCCCTATGTAAATTTAAAAAAAGAAGACACTTCTGTTCATCATATTTAGTATAATGGCAGCTAGGTTCACTGACCTATTGTTAATTATGATTTTGCAATGAAGTACAGTATATTTACTGGTTTGTGGCAGATGTTACAACCTGCCGAGGTTGATTTATTTTCTGGATCAGTGGACTGTAAATCTTTTTAAAATAAATGCACATTTTTTAATAAAATGTTTTCACGTGCAAAATGCTAATATATGGACATAAGGACCTCTTATAAAATTGTCACATCTAAAATTAAGCATAGTGTGGGTAGGAGGGTATTTGTGGAGCAGGCGTCCTCAGTGGCTGGAATCATGATTTACGTTCGTATTTTATATGCTGACATTTAAGCCTGGTCCTGCTAGGAGTTAAGTCCACATGCCTTGCTTGTTGAATTGTAACCGCTCTCGGTGCTGAAACCTGCATCTCTCTCTCTTTCTCTCCTGCCGCTCATTATTTACCCTGCAGCAATGTTCTCTTTTAACACATGGGGCAGCGGGAGCTTACAGGGAACATTTCAGCACATCATGTGGAACTTCTGAGCCTAGTCACTGTAGCAAGGCCACCTGCAAAGGTGTAGTGGTCCTGGCTGGTTAATTTTATTTATTTGTAGATTTTCATTTGATATTCTACTTTCTCCTAGGGTAAGGTGCAAGGAGGCATGTGTTGGCCGTGTTACTAGTGCGAGGATCAGCTTCCATCCCTTTGCGGTTAGTGTGAGTCTAGAATATGGCACTGTGCAAGCTGACATGCAGATGAACCTAAGAGCACCCATTGAAGTGGCATATAGTGTGTTTGTGCTAAGGGCATCAAGCATGGTTAGCGCAGGCCACTGATGCCCAGAATAGCCACGATATGACGGCAACGTCTGCATTCCCTGTCCTGCCTCTCTCCACCTCCGGGTAGCACAGGATTTTTGGCTCTAATGCCCGTGCTACTCTATCTCCAGGAACAAGCAGGAATGTAGTCATCACATATGGGTATCGTCGGTACCGACGGAGCCTGTGCAGGAACGCTCCCCAGCGTCCAATCAGAAAGCCTTTGGGAGCATCCCACAGCGCCTGCGTGCTGCCTTCCCGCCTTTCCCAACTGCCTCTCTCCAGTTCTTCTTTTTCCGCGGAGCCAGCAGGTCATGTTCCTGTCATTGCAGAAGAATTTCTTTTATTTCTTTATTTCTTTTTGTGGTCGCGTCTGCCTTCTGCGATGCTCTCCCGGTATCGCCGGTCTTTCTTTTCTATTTTTAAAAAAAAAAAATCTGTTTGGTTTTTTTTTCCTTTTCTTCAGGTGCACCCGCCTTTTTGGGCCTGAGGCCCAAAACCTTTTCTTAACGTGGAAAAGCCTGCCTCAGGTTTTAAAAAGTGCGCAAAATGTGGCGGTACCATTTCCGTCACCGTCACCGACACCCATGAATGGTGTTTAAAATGTTTAGGTCCTGACCACTCCATCACAGATTGTGTGTTCTGTGCTATGATGTCTAAAAGAGGTCGACAGAACCGAACTGCTAAGCTCAGTACCCTGTTTCCCTCTGATGCGGCTTCGGTGGCATCGACGTCTTCCAGGGCTGCTTCTTCTTCCCGTGGATCTCAGGTAACTAAACATAAATCCAGCCGGTCCTCGAAAGGTAGATCTCCTTCTAAGCATCGAGATGCCTCTGGCATTGCCCTCGAGGATTCTGCACCGGCAAAATTACCCCGGCGGGAGGCTTCGGCTTCCAAAGCATCATCATCGGGGTTCCAGGATGTTCTCGATGGCTCGGCCTCGACAGATCTCCTGGCGCCATGCTCTGGGGTACCGGCAGTTCCCACCGGTACCGACTTCCAGGCATTGGCAGCATCTATGGACCAGAGAATTCTGTCCATAGAACACAGTCTAGCGGCTTTCCTTGTGGCATCGACACCCTCGGTACCGTGACAGACAACTCCACCGGTACCGGCATCGGTATCTGTATCGGTACTGGTACCGATAGCATCGGCATCGGTGTCTGCTATGCTGGTACCCTGTCCTCCGATGCCCGCCGGTACCGATTATTCCCGATACCGATTTTGCTCGGTATGGGTATCGGGCTCTGCAGGAGCATCCGGACAGACGATACTTCGATTCCTTAGAAGAATCTGAGGACTCTGAAAGTTCTGTCGATGCAGCGATGCTTCTTCCACAGGAGTCCTCCTCCCCTAAACGCAGGATGTCTCCTCCAGAGGACATGTCTTTCCAAGACTTCATTAGAGAGGTGGCTCGGGGCCTGTCCATCACTGTGGCCCCTGAGAGAGCCAAGGGCCAAGGAGTTGGATATTTTACAATATCCCAAAACTCCTAAGGAGGCAGCTACTCTACCCATTCATGAGATTCTATATGATCTCATGTTGAGGATGTGGGAAACACCTCTTACCACCTCTCCTCATTATCAAAGGTTAGATACTATGTATCGTGTCCCTCCTTGTCCTGGCTTCCATAAAACTCAGCTTCCTCACCACTCTATTGTGGTGGAATCTGCTATGAGAAGGATTAGACGTGCAAAAAGACATGCCTCTAATCCTCCATGACGTGAATGCAGAACTCTGGATGCTTTTGGACGTAGAGTCTTTCAAGCTTCCATGCTTGCTGCAAGAATCAGTTCCTATAGTCTCTACATGGGAATGTTCCTAAAGGAAGTTACGGATCATCTACAGACTTTAAGTCCTTTCATCTCTGAGGATAAAAGGCAGGAGTTTCTCACTTCGCTCAAACATGCCCAAGATGTCTCTAAATTCTCCAACCGTGCAGCCTTCGACTGCTTTGAATGTATAAGCAGAACCTCGGCTATTGCCATAGGTGCACATAGAATTGCTTGGCTCCAAGCATCTGATTTAGAGCTCTGGGTACAAGATAAATTGGGAAATATCCCTTGTACTGGTGAGAACCTGTTTGGTAAAGATTGGCAAGAAAAAGCCAATGAAATGGATA
The DNA here is from genome assembly GCA_033557465.1 of Ichthyophis bannanicus. NCBI lineage: Eukaryota > Metazoa > Chordata > Amphibia > Gymnophiona > Ichthyophiidae > Ichthyophis > Ichthyophis bannanicus. The sequence goes on along the minus strand of CM066041.1, from coordinate 56,969,721 downwards.
CTGAAAATTCCACTTTGGATAGACTATCCAAGTCTACTGCTGATCCTGTTAGGAGATAGCATAGTTACTCACCTATAACAGGTGATCTCCGGGAACAGCAGGAATTTAGTCCTCACAACCCACCCACCTCCCCTAGGAGTTGTATCTCTCCATCTATCTCTTTCCTTTCCCTCTCTTTCTCTTTGTCTCAGCTTTAAAACTCAACTGGAGAGAGGCAGTTTGTAAAGGCGGGAAGGCAGCACGCAGGCGCTGTGGGATGCTCCCAAAGGCTTTCTGATTGGACGCTGGGGAGCGTTCCCGCGCAGGCTCCGTCGGTACCGACGATACCCATATGTGAGGACTAAATTCCTGCTGTTCCCGGAGATCACCTGTTACAGGTGAGTAACTATGCTTTAGAGTGGCACCAAAACCACACGTGAAACCCCACGCTACCAGGTAGTGCAGTTTAGTAAATATGCCCCAAAATGAAGTATACCATGCAGAAGAATAATCATTTATAACCTACTATATAACAATTCAAAGCACTTAACGGTATCACATACATAATTAAAACTTGAATATAAATGCAGTGAGATCAGTATTCAGTTGCTGGATATCCAGTTAAAGATAACTGGACAGCTTAAGTCTGGTGTCTAGAAAATGCCTGGTTAAAGTTATCCAGTTAATAAGACTGTACATAGGATAAATATTTTTGGTTTATTTTCATTTCATTAGGGATTGTTGCCCAAGTATCTGATTTATTTATTTCATTTGTGTGTGCGTCTGATATATGCGTCTTAATAAAGAGCGTCGGAACTTTTTAACACACACTAGTTGACTTAGGTGCATGTTTACTATAGATTGACATGCTTCAACAAAGGTTAAAGCGCATAAACGCTGCCATGGCTCATAGGAATAAAACGTCCGTGGCAACACACACTTCCAGTAACACATGCTAACTTTCATTGACGCACGTTAATCTTTAGTAAACATGCCCATTAATACACATGACCTCATAGGTTCATAAGCATTAAATCAGTTTAGAATGCACTACATTTTTAAGACACACTAACAGACTGAATGAGAACTAACCAGTGCACCAAATAACTTTATCTGGTTTATTTATTTAACAGATTTTGTTAATACCACATTATCATTTCAGTCCTACATTGTAACTTAAACTGGTAATGTACATTGAACAGGGACACTGATAACTTGGATTTTTTCTGAGGCAATGGAGGGTTAAGTGACTTGGTTTAAAAAAAAAGTTAAGTGCTGTCAGGTCAGTGCTGACACTTGATGACCCAGCAGCCCCTGGGTTCTCTTGGCAGGCTATGACCAGAAGTACATTGTCAGGTCTTCCGAGGCAATGGAGGGTAAAGTGACTGACGTGCTGAAGGTCACAAGGAATGCCAGTGGTAGTCGAACCCAGATCTTTTGGCATGCACTATTGAGGGAAAATGTTATGAAAATAAACAACAACTGAAAATGAAATAAAATGAAAATGTTTTACCTGCACACCCCTTATTTAGTAAATTATAATCCTGCCTTCACCACATTTCTAATCCCTTCTATATTTAGCTGGGAGTGGAGGACTAGCCAGATGGTGAGAGCACTGGCTCGATAGCCAAGAGACCAGGGTTCGATGCCCACTTATACTCCTTGTGGCCTTGGGCAAGTCACTTACACCTCCACTGCCTTGGGAGAAAGGCCTGGCAATCTACTTTCAGTCACCCTGCCAAGAAAGCCCAGGAGTTGCTGGGTCGCCGGAGTTTGCGTTGACTCGAAGGCGCGCACACACATACAAATTTCAACCAGGCAACTTTTGAACATTTCATAGGAAATTTTAAACCATATGATTTTATTTGGTTAACTGAGTTTACCAGACAAATCTCCCAAATATCAACTTCACTAAGTACAGAAATGAAACAAGAGCACAGGGCAGAACGATTATACATGAACGATGAGCAGCACATTAGGTACAGCAGAGACGCGCGATGGTGAGAGAACAACTTAGAATAAAGACAGACCTTGGGGAAGGGACTTGTGGTTCCAACAGAAGGGGGCATAGAGAGTAATAATGAGGTGATATCTCTGTAAAAAGTCTAGAGGAAGGCTTATTGGAGCAGCCTGGTAACACATTTCTTTACAGTCCTACAGATATTTGTTCCATATTCTGGGTGCAAAGGAGGTGAAGCACAAAATGTAATTTTATGTTCATTTTGCTGATGCTAGCGGTGAGGATACAGTAATAGAGAAGCGTGGAATGTGGCCACTGGGGGTCCGTGAGGTCATTTACAGATGGTCCATGGGGCACAGTTTAATTTTGTTTAGTACCCTAATAGCTTCACTGCTGCTGAGTTTCGGACTTTTCCAGCTCTAGGACAATCCAATCCAGCATTTGAATTCATGGCTACCAGGATTGTTGTTGTTGTTAAGTGCCTTCGAGTCAGTGTCGACTCATGGCGACCCTCTGGATAATCATTTTATATCTTCTCCCCTTATCAGTAATCTGGTCATAGCAAAATAAATCTGAGGTGCAGATTGGTGATGGTCTGATTGGAGGGGGGTCTGTGTAAGTGGCTTTTCATTAATCAAATTTAATGTGGGGGGTTTTTTGTTATGTTTGTTTTTTTGTAACATCTGTTTTACTAACTTGTATGTACCGTATTTTCCGGCGTATAAGATGACTTTCTAACCCATGAAAATATGCTCAAAAGTCGGGGGTCGTCTTATACGCCGGTATACGGCAGTATACAGCAACTTTCTGACCAGGACTGGGGAAGCTGACTGATGCTGCATCGTTGAGCATACACACCGCATAGGCCCCTGGCAGCCCGGGAAAGGGAAGCTTCGTGCCGTCATTGCCCGTTTTCTGAACTTCTGTCAAAGGGAATGTGTTCTGCGAGTGGCGCGAGTGCAGCGCAGGAGTGACCAGAATGCGGGTGGACCCTTCATTTTTCAGGACTACTCGGCCCTGTCTCAGGGAGTTTACTGGGGTCTCTGTGGCACCTTAGCGATGCATGGGGTGCGCTTCACATTGGCCTATCTGGCCCGGATTCAGGTGGAGCACGGAAGTCAGCAGTGGACATTTGGCACACCAATGGCATCATCAGTGTTTTACACAACCCAATGGCCGGTCTGACTATCTTAAGCCCTTTCTTTTGGCTGGCAGGATTTTTTATCATGGTAAAATGTTTGGTGTTGTAAGAGTCAAAAGGCAAAGTCTGCTTTTCAACTGCAATGATCTATCCCTGATGTTTTTTTTTTTTTTTTGGGGTGCGCTGGAAGAGGGGTAGTCTTATACGGCGAGTATAGGCCAAACCCTATATTTTAACAGGAAAAGTAGGGGGTCGTCTTATACGCCCATTCGTCTTATACGCCGGAAAATATGGTATATGTTTGGAAATCACCTAGGCGTTTAGATTGGTGGCATATACATTTAAAATAAAGTATACTAAATTTATGCAAATAATGCTGCAGTGAATCTCCACACATAGCTCTGCATCACCCTCATGCCACCCTTGGGAGGAAGTAGATGGGGGTGGGGGACTAGAAGGTGGAGGAAAGCAGAAACCTCAGATTGGGATTGGCATGATCAAGAATAAAATGGTCAGACAACAAAGATAGAAGAGAATTTTATTTTCAGTGCTGTCTTTATATTTTATAAAGTACAGGGAAATTCATCTCTTTCTATTTCTCTGGCATTGCATTGTAGGCAGAATCTCACGTTTTGGAGTTGTAGTTTAATTTTTATCTACATATGTTTATTATTAAGTTATTGTTACTTATTCTGTGCTTGGTGAGGGTCTGTGTTCTGAGTTTGTGGCCAAGACCAGGTGTTCTGTTAACGTAGAGTTTGTACATAGGGATCTGTATTGTAGTAATCTGAATTGTTCAGCTTTTCAAATAGGTGTTGGATGTTCCAGGGCCCACTGCAGTATTTAGAGTTATGTTTTTTTTGGGTAGGCTCCTTATGTGAGTTTTGGAAGTTGTGCTGGTATGGTATGGTAGATTTGCTCTAAAGATACTCAGTGACTTTGTTGTAGGGTTTTGTATTAGTGCCTGGTACTAGAGAATGTTGTTTGTTAATGAGATGGTCAGAATCAGATTTTTGTTTTTTAAGATAGTGAGTTCTGTGGGTGAATGTCCTGGTTCTGCTCTGCACCCATTGTTGAGGGAGGGGGTTCTGTGGATGCAAAATATATGTTCAAAAAGAAAAAAGCAAGAATCATAATGCAGTTTATAACAAAATAAAAATGAGTTATAATTTGGTGTTATAAACAGTGCTGCAGTTCTCGCTCTTTTAGTTCCTTGGTGTGCAAACATCTTGCATTTCCTCCACATTATCTAATCAGCTTTTTGGTTTGGTTCAGTCCCTGAGTGGAGTTTTGAGAAAGACACCCCCCCCCTCTCTGCTCCAGGGGGGAGGGGGATGGGGAGGCACCATCTCATCCCTCAGCTCAGGCAGTAGATTGCCTTGAGAAGCCCCTGACTACACTACCTTGGACAGGAAATCATTTGTCTTTGTTGCTATATCATAGTAGAGTTTAATACTTGTGTGACATTATTCATCAGGACACCTCTCTGGTATTTCATGAATGAAGTCTAGCATGTGATGAGGTCTTGAGAAGAAGTCAATGCAATGTGTGCCATTGAGTCAATGCTGACTCCTGGCACCCCAGCAGCTCCGGGCCTGAGGCAGTGGAGGGTAAAGTGGCTTGCCCAAAGCCAGAAGGAGTGCCAATGGAAATCGAACCCTGGTCTCTTAGTCAATAGGCTGCTACTCCACTCTGAGAAGAACTCATATAGGCACAAAAATCCTTTACAAAATTTGTATTTGTTTTATTTATATTTATCTCATACTTATCTGCTAATTGTAACAGGAAAATGTTTTACTTCGCCACGCTTCTTTGTTGCATTTATACTTTTGATTTGTTTTATTTGCTATGCACTAACATTTATAGTGCACTTTAGTGTGGGACAGTGATAAATGTTACTATGCGCTAAACCAGCCAGTGTGGTAAAACTCCTATATTGACTACTTAAAGCGCGACTAGGTGGGGACTGGATGGGTTAGGAGCAGAAAGTGAGCATTGACTCCACGTTGCATTTGGCCTGAGGGTCAATAAGCATGAGCTAATTGTCAATGTGGATGTCCCAGTGCACGTGTGTGCATACATCAATGTTCAAATAGTCATTTTGCACATATCTAACCCTATTATGGGGGGCATGGTCTGGGAAGGAAAAGAGATACACACGTGTCTTCTGCTTCATAGAAGGATACATATTTAAGGCCAAAATGGGTCACATCTGAATTTTCGTCTGCTCCTTGGAACAAGCAGGCATTTTAAAAAGTGCTTTGTTTGTCCAGCTCCATACAGTATGGATTAAGGGGGGAGATATCCCCCTTAATCTGCTTATGTTTGTCCTCCAAAGCGAACTGAGGTAAACATCAAGTCCTCTGTGACCGAGAGCACCTGCACAATTGAGTTTGTGAAAAAGCATGGCATTTCTACAGTGCATTGCGAATGCCGGTACTTGCATGTGTAAGTTACTGGATTTCCCCGGTCGATTTTCCTCCACGTGTATGTTTGAAAAACAGCGCCTCCTGCTGTTCATCCTTGTTCATTCCTGCACTTCTTTCCGTGATTTAAAACCCACGTTCATACTGAGGGGCGAAGATGTGTTGATTTTACATCAGACCTAAACTATGTAAATCCTCTTCAGATGTTTGCCCTTCCACGTCACCATAGCCGTCACATGTTCAGAGCAGGGATTTGTACTCCATGGCTGCTGCAAAAGACTCCTCTGATGTACCAGCAGGAAATGTGGACTCTTGATAACAAAGCTTGAAGAACAGGATCATTTAGTGTTTTTGATGATAATCTTCAGTGTGCTTGGGTTTATTGCTTAAACTGATTGGATTTCGTTATCATATAGTCTAATGAGCTATCTAATCAAAGACTGATTGTTGCACATAAGTGCTGGTGAAATTCAGCCCAGGTTTTTATCCTTATTATTCTGCAAACTGAAGGCTCTAATGGGAAGGCCTCTTGCAGAGAGGTAAGTCCTTAGCAGTGAGGGCCTGTTGGCAGCTGTAGCCAGCTGTGGAATGGGAATGGAATATGGCTTTCTCTCTGAAATGAAGAGTGAAGCTCAGAGGCTAGATATTATTTCTTTTTTGATACTCCTGAGGAAAAATGAATAAGCTAGTTTCAAAAATGCCTATGGTCATAATAGGCACCCCAATCGTATGTAAATCCTAATGGTATGTAAACCACAGTAACTACTGTACCATTCTGCAGAATGCGGCTTCCCAGTGTTCTCATTAAGTACTGCTTTCTCCCCAGCTCGCTTGAAAAATAGCTGAATTCCTTAATCTGGCCAGCACATTATTTCAGTGTCTAGCAACGTGAAACTGCAGTTACATGGTTGGTTGAGGCTCAAAGATGAGCAGAGGGTCCGTGGTGTCTCCCTTCCTCAGACTGGTAATTCCGGTGGTAGTCTAGTGTAGTATGAAGTTATATGCTTCTTCTTCTTTGTGTATTCTTATTCTAAAATTTTGATGATAATAAAGTACTTATGATACTTAGGGGCATGTTTTCTAAACCGCACTGATTGTTCCGGGTTTACTGCATGTTAAACCCACTACAGTATTCTCAGTCTGGAATTCTCATATGTAAGGTTTAAGAGTCAACTCACAACTCGCTTGTTTCAGAAAGCCTTTGACCTCTTTTCCTTCTGACACAGACGCCTCCCTCCCCAACCTTACCACCCCTTCTCCCCCCTTCTCTAATTTATGATTGTGGCGCTCCCTTTTTATCTATCACACTGGAGTTCCTTTCAGTTTCTTTTAATAATTTTAAACTATGTAAACCGCCTTGCTGATATAAAGGAGGGCAATATATAATAGACCACAATCCATTATCATGTGCCAAAAATGCAACCGCCGTAAAGATTTTACACTATTTCCATAGGTCGGGTTGAGGCAGAGAGAGAGCAAGTTAGGGGCAGAATTGGGCATTGACTGCACATTGTGGTTAACATAGCTGCTTTGTTGTGTGCTCACCATCAGTGTTGCAGGTTGCATGGGTGGTCGCTATAACTGCACGCGGTAATCATGGCAAGTAGCTTAGTGCAGTGATAATGCTGGACACACGCCAACTGCATGGGGGCATTCATTAGTGTGGGTCTGGTGCCACTCCCATGCTACGTTTTGGGGCTGAACACATGGTAAACTACGGCATTTTAGTAAACATACCCTTTAGAGTTGCATTGATCCATATCTTATGATCATTTGTTTGTTGACCAGTTCTAAATTTCTATTAAAGAAAAAAGCTCAGATAGGGGTCAGCAGTGGGCTCCTTCCATTCCATATCCAATGGGGAAAAGGAAGCAAGATCAAAAAGGTTCCTATTCACATTTTATTTATTTTATTTATTTATTTAGTGTTTCTTTTATACCGCCCCTTCCTGCGATCAAGGGCGGTTTACAGTAAAACAACAGTAATATATAGAACACATCTTAACAATCTGTGACGCCAACGGAAGTCAGCACAATGTACATAGAACTAAGAACAATAACTATTTACAAGCAGAGAGAATCTGTAAGTTTCTACATAATGGGTGATTCTTCTGGGGAGGGTTAGTTTTGTGATGGCTCGTGGGAGGAGTCATTCACTCCAGTATTGTCTCCAAAATGCTGAATGAATAGGTAGGTTTTTAAGCCTTTTCTAAATGTTTGCAAGCCTTTGGTGGAGGTAGGGAGTCTAGGAGGGCATTCCATGATATGGGAGCAGCGAATGAAAAGGCACGGATGCTAGTGACTTGCTTTGATTTTTGAAAGGTGGGTGGAATTGCTAGTGTGTTCTGCGAATGTTTTCTCCTAGATCTGGAATTTGTGGTGTGGGAGATTAATGTCGAGAGGTAAGATGGAGCAATATTATTTGCCGTCTTAAATGTAGTCATAAGCATTTTATATTTGATTCTGTTTGAAATTGGTAACCAGTGTAGGTCATACAATATTGGTGTTATGTGGTCGGACAGACATGCTTTATATATAAACCTGGCAGTGACATTTTGTGCAGTTTGGAGTTGGTTCAGATAGTTTTCATATTTATTTTAAATGGTTATTGATGTTCATTATAATTCGATCATTGTATAAACTCTGTTCAATGTAAACCGTTTTGACTTGTAGAAACACGGTATATCAAAAATTTGTTAAATAAAATAAATAAATGAAAGTATCACAGATTTTTGCCAAAATAAAAGGTATTTCAACCAGGTTTCGACCAGTGTTACGTGATTAATTTGACATTTTCCTAGGTTCTTCCACTGATCTGTATATTATAGATCGTGATTTGAAAGACGGGCAGCTTGTTCTGTTTCATAGGGAGTGATTTGGCTTTCCTTTAGTAAACCTTATAAGAGTACAAGATCCCTTTTCTCATATATTTAAGTTGATTTAGGAGAAATAATTGTCGGTGCTCAATGACAGTGATATAAGAACAATCTCATATGTAGTGTACAATAGCTTTTGTCTAATATTACAGCATTACTTGAATGCATCCTGTGGGGGAAGGATTAATTTTGCTGCTCAGGGATTCAAATCCACCACTGTGAGGAACATCTTCCTTCCAGAAAGATCTGGAAAAGTAGCTGCACCGACTTGCTGAGAAAGGCCTTCTTCAATGAATCATGTGACTATTGCAAGACCAGCTCTCTGACTCACTATTTTCCTTCTCTCTGCATCGTGCAGTGCTTTGAATGCAAGGAACTAAACCTTTGCATCATGAGGTCAAAATGGTACATGGAAAAGCTTCACTCTAGTGGGCAGAATTGCTTGGCTGTGACGTCAGTTGGCTAGCCGCCAATTTAAAGGTCTCCTTATACTGTATGCCAATGGTTTTTTTGCCTTCAGAAGGAGGATTTGTTTCTGTTCTTAAAGGCTTTCTAAACAATAGCACATTTATTCTCCTTTCTGGATCTTTGAGAGAACAATGGTCAAGGTCACCTTCATGTGTTTCCTCACTGCAAAGTGTGCTGGCTTCAGTAGGGAACTGCACACATTTCTTTGTGATGCATTATATTCTATCAAGCTATGAGAGCACTCTATGGATCTTAAAGTTCCTTAAATAAAATTCAAAAATCATAATGAAAGAAACCCTTTCTTCCACCCTGACATGCCTCTTCATGTTGTGAAAGTCCACTAACACAGACTCGGTAAATCCACTCAGGTTATTCTCTATCTATTCCATGTGTACAGATGCTTGAAAATTTACCCAATAAAGTGGTTGCAAGCCTGTAATCACTAAATGCTTCAGGTTTTTCCCTTAGGTAGCATATACGTGAACCGTGCGCCCCTGACCTCCTCATCAAGCTTTTTGTTTGTTCCTACGGTGCAGCTATAAGATTCTTGGACGTTACAATACACATATATTAAAATAATGGTTTTCTCTGGCAGAATGCAGCTATCACTTAAAATTGTGTGTCTTTTCTCTTGTTGGTATTCATGAGAGGTAATTTATAAGGACAACATCAATCTAAAAAATTGATTCCATGGACGTCTCTGTTCCAGGGTTATAGTTTTAGCAAATTCTGTGACTTTTCTCATTCTCATGAAGGTCCAGTGTTTCTCCTCGTATCAGTGCTTGAGAACATGGATTACTAAGACTGAGATATCTGTAAGCGTCATGTTGTATATGGGATCCATCATAACAGAGGATTGGCGTTTTGAAAATCCATATCCGCTTTACACTCAAACATGCTCTACTGGTTGTAAGAGCAAAAAAAAAAAAAAAAGTACAGAAACCTATAGTTTAAGGCCTCGCACCGAGCTGGGCGAGACAGGTGGTCTGGACTCTTCTTCACTTGCATCACTGATGGCTGACTTTCCTCTTGTGATCGTGACCTCTCCTGCTCCATGAGGTCACAAAAGGTTTCCTTGGAGGCTGGAGTGAGGGGCTGAGGCTGGTGCTGAAAGAAATGGTTAAGGTTATTGTAAAGAGGAGGAAGTGGCAGTGGAAACGCCAGACTGACGTGAGGTATTTAACACAATTGTATTTCTTCGTTGAGGAGAAGTAGGTGAATAGTGAATTAAGAATAAGAGAACCAAATTGTTTGGGAAAAAATGTAAGTAATACAAGTAAATAAAGTTCATTACAGTCAACCAGTTTGAGAACATTATTAATCTGCAACCAATTTTATCTTTTGTCTCACAAGAACCAAACCCAACCATCGTTTTTTTCCCCTCAGTATCCACTTTGACCTTTCACAATACTTCGAACGGAGTGTGCAGTTGTGTGTACCACCACAGTTTGTATGTATACCATCCCCTTAAGAATTATGTTGGTGTTCCTGTGACACCCCAGTTCAATGTGCCCTCCCTATAGTGTTAATTGAGCTCAATTAAAATAGTATTTGGGCCAGTAGTTTAGTGGCACAAGCTTAGGTCTCACCATTGGGCTCCTCATGTGTACTGTCTGCTGCTTGGTGAATGATCTTGTCTGGCAGGTGACTCAGAATCCCAAATGGTCTGTGATGCTCCCTTGCTGTGGCGGTCATGTCATCTTGACTATCAACAAAAAGTAACAAAATACCTCTCTAGGCCCTAACCAAGAAATAAGCTTAAACTCGGGGTGTGTGCATTCCTTCTGAATTGTGTTCTGACTAAGCGGAACTAGAGGACTCTGTGTTGCTGTACTCTCTTGTTGTACATTGTTTGCAGCCACTGTCTTTCTGGGTAGCAGGACTCTTGAGTCTTTTCAGCTTGCCATTGTTTCAGTGACTTCCGCATAGCTGTTGCCTCTCCTGGCTCTCCAGGGGCTGCTCCTGTCTGCTGGCAGGCCGTGTGGGCAGTTAGTTGCCCTCTAATGCCCTCTAAAGGATTTGAACAGGATGGAGTCGGTGCAGAGGGTTGCTACTAAAATGATTAATGGGCTTCATTATGAAGCATATGAGGACAGACTTAAGGATCTTAATATGTACACCTTAGAGGAAAGGCGGGATAGAGGTGATATGATTGAGATGTTTAAATACCTCCATGGCATAAATGTTCAGGGAGAGAGCCTCTTTCAATTGAAAGCAAGTTCTGCTACGAGGGGACATGGGATGAGGGTGAAGGGAGATAGATTCAGGAGTGATATGCGGAAATATTTCTTTACGGAAAGAGTAGTGGATCCGTGGAATAGTCTCCCAGTGGAGGTGGTAGAGATGAGGACAGTAACTGAATTCAAAAAAGCATGGGACCAACACAGAGGATCTCTAAAGGTAAAAAGTGGACTGTTGTAGTTGTTATGGAAGGACAGACTAGATGGGCCTTGTGGTCTTTTTCTGTCATCATGTTTCTATGTTTCTATGTAATGCAGTTCTGGCTGTGGTTTCACTGCATAGATTGGCTCTGAGGTCTGTTTCTTCTCAGTTTCCCTCCTCTGCTAGGTTCATTTTCTTGAGACAGTTCTTCAGTGTGGGCCTGCACAACTTGTCTCTCTTCAAAAGCTGGATTCCCAGTCTCTTAGGAGTCCCTTGGTGCTCTGACTCTCTGGTCTGTTCCTGCCTTCAACAGATGCTGGTCTCTCCTGTCACTGCTCTCTCTGTTTCTGCTGCAGCTACATTCTCCTGCAGTTTTTCTCCCTGTACATCATTGTCGCTGCTCCTGTCAGCACCATGCTAAGGATTTATCTTCTTGCTGTTCGCTTCTCCTTCAGCATGGGCTGCTCTCCACAGGATCCGTTTCCTTCAGGAATTTCATTGAGATTGAAGTCCATCTTTTCTCTTCTCTGGCTTGGAAGTCTTCCTTCTGCTGGGCTGAACTTTTTCCTCTGACTCCCAGCTTTTCCCTTCTTTCTGGTCCTCTCTCTTCTCTGCTTTTTTTCTTTGGGTATCTCTCTTCTCTCTCCCTATAGCGAGGGTGAGGGACTATTTCAGCTTAGTTCCTCCCAACTCCAACTTCTGCCTTTTGAGCGCATGAACCTTTTATCTTGGTCTGTTCAGAAGTGCCCTCTGTATCCTTCTAAGGCAGGCTCTATGTCACAAGTGCCTGTTACTCATCCTGATCTTCTTCTTTAAGCTTCCATGTGTGGTTGCTGAGGTCACGCTTCATTTCCTGGAGGAGTGGGGGTGTTTTATGTCAGGGCTCTTTCTGTCCCAGGATTCCAGGGGGCTTCTTCCTGTGTTCAGCCCTCTTGGGTGGGAGGGGGAGGGATAGGAACTCTTCTTTTGGCTTGCTGTCAGCCCTAGAGTGGAAACCTTTAACCTTCTGCTCCTGTTCCTATAGGGGATCTTCAGAGCTGGACTTCTTTCCACCACACTGCCCTGGCTCTGGTGCTTTTTCCTTTTCTTGCTGCTGGGCTTGCTGTCCAGCCTCACACTGCCAGCGGCTGCTCCTGGGGATCTGTGTTCCCTCCCTAAGTAAATTAAGATTTTTCTTTCTTATTTACAATAATCCAAGATAGAATAAAATATTGTATCTAAAGCTGCATTTATTCTTCAGATCCCTTTGCCATTTTTCATTATGCTTCTCGTTTTAACTTTTGTCCAGTATTAATTTTCCTTCCTTCCTTCACCCTCTCCGCTTTTCTGCTTCTATGTATATTCATGTGTGCTCATTCACTCCTGTCCGTTTGTCCTTTCTCTCTCTTTCCCCAGTTCTTAATCATCTTTTTCTTATCTTTTTTCCCTTCCATCTTGATGCCTCCTCTCATCTCCCCTAGTATTCCCATTCTGTTTTCCTCTTTATGCCATCCATCGCCCTGTATCCCTAATGTCCCTCTTCTGTCTTGTACATCGCTCTCCTATCACTTTTGCTCCATGTTCCCTCATTTCCTTTTGTTTTGCTCATTCTCCCCCTATCCCTCCTCCCCTAAGCACCCACAGATTCTCTAATCTCCCCCCCCCCCCCCAACAACTGTAATTCATATCCAAACCAGCTTCATGCTCACACTCCCACAAGTCCCAACTGCATTGGGAACCAAACAGACTATGTTCCACCTCGCCTGATTCATTGACCCCTACAAATCATGAATGATTTTGGGCCCACTCTCTTTTCCCTCTGTCCGGCCACTTTTCTTCTACATTTCCCTTTTTCAAAGAGTTGGAGAAGGTGCTGTTAGAGTACTCTCTTTCACTTTTCCAGCATTTCTGTCCAATCTTTAATTCAGACCGTGAGCCCTGAAAGCCTTGTTTGGGTTGGACTTGACTAATCAGAACAGAGATGGGTTTTAGGGTCTCAGATTTCTGGGCTGACTTTGTACTCTTTCTTGTTTCAAAAGAAGCTGAATTGTTATACCTAAGGCCACATGGAAAGATTTTCCTGCTGATACCAAAAGAGAAGCAAAGAAAAATGGCTTACTGTAGTTCTAAGACTTTTCTCTCTGCTGCAGCTAAATGCACTTAAACACTTCTATGAATAGAAGCCGCTGCTTAAGTGCAAACTAAGCCCGATTATGCATGCAGAGCAGAAAGGACATTGCTTCCACTCTCCCACCATTTATCTACAGTGAGACGGAGCTGGGCTCCTGCCTGAAAGCAAAAAGGAGCATTGCATGAAGAGCTGCAAAGACTAGTAAATCTTTCGAGACAAAGGCGACTTGCCTCAAACACTATCATGCCAATCACGCGCGCAACGTCTTTTCCCCTTCTTACTTCAAAAGAGTGGAGGTGTCAGCTACTGCCTCCATTATACAGCACTTATCGTCTATAAATGAGGAGCATTGAAGTAAAAGAATGATTAGCACAAATAAAGTTCCACTGATGAGGAAGGAGAAAGCGGAGGGCTCCACTGTGCAATCAGCGTAGCAAAAACTAACGTAGAATGTTGAGGAAGCAGCAATGAAAGCCTGAGGAATGCAAGACCTCTGGATAATGGATCTCGTCCAGCTAGGCCTATTCTTTGCTTTTCTCAATTTCTAATTGGACTCAATCTTTTAAAGGTTGTGCTTAATGCGCATTCTTTCCATCCTCCACCAAATTTAAAGCCCAGCTTAAGACACACGTATTTCACAAGACCTTTGACCTCCCCTTCCCCTGACACCCTTTGCCGAGAGATGGCTCTCGCCCACTCCCTCCCAACCCACCTCTGACTATGCTTGCCCCCTTTCCTGTCCCCTAAAGATGGGAGTTCTTTTCCTTTCTGTGTTGATTGTATTTCTATTTTATTTTATTGTAAACCGCCCCACTGCTTGCAAGGAGCAATATATCAAGCTGAATAAACATAAACATCCCATATGCTTAGGGTATGAAGTGCAAGCTACACTTAGATCTGACATTTGGTGAGTTGAAACAGATGTACCCTTTTGTGGAATAGTTTCATATTTCCTGGAGAAGTGATGAAATGGTCCACCCCATGTCCATCTTCACGCTTTCGGTTTTCTTGTGCTCCTTTCTGCCAGTCTGATGGTTAAAGTATTTTTAAGCAGATGGTAAAATTATAACATGCCAGCAACTTATTGTTTAATAATATATAAATTAGGCTACTAGAGAATCATCTGCAACAACTTACCTTGAATTTTTATAGTGATTTAAAACCTTAGAGTACCTCCATCCTTATGCTATACTATCTGTTCAGTACAATGACATTTTGGGGGATATGTGCTTTGTAAAATAGCTTTGAACTAGGTGCCTGTTTAGACTTCCTGTCATAACATTAACCTCTATAGAAGCTGTAATTTTGGGGTTAAATAACAATAATGATAAAAGTATTTCAAAATGACCGTATAGGGAGAAACTGCCCATATCATGTACTTAATGTTACCAACATGCTCTGTGGGTGCTATAAAGAGAATATTATCGCTTGATGTCTAGGTTTAGACTGTGGAAATTGATTATTCTTTCAATTGCTTTCTTGCATTGTTTAATGTTTATAACTAGAACATGAGCTACAACTAACCACGCATTGTGTCCATTGGCAGCTTAGCCTTAACCCATCTTAATTCATATCTTTTATAGCAGATCTTTTTCTTAATGATTATGATATGCTGGAGCCCAGCATAGCGCTTCCTAGATTCAGACTATAAGGATTCATTCCTTACTCCATGGCCAGTGATTGTACCTAGAGCCCCTCGGTACAAGTTGCTCTAATCCAGCCAGAGGATCTGTTCCCATGCAGGTTGGATGACTTAGTCCTGTGCCCTATGTTGACTGGTCAGCAAGAAACCCTGTACTTTGATTCCGACTGCCTCTTTTGTCTAGCAGTGGGAACAAGGTCTATCAACCTTCAGCTCCACATTTCCGTCATTCACCAAAAGGGGTCTTCAAGACGTTCAAATTTAGATTGTGCTCATCATGAGAGAAACCTCAAAATCATGATTTACCTTGGGTAGCACTATGGTCCTAATGTATTTTTTAAAACAAAGTGTAGACTAGAGTGGAAAACACGGTGCCAATGTTGTACCTTCATTAGACCATATCTCCAGGAACAAGCAGGAATGTAGTCCTCACATATGGGTATCGTCGGTACTGAGGGAGCCTACGCGGGAACGCTCCCCAGCTTCCAATACGAATGCTTTTGGGAGCATCCCTCAGCACATGCGCGCTGCCTTTCCAAATGTTCCTCTTCAGTTCTTCATTTTCCGAGGAGCCAACAGGACCTATTCCCTGTCACCGCAGAAAATTTCGTCTTTAAAATTCTTTCTTGTGGTCGCATTTGCCTACTGCACGACGCCAGAGAGCATCAAATTCACTTTCTAGTGGTATATCTTCCAGGCATTCAAAACCTTTGGGCAGACAAACTCAGTCGAATACTGCTACCTCACGAGTGGTCACTCCACCTAGACCAGGTGGCAAAGATATTTCATCTCTGGGGCACTCCAGACATAGACCTCTTTGCAAGTCCACTGAATGCCAAACTTCCCAGGTTCTTTTCCAGGATTCCGGTGCACAACTGTCAGGCAAGGGATGCCTTCCTCCTTCACTGGGGTCAAGACTTCCTTTATGCCTTCCTACCCATTCCCCTCATCCCCAAGACACTCTTCAAGCTTCAGAGAGACGGGGGTCGCATGATTCTCATAGCACCACGATGGCCACGCCAAATGTGGTATTCCCTGCTTCTGCATCTCTCTCAAGCGGCACCTCTGGAGTTAGGGCATGCTCCAGATCTCCTTTCCCAGGAGAATGGGATGCTATGGCACCCGAATCCCCAGTCCCTACACCTCACGGCCTGGTTGCTGAAGGCTTAGACCTCCAGGATTTCAACCTGTCCCAGCAGGTAAAAGATATCCTTCAGGCCAGGGGCGGCCCAAGGGGGGTGCGGGGCCATGTGCGGAGACTCGGTGCGGGGCCTCATTTGCATAAGTGGCCTTATTTGCATAAATATTTGCATAATGTTACCATACACTAACTTTTAGTAAACATGTCTCTTAATGAGTGTATGGATAAAGAAAGACTAAAAGATTTCTACATTACTATAATCCAGTGCCAACCGCCAGGCACATTAGGAACTACTACAAACGCTGCCCATTTAGAACCCATAGCAAACCCGCCGTATCCTGACAGCATTACCAGGACTCACAAAGCACCATACCCTACCTATCAAAAGGCAACACTGCAAATATTAAACCAATACATTTCAGAGAATACTGGGGAAAGAGAACAAGTGGCAATGTCAAATAGGAATTACATAAATAGAATACCTCCGCTCAGTTACACATGCAGAACATAGACCATCACCAAACAAGGAATCACAATTTAGAAACAGGAAGGCAATAATTAAACTGGGAACCCCAAAAGCCAAACTTGGAATGTACAACAACACTGTAGAAATAAAACTATAAATTAATTTCCTCTTGTACCAAACAAAGCGCAGACGTTAATGATGCACATTTCCCAGAGCTTTCATATTCCAGTTAATAAATTCAAAATAAAGAGATATCTTTCTACCTTTTGTGCATATTTTTCAGTTGCAATTGCTCCAGCCACTTTCTTCTGGTTTCTTCATGTTTTCTGCTAACTGTCCATCGTCTGCTGTCCATTTGTTCTTTCTTCTCTCTTCTAGTTTTTTTTCCATTCTCTCTCTCTACATCTGCTTTGACATACTAATCTTTCTCCATTTGCTCTTTCCTCATTCCTATTTCCTCCACACAAATTTTACCCCTCCATCCTCAATCCCCACTTACTCTCCCAATACCCGGCCAATTGTAGATTTTTCATCCCTTCCACACAAAATATTTTTCCCCTCTCCATTTTACTCTCCCAGCCCCATCCCATTCTAATCCTCCCCGAACATCAGCTCCCTTCTAGTTCCAGTCTCACCCAGCATCCATTCCCTTCTAGTCCCTGCATCAGCCCATTTCCAGTCCTAGCCCCCCATCAACCCATTTCCAGTCCTAGCTCCCCCATCCATTTTCAGTCTGAGTCCCTTCATCAGCTCATTTCCAATTCTAGCCCCCATCAGCCCATTTCTAGTCATTTCCTAGCCCCACCATCAGCCCATGTCAAATCCTAGCTCCCCTCCACTCAGCCCAATTCCAGTCCAAGCCCCCCATGAGCCTACTTCCAGTTCTAGCCCTTCCATGAGTCCATTTCAATTCAAGCCCCCACCACAGCCCATTTCCAATCTTAGCTCCCCCCAACAGCCCATTTCCAGTCCTATCCTAGCTGCTCCATCAGCCCATTTTCAGTCCTAGCTCCCTTCCCTCACAGCCCATTTCCATTCCAAGCTCCCTCCCCATCAGCTATTTGCAGTTCAAGCCTCCCCTTCCACTCAGCCCATTTCCAGTCATAGCAACCCCCAACCCATTACCAGTCCTAGCCCCCCATCAACCCACTTCCAGTCCTAACCCCCCATCACCCCATTTTCAGTTTAAGCCCCCCCTATAACCCATTACCAGTCCTAACCCCCCGTCAGCCCACTTCCAGTCTTAACCCCATCAGCCCATTTCCAGTCAGCCCCCCATAGCTCATTGCCAGTCCTAACCCCCCCCCATCAGCCCAAAGCCCATTACCAGTCCTAACCGCATCAGCCCTCCTCAAGTCCTAACCCCTCCCCATCAGCCCATTTCCTGTCCTAGCCCCCCATAGCCCATTATCAGTCCTAACCCCCCCATAGCCCATTAGCAGTCCTAACCCCCCATCACCTCATTTCCAGACAGCCCCATCAGCCCACAGCCCATTACCAGTCTTAACCCCCCCATAGCCCATTACCAGTCCTAACCCCTCCCCATCAGCCCATTTCCTGTCCTAGCCCCCCCCCCCATAGCCCATTATCAGTCCTAACACCCCATAGCCCATTACCAGTCCTAACCCCCCATCACCCCATTTCCAGACAGCCCCCATCAGCCCACAGCCCATTGCCAGTCTTAACCCCCCCACAGCCCATTACCAGTCCTAACCCCCCCCCCCATCGGCTTATGGCAAAATTTAAAAAAAAAAAAAAAAAAGCTGGCTCTGGCTGCTGCCGCTGCCGCCGTCGTGGCAGCGGCAGAATGAAGTGTCCCGCGGGGCCTCCTCTGCTCGCTGAGCCCCTCTGCAAGGGCTTTCAGATTCGCGAAGGGAGAGTGTCTCCCTCGCGTCTCTGTTAATCCCGCAGGGGCTAATGGGAAATTTCCCATCTGCCCCTTTAGACGCGAGGGGCTGATGGGAAATTTCCCATTAGCCCCTGCGGGCTTAACAGAGACGCGAGGGAGACACTCTCCCTTCCCGAATCTGAAAGCCCTTGCAGAGGGGCTCAGCGAGCAGAGGAGGCCCCGCGGGACACTTCATTCTGCCGCTGCCGCGGCGGCAGCAGCAGCGGCAGCAGCCAGAGCCAGCTTTTTTTTTTTTAATGTAATTTAAAAAAAAGCAGAATGTTCTTTGCGCGGGGCCCCCTGAAACGCGGGGCCCTGTGCAAAAAACATTCTTGCTCAGTGGACGGGCCGGCCCTGCTTCAGTCTTCTAGGAAACTTTCCACAAGAAGATCTTATGCCTTCAAGTGGAAACGTTTTACTATATGGTGCTCCAAAAAGGGATTAAACCCCCTGGCAAACAAAAGCATTCCCCCTTCTCCAGAACACCCATTAACCTATTTCTGTTAATGCCAGTGCTCATGAAAGCTGAAAGAGAAACCAAAACATTACCATAATCTTTATAAGTGGTACAAGTTGTGCTGCAGTGCCTTCCAGAGCCTCCCAAAAGCATTCATATATCAGGCCCTATACATTGCATAAATAATACATATGTCAGAGAAGGGCTCTCCTCACACCTCCCCTCCCTCCCATAAAATGTATTTGCTTCTTGATAAGGGATTTGCCCTGATCAGCTGAGGGTAACTGCAGGTGTCGGAATTTTGAAAGAATGACAGTGGTCTGGGCATAGGGCATCTAGACACAAAACCTAATCCAGCTTTATAGCAATTTCTAGCAATCAGCTGCAGCATGTAAAAGTTCAGCAGGTGAAATCTGTTTTATAAATTGCAGATTACAGAACTGAAAAATAAAATGAAATTTGTGCAATTTCATTACCTGGAGCTGGGATGCCATAAATGCTGTTCAGATGTGTTCAGTGTTGGGGCTAAACAAAAAAAAAAAATCAATAAGAATCCATAAATCAGCCCCCCCCCCTCCCCCACCTTCCCTCTCTGAGCAGGCCGAAGCTTCAGGCTCAGTTCTGCCTTGCTGTATTCCCTGTATTTCTCTTTGAAAAGTTCGTAGAGTTGCACGGGCTTTCAGGATCGATAAATTGCGAGCTGTAATCTGTTGCTAGCCTTTCCTTGCTGAACTTCATTCCTGTCTCCATTTTGATTTCATGTCAGCACCGTGTACTCCTGAATCATATCTACCGAGCTTCCCATCAAAAAGGAAGTTTTTCAGAATGCACTCAATAGGGTCCTGCAGTTCCTCACTTATCGTTTGAGTACAACTCAAAGTCAGGGAGACTTTAGGAACTAGGGTGGCGCATATCCTAAGACAGGCACATGAAACTAGATGCAACCACGAGAAGCAAGGCTAACGTTAATGCCCCCAATTCAGATAGGATAACAATTTGCCAGGAACCTAGACTTCCTATACCTATACCCCCCCCAAACCGCCTCCCTCTATTTACTTTACCTCCTCATACAGCCTTGAAAGCACTGATATTGTAATCCAGCCCCAATTTAGGGTTATATTCAGGCAACATCGTTGGTAGGTAGCTCATTCTGCACTAAACTGATGAAGGGAGTAAGAATGTGAATTTTGTTTCTTTAGAAAATGTAACATCTTCCATCCCTTTGAAATGTATGTTCTTTTCATTTCAGAAGCAAACGTGCTCAAGGGCTGTCAGCATTAAAAACTGACCCCTCTAAAATAATTTCCCCGTGCCACTAGTGAATCCGCAGTATTTACCTATGTTCCCCAACTACCAGATGACAATTACACATCCATGGGGTCACCATCAGGGGCGGCCCAAGGCGGGTGCGGGGCCATGTGCGGAGACTCGGTGCAGAGCCTCATTTGCATAAGGGGCCTCATTTGCATAAATATTTGCATAATGTTACCACACACTAACTTTTAGTAAACATGCCTCTTAATGAGTGTATGGATAAAGAAAGACTAAAAGATTTCTACATTACTATAATCCAGTGCCAACCGCCAGGCACATTATACAAACACTGCCCATTTAGAACCCATAGCAAGCCCGCCGTATCGTAACAGCATTACCAGGACTCACAAAGCACCAGACCCTACCTATCAAAAGGCAACACTGCAAATATTAAACCAATACATTTCAGAGAATAACAATACATGACCTACTGGGGAAAGAGAACAAGTGGCAATGTCAAATAGGAATTACATAAACAGAATACCTCCACTCAGTTACACATGCAGAACATAGACCATCACCAAACAAGGAATCACAATTTAGAAATAGGAAGACAATAATTAAACTGGGAACCCCAAAAGCCAGACTTGGAATGTACAACAACACTGTAGAAATAAAACTATAAATTAATTTCCTCTTCTACTAATCAAAGCACAGACGTTAATGATGCACATTTCCCAGAGCTGGCATATTCCAGTTAATACATTCAAAATAAAGAGATATTTTCTACCTTTTGTGCATTTTTTTTCAGTTGCAATTGCTCCAGCCACTTTCTTCTGGTTTCTTCGTGTCTTCTGCTAACTCTCCATCGTCTGCTCTCCATTTGTCCTTTCTTCTCTCTTCTAGTTTTCTTCCATTCTCTCTCTCTATCTGCTTTAACATACCAATCTTTCTCCTTTTGCTCTTTCCTCATTCCTATTTCATCCACTCAAATTTTACCCCTCCATCCTCAATCCCCACTTATTCTTCCAATACCTGGCCAATTGTAGATTTTTCTTCCTTCCCACACAAAATATTTTCCCCTCTCCATTTCACTCTCCCAGACCCTTCCCATTCTAATCCTCCCCCATCAGCTACCTTCTAGTTCCAGCCCCACCCAACATCCGCTCCCTTCTAGTCCCCGCATCAGCCCATTTCCAGTCCTATACTAGCCCCACCATCAGCCCATTTCCAGTCCTAGCTCCCCCATCCATTTCCAGTCCTATCCGAGTCCCTCCATCAGCTCATTTCCAATCCCAGCCTCCCATCAGCCCATTTCTAGTCATTTCCTAGCCACACCATCAGCCCATGTCAAATCATAGCTCCCCTCCACTCAGTCCATTTCCAATCCAAGCCCCCCATGAGCCTACTTCCAGTTCTAGCCCCTCCATGAGTCCATTTCAATCCAAGTCCCACCAGAGCCTTCCAATCTTAGCATCCCCAAACAGCCCATTTCTAGTCCTATCCTAGCCCCTCCATCAGCCCATTTCCTGTCCTAGCTCCCCCCCACCCATCCCATTTCCAGTCCTAGCTCCCTCCCCTCACAGCCCATTTCCATTCCAAGCCCCCCTCCCCATCAGCTATTTGCAGTTCAAGTCCCCTTCCACTCAGCCCATTTCCAGTCCTAGCAACACCCCCAGCCCATTACCAGTCCTAACCCCCATCAGCCCATTTCCAGTCCTATCCCCCCCATCAGCCCATTTCCAGTCCTAGCCCCCCATAGCCCATTACCAGTCCTAACCCCCCCATCAGCCCACCTCCAGTCCTAACCCCCCATCAGCCCATTTCCAGTCCTAACCCCATCAGCCCATTTCCAGTCTTAGCCCCCCCCATAGCCCATTACCAGTCCTAACCCCCCATAGCCCATTACCATTCCTTACCCCCCCATCTGCCCACCTCCGGTCCTAACCCCCCCATCAGCCCTTTTCCAGTCCTAACCCCATCAGCCCATTTCCAGTCCTAGCCCCCCCATAGCCCATTACCAGTCCTAACCCCCATCAGCCCTCTTCCAGTCTTAGCCCCCCATCATCCCATTTCCAGTCCTAACCCCCCATCAGCCTACTACCAGTCCTAACCCCTCATCAGCCCATTTCCAGTCTTAGCTCCCCCATAGCCCATTACCAGTCCTAACCCCCATCAGCCCACCTCCAGTCCTAACACTCCCCATCAGCCCATTTCCAATCCTAGCCCCCCCATAGCCCATTACCAGTCCTAACCCCCCATCAGCCCACTTCCAGTCCTAGCCCCCTATAGCCCATTACCAGTCCTAACCCCCCCATCAGCCCATAGCCAGTCCTAACCCCCCTCCCCCTCATCAACCTAGGGGAAAATAAATGGCAGAATCAAGTGTCCCGCGGCCCCTCCGCCTGCCCAGCAGAGCCCTCGTTGAATCACTCCCCTCCACACCGGCTTTCAGAGCCACAAAGAGAATTTCTCTCTTGCTGATCTGTTAAGCCCACAGGCGCTGATGGGAAACAAGCATTTCCTGTTCCCCATCAGCCCCAGCGGGCTTAACAGAGCCACAAGAGAGAAACTCTCTCTTCGTGGCTCTGGAAGCCGGCACCGAGAGGATTGGTTCAACGAGGGCTCTGCCGGGCAGGCGGGGGGCCACGGGATAATTGATTCTGCTGCTGCCACAGTGGCAGCAGCAGCAGCCGCAGCCAGTTTTGTTTCTTTTTTTTTAATTTACTTGGGCTTTTAATTAAGAATGTTGTTTGCACGGGGCCCCCTCAAACGCGGGGCCCTGTGCAAACATTCTTGCTCAATGGACGGGCCGGCCCTGGTCACCATAGTCAAAATGGGGCAGGAGTGATCTCCGGTCTTCCTCTCCTGTTATGTTCCAAGTACAAAATGGTATCAGTTGCCCTGAGTTTGCCGACATTTTGTTGAACCAATATATGCTCCAGTGCAGCTCTACAACAAAATGGTGCTGGCCTCATGGATGACTTGTGATGTTTTGATGGGAAAGGCAAGGAGGAGAACTTCAGTGGCCCTTCATTTCCAATTTGTTCTTTTTTTTTCTCTTTTTCAATTTGATGTTTCATTTTTTAAAATGAAACAAACCTAAATTAACATTAAACGGACCAAGCAGCATGGCAGAAGGCAAGCAAATCTAAAGGTTTTCCCATGCTGACCCCTAGAAGGGAGCGCAGCTCTCAAATGTTGGCCACAAACCTAGAAAATGATTTATTTAACAGGTTTTTTATACCGCTTTATCATTTTTTAGTCAAAGCAGTTTAACATTGTAATTTAAACTTGGTAATGTACATTAAACAGGGGCATTGATAACTTGGATTCTTCTAAGGCAGTGGAGAGTTAAGTGACTTGCCCAAGGCGACAAAGAGTGCTAGTGGGAATTGAACTCTGGTCTCTTGGTTCCCAAGCCAGTGCTCTAACCATTTAGGTAACCATTAGAAGGTATTTATTTTATTTATGAAGAATTTGATACTGTTTATCCAGTCAAAGCCTTCTCTCAGCAGCTTAAAAAACATACACATTGTTAAATATACATACATAGATACAAATAGAATAAAATAACAAATAATCTCTATATTTTTCAATCCACCATAAACTTCAACAATTATGAGAGGCTAATACCTATTCTCTCCAACGGTTCTCAGTTTACAATAAAAATAAATGCTACAACCCCACAGTCATTTGCGATAGTAAATATACATTCACAAAATAACCAGGTTCAGACTGTACCAGGTCCATGTTTTTTGCTCTCCTTTCCATATACATTAAGGAAGCATTCCCCTTCCTCAAGTTGGCAGGTACTGGAGTCCATAAATAGGGGTTAGTTGTTGCTGTTGCTGTTAAGTGTTGTCGAGACTGTGCTGACTCATGGCGACTGTCTGGATAGTTATCCTAAACTGTTCAGCCTTCAGTCAGGCGACTAATTGTTGATAGAGTGGCATCTATAGCTGCTATTGTATCAATCTATCATATTGCTGGCCTTCCTCTTTTGCACTGACCTTTTAACCTTGCCAAGCATGATGTCATTCTCTAATGATCTTTCTTCACATGATGTATCCAAAATATGAAAGTCGAAGTCAGGTCATCTGACCTTTCTAAAGAAACCATAGTTTTATTCTTCGGGAAGTCCATGGTATACACAGTATTGTATGACAGCACCATAATTCAATGTCATCATTTTTCTTCCTGTTAATCTTTTTACTGTGCAACATTTGCATCCATATGACGTTATTAAAAATACTATGCGAAAGTTGGATACAAAGTTGAGCAAATCACCCTCCACCCACAGTTGTCTTTCTATCTGTACACCTATAAATCTGTCAAAACATCGGCCAATCCTTCCATTGCTGTGAGACTCAAGACATTTATAAAAACATGAAGAGTAGAATCAGATTTGTTATCTAAATCCTTAGAAGATGGTGCATAAAGGAGAAATGGTTCCAGTAATCTTTCCCGGCTGACTTATGGTATGGTATTTTTGTTTTTATTGTACATTTTACCAGCAGCACAATTTTCATTGAACTTTAGATGTCTGCTTAATATTGGCTTACTTGTAAAAAGAATTGAAAGTTCATGTACTGAGCAGAAAAGATGTTTTTTTTTAGCACTAAGGTGGACAGCAATGAGAAACTGAGGTTCGCACTGAAAGAACATTACTGGCTGTAAATAGTGCCGTTGGCGCCGTTTTCTCCCTGTCAGTGATATTCCTAAAGCTTTATGCCCCCAAGAAGGAAAGTGATCAAATATTGCTAAAAATAGCTTTTCCGAGCCTGGAAAGACGTTTCTTGAGTATCCTGTGAAATCTTTTTATTAGGATTCTTTTTGTCTTGCCAATTGTACTGTACTAAAGCTTGAGCTGAAATGTTTTTCTCCTCTTATGCCCAGAGGCAGCCATATTGAAATGGGATCCTCGAAATATATTCTTAAATTGAATTGTTCTTTAAAATACAAAAGTGAAGGTATTGGATGTTTAGTACAATGTTACTTTGTGGCTAATTCAAGTATGGCAAGAACTGGACACCAATGACATGGTACTCGTTAGGCCCTAATACTCGATAACGGGTAGTTTGAGACAAAGCAAGATTGGAAGCTGCTTGTTTTGCATGAACAGTCTGTAAGGAAACATTACTGCTGTCCTGTTTAGATTATAAAATTTAATAAAGAACCCAGGGCCGTACTGAGCCAGAATCGCGCCCTGTGTGGCTTGCATATCAGGCGTGCGCCCCCTCCCTCCTCCCCATACTTCCATCCTGCCTCTGCCTGCTCCAGCCCTGCTGCTACCACCCTCTGTTTTCTCCATGGTGGTGCCAGCAGCAGGGCAAGAGCAGGCAGCGCTGGACAGAGGTATGGGGGAGGCGGTGCACGCCCGATGTGCAAGTCGCAGCAACAGCAGATCCGATCCCTCCCTGTTCTGATGCGACATAAGAGCAGGGAGGGATCCGACCTGCAGAAAGACCTGCGAAAAGGTTTAGGGGGGCACATTTTGGCTGCCTGCTGTTGCCCTGCCACCGCTGAGAGAACAAAAAGTGGTGGCGGCGGGGCGGCAGGGCAACAGCAGGTAGCCGAAATGCACCCCCTAAGCCTTTGTGTCCTGTGCGGCTGCACCGCTCGCACAGGGCTAGGTACGGGACTGATAGAAACCATGTAAAGCTATTTAAAAAAACTAGGGCGCCAACACCTTTATTTTGATGGTGGTGGATGAGGCAAGCTCATGCAGTTAGGAAGCATAAATATGCTTTGAGTGGCTAGGAAAAGCTCGACAGTTGTGAGCAGTTAGTAATTGATGGGAAGGTAGCTGATATAGGCCAGAGAATAGCAACCACATTAGCTATGGTTTAAAAGTGGTTAATCTAACTTAAAAGCTACTTTTGGTTAGGGGAACATCTTGGTTGATTAGATTCAAGTGAAAAGCAAACAATTCAGTTGTGAGTGAATGAATTATTGTATATTTGCTTCAGATTAGCTAATTGCTTTTATTGGATGTTGCAAACAAATATGTGTTGCTGCATCTGTGAGATAATCTTATGCAGGTTTCTATTTTTTCACGAAGGTCCAGAAAGTCAACTAATGCCACCTCACTTTCCTTCATTGTCTCTGGGTTCTGACTTAATTTCCATTAAACACAAGTGCAGGCTGCCCAAAATGTTGTTTTTAGCAACGTTCCTGTTGACATATTTCAACACCAATAAAATACGCAGAAGGAGACGAGTTCACACTGACACAACATTAGAATTCTGCACGTCATTCTATACTGGTCCATGACCTACCTCGCCGTGTATTTTTATAATGAAGCCCTTCAATTGAAATCTTACAAAATACATAAAGCCCATTAAAATACCAAAAATAATCGGAAAAGCTAAAAAATAGGCAATTAGAATTATGTTTTGCTTGATATAAGATGATAAATTTGTTGTTCATAACATTTCCAGCCTCAGTTAAAGAATCCCAAACAAATCAATTTTTCGGCATCCGTTTAATGCTTTAGCTTCTTTAGCATCACCATGAACATCACACTGCCCTGGAGTACTCCTATCGCCCTCTCTCTAGCCCTGATTTTGGTGGCAATCTTGCCGAAGTCTGACAGCCAGCAGGGACTATGCTGTTAGTTGTGTGTTCTTTGTCAGCTTCTATCAGTTGCAAAGGCATGAATTTAAAAATAAGTCATTAGCGTGCTTCCCAGATATCATACTGGAAGTGGTTTGCAGGCTCCAAAAGTATCTAGAAAGAGTTCTTTTTGAAAAGGAAGGTCATTTAAACAGTAGGCCCTCTTTAGTGGCCGTGGTCAGCGTTTTTAAAGCACCAGGCTGCTGCCGCTGAAATTGAAACCAGCTTATCTGGCGCCCAGACATTTGCTATCTGCATAGCGGCACTAATTGAACAACAAAAACTGCATGAAGTTAGGACAGCCACGGACCAGTACTAAGTTGACGTGATAGTGGCTAAATATCCCTGCTAACTGCACAATTGCCGGTATTGCCGCAGCTCCTCCAGCAGACAGCCTGGTAAATAACTGGATGTTTTCAAGGTAGTCTGTGGGATGTTCAGTGGCACTAGCCAGTTAGTGCTGCTGATTATCAGGATTGCCAGGGTTTATGCAGTTTGCAGGTAATTCAGCACCGCAGGTTAGTAGCTCCCATGGTTAAAGAAATCGCGCAACGTGCGCAAACCACACCAGTTCACAGCTGGCGTTACTTTTTGCAGCCTCTAATACATGGATTGATGCTCTTGGCCGCCATCTTAAAGGATCCTCAACCCCTAGCAGTACCATGGAGTCAGGGCACCACCTCCAAAGTCCCAGTCAAGGTCCCACTGCCCAGTAAGGCTTCCATCCCCGCCCCCTGATCCAACCCTCCCCACCCCATGAGAATACCTAAAGCAAGCCTGGTGATCTAGTAGGCCCATATTTGAACAACCTCCACTTGCTCCCATCCAAGCCAGCACTGGGTTCAATATGGCACCCATGATTCACTAGGGTAGTTTTGAGGTAATACCATTGGATTGGCCAGCTTTTGAGCAAGAATAATGCAGCTTGTAGTAAATTACTTCAAGCTGTATTACTCATTTGCATACTAATGGGTGGTTTGTATGTATTTGATTCCTATCTCATTAGTATTCAACACACATTGTTTTGGCTATTTGTGTGATATGGTGAAACAACTAATGTTATTGACCTTTAATGTGCATTAAGGGCCAAATAGCATGGCTTATTGCTGTAACACACCTGATCCCCCTTATTAGGACATCTCCAAGTGGTGGCAACATCAGGATAGCTTTTGGTTCAGACAAACAAGCTAAGGTATTCTTCCTTAATGGTATATCGAGAAAAACTGAAAATAGGAGACTGGTTGTGAGGGTTTTTTTGTTTGTTTGGTTGGTTGTTTTTTTTACAGTGCAAACAATAAAACTTGGTCTCTCATACAATACATCTTGTGTGAGATGAATGCAAACACTCCATTATTCATCCACTTGGAGGATTTACCAGCTTTAAGCCCTTAGAAACAGAAGCAAAAGCTGTTGTACACAGTCTTGGGTAAAACTCTTCGTAAAGGTGATTTATAAAGAACATAAAAAATACCATACTGGCAGTGGGTCAGACCAGTGGTCCATCAAGCCCAGTATTGTGTTTAAAACAGCGGCCAATCCAGGTCACAAGTACCTGGCTGTCAGGTTCCCAAAAAGGTTCACAGGTTCCACAGTCTTGTCCCGGGGTAACCGTGGATTTCCCTGGTCCTCTTTAATAATGGTTTATGTATTTTTCTTCCAGGAATTTGTCCAAACCTCTTTTAAACCCAGCTACACTAACAGCTTTTACTACATCCTCTGGTAAAAATTCTACAGTTTGATTACACATTGAATGAAAAAAATATTTTCTTCTATGAATCTTAAATAAGCTGTATTGATTCATTGAATGTCCCCTAGTCTTTCTACTTTTTGAAGCAGTAAACAACCAATTTTACATTTACACGTTCCATTCCACTCATTAATTTATGGACCTCTATCTTGCCTCCCCTCAGCCGTCTTTTTTCCAAGTTCAAGAGCCCTAACCTTTTAAGCCTTTCCTCATAGAAGTATCCTTCCATCCTCTTTACCATTTTTGTCTGTCTTCTCTGTACCTTTTCTAATTCTGCTATATACCTTTAAAGATATAGCGACCAGAATTGCACACAATATTGAAGGTGCGGTCGCACCATGGAATGATACAGAGACATTATGATGTCATCCTTTGTTTTATTCTCCCTTCTTTTCTGTATGATTCTTGGCATTCTATTTGCTTTCTTGGCCATCGCTGCACACTTGACAGAAGGTTTCAATGTATTATCCACAATGACACCTAAATCCTTTTCCTGGGTGATGGTTCCTAATGTGGAATCTTGCATTGTGTAGTCATAATTTGGGTGTTCTTCTCTAATAGGCGCTGAAGTCATGCACTATTAGCTGTGTATACATTTTCGTAGTGTGCCGATAGCATGAGACTTCAGTGCCGGTATGCAGCAAAGGGTGTGTATGCAAATGAGCTGTGTGCAAAGCTTCAGTGTAAAGATGAAAGGAGGGGGAGCATGTACAAACAGATGTGCTAGAAGTGGCCATATATGCAGACATGGAAATGTCAAACTCTCACGTTATGTGCACAGGATGTGCACGTTCTTTTGGCGCTCAGCCCCTAATCAACACTTTTTTTTGTTTTTTATGAATTAAGTCAATACTGACTGCTGGCGATGCAGCAGCTCCTGGGTTTTCTTGGCAAGGTATGACTGGACGTAGATTGCCAGGTCTTTTCTTCCAAGATATTGGAGGGTAAAATGACTTTCCCAAGGTCACAAAGAGTGCTGATGGGAATCAAACCCTGGTCTCTGGGGTTTAAGGCTATTGCTGTAACCACTAGACCACTCTTCCACTATAATCAACACTATTTTGCCCAAGAAACATTTTTTTATGAAAATCACAACAAAGAGACCTAGCAGTAAATAGAGAATGATATAGTAGATTCCAAAAAACACAAGGATAACAAGAAAAGACATTTGTTCTTGAATGCTGAACTTTCACTTACACACTGAAAGACACACACAGAAAATTTTCATGTCGAAGGTAACTGTTCACCGGTACATACTCTGAAACGGTCTTTCCTTACACGTGCAAGATGTTTGTCACGTCAGACCAGGCATAGAGATACTGACGCTCCTCTATGCATTTCTCCTCATTGAGCGCAGAGCTTACTACCATACTATTTTAATATGTGTGGCTCATTTGCATATTATTTAAATACGTTTGACATTGCTGCGTGCGTATAATTTTCTTATGCTGTTCATGCTTGTGTCAGTCTCTTCTCTGCATTTGGGGTGGCGGAACTTGTGCATATAAGTTGTGTCATCTGCGTGGAAAGGGTGTGCTATTTATTTATTTAGTTAACAGTCTTTCTATACCGCCTTTGTCCAAAGCGGTTTATATCGAACAGTGTAACATAATCTCAATGGAATTGTTTTACAATAAACAGGGAGAAATAACTTGGAGATAAATATTGGGTTAACAAAAAAAAGGGGGGGGGGAATAAGTCACAGTTGGACAGTGGGTTGAGTAAGTTGGGGAAGAACATTTATGTTATAGGGGGAGATAAATGTGGAGGGTAGTTCAAGGTGGTATGTTGAATCTATAGTTAGGTATTGTCATCATGTCCATAGTGTTCCTTGAAGAGGTGGGTTTTTAGTAGCTTTTTCAGGTCTTTAGTTGTTGGTGCAGCTCTGTTGGCTAGTAAGTGCATACCTTTGCACTTGTCCACATTACATTTCATCTGCAATTTAGACATCTAGCCTTCCAATTTCTGAAGATGCTCTTGCAATTTTTCACAATCCTCTTGTGTTTTAACAAATTTGATCCCCTTTCTTGTTCCCATTTCCAGATCATTTATAAATATGTTAAAAAGCAGTGGGCCCAGCACAAATCCCTGGGATATTCTACTATTCATTTTTTGTCATTGAAAAAATTGTCCGTTTAGCCCTACTCTGTTTTCTATATGTTAAACCAGTTCCTAATCCAAAGTAATGCACTGCCTCCTATCCTGTGATTTTTTTTTCAATTTCTGAAAGAGTATCTCATGAGGGACCTTGTCAAAGACTTTCTGACAATCCAGATACACTATATCAACCGGCTCACCTTTAGCTACCTGTTTATTCGCTTCTTCAAAAAAAGTTAAAAGATTAATTAAACAAGACCTTCCTTTTTTAAAGCCATGTTGACTTTCTGCAATTAAACCATGACTATTTAAATCTTCAGTAATTTTGTTGTTTATAATGGTTTCTACCATTTTGTCCAGTACAGACATCAAGCTCAGCAGTCTGTAGTTTCCTGGATCAACCCTGGAACCCTTTTTAAAAATTGGCGTTACGTTGGCCACTCTGGAATCCTCAGTTACTACAGATGATTTTAATGATAACTCACAAGTTACTAAAAGTAAGTCTGCAATCTGATATTTCAGTTCTTTCAGCACCCTGAGATGTATGCCATCTGGTCCAG
Source organism: Ichthyophis bannanicus (assembly GCA_033557465.1). Taxonomy (NCBI): domain Eukaryota; kingdom Metazoa; phylum Chordata; class Amphibia; order Gymnophiona; family Ichthyophiidae; genus Ichthyophis; species Ichthyophis bannanicus. The sequence continues at coordinate 56,938,510 of CM066041.1, read as the reverse complement.
ATGATTTGCTGCTCTTTAATTTATCAAATAACTGTATTACATCTTCCCAATTTATCAAGATTTTTTCAATTCCTCTGATACATCACTTTAGCTGTCATTTCTAGCATGGGTAAGTGTCCTATATCTTCTATTAGTAAAGACTGAAGCAAATAATTCATCCAGTCTCTCCTCTTTGGCCTCATCCTCTTAGTGCCCCTTTTATCCCTCTTTTCATCTAATCTTAATAAATATATGAATGAATAAATTAGTAAAACCAAAGACACTTCTATTGTATTTCTCAAATAAATGACTTTAGCTTTCAAGATCCTGAGAAGAGCTGCTGGGAACCTCTAACTCCTGTTCTTCAACAAATTCATAGGCTATGTGGAAATTTATCTTATTGGTTTATACCCTTCAAGACCTAGAAATTCTTGAATTCTGACCAGCCTGAGATTGGAGAAGCGTGTGCTTCTTGAACTGCACTAATCCATTTCATGAATGTTTTACTAATGGGGTTCTGTGGTATACTTTCCCCCAACTGTTCCTGGGCAAGTACATCCTAAATCCCCTGTCCCCTTTCTAGGGAAGACCGAGGACGTCTGGGACAGGGTTGTGGTTTTGGAATTTAAGATTTGTCTTATTCCAGATTTAACTTAGAACACATAGCCTAGCCAAAGAAATGTTTGGAGTTTACGCATACAGTGGTACTAGGAATAGGTGGGAAGCAATCTTATTTTTAATCAACGTCCGTGTACATGTAAAATGTTTTAAAATAGCCATGTCTTGTTTATTTTTTCATCCTGTTCAATTGAAGGCTTTCTTAAAAAAAAAGTGGAAATTGATTTTAATCCCCCTAGTGTGTTTGTATTTATCATATTCTAGTGCAGAACAAATCATCAGAGAAGCAGGATTGTATGAAGACAACAGAGGTGTGAAGATTGGTGGAAGACTCATCAACAACCTTTGCTATGCTGATGATACCACATTACTGGCGGAAAGTGAAGATGATATGAAACATTTGCTTCTCACAATCAAAGAACATAGTCTCAAAATGGGCCTGCACCTTAATGTAAAGAAGACAAAGATCATGACAACTGGCATAATCAAACAGGTTCATCGTTGAAGGAGAAGAAATTGAAATCGTGAATAACTTTAACCTACTTGGATCAACTATCAATAAAGAAGCAACAAGCAGTCAAGAAATCAGACAACGCATTGCTCTTGGCAGAATGGCTATGAAAGACCTAGATAAGATTCTCAAGAGCAGAGATGTCTCTCTCCATACAAAGATTCGACTTGTTCAAGCCATGGTATTTTCAATAACATCATATGGATGTGAAAGCTGGACAGTGAAAAAGATAGTCCAACAAACAAGCACAATTCCACGTGCCTCTCAACAAACCCAATCACTTCACTATTCTTTGAACTTTGATTATCAATATGGCAGCGTTACAGCACATGTAGTATTTTGAACCGCTAGCAGCACAAACTTTTTGTATCCTCCACTCTTATGATCGCCAAAGGATCTCGCTGGCCGCTGCTTTCTTGCTACAGAGAACTTTTTAGTTTTCAGATAAGAAGAATAGTGAAGTGATTCACAGTGTGGCAAGGTAAAAAGTAAAAATAAAACCATACAGCCAAAAGCCCCTGATGAAGGTGTAAGCGAAACACGGCCTGTGTCGGGCCTGGCTTTATGAAATATAAGTGATTAATAAATATTAGTTCCTTCCTTGCCTTCCACATTGTTGACTGTTTCAGTGAAAAAGATAGACAGGAAGAAAATTGATACCTTTGAATTATGGTGGTTGCGGCGAATACTGTGTATACCATGGACTGCCCGAAGAACAAACCAGTCTGTACTAGAGGAGATCAAACCTAAGCTTTCTTTAGAAGCTCAGATGACAAGACTTCGACTTTCATACTTTGGACACATCATGCGGAGAGAGAGATCATTAGAGAAAGACATCATGCTTGGCAAGATAGAAGGTCAACGCAAAAGAGGAAGGCCAGCTATGAGATGGATAGATACAATAACAGCAGCTACGGGTACCAGTCTGTCAACAATGAGCCGCCTGACTGAAGACCGAACACAATTTAGGATAGCTATCCAGAGGGTCGCCATGAGTCGACTCCGACTCGACGGCACTTAAGTGATACTTGGGTTAATTAGCATTGGGCATGTTAACTTTTGGTAAACGTGTTAACGAATATGTTCTAGCTATCACTGCACGATGCCTTCCTCCTGCATTGGGGTCAGGAATTCCTCTATGCCTTTCCACCCATTCCTCTAATATCCAAGACTCTGTTCAAGCTCCAGAGGGATCACGGGACTATGATCCTCATAGCTCCCCGCTGGCCACGCCAGGTGTGGTTCCCTCTACTTCTGCATCTCTCCCAGGGATCCTCCCTGGACCTGGGAGCTGCGCCAGACCTTCTGTCTCAGGAGGAGGGGACTTTGTGGCACCCAAACCCCAAATCCCTACATCTCAGAGCTTGGTTACTGAAGGCCTAAGTCTTCAAGACTTTAATCTTTCTCAACCTGTGACAGATATCCTTCATGCCTCTAGGAAACCTTCCACGAGGCGTTCTTATGCTTTCAAATGGAAACGTTTTTCCATTTGGTGTGCTCAGCAGGGTCTTGACCCTCTAGCACTTCCTTTGAATTCCCTCTTGGACTATCTCCTGCATCTTTCAAATGCAGGCCTTAAGACAAATTCAGTAAGGGTCCATTTGAGTGCTATTGCAGCATCCTTAAAACCTATAAATGGACAACCTGTCTCCTCTCATCCTCTTGTTGCACGTTTCATGAGAGGCCTGACTCTAACTAAACCTCCCATCCGCCCTCCTCCGGTAGCATGGGATTTGAACCTAGTTCTAGGTCAGCTTATGAAGCCACCTTTTGAGCCTTTGGACTCTACCTCCTTCAAATTTCTTTCCTGGAAGGTTGTTTTCCTTATTGCAGTCACTTCGGCTCGCCGCATCAGTGAACTGCAGGCTTTAGTGGCTCATCCACCTTATACTAGGTTTCATCATGATAAGGTGGTCCTTAGGACGAATCCCCACTTTATGCCCAAAGTGGTCTCGCCTTTTCATCTTAATCAAGAGGTATATCTACCTGTCTTTTTCCCGGCTCCTCATGCATCCAGTGCAGAGAGGAACCTTCATACTCTGGATTGTAAAAGAGCTCTTGCCTTTTACCTCAACAGGACTCAACCACATCGAAAGTCTTCCCAACTTTTCGTGGCTTTTGATCCTTCTCATTTGGGACTTCCAGTCACCAAGCGTACACTTTCCAATTGGATCGCTCAGTGTATTTCTTTTGCTTACCAGAGTAAGAACATTTCTCTGGAGGGCCATGTCACAGCTCACAATGTGAGAGCCATGGCCACTTCTATGGCTCATCTTCACTCTGTGTCCATAGATCAGATCTGTCGAGCAGCCACTTGGGCCTCGATTCATACCTTCACAGCCCATTACTGCTTGGACAAGGACTCCCGCCGGGATGCCTTGTTTGGTCAGGCTGTCCTCAAACACCTGTTCCATACTTAAACAACTCCTGCCCACCTTCCCTGGATGGATGCCTGAGATCCATGCGAAGATGGTTTACCCTTGGAGGGGGATCTCCCAGGCATCTTAGCTAGGGAGTCCCCATATGTGATGACTTATTCCTGCTTGTTCCTGGAGATAGCACAGTTACTTACCTGTAACAGGTGATCTCTGGGAACAGCAGGAATTAGTCATCACAACCCACCCACCTCCCCTAGGAGTTGTATCTCTATCTATCTATCTTCCTGTCCTCTCTCTCTATTGTCTCAGCTTTAAACTCGAACTGACGAGAGCTGGTCAGGAAGGCGGGAAGGCAGCGCGCATGTGCAGTGGGAGGCCCCAAAAGCTTTTAATCTGAAAAGCTGGGGAGCTTTCCCGCGCGGGCTCCGTCGGTACCGACGTACCCATATGTGATGACTAATTCCTGCTGTTCCCAGAGATCACCTGTTACAGGTAAGTAACTGTGCTGTCAGAGTCAAAGTGTACACCAAGATATCGGAAAGTGGAAACCAGAGGTACAGGAGACCCAGAGAAAGAGGGAGCCAAGGAGAAGAACCGTGAGAGAACCAGATAGCGATAGTTTTAGCGAGGTTCAGGTGGAGACAGTTGAGTGTCAGCCAATCAGCTACTGCTGCAAGGCAGGAATCCAGTACAGCAAGATCAGGGGAGGAAGGAGAGGTGTGATGGAGCAAAAGGATATCGTCTGCATAGAAAAAAGTAGAAACACCAAACTGCTGTATCAGAGATGCAAGGGGAGCCAAGAAGAGATTAAAGAGGAGGGGGGCGAGCACAGAACCCTGGGGGACCCCACAGGGAAGAGCGTGAGGATTGGAAGAGGGAGAGGACGAGGAAGATGAAAGAACCGAGTAGGTCCGAGAAGAAAGAAAAGAGTGAAACCAGTGAAGTACAGTGCTGCAAAGACCTGCATCCCGTAGAAGTAGGACTGGAAAGGAGCATATGGGGTTCTAGGACTGGAAATGGGCTGATGTGGGGGCATGGGAGAATGGGACTAGAAGGAAGCGGATATTGGGTGGGTCTAGAACTAGAAGGGAGCTGATTTTGTGGGAGGACTTGAAGAGGATGGGGAATGAGGATGGAGAGGGGAAAAGATATTTTGTGTGGGAGGGAAGAAAAATCTACAATAGGCCAGGTATTGGGAGAGTAAGTGGGGATTGAACGGTGAAATCTGAGTGGATGATAAAGAAATAAAGAAAGAAATGGGGGAAAGAGCAAAAGGGGAAAGATCAGTATGTTAAAGCAGATATAGAGAGAGAATGGAAAAAATCTAGAAGAGAAAAGAAAGGACAAATGGACAGCTCGCAGAAGACACAAAGAAACCAGAAGAAAGTGACTGGAGCAATTACAGTTGAAAAATAAAATGCCCAAACAAAAGATAGAAAAATACTTTTTATTTTGAATTTATTAACTGGAATATGTCAGGTCTGGGAAATGTGTATTGCTAATATCTTTGCATTTTTGTTTAGTGCAAGAGGAAATTAATTTATAGTTTTATTTCTCCAGTATTTTACATTTCATGTTTGGCTTTTGGGGTTCCCAATTTAATTATTATCTTCCTATTTCTAAATTGTGATCCCTTATTCTTTGTGTGGTGACGGTCTATGTTCTGCATGTGTAACCAAGCTGAGGTATTCTCTTCATATAGTTTCTATTTGACCATGTCACTTGTTCTCTTTCTCCCAGTGAGATATATTGGTATTCTCTGATGTGTACTGGTTTAATATTTGCAGTGTTGCCTTTTTGATAGGTAGGGTTTGGTGCTTTGTGAGTCCTGATAGTACTGTTATGATACGGTGGGTTTGCTATGGGTTCTAAATGATCAGTGTTTATGGTACTTCCTAATCGGCTTGGCATTTGGCACTGAAATATAGTAATTTAGAAATCTGGTAGCCTCTCTTTATTCAGACACTCGTTAAGAAGCATGTTTACTAAAAGCGCATGTTAACACTATGCAAATATTTATGCAAATGAAGCTCTTTATGCAAATGAGGCCCCGCAATGAATCTCTGCACAAGGCCCCGCATCCCCTTTGGGTCACCTCTGCATCTCCTATCTAATATTTCTAAAAAAAAACCTGTCAGCATATAAGAAGAATAAACTTAAACCCCTTCTCCTCCGTTTTCAGGTCTTTACCCTTCAGCTAGCATTAGTAATGTGTGCTTCCATGCAAGTGTGCATTACTTTATCCTACATCCCATGTTATGCAATGGGGCCTAGTTGTTATTAATGCACACTCGCATGGTGGGCACATTAGTAATACTCGCTGACACGCTGGGACTTCAATTATGTCTTATTTGTCAAGCAGATCTTAAGTTCTAAGAGGAGGCAGAGGTGCATGTTAGGCATAGAAAGAGCATTAGGTTATTGCACTAAAACGAATGTGTGGTAAGTACAAACCTTTGCAGTAGCTGTCGGGAGCATGGCCAGCATCTATACGTTTTGTACATCTGTCTGCTGGTAGTTTCTCCCACTTTTCAACTGCAATTTGTTCCAGCTCATGAATGTTTATAGAATTCTTTTTACCAATGGCAGATTTTGGCTCTTTCCAAAGGTTCTGGATTGGATTGAGACCAGGACTTATTGCTGGACAGTTTAAAACAGTCCTTTTTTTCCTTTTTAACCATTCTTTTGTACTTTTGGATGTGTTTTAGGTCATTTCCTGCTGGAGGACCCATGCCCTTCTTCCCAGACCTAGCTTTCTGACACTAGGTAGCACATCTCACTCCAGAATACCTTGGTAGTCCTCTGACTTCATGATTCCTTTAATACATTCCAGGCCGCCAGTTCCTGAGGCAGAAAAACAGCCCTACAACAATATGGAACCTCCACCATATTTAACTATAGGAAGGGTGTTTTTTCCTTATAAGCTTCATTTCTTTGCCTGTACATGTATCGCTGATCTGCTTTGCCAAAGAGCTCAAGTATGGTTTCATCTGTTAACAGAACCTTTTCCCAGAAGGATTGTGGTTTCTCAAGATGGGTTTGGGCAAAGATCAGGCATGCCTCTCTTTGAGCAGTGGGGTCCTCCTTGGCCTTCATCCATAACGTCCTCCTTTGTTTAGTGTGCAGTGTATGGTTTGGGTTGAAACCACCACACTAGATTGCTCCAGATCTGCCTTAATCTCTTTGAATGTTGTACAGGCTGTTTTTCCAACATTCATACTAACCTTCGAAGACTTTTTGGATTAATTTTCTTCTTCCCACCACATACTGGGAGGTTCTTGACAGTTCTATGAGCAGAAAACTTCTTAACATTATGAACTGTAGACCCAGGAATCCAAAAGTCTTTGGAGATGGCCTTGTACCCCTATGAAGTTTGATGTTTGGTGATAAATGGCTTTTCTGATAGTCTCAGGCAGCTCTCTTGTCTTCACCATTGTGAAAATGGAACAGGGAGTGAATGTGGCTATTTTAAACATTAGAGCCATCGTTAATTGGTTGATCTAAGTCATGTTAGTAATGACAATTGATCAGTGCATCTAATTTTGCTGCAGTGGGAATATGGTTATTCTGTTCAAATTGATTAGAATTGTTTATAAGGGTGTCAATCATTCTGGCAATGTCCCAGTTTTTATACTATTTCCTTTTTTAATTGGTCTTGTTTTATTTGATTCTTTTATGTGTCAAAAATGTGTGCATATATAGTCCAAAGCCATTTCACAATCACTTTTTTTAGGAGATATTTGACATTAAGGGATTGAACTGCAAGGGTGCTAATAATATAAACTGGACTAGAAATTGGTTGACTGACAGACAACAGAACGTCATGGTAAATGGAGCTCACTTGGATGAGAGGAAGGTGATTAGCAGGGTGCCCCAGGGTTCGGTCCTGGGCCCGGCACTGTTCAATATATTTGTGAGTGATATTGCTGAAGGACTGAATGGAAAAGTCTGTCTTTTTGCAGATGACACAAAAATTTGCAAAAGAGTGGACTCCCCCGAGGGAGTGGTTAACATGAGGAAAGATCTACAAAAGCTGGAAGACTGGTCTAATGCTTGGCAACTACGATTTAATGTGAAAAAGTGCAGTGTCATGCACTTGGGTAGCAGAAATCCAAGGGAAATGTACACGATAGGGGGCGAGGGGTTGGTATGCACGGTTCAGGAGAAAGACCTTGGTGTGATTATTTCTGATGATCTCAAGGTGGCAAAACAGTGCGACAAGGCGGTGGCAAAAGCCAGGAGGATGCTGGACTGCATACAAAGAGGGATTACCAGCAGAAAGGAAGAGGTACTTATGCCACTGTACAAGTCACTGGTGAGGCCTCACTTGGAATACTGTGTTCAGTTTTGGAGACCATATCTTGCAAAAGATATAAAAAGACTGGAAACTGTTCAGAGAAAAGCGACCAAAATGATTTGGAGCCTGCGTCAGAAGCCTTATGAGAAGAGACTTGAAGACCTAAATATGTACACTTTGGAGGAGAGGAGGGACAGGGGAGATATGATTCAGACCTTTAAATACTTAAAGAGAAATGATGAACAAACAAACCTCTTCCAAAGACGGGGAAGCTGTAAAACTAGAGGGCATAACATGAAGCTGCAAGGTGGTAAATTGAAAGGCAATGTCAGGAAATATTTTTTCACTGAAAGGGTGGTGGATGCTTGGAATGCCCTCCCGATGGAAGTGGTGGGTGCAAACACGGTGACGGAATTCAAAACGGCATGGGACAAACACAGTGGATCCCTTTACAGCAATAGGATAAAAACCTTCTAACGTCTCAACAAATAGGGGTGTCCTACATGGAGTAGTGGGTTCACCCCTAAACAAAGACATGGGGAGGGGTGGCTTGCGCAGAGCGACAGGTGCACCTACTCTTGCCATCTTGCTGGTCAGACTAGATGGACCATGCTGGTCTTTTATCTGCCGTCACTTACTATGTTACTACGTTACTATGTTACTATATTGACCACAACTGTAAGAAGGGGGGGGGGGAGAGATATAGGATCAAAATAGTGGGAATTAAAGATAAGTTTGGCAGCAGAGGCTTGAATTAGGTGAAGGTGACATAGGGAGTATTGAGGGAGACCAGACAGAAGTGAATTGCAGTTATCTAAAAAAGTAATAAGGCCAAGAATAAGTTGAGTGAGCTGAGGGATGAGCAGATAGAACAAATGTTATGTAGGGCAAAGAAAGATGACTGGGAGATAGCATTTAAGTGAGTTTTAAAAGTGAGAGCAGAGTCTATAGTAATATCCAGAGATTTGATGGAATCATGAAAGTTTAACTGTGTAGCAGCGATGAAAGGCAAGGGTGAGAGGTGGCAGATGGGGAAGGGAAAAAATAGATTCACATTTGTACACATTTAGGATAAGGTGGTGGTCAGTAAGCCAATGATGTACTTCCTTGAGATATGTTTGCAGAGGGGAAATATAATTAGAAGAGGCTTGAAATGTAAAAAGGATTTGAATATCATTGGCTATACAAACGGAGTACAGCCAAGAGATTGAATAAGGAAGGGAAGTGGGGCAAGAAAGATATTGAACAGTTGGGGCCAAAAGTGAACCCTGTGGCACCCCCGACAACATAGGGAAAGAGGAAGAGGAACGAGAGTCTGAGAAAACCTTGAAGGATCAACTAGAGAGAGAGAGCAAACCAGTTAAGAACCAATGCCGTTAACATCTCATTTTATGCAGTTGGACTTAGCTACTAATAACAGACATAAATAGCCTTAGAGCATGTAAACATGATGAAGTATGTTAGTAACTCTAGCTGTTAATGTTAAAAACCTCTGTTAAAATGTTGGTAATGCTCCCAACAGTTAATGCAGAGGAAATTCCATTACTGCGTATTAACTGAATGGCAGATAATGTAATGCAGTTAGCATTGCTGAAAGAGTTGCAGCTAACAGTTCATGAGTAGTAACTATCTCTGCATTAATATTAAGCCACCATCTCCACCCATTCCCTCTCATTCCATGCTCTATGATGTGATCATACCTTGAATATTGTGTGACATTCTGGTCTCCACATCTCAAAGACGATATAAAGGCATTTAAAATCTACAGCACTGGGAGGTGCGGGAAGCCATCAGATTGCCGGTGGGGAGTGAGGGAGGGAGCTCCTCCCTGCTCCTGCTCCCACCCAGCGACCAGTGGGATTTTAAAATCTACAGCACCGGGAGGTGCACCAGTGCCTGGTGGGCCCACACCAAAGGGCTCTTAGGCATGACCCTTAGTGGCTCACAGAGGGGTAGCTCTCCTACCTTGCATACCACCTAAGAACATACAGGCCACTGCCCACACATCCACACTTGATCACAGAGGCTCTTTTCACCAGCACAAACTGGAGCTCCATGTGAGTAGCCCTGCGCTGAACCTGTACTATACAGGGCAACACTAAGCTTTCCAGCCCTTCAACTGCCACAATCCACTCTACACTGCTCACTAACCCTCAAACTTCCCCAACATGCCCAGGCTCTTGCACACCTTGGCATCCTCATCTTTACACACTCTAACCAACATATTTGCTTTCACCACTTCCTCCCTCGTTTCCATCATACGCCACTCACCCCACAGCAGATTTTAGCCTCTCTTCCCCAACACAAGAAGCAGAAACCACTATAATCTGATTAACATCCACCCAGTCCCCATCCATACCATACCCCCTACCCCAAATACACATCCTCCACTCAACTTCTCAAATGTGCTGTCATTAACACACACTCTATCTGCAACAAAATCCCCATCCTGGTTGACTACATTAAAGATAGCCACATGGACATATTGTGCATTAGATAATCGTGGCTAAATGATTCCGATACAGTCCTTCTAAACCAACTGGCCCTCCCTTATTACCAACTCTTCAACCACCCACAGCATCAAAAGAAGTAGAGGTGTACTTATACTCACCAAGTAGGACCTCCAATTCAAAACCACTAGCTCCAGCTCTACCAGCAAATCGGACCTCATCACCATCTCCAATGTCCACATGTCAATCTGCCTCACATAGAGATCTCCAACAATACATATCTGCGAACTCTCTCCTATCATTGAAGAAGCATGCTCAAATGACCACAAAAACAAATGGTTCATTCCCCAACTTTCCTGTAAGCAATGGAAGCTCTCCAACTCAAGCAAATTATCTCACAATCAACTCACTCCAGAGGAGGAGCCCTCAACTTAATATTCACCCCAGCCACATGGCTGCACCAACACCTAGCCTCCATGATACAAAACACACCGGTACCCTGGTCCAACCATACTCTGCTCTCCTTTTTCCTGCCTAACCTTCCCAATTCTCACATCCACCACATCTCCCCATCTCACTCAAGCAGGTTTCGAACCTATGACAGAGATACCATCATCACTACCCTCCTACCTATCCCCCATAATGATCCAAGCAACATCAACTCCATAATAACTGAATGGAACCACTGCATTTCCTCATACGCCACCACAACCAATGGCACAGCCTGAATTCCAAGATACAACCACGTTCCATGGTTTACCCCCGAACTCAAGGCTCCAAAGAACAAACTCCGACAACTAGAACATAAGTGGAGGCATCACAAGGATCCACTGACCCACTCTGCATACGCTACTGCCCAGGTGGAATACTGCTCACTCACCCTCCTGAAGAAAAAGGAATACCATTCCAACCTGATCAGATCCTCCCTCAACAGACCTAGAGAGCTCTTTGACATACTGTGCCTTACAGCTTCTTAAAGACCCCACCACAACCATATCTGATGCCACATTTTCCCCAGCCAACATGGCACAATTTCTTCAAACAATCATCCACCACCAGAAATTCCTGGATCCCCAAAGATACCTCCAATGACACAAACAGCCAAACATGGTCCTCTTTCAGTCCCAATTTGAAATATATAGAAACATGATGGCAGAAAAAGACCACATGGTTTATCTAGTCTGCCTCTGGTGAATCCATGCTGCCTCTGATCCTATAATCCATTGGATTCCAGAAACCTCACTATTTTCTCTTTGAGCAGCGCTTCCAATAATTTATTCACCACAGAGTTTAGACTAACCGGCCTGTAGTTCTCAATGTCATCACGAACCTCAACAGCACCACTTCCCCTCTTGACCCTTGCCCCTTCTCCTGGATCAAAATGTCCAAGAAAGTGCTCTCAAGAACCCCCTATGCATTGTTCAGATTTCCTTATCCTTGGGCTACATGCCAACCACTTTTAAGTACGCTTCCATCAGACCACTTCTAAAAAACAATGCTTCAGACTGATTCTCAATATCATCTTACAGACCTATCTCCAGCATTCCCCCTTGTCAAAATCATTGAAAAAGCAGTGCAGCTGCAGATGCAGGACTTCATTGACTCGCACACCCCTGGACAAACATCAACATGGCTTCAAGCCTCACCACAGCACTGAAACCCTTCTGACCTCACTATTAGACACTCTAATCTGGGGCACAGAAAAAAACATCACAAGGCTTCATCCTCATTTTCATTGACATTTCTGCAGCCTTGGATTCCGTCATCCATGAACACCTCCTTTCACAGCCGCAATCTATTGGCCTCAGAAATATAATTCAGTGGTTCCACTCCTACTGACCGACTGATACCAACAAGTCAGAATCTGAACTGAAACCTCCAACCCTTTCATATTTCTCCACGACTTACTTCATGGCTCAGCTTTATCCTCCCTCTTCTTTAATATCTTTATCTAGCCACTATGCATAATAATCCAAAACCACAACATCCTCTACCATCTCTATGCCGATGATATCTTAATCTTCATACCATTCACCATCTTCAACCCTCACTACTCTGCAATTGGGCTATGGCTCACTGCTGTCACCCAATGGCTCACAACATGCACATCAGTCCTAACAAGTCGGAAGTCCTCTTCATACCAAAAACCTCTTTCTCCCCACCACCCATGATCAACCTAGCCAACTTAACTGCAAGTAAAAAAGCAAGTAAAATACCTCAGCGTAGTCCTAGACCAGAATTTAAACTTCCAAGCACACATCAAGCAAGTCACTAAAGCAGCTTACTTCCCATGAGGCCAGTTCAAAAGCTTTGAGATTAGATTAGACTAGGAGATAATGTGTCCTAACGTTTAAGTGCAAAGACTGTGAGGTAGCTGTCGAGCCATATCTAGCCTGTCCCCATGCAGTTACCACATAGTGCATATATTTACCATGCTATGGGAGTAAGTTTCTAAGGAGGTGTCTACTTATAGGTGCCAACAATGTACGCAAATGCAGGTATTTTAGTCACTTATGCACATAAATGACCTCTCTTAAAATACTGACTAGCCTGAAAGCGTGCATGTTCTTCACATAGCAAGTACTTTCACTGTGGTCGCAGACATAGGGGACCATTAGGGTGGCGCATGGGTACTACGAGCATATATGTGCGTTGCTTGTCAGATACAATTATTTGCAAGCATACTTGGAAAAAGTAGCAGTGGTCCTTTCCGCCAGCTGTAGGGCTAGAGTAAGTAATCCCCTGTTAATTTAAGGTGCATTCTGACACGTTATGCTAGTATCTAATAAAGTAAAGTGCATGCATCTTTATGAAAGAGACAGAAAAAAGTTCACAAAAATGTATGTTAACTAGGTGCAACCTTATGAAAGTACCCTCCTTAAATGCATTGTTGATAACACAGATGCATCTGTACTGTTGGCAATGACTCTCATTCAAAGGCCCCTCCAGACCCCTCCCCTCTCCCCTGGCACTAACCAGGGGGTATCCGTGCTGGGTAGTGATCCGCAGATATTCCTGCTCCATAAGCAAATGGCACCACTGACCCCTAGTAGTAGTCTGGTGGGTACCACCACTAGGGCTCCAAATAAGAAACCAGGTGCTTAGTTCTTCCATTACAATTCAATTTATATGGATGCAAGAATACTAGGGCGTCTAAATTCATACATCAGTTCTGGGTATTTTTTTGAGTCCATTAAATGCTATCTTAAACTCCATCATATAGATGAAGTAATTTCCAGTATCTGTAATATGCTGGCAGTGACATTTTAAAAAAATGGTTTCCAAGCTTTGTGTCTTCATTTTTAATTTTGGGCCCTTGATCAGACTTGGCCTTGCAGGGACATTTGATTTAATAAACAAGAGACAGGCATACGTGCTGGCCGCTATGTGGTGGAGGGGGGGGGGGGGATGTACAGTGAGCAAATAAATCACATGGTTAGAAGCACTGCTTTGTACAGTTCAGTATTACATCACAGTGAGTGAATTATTTTGAGAATTCCATTGGCCTTCATTAACCACCGGAGTGCTTGGATTGAATTGCAAGCATTCTTGGCACGGTCTAACTGGGAATGGTCGTGCTTGTTTCAGCCCGATGGCTCTTAGCACCTGATTTATAGATATCTGTTGCAATCCCCCTGCATTTAATAAAATGGAATAAAACCCTATAGGCTTGATTCACCAAAGTCTCGTCCCACATACAGAAAATGGGAGAGCAGCCTTAGTGAATCCAGTTCTGTGTCAATCAAGCTCTTATGGTGGCGTTAAAAGCCCATTTTGATCTTGAAGTTCAAGCATTCCAGTAGAAGTGTTTTGCATGGAAGAATTTGAAACAGCTCCCAGGGGAGGGGGGGGGGGAGGTAAAACTGCTCAAAGGGTCAAATATTTCCAACTCTCTACAGCCTGTTTTTCCTGAAACCTGATTTTGCTCTAGCATAGACCCACAAATCCTTAGACAAGGCAACCCTGACACAACCCTAGGTGGCCTGTTCTAGTGTTATGCACCCAATAGAAACCTGAGGGCATCTCAACAAGGGCGCACTGCCACATTAGTGTTTCATAATACAGTATCTCTAACTTCCGTTTTTTACCATAGTCCTATTTACATTACATACTGCAGCTGATTATAACTGCACCTCACCATGCTCAACTAAACTGGCAATTGCCAGCACGAGGGCATTTAGCTTTGACACCTCTCTCCCCCACCCCCCACCCCCACCCCAGTCAAGAGTGTGTTCCTCTCGACCTTTGGCTGGAATTAGTTATCTATTATTCGCAAAGGAAATGAAATATGCGCCTGTTCTGAAGAAACCTTTTAGCAGTATCAATGTAGGCTGATATTTGCTGATGGGTTTTATTTAGAGGAAGGGGCTTTGTTGCATGAGTGGGATCTGAGTGGGTTTTTATTCCACTTTACTGTAATATTTGTATTGAAGTTTTTAAGTCATTACTATTAGAGATACATTCAGAGTTGATTTCTCACTTTCCCTCTATCACTAAAGTCTTTTGGTGGTTCTTATCCATTAACTGTTTAAAAAAGTAACAGTCATTGTTTTCCTCCAACTTCTGTTTGTTAGTTTATGATGTAAACCACTTGATATTTTTAAATTTGGAAATAAACAAAATGTATATATTTTTTTTCTATGTGTTATCCATTCTCTAGAATCTTGTGCTGTTCTGTGACTTGCTTTTTAAAACTAATCCCATCCTTGACTTTGACAAAAATAGAAAGGAGTCTCAAAGTGCCCCCAAAATAACAATTGGAGACCCCTTTTATTAATGTGTGCCTAGTAATTAATGTGCGTTTCTGCATGCAGCAACTTGAGCGCAAGAGTCTGCAGTTATAGTCACTGTAGGACATGACTGATCTCCAGGAACAAGCAGGAATGTAGTCCTCACATATGGGCATCGTCGGTACCAACGGAGCCTGCGCGGGAACGCTCCCCAGCGTCCAATAAGAACGCTTTTGGGAGCATCCCTCAGCACATGCGTGCTGCCTTCCCGCCTTTCCAACTATCCCTCTTCAGTTCTTCGTTTTCCGCGGAGCCGACAGGACCTATTCGCTGTCACCGCAGAAAATTACATCTTTAAACTTCTTTCTGTGGTCGCGTTTGCCTACCGCACGACGCCTACTGGTACCGCCGGTTCTTTTCTTTTCTTTCTTTCTTTTTTTTTTTTTAATATAATTTTAGTCATTTACAACAACCAAATGATAAAGAAACAGAATGCACACTTGCATAAATTAACAAAATATAAGAAACCAATAAAGCAACAAAATATAAACAAGGAGCAATATCTAGTCCACATCACGGGAGACTGACAGCGTCATATTTAAAGAAATAATAAGTTAGGAAAACATGCCCAAAAAGAGCTACAATTGGAGGCCATTCTAATCACCAACTATACCCTCCCCAACCCCACTCTGACGATCAGAAAGAAATTTTTCCAAATGGGAAACATCTAGGAATACATAAGAGTCTCCCTTGTAATTGATAACACATTTACATGGGAAACGTAAGTAAAACGTGGCACCCAGCGCCAAAACACGGGGCTTTAACTTCAAAAACTGCCGCCGACGCAGCTGGCTGCTACGTGCAACATCAGGAAAAACACTAATCAATTGACCACAGAACTTGGCAGTTTTCATCTTAAAAAAAGCTTTAAGGATACGTTGTTTCACAAGAATAGATGTAAAAGTTACCAGCAATGTGGACCTTTGAGTGATAGTATCAAGGGAATCCTCCAAAAAGGCAGTCAAATTCGATATAGATGGTACCACCACATCAAACTCCCCCTCGGTGGGACTAACCTTCTTAGAACCAGAGGGAACATAGTAAATTTGTGTAACATCAATAGTTAGTATTTCCTTAAGTTATTTATCCAACAGATCCAAAAATTACATCTTTAAACTTCTTTCTGTGGTCGCGTTTGCCTACCGCACGATGCCTACCGGTACCGCCGGTTCTTTTCTTTTCTTTCTTTTAAAAAAAAAGAAACACCTTTCAGTGTTTCTTTCAGAAACTTTCCTTTTTGGAGCCAGGCGCCATTTTGGGCACTAGGCCCCATTTTCCTAAATCATGGAAAAGCCAACTAGTGGTTTTAAAAAATGTACTAAGTGTGGCAGTACCATTTCCGTCACTGACACCCATGATTGGTGTCTAAAATGTTTAGGACCTGATCATTCTCCAACTGAATGTCTCTCCTGCATGGGGATGACCAAAAGAGGAAGACAGAACCGGGCCACAAAGCTCGGTACCCTTTTTTCTTCAGATGCTATATCCATTGCATCGACATCGTTGAGGGCCTCTTCTTCCTCCCATGGATCTCAGGTAACTAAGCATAAGAGCCGGTCCTCTAAGGGTAGCTCTCCTGCTAAGCATCGAAAGGCCATTGGCATTGCCCTTGAGGGAACTACACCGGCAAAACAGCCCAGGCGGGAGGCTTCGGCTTCCAAAGCATCGATGGGGCTTCAGGATGTTCTCGAGGCCTCAACCTAGCAAGAACTACCTGTGCCATGTTCAGGGGTTCCGGCTGTCCTTACCGGTACCGACACCCAGGCATCGGCAGTGTCGATAGACCAGAGGTTCCTCGCTATCGAGCGCAGTATCACAGCTCTTCTCTCGGCTGCGGAACCGGTGGTCCCAAAAGCACCGGTGCCGACATCGACACCAATGCCGGTACCGACACTGGTACAGACACCGGTACCGACAGTGCCGGCCCCAGTGGGAACTCTTCCTATGCCATCTCTGGCTGGAGGGGACAAAGCGGTACTGGGTCACGGTACCGACTTAGATCGGTACCGGGATCGTGCTTTGCAAGAGCATTGGGGTCAGGAATACTCTGATTCTTACGATTCCGAAGACTCTGACAATTCTGCTGGCACTAGAGGGTTTCTCCTAGAAGATCCCTCTTCTCCCCAACGCAGAATGTCACCTCCAGAGGACGTCTTTACAGGATTTCATCCGTGATATGGCCAAAGGTCTTTCAATCACAGCTCCTGTAGCTCCTGAAGAAGAACCCAGAGCAAAGGAATTGGAAATCCTCCAATATCCTAAAGCTCCCAAGGAGGCAGCTATTCTGCCTATCCATGAAATTCTGCATAGCTTGATGCTCAGAATGTGGGAGACACCTCTGACCACTTCTCCTCACTCTAGGAGACTTGATATTATGTATTGAGTTCCACCTTTCTCTTGCCTTTCCTCATCTTCTCATTGCTGGAGACTTTAACTTACACTTGGACTTACCTACCTTCTCCAGGTCGTGAATGCAGGACTCTGGATGCATTTGGACGCAGAACCTTTCAAGCTTCCATGCTTTCAGCTAGAATCAGTTCATACATCCTATATATGGGAATGTTCCTTAAGGAAGTCACAGGAGACTTGGAACTTATGAGCCCTTTTCTCCGAGATGATAAGAGACAAGATTTTCTTGCTCTAGTTAAGCATGCTCAAAATGTCTCCAAGTTTGTCAATCATGCAGCTTTTGACTGCTTTTGAATGCATCAGCAGAACTTCTGCTATTGCCATTGGCGCATGACGGATTGCCTGGCTGCAGGCATCAGACTTGGAGACTTGGGTACAGGACAAATTAGGCAACATTCCTTGCACGGGGGAGAATCTCTTCGGCAAGAACTGGCAGGAAAAGGCTAATGATTTAGATGCTGACAATTCTACCTTAGATAGATTGTCAAAGTCTACAGCCACTCCAACCAAAAGGAAGCCTTATAAAAAAAATCCTCTTTTAGCAAAAAGAGGAAGTTTTATCCTTCCTTTGCCCAGCAGACTTCAGGTCAGGTTGCCCAAAAGGGACAACCTAGACAGCAAAAGAAACCAAAAGGACCGAGAGCACAAACAGCTCTGCAGGTTCAGCCCCCTCAAGGGCTTTGACTTCTTCCCAAAGAGCTTCGCCTTCCTGCCTCTGAGGGGTCCCCAACCCCCCAATATTACGGGCAGGTTATGCCACTTTATCAACAGATGGCATCAAATAACAGCAGAAGATTGGACTTTGTCCATTGTAGGAGAGGGGTACAAACTTCATTTTCACAGCATACCCCCTCCTACAATTCTAAAGCAGTTCAATTCACAAACCTCTGCAGACAATCTGCTAGATCACGAGGTCTCCACACTTCTTGCCCAAGGGGCAATAGAAGAAGTATCCATTTTTCAACAGAGAACAGGGTTCTACTCCTCCTATTTTCTTATCCCAAAGAAAACAGGGGGACACAGACCCATTCTAGACCTCAGAGAATTGAACAAATATCTGTTTCGAGAGAAATTCAAAATGATTTCTCTAGGAGCTCTTCTGCCATACCTTCAAGGCCAGGGCTGGCTTTGCTCTCTAGACTTAAAGGATGTATACACACACATTCTCATCCATCCAGATCACAGGAAATTCTCACGTTTCCTTCTCAGGGGAAGACATTTCCAGTACAGGGTTCTTCCTTTTGGTCTGGCTTCAGCACCAAGGATGTTCACGAAATGCATGGCAGTAGTAGCAGCATTTCTACGAACCCTGGGGATTTTTGTCTTCCCCTACTTAGACGACTGGCTCATTCGCGCCTCCACAGTTGCAGAGGCCAGCAATGCACTGTCTCGTACAATGCGAATCCTCCAATACTTGGGATTGGAAATCAACTTCCCGAAGTCTCAACTAGTTCCTTCCCAATGCCTAGAATTCATAGGAGCCTGTCTGGATACCAGGCAGGCAAGGGCTTTCCTTCCACAAGCCCGGTGTCTTCGCATTATGCAGCTAGCTTCCCAAGCTGCAGGAAAATCCTCCCTCACGGCTCGGGAACTACTGCAGTTACTGGGACACATGGCATCCACAGTTCCTGTAGTCCCATATGCTCGCCTCCACATGCGAGCAGCTCAGTGGACCCTCTCCACACAGTGGACACAGGCCATGGGCAATTTGTCGGACAAAATAACAGTCTCTCAAAGACTAATTTTGTCCCTCCAATGGTGGCAATCACTAGAAAATCTGACAGTGGGGTCTCCTTTCCATCAACCCCTCTTTCAGGCCACCCTAACGACAGATGCATCACAGGTGGGTTGGGGAGCACACCTGGATCATCTCTGTACCCAGGGCACCTGGCCTCCACAGGAGGTAGGTTTACACATAAACCTCCTAGAATTAAGAGCAATTTATTTAGCTCTTTGAGTGTTCCACGCCCAGCTCAGCTACAAGACAGTCCTGGTCCAGACGGACTATCAGGTAGCCATGTTCTATATGAACAAGCAGGGGGGAACCGGCTCTCTGTCGTTATGCAACGAAGCTTTACGACTATAGGCCCTTGCCAGAGAGCACCAAATTCACCTTCTAGTGGTATATCTTCCAGGCATTCAAAACCTTTGGGCAGACAAACTCAGTCGAGTACTGCTACCTCACGAGTGGTCACTCCACCTAGACCAGGTGGCAAAGATATTTCATCTCTGGGGCACTCCAGACATAGACCTCTTTGCAAATCCACTGAATGCCAAACTTCCCCGGTTCTGTTCCAGGATACCAGCACACCACTGTCAGGCAAAGGATGCCTTCCTCCTTCACTGGGGTCAGGACTTCCTTTATGCTTTCCATTCCCCTCATTCCCAAAACACTCTTCAAGCTACAGAGAGACAGGGGTCGCATGATTCTCATCGCACCACGATAGCCACGCCAGACGTGGTGTTCCCTGCTTCTGCATCTCTCTCAAGCGGCACCTCTGGAGTTAGGGTATGCTCCAGATCTCCTTTTTCAGGAGAACGGGACGCTATGGCACCCGAATCCCCAGTCCCTGCACCTCATGGCCTGGTTGCTGAAGGCTTAGACCTCCAGGATCTCAACCTGTCTCAGCAGGTAAAAGATATCCTTCGAGCTTCTAGGAAACTTTCCACAAGAAGATCTTATGCCTTCAAGTGGAAACGTTTTACTATATGGTGCTCCAGGAGTGGATTAAACCCTCTGGTCGTACCCTTAGAATCGATACTAGAGTATCTCCATCACTTATTGAATTCTGGGTTAAAGACTAATTCGGTAAGAGTCCATCTTAGTGCAATTGCAGCTTCTTGTAAGCCTCTGAATGGACAACCAATTTCCTCTCATCCACTCATATCAAGATTTGCAATCAACTCTGCCCGTCGCATCAGTGAATTGCAAGCTTTAGTGGCTGATCCTCCTTATACTAGGTTTCATCATGATAAGGTTGTTCTTCGAACTCATCCACATTTTATGGCAAAGGTGGTTTCGCCTTTTCATTTAAATCAATCAATTTACCTTCCTGTATTTTTTCCCAGGCCTCACGCCTCTAATGCAGAAAGGAACCTTCATACTTTGGATTGCAAAACGGCCTTGGCCTTTTACATACAAAGAACACAGCAACATAGAAAGTCTTCACAACTTTTTATAACTTTTGACCCTAGTCATTTGGGACTTCCAGTCTCCAAAAGAACTTTATCTAAATGGATTGCCCAATGCATATCCTTTACTTATGAGAGTAAGGGTCTTCCTCTTCAAGACCATGTCACAGCTCATAATGTGAGAGCCATGGCAGATTCTGTGGCTAATCTCCACTCTGTGTCTATCAATGACATTTGTCGAGCAGCCACCTGGGCTTCGGTACACACCTTCACAGCCCACTACTGCCTAGATAAAGCCTCCCGTCGGGATGCCTGCTTTGGCCAAGCTGTTCTTCAAAACCTTTTTCAAATGTAAACCAACTCTTACCCACCAACCCTGGTGGGATGCCATAGATCCATGGGAGGAAGGATTCTCACCCTTGATGGTGGCACCTTCCTGGGGCTATCTCCCTGGCATCTTCAGCTAGGGAGTCCCCATATGTGAGGACTACATTCCTGCTTGTTCCTGGAGATAGCGTAGTTACTCACCTGTAACAAGTGATCTCCGGGAACAGCAGGAATTTAGTCCTCCCAACCCACCCACCTCCCCTAGGAGTTCTCTCTCTCTCTCTTTGTCTCTTTCCTCTCTTCCTCTATCCTTTCACTCAGCTACAAACTTAACTGAAGAGGGACAGTTGGAAAGGTGGGAAGGCAGCGCGCATGTGCTGAGGGATGCTCCCAAAAGCGTTCTTATTGGACGCTGGGGAGCGTTCCCGCGCAGGCTCCGTCGGTACCGATGATACCCATATGTGAGGACTAAATTCCTGCTGTTCCCGGAGATCACCTGTTACAGGTGAGTAACTACGCTTTACTGTGCACTGATTTGCACACTATTTGCCACTTGCGGGTTAAGCTCGCAGATGGGCAAGGAAGGGCAGAGAGTGGTTATGGTGAGCTGGTGGGAAATATTGTGCTCCATCAATACTGCTATTAGTGTAGGTTACCTAACACCACCTTAATAAGGAGAGTTAAGTGCATCCACAGTGATGGCATTATTCATTAGGATACTCAATTCTCCAGTTAACTGTCGGGAACATGCTGGCCACACTCCTGACAGAGACTGCAGAGACTTTGCCCCTAACACACGCTAGTTTTTGTGCTAAATTCGCATTAGGTACAAAGACCTAACACACTTTAGAAAAAAGGCCCCTTAGTTTTTGAGATATTTGGTTATACTTGCCACACTGCACCAAGCCCAGTCCAGATTCTTTCCAAACCATCATATAATGGTGATATGGGAGACGGTGAAACCTCCACAGCTTTCTGCAGAACCATGTTGCTCAGAGAGGTCAGGCTCCGATGCTTGAGTAAATCATCTAGGTCCCTGGTAGAGTTAGTTGCTTTCAGCAGGCTTTACCTGACGTGATTCTGTGGCTTTGATCCTTCAGGTTAGAAGTTGAGAGCAGACGTCGCTTGTGGCTGTTGAAAGAGCCCTTTATGGCGTTGCTTAGACTGATGCCTTCCTTTAGCTCTTCCTTTTGCCTAGCCGAGTGTCGGATTCTCTTTTCTGTTTCAGTGAAAGAAAGAAAAACGACGTTATGGACATGAGAGACTTGGACACCCTCCCAGCAGTACTTGTGCTGGAACTTGGCTGTTTTCTTTAGACCTAGCTAAACTAAATGTCTAAACTAAAAGTGGACAAAGCGATGGGACCGGATGGGATACATCTGAGAATACTGAAGGAACTTGGAGTCAGGAGTGGTGCCAGAGGACTGGAGAAAGAGACCTCATGTGCATAGGGAGCGGATTGGCCAGCAGAACAAAGGAGGTGATAGTGCCTCTATATAGGTCTTTGGTGCAACCTTATTTGCAGTATTGTGAGCAGTTCTGGAGACTGCACCTTCAAAAGGATATAAACAGGTTGGAGTCAGTGCAGAGGGTAGCTACTAAAATGGTTAATGGTCTTTGTTATAAAGCATAAGAGAGCAGACTTAAGGATCTTAATATTTATACAGTCAAACCTCGGTTTTCATGATTAATCCGTTCGAAAAAGTCTGACTAAAACCGAAACGTATGAAAACTGAAGCAATATTTCCCATAAGAAATAATGTAAATCCAATTAATCCGTTCCAGACACCCAAAAATATTCACAAAAATACATTTTATAGAGAATAACTATATTTTTACATACAGAAAAGAATGAGAAATAAATATAAATGACTAATGAAATGGATAAATGAACATTTAACATCACTGAAAGCAAGCTAAGTTCAGTACTGTACAGTACAGTATGTTAACATCTGGCCTTAGCCACCCCTGACAAGCTGCTGTGCCCAGCTCTCTTCGGAATCACATTGGATTCAGCCCATTAAAATACCTTTACATTATCTGCTCAATGCTTCAGAATGGCAGAAAATCTTAATGATATAGCTTCAGACGTACCATGCAAGAGAAAGAACTGCCTCCCACATTCATGCAACATCTCCTGCTTACGTTGACAGCTTTTCTTCCCTGCTACCTCCGAGTCTGAGGGGGCGTTCCAAAGAACGGGCAGGCGGTGGACGAGATCGGGGCCTTCCTCTCTGCGCAATCCTTGCCTCTCTGACTCTGACCAGGCTCGAGGATGTGTTTCATTTACGTGCTCAGCTGGCTTTTGCTTCTCATCACGCTGGCGATCGGTGAGTCCGGGGGGCAGTGCTGCTGGGACCGGGCAGGCGTTCTGGCAGTGTATACAGAATGGTGTGCAGCGCGAGGGTGTATGTATTTACAGTACTGTACTTTACGAAAACCGAAGCGATGTACGAGAACCGGGACAAAATCTCAGTCAAAAGACGTTGAAAACTGAAGCGATGTATGAAAACCGGGACAAAATCTCAGTCAAAAAAGACGTTGAAAACCGAAGCGTATGAAAACCGGGGCAAATGAAAACCGAGGTTTGACTGTACTTTAGAGGAAAGGTGGGATAGAGAAGATATGATTGAGACGTTTAAATAGCTCCATGGCATAAATACACAGGAGGACAGCCTCTTTCTATTGAAAGCAAGCTCTGCTATGAGGGGACATAGGATGAGGGTGAAAGGGGATAGACTCAGGAGTAATATGCAGAAATATTTCTTTACAGAAAGCATGATAGATGCATGGAATAGTCTCACAGTAGAGGTGGTAGAGATGAGGTCAGTATCCAAATTCAAAAAAGCATGGGACAAACACAGAGGATCTCTAAAGAAAAAGAGGGGACTATTGTAGTAGTCGATATGGAAGGGCAGACTAGATAGGCCATGTGGTCTTTCTGCCATTATGTTTTTATGTAACTGATCCCAGTTAAGCAGCACCCAAGTGACAGCTTTTCCTGACTCTAATGAGCATAATGTTTATCTAGGCTGGAGGCAGAATGTTGACAGGTTGTAAATTCAGAGAGATTAAATGCACCCTTTCCACTTATTCCCTGCTAGGAAAGTATAGTGTCACTACAGAGATCACTGTTGGATTTCCTTTTTTTTTTAATTTTAGTACTAATGCCTTCACTGATACTCTTGGGCAGGGCTGGTAACTTCTTGACCTAGAAAAGCAATTATACCATGAGACTTATAATTCTGCAGTAGGGCTGGTTTAGACTGGTTAAGTGCTGGGCGTCAATTGTGGCTGGGGGTGCCGTAAAGCCGGTATCACAGCTTCGGGGACAGAAGACGACTGTGGTCCGTGCATGGGAGTGATATCTAGATGATCAGAGTCGGGGTCAATGGTGGTCGCTAACATAATTTCATTTCTAAGGTGAAATGCAGTTTTAATATCTGAGATATTTGAGAAAAAATGTATTTTTATGCGAATTCAAGGGGTTAATTGATAATTGTGTAAATATGCAAGAACAAATATATTAAACATTTCCTCAGAATTTGTCCCTCATGTTTTATACCAATGAAAATATCGGGATATTTTCACAGAGAGATCTGGAACAAATGGCTTTCTTTTGCCCTGGAGCAAAATCAAAGCAAACCTTAAATGCATCTGTCCTTTCACATCTTCAGATCTGATTAAAGCTATGGGCAAAAACAGGTAAAAGTCCATAAAGTTATGCCTGCTTAATTTTGATATAGCACAAATAAAAAAAAAATAAAAAAGGAGCAAAGGGGGGGGGGGCGGAGCCCGATGTCCAGCGGGATGGTCGCATAACGCTGAGGCTCCCGAGAGGCCTACTCAGAATCCTGAATTAACACCGGACAAACTTGAATTTCTGCTCTGATCTTGCCGGGGCATATTGGTGAGATGGCGGGGACCAAACCCACGCGCCTGGAATTTGGATCTCCAGCGGCTTCTCACGGTAAACGCTCCAAAACTGAACCCCCGTCCCCGCAGAAGGGGCTGGCTTTTCGCGAGGGCCCCGAAATGCAGCAGGAAATCCTCGCAGAAATTAGAGGGGTTAAGGACCTCGTGCAGTCAAACGGTGAAGCACTTCGAGCGCTGAGGGAAGATCTTGGTGTACTGCAAGGCAGGCTAGAGGGGCTCTCTTCGCGTCAGGACAAAATGGAGAGTATATTAGACTCCCATGCGGTCCGGCTGTCCAAACTCGACAAAGTTGAACGTCAGGTGCGGGCCTTGCAGAAAGAAGTGGAAGATGGCAATAATAGAGCGCGCCGCAACAACCTACGACTCGTGGGCATACCGGAGGGAGCGGAATTAGGAGACATGAAGGAGTTTTTAAGTAAAATCCTCCCTTCCCTGCTCCAAATCACCTTTACCAAAGAATTGGAGATCGATCGCGCTCATCGTGTACCCACAAACATAACGCTCAACAGGAAGACCCCGCGGCCTATCATCTTTCGACTTTTGAGATATCAACATGTGGAACAAATTCTCAGTGCCTCCCGGGCAAAGGGCCATATGGAGTTTGAGAGCCACAAGGTCTCCTTCTATCCTGACTTGGCTAAACCCACGGTCGACCGCCGAAAGCGCTTTCTGGAATTTCGGCCGAGGCTTCAACAACTACAAGCACGCTATGGCCTGATGTACCCGGCCAAGCTCCGAGTCACGCTTCACAATCAGACAAGAACATTTGAGGACCCTGATCTACTAGCGGAGTTTTTGGACTCTAAAGAAGCCGACTTGATGCGCTGACTTCCAGAATATTCCTGCCAGTACTCTCACATCTGCTGTACCTGCCATATTGGATTTACTGCAGCGCAGTGAAGAGTCTATCGAGGGCGGTTTGTTGCCTTATTTTGAAGATATTTGGGACCCGACTCCATCTACCCATAGCTGCCTCGACGAGTATCAGAGACAGTGTTTCTTATGGACTCTGGTGTTTCTTTTCTTTTATTATGTCAATATCTCCTCTCTAGGGCCTCCTCCCACAGACATCTGGTCGCCATATTCATTGGGGGTTTTGCTTCTTCTCTAAGTTACTTTGGTACATACTTTTCAATATGGGTGTATTGGCCAGCATACTTGGTGTTTATGTCATTATTGTACAGATTCTGATTATGTTGTAAGTTTTCAAGCGCTCTCACCTAAAATGTCTATTATCGATTGATGGCACCATGTCAGATTTTCTCATTGAACGTACAAGGAATCAATAATCCGATAAAACGGAGGAAACTCCTAAGCTATCTAAGTCATGAAGCTGCGGACCTGATTTTCCTCCAAGAAACACATTTTAATTCGAAGGAAACTCTCAACCTCAATATTAAACCTTACATGGTGGCCACCTATTCCCCAGCCGTTTCTGGGAAATGTGGGGTAGCCATATTGGATAGGAAATCTCTGCATGCTACTATTGTTGCGACTTGCTCAGATACAGCGGGTAGATGGCCCAGAGTTCACCTCAAGATAGGTAACTTTAAAGTTACATGTATATGCCTTCATGCTCCTAATGTGGATGACCCTGCCCTTTTGCTATTATTGCTCAGGTTACGCAGGCCTCTGCTAATACTTCCTTGATATTGGGGGGGATTTCAATTTAGTTCTTGATCCCCTGATAGATAAATAGCCGCCTAGGACAAGTGGTCCCCCCAAGAGTCACATCGCGCTTGCCTCAGTGATCAAAGATATTGTTCTAGTCGATCTATGGAGGTTACTACACCCCAATGAGCTTGACTTTACCTTCTTCTCTTCCCCTTACAAATCCCAGTTTCGCATAGATTCCTTTCTAATCTCAACACTGTTAGTTCCTCAGGTGGACGTTGTAAAGATTCACTCCCAGCATATTTCAGATCATGCTGCTATTTCTTTTCAATACCACACTACTGCACTTCAAGGGAATCCGGGGGCCTGGTTCTTTGATAGAGCCCTATCAACTCAGCCAGCGTTCCGGTTAGAAATTCGAGCAGCCATACATGATTACTTCCAGACCCTGGTACTCCAGGGGGATCTGGACACTTCACCAGCTCTTCCCTGCAGCTCGTTGGGAAATCTTTTCTGATTTATATAGGGAATTTGCGTTACTAGCGCAACATTACTTTCAATTGATGTAGTTTCCATGCTGCCTCAAAAGTGCTCCAATCATGCCGCCTTCTGTCCTTACTAAGGATGGGCTATTAGAACTATTTCACTCTATTAGTAGTACACATGGGATAGCCTCTAACTTTTACAAACTATTATGTCAGGGTACAGATACTGCCACTTGTAGAGTCCAACAAGCCTGGGATCGCTAACCGCAAACCACTTTAATCCCTGTCCATTGGAGCGTTTTCTGGAGCAAAATAGTGCGGGTTTCCCGCTCTGCCTCAGTTACCCAAACTCAACTCTCGTCTTTTGCACATAGCTGTTCTTATATTCCAGGAAAATAGCTAAATGGAACACAACTGCCAGGGACCAGTGTAGGTCTTGCCATACTGATGTGGGAACCCTTGCTCATGTTCTTTATGAATGTTCTTAATTACAGGCTTCTGGGGGCGGGTCTGGGGTCGTATTTCACTTATCTTACACCTTCACGAGCCTCTTTCTTGGAAGACTGTGGGACTCCGCTTAGTGGCGGAGGTCCCCTCTCTTCCTAAGAAGTGTCGCTCTCTCCTGATTTCATGCTGGGTATAGCCATATGTTTAATCCCGAGGACTTGGAAGGATAGCTCTCGACTTACTGTCAATGAATAGTGAACCTTGTCTGCTTATATAATAAATATGAGCAGATATTTCGGAGAGCTATTTTCCATGCCCAAATTCATTCTCGCTTGTCTAAATAGCAGATGCTCAATGATCATGTACAATCTGTATATTGCTTCGACATGTCTGTTTAATGTACATTCATCATGTTTCAGATCGCCGTTAGGTTTTGTAACTCAATAATGTCAGTATACGCCCGCTTCGAGAATGATTTAGTTTTCTAGAGAAGAAGCAGGGGGGAAGGGGGTGGCAGGGGTTTACTTTGGTGTATGTATCACATTCCATGTATGTATTGTCTTTTAGTTGTATGTCTTCCTTCCTTTGTTGTTGTAAAACGAAAATAAAGAATTAAAAAAAAAAAAAAAAGGAGCAAGGGAATTTAAAATAAAACGATTTTATTATGCCCTTCATGGTTGTGTTTATTGCCTGTGTCAGGGACAAATATGGCTATTTCAATTCCCCTGGAAGGGGAATGTTCTTATTGTTAAGTGCCATCGAGTCGGTGTCGACACATGGTGACCCTCTGGATAGTTGTCCTAAATTGTGTTCGGTCTTCAGTCAGGCAGCTTATTGTTGACAGACTGGCACCCGTAGCTGCTGTTATTTTATCGAGCCATCTCATTGCTGGCCTTTCTCTTTTATGTTGACCTTCTACCTTGCCAGGCATGATGTCTTTCTCTAATAATTTCTCTTCGCATGATGTGTCCAAAGTCAAAGTCTTGTCATCTGAGCTTCTAAAGAAAGCTTAGGTTTGATATCCTCTAGTACTGAATGGGTTGTTCTTTGGGCAGTCCACGGTATACACAGTATTCGTCGCCAGCACTATAATTCAAAGGCATCAATTTTCTTCCTATATTTTTCACTGGGCAACTTTCGCATCCATATGACGTTATTGAAAATACCATGGCTTGAACAAGTTGTATGGAGAGAGACATCTCTGCTCTTGAGAATCTTGTCTAGGTCCTTTATAGCCATTCTGTAAAGAGCTATGCATCATCTGATTTGACTACTTGTTGTTTCTTTATTGGTAGTTGATCCAAGTAGGTTAAAGTTGTCCATTATTTCAATTTCTTCTCCATCATCGATGAACTTATTGATTTTGCCAGTTGTCGGGATCTTTGTCTTCTTTACATTAAGGTGCAGGCCCATTTTAAGACTATATTCCTTGATCTTGAGAAGCAAATGTTTCAGATCGTCTTCACTTTCAGCCAGTAATGTGGTATCATCAGCATAGCAAAGGTTGTTGATGAGTCTTCCACCAATCTTCACACCTCTGTTGTCTTCATACCGTCCTGCTTTTCTGATGATTTGTTCTGCATATAAATTAAACAGGTAGGGGGAAATATGCATCCTTGCCGACAACAGAGACATGATTTTAACCTTCCCAGGTACTGATCCTAACAGCTTTGCATACCACTGCCATTAACAATACTATGTCATTACTATTATCATTATCTGTTCCCTATAGGTAGCATATACTGTGCATTTAATTTGTTTTAGTACAATCTCCTCAGCTTATCCTCTTATGACTGTATCTTGGCTGCATAGTTCTAATAGTTACCCCAATAAGAGTACCAACATTTACTGCCATCTTTATCTTACTTATCATATATGTACAACTTACTACCCCATTACAGCATGTAAGCATGTTTGCATATGCATTCGTTTGACTTCATTATCTATTGTTTTATACTCCTCATTAATACTATACTATTCCCACTATTGCTGTGTAATCTGCAGTGAGAACCTTGCTGTGTAATCTGCAGTGAGAACCTTGCCATATCGCAATCACACACTCCTATACACACAATATGGCCTCACACTTCCTGGCCCTTGTCAGCCTGTATCTCCTTACACATTGGCTGGGAACATCCAATGCACTTTCTCAGTCCCAGAACCATATCCCCATCTTGAGCAATTATGGAAAAAGATGGTCTGGACCCCACCCAGGTGGCGACACACGTCGCTCTCACCTTATACACATTCCACTCCAACCTTCCATGACACCCAACCACAAGAAACTAAAGTATTGCCACAACCTAAAATGTGCCATGATAAATGCACGTTCCATACGCAAGAAATGGCCCGTTGTCCTAGATATGATATCCCTCTATGACCTGGACCTACTTTTGATCACGGAAACCTGGCTATCAT
Source organism: Ichthyophis bannanicus (assembly GCA_033557465.1). Taxonomy (NCBI): domain Eukaryota; kingdom Metazoa; phylum Chordata; class Amphibia; order Gymnophiona; family Ichthyophiidae; genus Ichthyophis; species Ichthyophis bannanicus. Next base: position 56,908,719 of record CM066041.1, on the reverse strand, counting down.
CGGAGGATAACGTCATCCTCAACCAACTCCTACCTCCCAACTTCTCTATACATATAAGACACAAAGAAACTAAAAAAGGAGGGGGAGTACTAATACTTACTAAATCAGATCTTCATTTCCATATTACTGAAGCCTCCAGTACAAGTAACCTGGACTCTCTTTCCATCAAAAACCAGCAATGTTCCATCAATTTAATATACAGATCACCATCTTCATCTCCTGAGGACCTCCCCACAATTATTGACCTTGCTGCTAATGCTCACAACCTCAACTCACCTATTTGGATAATGGGAGACTTTAACCTCCCTTCACTTCATCAAAGCCATGCAACTGCATTCCTCGAAGCCATAGAGAACCTGGGCTTTTCACAAATCATCGACAAACCCACACACGTAAAGGGCAATATCCTGGACATGGTGTTCGCACCACATGCAGCCCTCAAGCAAAACCACAACACGATGTTGTCTATCATTGACGTCCCCTGGTCTGACCATAAACTTATCACTTTTCAAATACCCACCAGGGACAGCCAGCGGCATAGTACCCGAAAATGCAACAGCACAGCTCGAACCTCAACAAGAAACTTCCGCGCATTTGACAGAGAGTTAATCCTCTCGCAAACCCAATCCCTCCTCACCATAACCACATCCGACCCGGAAGAACTAGTCGCCGCATGGAATCTCAACCTCAAGGCCATCTCACAACGTCCACAGTAACGCATCCAGGAGAATAAGAAATACGGCCCCATGGTTCTCCCAAGAATTGAGAGCGTCTCTAACACAACTACGCAGACTAGAGAAAAAATGGCGCCGATCGCTCTCCACACAAGATTTGACAGCCTACCAACTCCACCTAACAAGGCACAGAGAAGCGATCTCAATAAAAATGAAACAACACCACACTGATACTCTGAAAAGATCTCTGAACAAACCACGGGATCTTTTCAACTTGGTTCAAGCCCTTTCTAAGGAACCATCTCCTGAACAACATGTGGATATCCAACCTCAAAAATTCACTGACTATCTCCAGTCAAAGATCATACAGACCGACAAAGTATCAACAGCCTCGTTCCAAGACCATACCGGCTTAACCCCCTTATGCAAGTTCTCTACACCATCTAGAAAAAGCATTGAAGATACAATAGCTTCCCTCAATACCTCCACAGCACAAACAGACCCTTGCCCAGCTTTTTGGATCAAGGAGCTACGCAAGGAATTCAGTCCATTCATCGCAAAACTGACAAAACATTCATTTACTACTGGTTCCTTCCCCACAACCCTCAAACAAACCTCAATCAGGCCTTTATTGAAGAACCCTAAACTTGATCCACAACAGGCCGATTCGTACAGACCAATAGCTAGTATTCCCCTACTAGCAAAGATATTGGAGAAAGAGGTCCAAAGGCAAATTCAGGATCATATAGACTCCACAGCTCCCTTAGATCATTGCCAACACGGGTTCAGAGAGTACCATGGAGTAGAAACACTTCTCACCTTCTTATTCAATAACATATTCACAGGCATTGACAACATCCGACAAGGCTTTGTGCTCATCTTTTTAGACATCGCTGCAGCCTTTGACTCGGTTCATCATGAGATCCTCCTCGGGCGACTGAAAGAAAAGGGAATTTGCAATACCGCGCTCGATTGGTGCAGTTCCTATCTAAATGGCCGATGGCAATATGTTAAATCCGGAGCAGAAGAGTCGAAACAATTCCATCAAACACAAGGTGTGCCACAAGGATCCTCATTGTCATCTCTACTATTCAATATATACATGCAGCCCATCTGCAACATCATTAGATCATTTAATGTGAGCTGTCTGATATATGCGGATGACATCCTCCTATATATGCCTTTTTCGACCGTTCAAATGGACCTTACACCACTTATAGAATGTTTCAATACCATATCGGATTGGCTACAATCACAAAACCTCCGCATCCAGCACAAGAAAACAGAGGTACTGTTCATCGCTAGAGACCCAGACTTTACCCCACCAACACATATAAAGGTCAAGGAAGCGGAATTACAAACCAAAGATACAATAAAATACCTGGGAGTCACCTTAGACCAACATCTGGACATGAAATGTCATATAAGCAACATTGTCAAAGCGGTCTATTTTAAAATCCGTTCACTCAGGCATCTGCGCTCCCTACTGGAGCCAGATGACTTCCGGACCATATTCCAAGCACTGATCCTACCGCACTTTGACTTTGCCAATTCCATCTTACAAGGTCTCCCGCAATCCACACTAAACCCGTTACAACTGGCCATGAATGCTGCAGCAAGGGTACTCCATGGAGCCGCCAGAAGTGACCACGTGACTCCGATTTTAAAACAGCTTCATTGGCTACCTATACACGGAAGAATTATCTTCAAAACACTAATCCTCTCATTCAAGGCCATCAAGCGCATATCCTCCACGGCACTTACTGAGCTCATCCATACAGTGCCCCCCAACAGAGCCAGGAGGTCAACAGCCCTAAATCTACTAACAACCCCGAAGACCTTGACTAAATGCAATAACACAACAGCAAATAGGGCCTTCAGTCTTTACGTCCCCAAATGTTGGAATTCGCTCCCACCAGACATTCGAGCTATTGCAGACCTGACCCAATTCAGGAAGGCAATCAAATTTCACCTCTTCCTCCAATACTACCCAGCCAGCGATGAATCTAGATAGCATCACCTAAGAAACACCGCCTTTTCGCAGTCCATACTCAAAATGTCTCAAATATTCATGGTACTACATATAGCGCAACGGACTCATTATTTATTGTACATTTCAACCCTATTATAAGAATTTTAATTCATGTATATAGCCTATCTCATGTATATAGTGCATGTATATAGTTCAACCCTATTATCCAAGTTTGTACCCCTGTTCGATGTAAAACCAAACAGACTGTGTGTTTTGGTCACTTTGTTATACTGTAAACCGCGCTGATGCCGAATAGTGCGGTATATAAGCAACTGTAATAAATAAATAATAAATAATAAAATTAATAAATACCTTTGCTGATTTTAAACCATTCTGTTTCTCCTAGTTCTGTTCGAACTGTTGCTTTTTGATCAATGTAAAGGTTATGCAAGAGAAAGATCAGGTGTTCTGGTATACCCATGCTTCTTAATGTGGCCCAGAGTTTCTCATGGTTTACACAGTCAAAAGCCTTGCTGTAGTCAATAAAACACATATAGATAGCCTTTTGGTATTCTTTAGTTTTTTTCAAAGATACATCTCACATCTGCATTGTCTCTCGATCCTTGCCCTTTCCAGAACCCTGCTTGCTCTTCAGGCAGTTTTATTTATTTATTTATTTATTTATTTCAAAGTATTTCTATCCCGCCTTCTCCTTCAATTAAGGCGGTCTCACAGCAAACAATCATAAGTGAGGTTAAGTGTGTTCATGCAGTGATACAGGTTGTGTGTTTGTGGTTCTCGTTCCAGGTATAGTTGTAGTCTCTGCTGAATAACCTGTAGTAGAATTTTTCTGGCATGTAGGATCAAAGCAACTGTGTGATAATTTCCACAGTCAGTTGGATCACCTTTCTTTAATATTGATATAAACATAGATCTTTTCCAGTCAGATGGCCATTATGTCTTTCAAATTTCCTGGCAGAGCCTTGCAAGTATGGTAACAGCTGCATCAGATTGCTGTAATACTTCAATGGGAATGCCATCAATGCCTGGTGCTTTGTTCTTTGATAAGGCTTTTAAAGCTGCTTTAACTTCTTTCATCACCAATGGTTCCTGATCATAAGATACAGATTGAAACAGCTTTTGGTCCATTTGATCTTTATCATATAATAACTCTATATATTCTTTCCACCTTTTCTTGATCTTCTCAGCATCATTCAACATGGATCCTTGAGCATCTTATAATATTCCAATTCGAGGTTGAAATTTTTTCTTTAACTCTTGTAGCTTTAGGAAAGCCGATCTTGTTCTTCCTCTAATAGTTTCTGCTTCTATTTCCTTGCATGCAAGCATCATTGTAGTACTTCTCCTTGTCTCGTGGCTCGTTGGAAATCTGAGTTCTGTGATTGCCTCTCTTTCTCCTCTGGCTTTAGCTTCTATGCGTTTCTGGGCAATTTTCAGAGTTTCTTCTGTCATCCATTTTGGCAATTTTTTTCTTCACCTTTTGTAGAGATTTCTCACTTTCTTCTAACACAACCTTCCTTCTTGATGTTGTCTCATAATTCTTCTGGAGCTATGTCAATCAATTTTTAGGTGGTCTTTAAATTCTAGTGGTATATTCTCAAGGTCATATTTTGCTACATTCATGAGTGGCTTGCTCTTTTTCAACTTTAGCTTGAGTTTGCATACTAGTAGTTGGTGATCTGCACCACATTCAGCTCCAGGTTCTATCTTTGTTGATATTATAGAGCTTTTCCATCGTTGACTTCCACAGAAGTAGTCCATTTGATTTTTGTACAATCCATTGGGTGAAGTCTATGTGTACAGTAGCCGCTTATGTTGCTGGAAGAAGGTGTTTGAGATGAATAGATCGTTGGTCTTGCAGAATTCTATCAGTCTTTCTCCAGATTCATTTCTGTTGCCAAGTCCATATTTTCCAACCACTTTGCCTTTTTGTTGCCAGCTTTTGCATTCCAGTCACCCATGACTATTAAGATAATCCTGTTTGCATATTCTGTCAATTTCAGCTTTTTCTTGTTCATAGAACTCATCAACTTCATCCTCTTCTGCAGCTGTTGTTGGGGCATATACTTGAATTATAGTTGTGTTGATGGGCAGTCCTCATAGACAAATAGAAAGTACGCATCGTCAGGTGAGAAGCGGACGTCCATCCCTGCTATTCGTGCCCCTTCTCGCCGGCGTCTAACTTTTCCGCCAATTGTATGGGGAAGTTAGACGGGGGCAGGAAAGGGGAGGTTGGGGGGCAGTGTTAGGGCGGGCAGTGCGTGGTCGCTAGCCCCGGACATACAGAGCCGATTCTAATGTCAGCCCTGTACGTCCTGGGCCAGCAACTTGAACGGGGAAGTTATTCCACCGCTGAGGTGGAATAACGTCTCTGATTCTGCACTGGTTTCCTGGTCACCAGGCTGCTGCTGTAACCACTAGGTTGCTACTCCACTCAAACTATTAAAATATATAAAGAAATGTGTGGAGGAAATCCTATAACTGCTAACAGGAGCTGCAGGTGGCTGTTGTATTTTGAATTTCATATTATGGCTTCTCAAAAAGCCATGGTCAAGACACCAAAGCTGCTTGGTAAAATTAAATGCTTACCAATAACATTAACAGCTAGGTAGATCCTGGCAGGCAAAAGTCCTTTTGGTCACATTGCAAAATAATTCAAAGTAACGAAGGTCAGTTTTGTAAGAGATTTAGCAAGGTAACTAAGTAGTTGCCCAGCTAGATTCCCCACATATGAAAAAAGTACACAAATACTTTCACGGTGGGCCAACATTTAGGGTGGACAGATTGAAAGAGGTGTTCATGGCACCATGGTTAAGTCAGAGGAAGGAAACCGCATGCGTAGAACTGAATTTTTGAATTCTGAGCTGATGTTTGGTGCCCATTCCACCATCTTTGCAAAGATGCAAGTACTTTATATCTGCAAACCTCGTAGGCAATTTTGAAAGGGAAACTTTGAAAATTAACTATGAAGCATGTGAGTACGAAAGTCTGTTCTGCAGTAACAAGCCCTATGAAAATTGCCCCCAAACTTAGGGTGTCTTTTACTAACAGGGGCTAAGATGCTGCACATAACGTACCAAGAGCACTGAAACCATGGCGTGTTAGGTGCCACACCAACGTGTTAACTGTGAAGAGTGTGGGAAGCATTTCTCTAGTGCCTAACATGGATCCCTGTTTCCCAGCGCATGCTGCATTAACACTGGTGCACCTGGCGCCACCTATTGAGGTGGCGTTGGGTGAACCTGCGCTAATGCAGTTATCGCGCTGTGTTCACACCGTGCACTAACTGTGCTGAACTTACCACACCCACTCTCCACCCCTAAACCAGGGGAATCATCCTGCGCAGTCATTGCCCTGTGCCACATGGCAGTGCGTGTCCTAGCATGCCTTCAGCGCGCGCCAGAACAGACACTTACATATGGCACCCGTTAGTAAAAGACTCCCTCCCCCACCAGCGTCTACCAAAACAAAAAAATATAGGATGCAGTTGGTCAAGAGAAATGAAATGTAGATTTAACGGAATGTTTATTAAAGGTTGACGTGCGTTAATGAACGTTGATATGTGTTAAGTGCTGCTGCGCCCTTTTATTTCCCGAGGCTCACAACACATAGCGTACATTAACGGCCCATGATGCGCCCTAACCTTTATTAACCATGGGCCTTAGTTTCTCGATTGCTTTTGCATGTTTCCAACTAGTCTGACAGGATTTAGAGCCTGATCTAATAAGCTTTTTCCCTCATAGATACAAGAATGGGAGAGAAACGTTAATGAATCTGGCCCATAGTCTACAAAGCATAAATCCTTTCCGTAATGGTTTTCACTGCGGCCAGCTATATCTGAGCTATGAAAGTCATCAATTTGCTTTTCACATTCATTTTGCACTGCTCACCTCCAACAGGGCCAAGGTGAAGAGAGGTGTGAATATTTTGAACGTAAAGACAAATGAGCCACGGCAGTGGGATATACAGCAGGAAATGGCAAACGGAGGAAAATACTCAACTACAGCAGTTCATTGTCAACGGAGGGCACCAAGTTCAAGGAACAGGTAAGATGGTTAATGCTCTCAGCAACATTAAACTCATTTAAATCTGCTGTATGCTCATTCTTTAAAAGAACTGATTTATCTTAACTACTGCTTAGTGGATTTAATGGATTCATAGCATGGAGATACTTATCGTTAAAGACCGTGGCATCTGCTAGCTCACAGTAGGGTGTCCTTGTGCTCACTTTCCAGGTAATAAAATTCCCCCCCTTATAGCTTGTAGTTATATGCCTTTAATTTTCCTTGTGTGTTTTGGCATTCATTTCCATGTCCCCTGTAGCTTCTTTTGGTTATCTTAGCAACTTATTTTCAGATGGTAAGACATCAAGATTTCATTTGACTCTATTCTGTTCTGGTAATTCATTTTGGGTTCTGTTGATTACGCATTAGCTCAGCATTGTCCAGGAAGCAATAATTTTGGAAAGTAGGAAAATCAGGATTTTTATGTCATGCTTGGGCTGCTGTTTCCTTGGGGGAGGACGTTAGCAGCGAGTTGACTTTTATTTTTTTGTCTTCATTTGTATTTTGGTTTCAGCGGCGCTGCTTGTTTTGGAGAAGATGCAACTTATTTGCTGGGTGAAAAATGAAACACTGTCCAGCTAAGGGAATATAAAGATAGTGTGCCATGACATGACCAGATGGCTGGGTTTCTATTCTGTATCTTGATTTCCTGATTTGTTTTTTTTTTTGGAGCTTCATATAATGCTGCTAACTGAATACAGGAATAACTGGTCTCTCGCACTGGCGCCAGGATCCTGCTGCACATTCCTGGGTGCACGGCTGCAAGTTGTTCCAATTAAGGATGCCCGTTCCTTGAAAATGAGATTGAAAGCGCCAACAACATTTGTTTCATGTCATTTCTGAAAGAACACAAACAAAGATCGTTTTCAGTGGCGGGCAAACTGTGTTATGTTCAATGGATATTTTGTTCATTTATGTACGTGGCTTTCAGCAATGCTGTCCATTCAAGGGGAGCTACAGATAAAGTGACTTGGATAAGATATGGGTTTAACTTTGTACCTGTTCTCTGTGTGGTGCCACTTAGATGAATACATTATCCATTTAATGGCTGAATATTGCTGCTTGGATGGTTAAGTTTTTGCCAACCCCAGAACCCTCTTAGCCATGCCCCTTTTTAAATTAGTATAAGGGCCCCTTCATGACCAAAGTTATCCAAAGAGTGCTAAGTGGTTAACATGCATTTTAGTGCATAATAATTGTTAGCACCAGGGCCGTACCAAGGGCTGTGCAAGCAATGCAGCCGCATAGAGGCACCCGTGTCATCACTGGGCTTCTAGGAAGCCCAACGAGGTGTTGGGGGCACCAGGTTTGCGAGTTATGCAGGGCGCATTTCTAGTTTGGTACGATCCTGGTTAGAACAGTGCCTTGGTGACCGTTACCACCTGCTAATTCCCATGGAAATTGCTCATTGTGCCGTGGTACAGAGAATGGGCAGATTGGTGGAAAATAGGCATGGCTTGCACATTGCGGTTACTGCATTACTTAGTGCACTGTCAATGTTGCAGGGTAAGCTTGGAGTAGATGCCCTCTGCTCATTCCAGGACAGCAGGAGAGGAGTGTGACAGACTGGAACTCGCGCTCCATATCAGAGGATAGTCCTTATTCTCCCTCTCCAGTTCTGTCTTCTATTTTAGATGGAGGAAAACTGTTTATTTTCAGGTTAGTGATTGTAATGTATGATCTCTGACTTGAACTCTCTCTTACACTGAATTTACATGTTGGGAATAGTTTGACTGGTTCAGCTAATCGGATTTTTCTCTGATGCATAATTAAATGTCTTGTAGGCAGGCCTTTCCCACCAGCCCTAAGGCTTTTTATATTGAATCCAAAGCATTTTGTAGTAGTAAAACTGAAAGAATGTTCTTTTAGGAATAATTTGAGAGTTGATTACTACAATTTTTGATGAAGAGAATCCACTGAACTCATCTCGGCCTCCCCACCAAGCTGAACTGATTACTTACGACTAGCACCCCCACCCGCTTCCATCGGTAGGACAGCAACATTTGTTATGGGGTCAATTTCTCCAAATGGGTTCAAAATTTCAGTTTGTTCAATGTAAACCGCACTGATGCAGAATAGCGCAGTATATAAGAGAATATAAATAAATATAAATAAATAAATAAATAAATAAATAAAATGACAGTAATGAGCCTCTCTCCTACGCCAGGATGTGTGGGGGAGTCTTCCCTGTGTGTGCTGCCTCTGCTGGCTTCAGTCTGGTGTCTGGATGCATGGAGCCCGGCCATCTTACATGACCTGTGACCTCATATATGTTCAGATGCAAGATTGAATCTGGCAGACTGAAGCAACCCCAAGTAAAAAAACGAAAAGCTACTCTCCTTCTGCCAGTGGGAGGGACAGAGCAGTGAGGATCCCGTAAACAGGGTTAACCTAACCACTAGGAAATCTAGGTAGTTGTCTGGGACAGCGGTTTCGGGGGGTGGGGGGGGGGGCAGCAAAGAGTAGCTATCATCAAAGCAAAGCAATGAGTCCTGGCAGCCACACAAATAGTCACTGGTGCAGTAAAAATGGGGGATTATGAAAATACTCCATGTACCCTTGTAAGTGTCTTTATGAAATCTTCCTCCTTATATGTATATTTACAAAACAAAATTTTATATTTTAAAAGTGGGATGTTATTTAGTCTGGCGTTCTCAGAGGGTGGATGTATCTTACGACTGCGTGGTTCCATATTACAAGCATGTATTTAAAGTAGGTTAACTGTTTTATCTTTGTTGTGATGCTTTGTCAATTTATGGTTAGTTGAGTGTTTTATTGGAATCTGCTTAGATATTAATATGCAGGATATAAATCTTGCAAATAAATTCATAAATAAACTTTCAAGAGGGGTGGGGTTGTGATGTATTAAGAGTGTGCTTTGTGGGGGCACAATATCCTCTATCTGCATAGAGCAGGGATGCTCAACCCAGATCTCAGGACACACCTGGCCAGTCAGTTTCAGGATAACCACCATGAATATGCATGAGTGAGATTTGCTTGCACTGCTTCCATTGTGTGTAAATCTCTCTTGTGCATCTTCATCATGGTTATCCTGACAACTTGGCTGGCTAAGTGTGTTCCGCGGACTGGGTTGAGAACACCTGGCATAGAGATTTAAGAAGGGAGGAGGGCATCTATCAAACATTTCAGGTTGCCTTGTCATCCAGCTTGTAAATGCTACTGCTATTACTTCTACAAGACACATGCAGTGGCTGTCCGTATACACGTAAGAGGCAGCCCCTCCTCCGCAGAGCGTACAATCGATGCAGGACAGGCAGAACAAACAGTGGACAAGGCTAGTTCTTAGATGGAAATGATTAAAACACACATGGGATTAAACAGGTGGGTTTTCAGCCCGGATTTGAATAAGACAACAGGCATTGGCTCAGGTGGTGTGTTCCAGGCATACACTGCAAGGAGATGAAAGAAATGGAGTCTGTAACTTGTAATCCTGCAGAGACACAAGTCTGTAGAAGCAAGGGCCATGGAACGTCTCTCAGATGGGGGGGGGGAGGCAAACTCTGCCTTGATTTTGCTCCAGTTCCACTCTAACTCCATCCCCTATCCCTGTAGCCTTCCCCTCCTGTTCGGCCCATGGGGATCCCATATCCCACGGGCCGAAGAGAAGGGAATGGCTGCAATTGCGGCGGACTCCTATCTGCCCATGGGAATCTTCAACGAGCATATAGGAGTCTTTGCTGCGATCACAGTGGCCTTCCACCCTGCCCGCAGGGATCTGATATCCCACAGGCAAACAGAAGGAGATTGCTGTGATCGCGACTGCTCTCTGCAGGCAAACTTTTAGTGGACCTTTCCCTGAAGGGCTCACAATCTGAGTTTGTACCTGAGGCTATGGAGGGTTAAGTGACTTGCCCAAGGTCACAAAGAGTGGCAATGGGATTCAAACCCTGGTTTTCAGCCTGCTACTGTAACCATTAGCAGGCTCCTCCACTCCATCTATAGTAGTGCATGAGAATGTATCTTATGCATATTCATTAGGGATAATTCATAAACTTGAGTTTCTAGAAGGCCCTGAGGACTGATTGGAGCACCCATCTGTTTGATTTGCATATAATATTAAAATGTATTGTGTATTCCCATCGCTTCCTTATTCACTGTTAATGAAATGGGAAAGTCAAAAGAAGGCAGTTGGACTGCATTAGATTACAATTCCCAAAATACTCTGACGGTAAATTTAGGTTACTGCAAACTCTCCTTTCAGCAGCACTTTATGATGCTTATTGATCCCTAATACAAACAGAAATGGAGGTAGACGCAAGGCACAGCAAAGTCCAAACAAACGTTTATTTGCAGACACCCATCTCAGCTGAGTTTCAGCAAACTATCCTGCATCAGGGGGTCAATGCAGATAATCACAAGATCTCTAACAATGCAGTAAACAGCTGCTCATGGAAAACTCTGATTTAGTCTCACCCCAAGTGATTAACTCCACCCTCTTCTGAAAATAGTATTAGACATGTGGAACCGGGTAATTATTCCTCTCCCAGCTACGCAGAGGGCAGTTGTAATGCCAAAAGGCTGCTGCTTCAGGTACTGGGCAGATTTTTGCTATTTGCAGGCTAATTTGCTGAAACTCAGCTGAGTCGGGTCTCTTTGCAATAAAACGTACATTTGGACTTTGCTGTGCCTTGTGTCTACCTCCATTTCTGTTTGTTTTTTGGTTCACTTCGCATTGTGGAGGCTCCTTCCTTCTTGTTTGCTAATTGATTGATGTCAAAAACGCAATAAAAGCATATTGCCTGTATGTTCGCAAATAATGGGAAACTGTACTTGAGAATTTTACAGGGACTGTTTCCTTGTAGAAGGCTTATGATATATTTTTTAATACATGTTTTTGTGCTAGTAAGGGGGGAAAGTGCATTAATTACTTTCTCCTCCTTCCATTCCTTCCATCGGTTCTCATAAAACAGTTACTTCTCTTCTCAGATGTATTTGCTTTGCTCTTTATCTCTGGAACCTTGTTCTTCCTTATCTATCTGTTCCATTGTTATGTTTGCTTATTTCAAAGCATAATATACCACTGTCCATTGTGGCATCACAGCTCTGTATTCTTCAGTCAATACAACTGAGAACCATTGAGGGAACGTCACTGTGCTCAGGAAAGGATGGAGTCTGTGTAGAAAAACTACCAAGGTGCATGGAATATGAAATGGGGGCATGGAAGAGGGAGAGAATCTGTTTCCCAGAACACTGACAAATATTCAAGCAGATGCTGCATAAAGGATACTGATCCTGAACCTTTGCAGCAGCATCTAATTGTCTTATACCTGTTAGTTTCCTTTGATTTAGGTCACTGGTTCCTACAGTACATCTGAATTCAGGGATGCACAGGCAGTTGGGTTTTCAGGACACCCACAATATATTTGCATATATTTGTCTACAACTGGGGCAGTGGCGGCAAATTTCTCATGCAAATTTCTTGTGACTACCCTAAAAACCCAATTGGCTGGATGCTCCTGGGAACCACTAAGTTGGATGGTCACAACAAATGCATGCACTGAATAATGAACCCATTACAGTCAGGCTAGCATAAATTGATATTAAAATGTGGTAATAGTTTTCCATACCAGTCATGAACAGTTAAAACCTAGGGAGTATATAATACAGATAGGTTCAACCAAACATGACGTCAGATAAGGTCCTAGAGTTAGTTCAAGGTGTTGGCACCCTAGTCAAACCTCAAGCCCTTCCCTGGCTGTACCCTGCCTCAGGCAGCTGCTTAGTTTGCCTTATGGTTGGGCAGCCTTGGCACCTACTGTATGTGTCTTTATAAAATACTAGTACAAATCGCAGCTAGATTGAAGGTGTGGACCTTACATCACCTCAAGAGCAGACTTGAATATCAGCACAATTTACACATACATTTTATACAATATGTAACGCCACCCATGCTCGTCCAAACTCCTCCCCTGACCACACCTACTCCAGGAAGTGCATGCCAGATTGCACTGCGCGTTCTTTTAGGCGTGGTCTAATTTTATGGACATGAAATCTTTAAAATGATCCTCCACAGGCTTTTTGCACACTCGAAAAGAGTTCAATTGGGAGTATGTTTCTCTTCAAAGTGTATCTGTGTATCTCTTCCACCTCCTCTCTGTGTCAAAACAATGAAATGTCAAATCTAGTAAACTGCACGTCTGCCATAGAAATAGAAATGGCAGTATCCATGTCTGATAGCATTCCTGTGGTTTCATAGCCTTCTAGAAATGGTACTAGGCAGGTTCTGGCACTAGAAAGGAGACATCTTGGAAACAGGACATTTATACCATGCATAAGCACCCTATATCCCTTCACTGAATGACTCACAATTCCTTGGTAGCTATTTCCATGTTCTGCCTCTTACCCTCCTTCTCCAGTTCCTGCTCTTTAAAGAGCAATGGAATAACTTTGATTGTCCCAGTTCTTTGGAGCAAGGATACCAAGTGATAACTACTAGATATAAGCTTGATCTTTTAATATATAAAACTGATTGTAAACCACATTGATCGGCCTTTGATAGGAATGCTGTTTGGAGATGTACATAAATTTAACAACTGGAACAAGTCCATTTCTAGACCACTTAATATGACTAATTAGCAATGTACTTTTTCACCTTCATATCTATACCACCCTACTGCAAGACTGAGTGTGTCTTGTTACAACTTACTCAACTATTCCCTACTCCATCAAAGTCTATGCCAGTCAACAATCCAGGACAAACACACACTCTCCTCCGAATCAAAAGGCAGGAATATACCGACCCTTCCCCATAGATTGTAGACTTTCGTTTATGCAACTACCAAAACCATGTCCCAGCACTCCTACAAAGTTCACTTATCACATCAATGAAGCACTGTCAAAACAATGGCACGATTCTACCCAAAAACGCCATGCATGTGCCCATTTAAAGCACCCCATGACACAGCCACCAATCATCTGCAAGTATTAACTACATGCCAGTTTACCCTTGCATAGACACCATCCCAGTCCATCTTTGGTCGAATCGCATAAAGAACCCCCTTATGAAACAGAGTATATCACAAACCCACAATGTCAAACTTATAAACCCTAAAAACCCTGTTTAATGTACATTAGCAAGTTTAAGTTACAATGTAAATCGCTTTGACTGAAATGATAGTGGTATAGAAAACCTGTTTAAATAAATAAAAATAAATAAATAAAGTCTCCCACTGTTCAGTAGGGTGGTATAGATATGAAGGTGAGAAAGTAAATTGCTAATTGGCGAACAACATCATTAATATTAAGTGGTCTAGTGAGGGCCTTTTTTCAGTTGTGATTTTTCCCCTTTGTTTGGGTTTCCAAGGAGGCATTAATCAATATAGAAAGAAATGAGTGAATTCCAATTAAAAAGAGAGAGAGAGAGGGGATATTGAGAAGAATTTGCAGAGAGTTGGGGAAAATGCATTTGTTGACTTGCCACTGCTTTTATGGCATCAGCATTTTTTAACTCTGTCTTCTGCAAAGCAAAAATGCCTTTATTATGCCATGGTAAAGCCAAAGGTACTGATCAGGCCATCTGTATGCATGACCAGCTGCATGCTGGACTGGTATCTTTGCTAGGGCGGAGAAGTATCGAGTTATGAGAAGCTTTTCCCCAGGAAGTTTTTCTAAGGGCTGGTTTTTCCTGCTCTTTGTATCCGACTTGCTCATGCAGGCAGGCGCTTGATGAGAACAGAGCTCTTTCTGCTGGATTCTGAAGGGAGGAAGCAGTTTATCTTGACGGGCAGCTGAAGTGGGCACCCGTACAGAAGTTGTCATCATCAGTATCGGTTCATGCCATAAGGTTTATGAAGGTCCTTCCATGTAATCTGGCCCAAAGATAGGGATGCCTGTTGTTCTTTGTTTTCTCTTTATTGGCACTGATGCCCCATGGCACACTGCTAAAGGACTCCACAGTCGGGCTCTGTGTAATGCACAGCAGACTTTGTGGAGGTGCTATGGTGGATTAGAGCATTGATGTGTAAAGCATTCAGTCACCTGGGACAGTAGCTTAGGAAACGATTATGCCAGGGCTAGTCTATTGAATACGTAGACCTCCTCAGGGCGCATAGGTATAATGGAATCACCAGGGCTTGTACAATATAAGCACAAAACAGGAAAACAGTTCTTCTAAAAGCTTTTAAGTAAATACGCATATGCCAATCTATAAAGATTTTCATGTGAAAGATAAATCCAGTTACATTTGCGAATAATGAAAAACTGTGGGGGAAACGTGAAAAGCTGTCAATGCTTTCTATAGACTCCATTGAGTTTAGAGTGTTGTTAAGAGTTTTCTGAAACAGAAGTTTAGCATTACTCAAGGAAGAAAGAAAACATAGCCAATGCCAGTCGTGATTCATAGTGGTGTTGGTCGCTCTATTTCTAGAAGACTTTTCAGATATATAATAGCTTGTCATTACTCCATATCTTTGGAACACTCTAACACTGGACACTTCCTATAAATGATGTAAGACTGACTTAACTTATTACTTGAACTGAACCTTTTTATATTGACTTGTGTTTCTGGAGCTCTGGACTGGCTGACCCGGTTAGACTTACCTATTGGATCACTTTCGCCTTTCCTTTGTTCCTCTGACCTTCTTGATCACCTTCTATTTACTATCTGATATTGTATCCCCTTATTTTGTATTTTATTTTGTACCAATCCTATGTTTTTATAATTTTCTTATTAAATTTTGTCAACTGTTTAGGTAGATTTCATAGGCAGTATATCAAATAAAAATCAAGAGGTGGAGAGTGGGCATTGCTGGGGTGGAAAATGGGCAGAGATAGGGTGCGTTCCCCTAACACCATGTTATGATACCAAGCGTTAGAGCCCCCAGCGCTGGGAACCCTACCACGTGGGTGATGCAGTGAGACTGGCTGGCCCACTAGGCTGACAAGGACGCTGCCTAGGGTGTATATCTGTGTTGTCTGGTATGACTCCACTGTGACAGTGGCAGCACACATACATGCTGCTGCAGTCAAAAGAAAGTCTCACCGCCTGAATTGCCACCATACTGCTATGGCAGCAATATGTGAGGGTGGGGGTGGGGGTGGTGGTTGCAGTGGCTGTGGCCTGCTGTAGACAGAACCTTGTCCCAGCCTTGTGTGTCCGTTGCAACACTTAAGTTGCCACTGTTGGCTGTATGACAAGCATGTCAGTGGCTGGTACAGTGGAGCACATGGCGATCCCTCCCTACTGAGCATCATGCGTTCCCACATTCCCGCAGTGAAAGGAGGCAGGAGTGACAATGTGTACCGAGCTGCATGTGTGGAACTGCAGTTAGACCACCTGCAGCGCTGAAAAGGCAGCTGTGCTACGATGGCAGGGAGGTAGGGATTGGCTGGCATGCTGTCCTCTATGATCGGTGGACTTTGGCACCCAGCTAATAGTCCAAGTGGATGCCCTCCATATGCACATTTTGAGTGTATATGTGCATGCGGGCGGGGGGGGGGGAGTGAGTAATGATGCCACAGAGGCAGGAAGAGTATGCAGCAAAATAGCCCACGTCAGAGGAAAAATGCTCACCCTGCCCCCTCACCTCCCAAATGATAACCATAATCTGTACATGAACCTGTGACCCCTCCATATATAAGTACGCAGTCAGTTACAACCATCTGAGCCACATGTGAATCCAAATAAGCTATGTTGGTCTGCCAGATATGAGTTCATTCCATGATTGCTCCACAAGCACACACCATGAAATGGAAACGTTGGCATTCTGCTAGTACACCCAAAGTCCACAATGTGTGTGTTCATCTATCATGGCCTGCTCCTTTGACTGGACAGATCCCATATGTAAGACATGAATGTCATTTGAACCTGCAGCATAGCAAGGCAGTGCAACATATGGATCTAATAAGATGTCCCTCTCCCACGCCTGCTAAACAACTTTTGTCAGACAAGTATGGCACAGAGCCTGCAGAGAGCTAGACTGACATAGGCATACCCCAACATTTGCCCACATGCATCCTGACTATGACCACATATATATCCTCCATGGAATAATGAACCTACACTGCTGCCCTGTGGCTCCAAACATATGGCCAGTGTGTATGAGAGAAGGATCACAGGTTCAAGACCAGCCTGTGGATCAGGAAAGGTAAGTCCTGGTGTGTTCATTTTAACCAATATTTCCAGAACTGTATCAGCTTGTGCAACCTTCAACATTTCATCCAGCAAGAGTCCACACACTCGGCTGCCACACTGAGAAATTGCACCAACCATGACTGGATGGCAGAACATGCTAATAGCACTGGCATACTGAGCAGGTGTTGACAGAGGCCAAGAATTACAGAGCACGTTAATAACACTTGCACATTGAGCAGGCGTTGCCAGTGCCTGAGCATCACACAGCGCGCTAATAGTGCCTACACACTGAGCAGCATTGACAGTGGTGGAGCATCAAAGGAGGCCTAAGGGGCAGGAAAGAATGGCAACCTGTACCATTTTTGGGCAGCAGGTTCATGTGTCTGTGTGTGTTTCTGGAGTAGTGTGAGTTTCAGCAATGCACTGCGCATATATGTGGTACCTGGGTGCTATGGCTGTGCATACAATATGCTGCAGATCAGCTATACAGCAACCCCACATACTGTATGAGACACCATTTACAAGCGGAAGGTTAGTGTGCAGTACATAGTTGCAACCTGTGGCTGTGATGCCAAAATGCATGCCCAGTTATACCATCGACAAGGCCCATCCCCATAGCATTCCCCTACATTTACCTCCTGATGTGACACTGTTGTGCAGCTCCCAATCGTCTGCTGGCTTGACTGGAGTGAGCAGGGGGGACACGTGTGTGTATGTGTTGCAACCCACACCTCTGACTCTGCTTCCAGGCCTCATTTGCACAGGTGAGAGGCTAGACAAATGCCAATTGCCATAACAGCTGTATCCATGGCAACAGTGGCAGCTCACCTGGCACAGTTGCAGCCTATAGGGACCTAGGCTCAGGGTGAGGGCTGTGCAATCCATTCACTTAGTTGGTGACCGAGGCAGGGATCTTTGATTTCGTTGCATGCACATGCATTCGCAGAGTGCAAGCGAGGAAACTGTGCTCCATGCAATGTATACACATACAGGGAGGCACGTATCAGACACTTTTGCATACAAGAAGCCCCATCTCGACACTATCTACTGGTCATTAGCCAAAGCATCCAGCAGTACATTACCTATCACCACAAATGAGAATCCAAATGCACCTGTGTGCCTGATTGGGACAGTGGGACACTGACCTTGGAATGGTGCGTGCACACTTCAGCTGACGAAATGAGGCACAGGATGTCATGTTAGCCTCTGCACCGCCTGCCACCATATGGGAAAGCAGTGGCTGGAGGTGACTGTTGGGATGGGAGTAGGCCATACATGTTTGGTATGTGCCCTTTATAGGTGGGATTGCTGGCTAAAGCCTATGTTCACATGGCCAGAACCTAGGTGGGCCTACTCAGTGTCTGCAAGTTTAACATCACAGGTCCTGCATGACAGTCTCTCTGGGTTCCTATGTGTACGGAGTGTGACAGTCACAAGGATGTTGATAGAGTACAGGGAGGCAGGGTATGATGGCATATGTCATCAGCAACTGTTATACACCCATCCCCATGTCCAAGCTGCCATGATTATGCATGCCCTTGGGGGGGGCAATGTGTCAGTGGCATAGGAGAGTGCATGTGCTGCACTGGCCATGTTTGGAGCGTCTGTAGCAAGGAACATGACTTGTTATGCAAATGCAAGCAAAGAAATTGGTGCACTGTCCAGAGCTGTGTAGGGGGGTACCGTATTTGTGTATGTGCCAGGCATAGATCACTGTGGCCCTTCATGCACTCTCCACCTGTCTCTGACCCACATTCCACTGTCCCTCACATTGCATGAGCTGTTTCCAGATCCAAGATGAAGGGGTACATAATGAGAAGCAGAGGATTCTGGGTACTGCCTAGAACAGAGCAGTTTGCATAGGCTGTATATGTGGCACAGGGTAGCTCATTGATTAAGCCATCTTAGCGTGGATCTGCCATGATAATGGCCTAGGTGCACACATCAGTTCATGCTGAGAGGTCACTCTCACTTTGACCAAGCTGTGACCATGTCATGGCTATGTATAAATAGGGCCAAGCTGTAGTAGTTTGAGGGCTGTTTTTTTCATGGCAGTCCAGTCACTACTAAGGCTGCCGGTTGTCCACACTGTTTGTTCAAAACTGATGTGTTCATGATGGCTGTGTGCATATGCAGCGTGTGGTGACTAGCAGACTGGGCACAGATGGTATGTGAGTGGCTGACATATGTAGGTTGCCTGGGATTGATCTGAGTGATTTAGGTGAGGCTAACAGCTGTTCTTGGGATGTCAGTAACCTGTTGGTAACTATGGTCTTGGCAGGCCCTTCTGTTTGGTGTCAGTACCCCCTCCCTCTTCCTGCCTAAACAGTTACAGCATTTAGGTTCCTTTTTAACAGCTGCCACAGCCTTAGGGAGTTTCATGAGGTGTTATAGGAGAGTCCATGGCCAACAGAAGCAGGACAGAAGGCACAGATAAGACAGGCCACTCCGTCATGCAGCAATTGTACAGCATATCAAGTCACAAGCACCACACACTTCAGACAATACCTGTAGCACACAGGCAGAAATAGAGATCTGCTCCAGAACCTGGAGAGACCATCTATTACAGAGCTTGCTCTGGGGACCAGATGATATGTGCCCTCCCTCACAATCAGGGTGACTGCAGAAACAGGTCATTTGCACATATGGCAGCTGTCATGTGCATGAAACACACATTATCCCTGCATTGTACAGTGCTGATGTGATGGATTGCTGCATTCTCCATATGGTCATCCATTGCATATAGGTGCTCAAATTGTGTGGTGCATCATGAGTAATGGAGGAGCTAACCAATACCGGCGCCCAGGGCCCCAATTGCAGCCATTGTGGCGACAGTGATCTCTTGGAGCATAGCCCAGTACCTGCTTGTAGTCTATGATGATGATAGACATGTGCATGGCCCCCTGAGGAGGGCATTGATGGTCAGCGATGGGTTGCAGGGGTCATGCATGTGGTTTGCATTAGGCACACATGCACATACACCTATCTTGCTGTGTACAGCAGGTGACAAGAGGCTGTACACCCTGCACATGTGCTGCCTCAGTGGTTACTGCTACACTGTGGGGTAGTGGACCTCTGCGTGTGACTGTTGTTTGGCATGGGGCTATAGTAAGGGCAGGACATCTTGGCCTCACATGTGGCTTGGTTTTGGACAAGGGGTGTATTCTGTAGCAGTGTCTCTGTTATGCAGCTAGTGTACTGAGTATGCAGGGCAGTGCAGACTGCATGCTGCATGTGCGCTGCTGTAGGCAGGCCCTAGTTGTGGTGTTCCTCTGTCTCTGACTATGCCAACCACGTTGTTGCATGTCCAGGTTTTTGTCCATTGCAGGCAGGGAGCTGTGCTCTCTTTGCTTCTAGACGGCACTATGGAGCAGTGTGTGGAAGTGTAGCCTAATGGTTAGAGCACTGATTCAGTGAGCAACAGACCAGGGTTTGACTCCCACTTGATCTCTTTGTAGCTGTGGGACACTTGCTTTGGTATATTGCCAGAAATGGTCCGGGGTCTGCATTGACTGGAGGACACACATTCTTATACTTTTTGTTGTGTTACGATAGCACATTGGGGCTGCAAATGTGCACATTGCAATCATGACCATCTGACAGCATGACCATATAGGTTCTGCCGTAGCCCATTGCAAAGGGTCTGACATGTTCACTCAGCAGATGTATGACACATGAGTTGCCATGATTGGTATATTTCCTCATGACTGTGACTGAACATCTTTAGCTCCATCACATGTCTGCAGTATATGCAGGCACATCCCACTACTGGGATGGTCACCTGCAGGGATCATCGCATGTCCCTACTGGCTCCATATAACCAATATGAGACACTTGTCCAGTTGTTATATGCACATGTGTCAGGAGGATTGTATGGTGATTAGAAAACCTGACACAGCTGTCATACCCACATAGCTGGTATTGGGACTTCCCAGTGGCACAGCTGCACAGTTTTCACATGCACTACAACTAGGACCACCTAAGGGTTTCCGCTGCCCTAGGCAAAAACCCCGGCCTCACTGTCCCTCACCCCCCCCCCCCCCACTAATGCTGTCTCTCTCCCCAGCTGCTGCCAATTTCATCTCGGGAGGGAGAGGCGGTCAGAGGCAGTATTTCCAGAAGTGGCGGGGTTTTGCTGCCGCTTTTGGAAATACTGCCACTGCCCGCCTCCCCCACCAAACGGAATCTGTGGCAGCTGAGAGAGGGGGTGGCATAGCTGCCATTATGTGCCACTGCCATTGGCTGCCCTAGGCAGCCACCTAGCTTGCCTAGTGGATGGGACTGGCCCTGACTACAACCACATTTGTGCGGTCACATCGAGTACATTGGGGCAGCAAGGCCATGATGCATTCTCTTCAATCACCATCCATCTTTCAGCCCATCCATCAGCATATGCCCGTTATGTAAAGTCATGTCGTCTTGTGCCACCTGCTACATGATGGCCCACACAGGAAGCTGTTCAATCATTTGGCGGTATCACTCACACCTCTTCTATGAACGATCTGAACATCACCCCTCCTGCTGAGTTAGCCTTTTGATGCCTACATTCTGGGGCTGCTGGCTCTGCCAGGGGACACCTCTTCCTAATCCTATGCCACACACAGACATCATTGCATATTATGTGGGCATTCCTTATTGATACAGTACAGCTGCATCCGACATGCTCATCCCACTTACAGACTGACACATAAGATACATATGGTTCCGATGGGTCCACCAGCTCTTCCCTTTCCTTCCATCCATCAGCTACATTGTGAATTTCATAGGGGCTCCCTTATCCTGCGTTAAGATGACTGCCATTTTCGGGCATTCAGATGCACACTTTGCACCATAATGCCCAGTGTCCTGTTAGCATAAGATAAGTGGCACCAAGCGCCCTTACTGTCAGAATGCCTACGCCCCGCCCCATCCTTTACTACACACTAACTCCCTTAATGCTGCTTTTACGCTCATTATCCAGTGCTCTCTTAACGCTCTTTAATAAGTATACCCCTTAGACAGAAAAAAAGCTAAGAGCTAACTTATTCATGCCATGCAATGAATCTTTTTGTCATTTTCAAATTGTGCACCTTGAACCAGAAACAAGGGCTGTATATGGGAAAGATTTTTCATCAGTATGTTTTATTCATTATTTTTTTTTCATTTCATTTCAACTTGTTTTGTTTTTAGAATTAAAAGTACAAAGCAAACCAAAAATGTGAAAAACAAAAGGCAAAAAAGACTCGACTCCCACCTTGCTAGACCCTATTTCAAAATGACTGCTATCACCCTGAGGCCAGCACCATTTGGATTCATGGCTGTAGACTATAATAGTATTTTTCATTTTATTAGAAAAGGACTGCAAATTGCTATGAGAAGTCAACCAAGTATTATCAGTTTCCCATATTTTCCTTTCTTGGGGCAATTTCTCCAAATGGGTCAGTTGTACGCATACTATGACAGTCATGAATCTCATTCCTAACCTTGGGTATGTGGATATGATCTACTGCTAACGCTCGGTATAGTATTTACATCATGCCAAAGAGCGCCTCCTAGAGTTCATAATATGTAACATGCATGGGTAATCTATCAAGGTATGCTTGGGAATTCCTCTTAATCAAGCCTGTAGTACCCAACACAATGGGAAATCTCTTTCTTAATGGGCAAACTGGATGAGTCAGCCACACCTGGTTGATGTCATCTGACGGTGTCGTAGACAGAAGTGCTTTCACAGAGCTTGGAAAGGCAAGCTTTTCTGAGCATGTGCCATAGCAACTTTGTCTCCGAGCCTGCTCCTACCTAGCCCAGTTTCACTTCTTTCGCCTTGCCAAAAAGGATGGAAACCTCAGCTCTCCTAACATACCTCTTCAACAACGTAAACTAGAAGAAGAAAAAAAGAAGACTACAATGAGCTTCAAACCAGGTTTCAAAAAATGCCCAAACTGCAGCTGGAAAATGAATAACACTGATACACATAGTCACTGCGTCCAGTGCTTAGGGGTGAGTCACCACATGGAAGACTGCCCACGCTACGCCCGCATGTCCTCATGGGTCTGACGATCAAGAAACCATGCCCTCTGCGACTTCGCCACATCACTTATTGCTGTAACGTCCCTGGATCTGCTGCCACAGGCCACAGCCTTCCAAATCACCAAAAAGAAGCAACATCAGGAAAAGAACCATGCTGTGAAAAAGCATGCTGCCATGGCACGAGATGCACTTGACACAGCCTCCTTCCCCAGCTGGTGTGTCAGGAGAACATTGTGATTGTGCAAACATCAGTGCCCCGGCCTGCCAATTCTTCAAAGCTGGGTGTGGCCAGCATCCCACCATGCAGCTGCCTCAACCCAATCCTCTGGCACTGAAGATGCCTCCTCCCATCTTGTCTCCACCCTCCTTCCGCAGCTATTGGTCAGTGCCATGGCAGCACAGAGCGTGCATTGGTGCATCAGTTTGTTGATGTGGGAACCCCTCTTCTGCATCGGGAATCTCTTTTAGTGCCCCACAGTGCTGGGAATGCCATGATGCTGGACAACAGGGAGTGCATGCTGGCACATCATTGTGCCAGTGCAGAATTCCTCTCTCCATGCTGGGAAGGGTCCTTCCCACCCCACAATGCTGTGATCTGGCCCTATATCAGCTCAGCACTTGGCAGCAACAAGAAACACTGTGGGAACAGCAGGGGCAGAAGCAGGAGCAGCACACACACCACAGGCACAGAAGATTTCACAGCAGCAGCAGTGGGTCCAGCAGCTTCCATAGAAGGCACAAGGACCATTGAAGACACCGGTCTCCCCTCAGCACAAGCAGCTGTAGCAGCCTGACCACCCCACCGCATAAGCAGCACCGATCCTACATCTCCAGAGAACATAAGCACAGCGGTAGCATGGGGACACAAGGGAAGAAAAATCCACAGCAAATGCCCGCATTGGTCCTGGATCCCCTTACCCGCTTCCTAGAACAAGCAGCTCCCCCTCAGACACAGGACCCCACAGGACCTGGTCCAGGAAATGGGCTGCTTCCTTCTGGGTTCGTGCCATTAAGGGACATGCACACCCCTGCAATCGCCATCACCTCTACATTTCTCGCTATGTCCCTTGATGATGGATAGTGAAGGTGAAGATGTGGCCACCTGGGGCTTACGGTAGGGGATCATCACTCCCCCAACTTGCCAGACACCATGTCAAATGTGTCCCTGCTGTCCCGGCTGCCACCATCAACACTGAAGGACCTCACATACTCCTATTAATATACCAAATCCAAGGAATGAAGTCCTTGGAGTACTCAAGTTCCTTGACACCCCAAGAGCGCTGGTCACCCTACTGGTCCACAGGTTTCTCCTGGACAACCTGCTGAAGATCTGGCAAACCCCATCATCTGGTACCACCTGTTCCAGGAAGCTTGAAACAAAGTACCAAGTGCAGTCTGCACCAGGATTCCAGAAGCCACAATGTATAAACCAGTCCATTGTTGTTGAATTCGCTATGCAGTACCAAAAAATCTTTCACACACTCTCATGCACCTCCAGGGAAGGACCACAGGCTCCTCGATGACTTGGGAAAAAAGGACCTTCCACAACACCATGCTAAACGCAAAGATTGCAGCACACCAATTTCAACAGATCCTATTTCAAGATGCTCTGCTGGACAGGCTAAAGCGCATCATCAATGCATTGCCTCCAGAGTCCTCAGCATCCACCGTGTCCATCCTCGGTGATCTCACAGAATGTGCCAAAGCACCTCATCCGCTCGGCCTTGGACACCATGGCCCACATGTCTGGTACAGTCATCACACCTGGCGCATGGCCTGGCTCTGGGCATCCAGCCTGAGGGAGGACACACGATCTCATATCCAATGCCCCCTGCGTAGGGAACAAAATCTTCAGGGACAAGGTCAAGGACACTTTCAATGACTTGAAGGAACACTGCACCACTCTTCAGACTCTTGCTGCAGAAGGCATGGAGTGCAGCTCCACCCACCAAAAAAATCCAGGGAATCCCACTATGGAAATAATACTCCTCATCAAAACACGACTGTTCCTATCATTGGGGCAGCCACAATATTTCAAACCACAGCCAGCTTATCAATCCTCCTACCAGCAGAAGCCTCACCAGAGGGACTGCAGGCAGCAGAAGCAAACTGCCTCTTTCTCCAATAGAAGCACGCCTTCCTTTTGACAATGTGCTCCTATCCCCCTGTGAGGGGATGGCTCTCGGCCTTCTTAGATGCTGGGAGAAGATGATGACAGACAAATAGGTCCCTGTCCCAATTTTTGGCAATTAAGAACCCGTCTGTCTGAACATAAAAATAATCTTTCTAAGTCCCGAGAAGAGGCCCCATTGTTTAAGCATTGTTTACAATTCAAACATGAATCTTCAGATCTACACTGTATGGCGATCAATTTCATCCCCCTTAATATTAGGGATGGTGATAGCAGAAAGTTGTTTTTGCAACGTGAACAATGCTGGGTATTTATTTTCAACACTATGGAACCTGTTGGCCTTAATGGAAAAATTGAATGGGGAGTATACCTTTTAAGCAGTGATGACTGTGGAGCTCCACCCCTTCTTCTTTTGGTTGGTGTTTAGTTTGGGGTTTGCCAGTCTAATGTTTGTGTGATTGGCTGAGTTGTTTAAATGTCATGTTGTCGGACACTAATGATTGAAGGATTTTCCACAGCAACAGTACAGCGTGCCTCTGATAAAGCCCTGTTGAGAGAAACAAAGATCTTTGTTGGGTGGCTTTAGTTTCTTCGTGGGAGATTGGCAGCTTGGAAGATAAGTAGAGCAGTTGCTTGCCTTTGGGATATTATTTTCAAGTGAATGTCCCCTTTTTGTTCATGTTTCTAGAGCTAATGCACTATTGGAGCTTTGGAGCCTTGCTTGATTGGCAGATTGCAAGCTGTCATTGAGTGTATGAATTATGAGCTATTATTGAGCCTTAAAAAATATATAATATATACAAAAAATATCTTATTAAATAAGTACTTCTTTAATATTCCATTGCAATTAATTGTGATTTCTGAGGAGTTTTTGAGACTAATGATGCATGAGCAAGTATTTCCCCTATAGTAATTTTTCAGCCACATAGAGGGATATTTCTGTGTCCTGAGGTCTTTTCTCCTATTACTTTGTTTAGAATTGATGTAGGAGATTGGCTGCTATTTCCCTGTAAGTAAGTCCTATAGGGCTTTATACAATAGATTAGCTTTTGACAATTTCTAGAATGGTAAAAGATGATTGTTTCTGTTGGTGTTTAGGAGTGTAGTTAGTGAGTTTATTGTTGGCTAAAGCTTTTTGGATATTAGAATTTAGTTACTCTTAGTCCGGTTATTTGTTTAGGGCACGGTGCAGCCCCACTAGTTGTTTGGCCCTCATTCCTGAATGTAATCTCCCTGCATGCACACAGCCTCAGTGCCAGAAGATCTGGACGGGGGCGGGACAGACCCTAGACCAGTGATGGCTAACCTTTTTGAGCCCGAGTGTCCAAACTGCCGCACAAAACCAAAGAATTTCCTCAAAGTGCCAGCACGTCAATTAAAGCCTCATTTGCATAAGGTGCCTCATTTGCGTAAATATTTGCATAATGTTACCATACACTAACTTTTAGTAAACATGCCTCTTAATGAGTATATGGATAAAGAAAGACTAAAAGGTTTCTACATTACTATAATCCAGTACCAACCGCCAGGCACATTAGGAACTACTACAAACGCTGCCCATTTAGAACCCATAGCAAACCCGCCGTATCCTAACAGCACTACCAGGACTCACAAAGCACCATACCCTAACTATCAAAAGGCAACACTGCAAATATTAAACCAATACATTTCAGAGAACAACAATACATGACCTACTGGGGAAAGAACAAGTGGCAATGTCAAATAGGAATTATATAAACAGAATACCTCAGCTCAGTTACACATGCAGAACAGACCATCACCAAACAAGGAATCACAATTTAGAAACAGGAAGACAATAATTAAACTGGGAACCCCAAAAGCCAAACTTGGAATATACAACAACACTGTAGAAATAAAACTATAAATTAATTTCCTCTTGTACTAAACAAAGCGCAAAAATTAATGATGCACATTTCCCAGAGCTGACATATTCCAGTTAATAAATTCAAAATAAAGAGATATTTTTCTACCTTTTGTGCATTTTTTTTCAGTTGCAATTGTTCCAGCCACTTTCTTCTGGTTTCTTCGTGTCTTCTGCTAACTCTCCATCTGCTGTCCATTTGTCCTTTCTTCTGTCTTGTTTTTTTTTTTCCATTCTCTCTCTACATCTGCTTTAACATACTAATCTTTCTCCTTTTGCTCTTTCCTCATTCCTATTTCATCTACTCAAAATTTACCCCTCCATCCTCAATCCCCACTTATTCTCCCAATACCCGGCCAATTGTAGATTTTTTATCCCTCCCACACAAAATATTTTTCCCCTCTCCATTTTACTCTCCCAGCCCCATCCCATTCTAATCCTCCCCAACACCAGCTCCCTTCTAGTTCCAGCCTCACCCAGCATCCATTCCCTTCTAGTCCCTGCATCAGCCCATTTCCAGTCCTAGCAGCCCCCCAACCCATTTCCAGTCCTAGCAAACCCCCAACCCAATACCAGTCCTAGCCCCCCCTCATCAACCCACTTCCATTCCTAACCCCCCATCACCCCATTTTCAGTTTAAGCCCCCCCTATAACCCATTACCAGTCCTAACCCCCATCAGCCCACTTCCAGTCCTAACCCCCCATCAGCCCACTTCCAGTCCTAACCCCCATCAACCCATTTCCAGTCAGCCCCCCATAGCCCATTGCCAGTCCTAACCCCCCCCATCAGCCCACAGTCCATGACCAGTCCTAACCCCATCAGCCCACCTCAAGTCCTAACCCCTCCCCATCAGCCCATTTCCTGTCCTAGCCCCCCCCCATAGTCCATTATCAGTCCTAACCCCCCATAGCCCATTACCAGACAGCCCCCATCAGCCAACAGCCCATTACCAGTCTTAACCCCCCCATAGCCCATTGCCAGTCCTAACCCCCCCCATCAGCCCACAGCCCATTACCAGTCCTAACCCCATCAGCCCACCTCACGTCCTACCCCCTCCCCATCAGCCCATTTCTTGTCCCAACCCCCCCATAGCCCATTATCAGTCCTAAACCCCCCCATAGCCCATTACCAGTCCTAACCCCATCAGACCACCTCCAGTGTTAACCCCCCATCAGCCCATTTCCAGTCCTAACCCCACCCAACAGCCCACCTCAAGTCCTAACCCCTCCCCATCAGCCCATTTCCTGTCCTAGCCCCCCATAGCCCATTACCAGTCCTAACCCCACCCCACAGCCCACCTCAAGTCCTAACCCCTCCCCATCAGCCCATTTCCTGTCCTAGCCCCCCATAGCCCATTACCAGTCCTAAGCCCCCATCAACCCACTTCCAGTCCTAATCCCATCAGCCCATATAGACTTAGCTCCCCCATAGCCCATAGCCCCCCCATAGCCCATCACCTCTCCTAACCCCCCCATCAGCCCATTTCCTGTCCTAGCCCGCCATAGCCCAGTACCAGTCCTAGCCCCAACAGCCCACAGCCATTACCACTCCTAACCCCCCAGCCCATCACCAGTCCTAACCCCCCAACAGCCCACAGCCATTACCACTCCTAACCCCCCCAGCCCATTGCCACTCCTAACCCCCCCAGCCCATCACCACTCCTAACCCCCCCATCAGCCCATTTCCTGTCCTAGCCCCCCCAGCCCATCACCAGTCCTAACCCCCCAACAGCCCACAGCCATTACCACTCCTAACCCCCCCAGCCCATCACCAGTCCTAACCCCCCAACAGCCCACAGCCATTACCACTCCTAACCCCCCCAGCCCATTACCACTCCTAACCCCCCCAGGCCATCACCACTCCTAACCCCCCCATCAGCCAATTTCCTGTCCTAGCCCCCCCCCCAGCCCACCCCCAGTCCTAACCCCCCAACCGCCCACAGCCATTCCCACACCCCCCCCCCCCCCCCCGCCCATCACCAGTCCTAACCCCCCCCCCCCGAAATTTTTTTACAAAGAAAGTTGTCACTGCCGGGGCCGGGGCCGCCGCGGCAGAATCGAGTGTGCCGCGGGCCCGCCCCCCCCCCCCCCCCGCCCAGCAGAGCCTGCCCTCCGTCCCCGGTATCACCTCTCTCAGCTGCCTCCAGTCACACGCGCCGGCTTTCAGAGCGCGAGGGAAGAGTTTCTCCCTCGCTGCTCTGTTAAGCCCGCGGGGGCTGATGGGAACCGGAGGGAGCCGCTGCAGCCGCCGAGGAAACAACTCCCCTCACAGCGCTCCTGCCCAATCCGGGCAGTGGGAGAGGAGGGGAAAGGCATCCCGCCTGCTCAAAAGCGGCGTCCCTCGCCACCGGAGGGAGCCGCTGCAGCCGCCGAGGAAACAACTCCCCTCACAGCGCTCCTGCCCAATCCGGGCAGTGGGAGAGGAGGGGAAAGGCAGCCCGCCTGCTCAAAAGCGGCGTCCCTCGCCACCGGAGGGAGCCGCTGCAGCCGCCGAGGAAACAACTCCCCTCACAGCGCTCCTGCCCAATCCGGGCAGTGGGAGAGGAGGGGAAAGGCAGCCCGCCTGCTCAAAAGCGGCGTCCCTCGCCACCGGAGGGAGCCGCTGCAGCCGCCGAGGAAACAACTCCCCTCACAGCGCTCCTGCCCAATCCGGGCAGTGGGAGAGGAGGGGAAAGGCAGCCCGCCTGCTCAAAAGCGGCGTCCCTCGCCACCGGAGGGAGCCGCTGCAGCCGCCGAGGAAACAACTCCCCTCACAGCGCTCCTGCCCAATCCGGGCAGTGGGAGAGGAGGGGAAAGGCAGCCCGCCTGCTCAAAAGCGGCGTCCCTCGCCACCGGAGGGAGCCGCTGCAGCCGCCGAGGAAACAACTCCCCTCACAGCGCTCCTGCCCAATCCGGGCAGTGGGAGAGGAGGGGAAAGGCAGCCCGCCTGCTCAAAAGCGGCGTCCCTCACGGGCGCGCCCGCGCCTGGCGGGCCCGCGCCTGAGGGCCTCGCCAGAGGGCCCTTTGGCGTGGCCCTTAGGCGCGGCACAGAGGCGCACAAAAAAGCAAGCACCCAACATTCCCTCCCCCCCGAAAAAGCCACGCTATGTTCAACAGACACCTCCACCACCGAACCGAAGATCAACGACTCTGCAAGGAAAAACCTCACCATCCCCGAACCCCAGCCGAGGCCCGAAGCCAAGCAGCAGGAAACAACTAAAATAATCAGCAACGCCGACAGGAGCACAGGAGAACCCAACAAGGAGCAGACCGAGGCGAAGGACGTCAGAACCGCAAGTAGAACTCTCTCAGTACACCACACATTCCCCACCTCCAAGCTCACACCTCCACTACACACACTCCAACAGACCCGGCCCTCCTCCCCCACGGGACAGGCTCCCGCAACAAGACACCCTACACAGATCTGGCTCGCCCTCCACGGGACAGGCTCCCTCCACGGGACAGGCTCCCGCACCAAGACGCCCTACACGAATCCGGCTCGCCCTCCACGGGACAGGCTCCCTCCACGGGACAGGCTCCCGCACCAAGACGCCCTACACGAATCCGGCTCGCCCTCCACGGGACAGGCTCCCTCCACGGGACAGGCTCCCGCACCAAGACGCCCTACACAGATCCGGCTCGCCCTCCACGGGACAGGCTCCCTCCACGGGACAGGCTCCCGCACCAAGACGCCCTACACGAATCCGGCTCGCCCTCCACGGGACAGGCTCCCTCCACGGGACAGGCTCCCGCACCAAGACGCCCTACACGAATCCGGCTCGCCCTCCACGGGACAGGCTCCCTCCACGGGACAGGCTCCCGCAACAAGACGCCCTACACGAATCCGGCTCGCCCTCCACGGGACAGGCTCCCTCCACGGGACAGGCTCCCGCACCAAGACGCCCTACACAGATCCGGCCATCCCTCCACGAGACAGGCTATCTCACCAGATACAACTCTCTCCAAACAGCCAACAGACGAAGACTTAAGAAAACAGGCATCACCTTAACAGAACATCAAAAAAACCCAACATGCACGCCACATACTTCCTCCCACTCTACCTACTAGTTACACAAATCCTCCCACCAACCACACACCCCACCACCCACAAGCAAACACAACATGGCACCCACCAACTGTATTGCCATATTTAGAATCACGGCACATATACAAAGAGACACTCAGAACCTCCCATGCAAAACGACCATACAGACACAAACCAAGCTCCCACACCTGCTCAAAGGAAACACATGTAACAGCAACCTCCTCAACAGAGACAACCACGATAGAGCTCATAAATGCCAGATCCGTCTGCAACAAGATACACACGCTTGTAGACCACATTGAAGAGCGACAGCCCGACATAATATGCATCACAGAGACATGGCTCAACAAGACGGACAATGTTCTACTCAACCAACTAGTACCAAACAACTATTCAGCGTACAACTGCCCACGCACCAACAAACGTGGAGGAGGAGTCCTGATAATAGCGAAATCAAAACTAAACTTCAAGACACAGAGCCTCACCGATACACAGCACTGTAACACAATTAGCATCAAGAACAAGAGCATTGCAATCTGCCTAACATACAGGGCACCCAGAGCTCCACCCGACGAACTGGCCTTCACACTCGAAGAAGCCTGTGCCATAACAACAAACCAGCGCTGCTGATTGGAGACTTCAACCTAAAATCCACCAATGCCAAAGACGCAGAGGCCTTCCTTCAAGCAATGTCCTCACTTCAATTCACACAAATAATCAATGCACCAACACACAGACATGGATCATCGCCAGACCTCATATTCGCATCCAATTACCTAACATCAAGAGACCTGATTTCTCCACCCACCATTACCCCAGTACCATGGTCTGACCACTACTTAATCGAGACAAGGCTGCGGTCACAAGAGGCCCAGACGATCGAAAGAGCAAACATCTCACACACACAAAGACGATTCAAGCGTTTTGACAAGGACGAATTCATACAGGACACAATACAACACCTGAACACTTCTACAGATGACCTGGAGGAACAAGTCTCCAGCTGGAACAGCATTTTAGCCAACGCTGCCACACCATCCAAGGGTGGGACCGAGAAGAAACAATACCACAACAGGAGACAAAACAAACCATGGTACTCAACAAAAATACGACAGGAAAAGAGGGAACTCAGGAAGATTGAACGGAGATGGAGAAAAAACAAAACAACTGCCGACCAGCATCTTTATCTAACGAAGCAAAAGCAATACAATGAACACATCAACCAATCAAAGAGGGAATTCCACACAAACATGATAAATACCTCCATCAACAAACCCAGAGAGCTTTTTGAAATAGTAAAGATCCTCACAAAAGAGCAAACAACGGAAGGGGAAGCACAAATTGATCCACAGGAATTCGCCGACCACATCAAAGAGAAATTTCACTCCACAGAACAAACAACGCCTAGTAGAACCACAAGAACGGACGTATACCCCAAAACCTGGGGCACATTCTCCTCACCCTCAACAGAACAGATATCCCACATCATCTCTACAATCAACACTAGCACCGCTCCTACAGACCCATGCCCAGTGTCATGGGTCAAAGCCACCAAATCAAGCCTCATCCCCACCATACATAAAATAGTACACGACTCACTCACTCAAGGAATCATGCCAAAGCAACTAAAACTTGCATCAGTAAGACCAATCACAAAGAAAACAACTCTCGACAAAAAAGATCCAGCAGCGTACCGACCAATCTCCAGCATACCCTTCCTCGCAAAAATCATTGAAAAAGCGGTTCAACTACAACTTCAGGATCACATCGACAAACATGAAACACTCGACGACAACCAACACGGATTTCGTCCCAACCACGGTGTCGAAACGCTACTGATCTACCTCTTCGACAGCATCCTAAGAATAATTGACAATACCAGGAATGGAATCATAATGATCTTCATCGACATCGCCTCAGCATTCGACACAGTGGACCACAACATACTCCTGGAAAGACTAAAAAACACTGGTATACACGGCATCACACTGAAATGGTTCCACTCGTACCTAACCGAAAGACAGCTACAGGTCAAGGTGGGACACATCACCTCCCGACCCATCAAAATCCATCAAGGAGTACCTCAAGGATCTGCGCTCTCAGCACTCCTATTTAACATCTACATCCAACCAATATGCAACATCATGAAAGAGAACAACATTCAATACACAATCTATGCGGACGACATCATGATATACACCCCGATATCAATCGACAACCCGGACTTCTCTAAGATAACAGACTGCCTTACACAAATGACCAATTGGTGTCAGGACAACAACCTCGCAATAAACTACAACAAGACTGAAGCTTTAATCATCACTCGGAACCAAAGCTTCATACACCCACCGAATATAAAGATACAAAACACTACTATACCAATAAGGTCAGAAGTGAGATACCTCGGGGTTACGCTGGACAATAAACTCAATCTCAAGCCACACATAGGCAAAACAATACAAACAGCCTACTACAAGATGCGAATCATCAGGAGACTGAAACCACTCCTCGCCCCAGAACACTTCCGTACCGTATGTCAAGCTCTGATAACCCCACTACTGGACTTCTGCAATCCTATATACCTTGGTCTACAGAAACAAGCCATCAAACCACTCCAACTGGCACAAAACACCGCAGCACGAATCATATCCGGAACTGCAAGACAGGAGCACATCACACCCACCTTAAAGGACTTACACTGGCTTCCAATCAGTGCACGCATCAGATACAAAACTATCATAAACCTATACAAGATAAAACAGCACACATCAGCCAACAGCCTGCACACCCTCATACAACCAGACACCAGTACACGTCCAAGAAGAAAACAAACTCACAACCGAGTCAGCACCCCAAGTGAATACAAACACACACGCAAGGACACAACAGACCGAGCACTCTCCATGGCTGCTCCAACAATATGGAACAAACTACCGGACGATTTGAGGGCAACTACAGACCTCAAGGACTTTAGGAAACAGCTGAAAACCATGCTGTTCATAGAACACTATGGACACATCACATAGTCTAAATAGCTGTATATCAGCACACGTCACCACC
The DNA here is from genome assembly GCA_033557465.1 of Ichthyophis bannanicus. NCBI lineage: Eukaryota > Metazoa > Chordata > Amphibia > Gymnophiona > Ichthyophiidae > Ichthyophis > Ichthyophis bannanicus. Next base: position 56,874,789 of record CM066041.1, on the reverse strand, counting down.
GCCTAACCCTGTATGTATATAAGATGTTTTTAGCACCACTGTATATAGCCCACATTGTACATAACTCAAACTAATCTAGCACACAACACAACACGCACCCAACTAAATTTTCACCCCCACTGCATGTATAACACACTCACACTACCAGATTGTTTGCTGTGATACCACCTTGATTATTATGATAAGGCGGTTTAGAAATACTGTTAAATAAATAAAAATAAATAAATAAATAAATAAACATAAGGGGAGGAATATGTAGAAGCTGATGAGGATAAAGCGGAATTGCTTAACAAATATTTCGGTTCTGTATTCACAGATGAAGGGCCAGGAGCAGAACCTCAGAAAACACCCACAAACAGGAACAGAAGCGAGGGGCATCTTGAACAATTTCCAGAAGACTGTGTTCATGAGAAACTAGCTAAACGTAAAGTAGATAAAGCAATGGGACCGGATGGGATACACCCTAGAATACTGAGGGAATTTGGGGATGTTCCAGCAGCTCCATTGATTGACCTTTTCAATGTCTCGTTGGAGTCAGGAGTGGTGCCAAAGGACTGGAGAGAGGTACATGTGGTCCCTTTACACAAAAGCGGAAGTAAGGATGTGGTTGAAAACTACAGGCCAGTTAGTCTAACCTCTGTGATGAATAAATTCTTGGAAACACTGCTGAAAGAGAAAATAAAATAATAAAGTTTCTGGAGCCCAACAGATAACCAGATCCGAGACAGCATGGATTCACAAGAGGCAGGTCTTGTCAGACAAATCGGACTGATTTCTTTGACTGGGTGACCGGGGAGTTGGACCGAGGGAGAGCCTTTGACACTGTTCCACACAGGCGACTTATAAACAAACTGAGCACCCTAGGGATGGATCCTAAAGCTACTGCTTGGGTTAGAAATTGGTTGAGTGGGAAGTGGCAAAGGGTACAGGTAAATGGAGCTCACTCAGAGGAGAAGGAAATTACCAGTGGTGTGCCCCAGGGATTTGTCCTTAGTCCGATTCTTTTTAACATTTTTGTTAGTGATATAACGGAAGGGCTATCAGGTAAGGTTTGCCTCTTTGCGGATTATACCAAAATCTGCAATAGAGTAGACACCCAGGAAGGTATAGACAACATGAGGGATCTAGATAAACTTGAAGAATGGTCTAGAATTTGGCAACTGAGATTTAATATTAAAAAAAATGCAAGGTCATGCATTTGGGCTGCAAAACTGCAAGGGAGCAATATAGTATAGGGGTTGAAGTACTTCTGTCCACAAAAGAAGAGCGGGACCTAGGTGTGATTGTGTCTGATGATCTTAAAGTAGCTAAGCAGGTAGAAAAGGCAACGGTGAAAGCTAGAAGGATGACTGGGTGAATAAGGAGAGGGAATGGTCAGCAGAAGAAAGAAGGTGATAGTGCCTCTATATAAGTCTTTGGTGCGACCTCATTTGGAGTATTGTGTGCAGTTCTGAAGACCGCACCTTCAAAAGGATATAAACAGGTTGGAGTCGGAGAGGAGGGTTACTACTAAAATGGTTAGTGAAGCATATGAGGACAGATTTAAGGAGCTTACTATGTATACTTTAGAGGAAGGGCAGGATAGAAGTAATATGATTGAAACATTTAAATACCTCTGTGGCATAAATGCACAGGAGGAGACCCTCTTTCGTTTGAAAGCAAGCTCTGCTACGAGGGGACATAGAATGAGGGTGAAAGGGGATTGACTCAAGAGTAATATACAGAAATATTTCTTTACTGAAAGAGTGGTAGATGCGTGGAATAGTCTTCCAGTAGAGGTGGTAGAAATGAGGACAGTATCTGAATTTAAAAAAGCATGGGACATACACAGAGGATCGCTAAAGGAAAAAAAAGGACTGTTGTAGTGGCTGATATGGAAGGGCAGACTAGATAGGCCATGTGGTCTTTTTCTGCCATCATGTTTCTACCCCATTATATGCAAATATATCTCATGAATATTCATTAGGGGCATCCTGAAAACCAGACTGGTTTGCGGCCCTCCAGGACTGGAGTTTGACACCCCTGATGTATACCATCCAGTCCATGTGATTTGGTTCTCTTCGGTTTATCAAATAGTTGTAATACATCTTCCCGGTGTATCACTATTTCTTTCAATTCTTCTGCAGCATCACCTTTAAATACCACTTCCATCATGGGTAACATCCCTACATCTTCCTCAGTAAAGACTGAAGCAAAGAATTCATTCAGTCTCTCTGCTATGGCCTTGTCCCCTCTTAGTGCCCCTTTTACCCCTCTATGATCTAATGGTCCAGATGACTCGGTCACAGTTGGTTTTTTTTTGCTATGAATGTATTTGAAAAAGTCTTTATTGCGCGTCTTTGCTTCCACAACTAGCTTCTTCTCAAATTCTCTCTTTGCCTGCTTTATCAATGCCTTGCATCTAACTTGCCAGTGCTTATGTTTCCAGTTTTCGTCCTTTGGCTCCTTTTTCCATTTCCTGAAAGATGCTTTTTTGGCAACAGCCTCTCTGATCTCACCTTTAAACCATGCAGGCAGTTTTTTGGACTTCCTTCCACATTTCTTAACGCATGGAATACAGCTGGTCTGGGCTTCCAAGGTAGTATTTTTAAACAACTCCAATGCTTAATGAAAATCTTTAACTTTTGGAATTGCTTCTTTTAGTTTTTTCTTAACTATTTTCCTCATTTTATCATAATCTCCCTTTTGAAAGTTAAAAGGTAGTATTGTGGATTTCCTTACCGTCCTTCCTTCATTTATTAAATCAAACGCGATCATGCTATGATCACTAGTGCCAAGTGGCCCCAACACCTTTATCTATTGTATCAGATCTTATGTTCCACTAAGGACTAGGTCTAATATGGCTTCCCCTCTGGTTGGTTCATGAGCCAGCTGCTCCAAGAAGCAGTCATTTATTTCATCTAGAAACTTTATCTCCCTAGCATGTCCTGCCGTGACACTGACCCAGTCGATAACGGGGTAATTGAAATCACCCATTATTATTACTGTACTATAACTTTTGTTAGCTTCCCTGATTTCTTTGAGCATTTCATCATCCATTTTTTCATTCTGGCCAGGCGGTCGATAGTACACCTCCACCGCCATTGCCTTCCCCTTTTTACATGGAATTTCAATCCATAGAGATTCTACAGTGAATTTTATTTCCTTCATAATTTTAATCCTTTGACTCAATGCCCTTTCTAACATAGAATGCAACTCCTCCACCAATTTGATCTGCTCTATCATTACGATATAGTTTGTACCTAGGTGGCAGTGTCCCACTTTTTGTCCTCCTTCCACCAGGTCTCTGAGATTCCGATCATATCTAACCTCTCATTTAGTGCTGTATATTCTATCTCTCCCTTCTTATTTTTTAGACTTCTGGCATTTGCAGACAAGCATTTTAGATACTGTATTTTATTCATATTAATCTGGTTATTGGTAGGCAGGGGTAATTTGGAATCTTTAAGCTCTGTCTGCTCTGTACTGAAGGGCATTTGGATTACTTTTTTCTTTATTAGAACCTCTCTATTGATATGCCCTAACTTCAATCTTTTGCTAGTATCCTTCAAGGATACATTGTTGCGAACCATGCGCTCTTGGGCAACTGTCGGCTCTCCCCTATTATCTAGTTTAAAAGCTGCTCTATCTCCTTTCTAACGGTTAATGCCAGCAGCCTGGTTCCATCCTGGTTAAGGTTTAGCCCATTCTTTCAGAAAAGACCCTCCTTTCCTCAGAATGTTCCCAGTTCTTAACAAATCCAAACCCTTCTTCCTTGCACCATCGTCTCATCCATGCATTGAGACTCCAGAGCTCTGCCTGCCTTTAGGGTCCTGTGCGTGGAATGGGAAGCATTTCTGAGAATGCTACCCTGGAAGTTCTGGATTTCAACTTCCTACCTAACAGCCTAAATTTGGCCTCCAGAACCTCCCTACCACAGTTTCCTATGTCATCGCTACCAACATGTACCAAGACAGCAGACTCCTCCCCAGCACTATCTAAGACCTTGTCTAGCTTGCACATGAGGTCCGCTACCTACGCACCAGGCAGGCATGTCACCAGGCGATTCTCATGGCCACCAGCCACCCAGCTATATACATACCTAATGTAATCACCAACAATAATGGCTGTCCTAACCCTTTCCTTGTGGGTGCATGGCCCTTGATTAATCTCCTCTGTGCGAGAGGGTTTCACTTCACCTAGAGGACAGGTCCTAGCTAAAGGATCACTTCCTGCCTCACCAGGGTGATGCTCTCCTGTCACGTGACCTCTCTCCTCCATGGCAACAGGGATGCTGCCAGACTGAAGGTGGGACTTCAGGACTATATACCTCTGCCTTCCTTATGTCTTCCAAGTCTTCTGCTACTCCAGTCTCCAAAGATCAGACTCATTCACTGAGAGCAAACAGCTACTTGCACCTAGTGCACATGTAAGACCCCTCACCAACTGGGAGAAAATCAAACATGTGACATTCAATGCAAAGGACTTGAAAGCCCCCATCTCACTGCTGGACTGCTGTCTGCATCTTAGTTTTAAGGTTGTGTTTAGGTATTTAAGTTGTTTGTTTACTTAGCTTGCTGGGGATACGTACAGTAATAAAACTATAATACATTTAATGTACTTTGTTCACCTCAAGATTAATCTCAGGTCCTTGATGTATGCCTGATGAGGATAAACAGCTGCACCTTAGAGTGAATATGGCACCTCCTTCCCTTTAAGAGGTTTAAGCAGGTCGATGGTATGCTGGTATTGTAACATGCTCATGTATGTCTCACGGTCTGATAAGGATTTGGAATGTCACCATTTTCTTTCAGTCTTTTGAAACTTATACTTTAAGTACCTACAGGAAGGCTCAGTATAAAAGGAAAAAGGGAATGGTATACGTGAATATGAGTGGCCTAGGCCCAGGACCCCTGGGGTTTCTTATGGTGCTTGACTGGTCCTTGTCTTCTCTCCTTTACTGCTCCTACTATCTGGCCTTTCTTTAGCAACTCTAAGACTGATGCAGAAATGCTAGTGCGCCCTTTGCACACAGGCAGTGCAACATGTATGCACGACTGCCACTGGCGAGTGATGTCCGTGCAAAAAGCATTGTGCACACAACAGCACTATGCCTATTACCATAATACCCAGACGAGCTGCATATATCAGAACGAGGTGCAGAGGATCAGAAGCTGAAGCGCAGAGCTCGTAGCGCTGTTATTCTAACACCTTGTCAGAGGTGACATAAAGTTCTGGCGCATGTAGGGAAAGAGGCAAGAACGTGCAGCAGCGCCTTCTCCTCCTTTTATGCACCAGCTGCATGGAATCAAATACCACCGCGGCTGAGAATAATCAAAACCATGGCGGAATTCAGAAAAGAGACCCCCTCTCTTCCTTGAATACTATAGAGCGGACTCTCATTAACACACTAATTCTAGTCCCAATTTATACACACAGTTGTTACCTAATGCCCACAGTTGTTACTCTCCCCTACTGTTCCTCCCTTCCTGTTTGTTATATGTAAAGTGCACAGTTGTTGTTTCGATGTTACATGGCACAATGTTAAATGTAAACTGTCTTGACTTGTAGAAAGACTGTATTTATTTATTTAACAATATTTATATGCAATCTAATCAAGACAGACAGTACAATAGACGAGAACAAGGGACAGTAGGGAAGGGTAATGAGACCGAAGGAGAACAAAGGATTAAGACCCAAAAGCGGCCTGAAAGAGGTGAGCCTTTAGCATGGATTTGAAAAGGGGGAGAGATGAAACCTGACGTAAAGATAGAGTTTGTTCCAGGCATAAGTAGCAGCCAGGTGAAAGGATCGAAGTCTGGAATTGGCTGTTGAAGAGAAGGGCAAAGAGAGAAGCAAACCAGAGGAAGAGCGGAGTTCACGAGGAGGGGTGTAGGGAGAGAGAAGAGAGGAGATTGGCTGACTTATCCTGCTGTCCACGGAGAACCCCATTGCAAGTCAGTAACCTCGCTATGGCTCCTTTCTGTGGGATGCAGATGTTGACCAGTTCAGCAGCCAATGACGGCTTTTATATGAGATTGTAAGAAACGCTCTAAGCAGGCAAAGAACAGTTTGCTTTAGGCGGTTTTAATTAACTTCTATTAGATTTAGGTACTACTACTAGTTATCATTTTTATAGAACTAGAAGGCAAGCGCAGCGGTGTACAGACACACGTAAAAGATGCTCCTTGTTCATCAGAGCTTACAATTTAGTCAACACAGACAATACAACAGCTGAGGACAAGGACACATCTAGGGGAGTGGCAAGGAAACACATAGACCAAGTGCTCATTAAGTAGTTTTGAAGCAAAGGAGAGAAGAGAGAGAGGTCGATAACTGGAAGGACAGGTAAGATCTAGTGAAGATTTCTTGAGGAGAGGTGTAACCACAGCATGTTTGAAGGCCACAGGAACCGTTGTAGTGGAAATCAAAATGTTAAGGATATGACAGATGGAATGGATAACAGTGGAAGAGAGAGAGCTTAGTAGATGGGTGGGGATAGGATCAGAGGAGCAGGTAGTCAATTTGGAGGAGAAGAGAAGATTTGCTGTTTCCTCCTCTGTGATTTCAGAAAAGGAAAAAAGGGTGACCAAATGTGAGGGAAGGATTTGGGACTGAAGAGAGGGAAGATGAGGTGGAGGTGATCTTGCAGAGAATTCAAGGCTAATCTTCTGGACTTTGTCCTGGAAGTAGTCAGCCAAGATCTGGGCAGACAGTGAAGGAGAGATTGGGGGAGGAGGGACCTTGAGGAGAGAGTTGATCATAGCAAAGAGATGGCGAGGGTCAGAGGCAAGAGTTAGTCAGATGGACATAGTACTCTTACTTGGCAAGTGCTATGGCCAACTGGAAGAAGGATTAGCATGAATTTGAAATGTAGGTAGCAAGGGTACATGATTTAAGCCAAAGGCCCTCAACTGAGCAGTCATAGGAACGTAGGTAGTGGGTTGTCGAGGACAGCCAGGGTTGAGGTACATTATACCTCACAGGGCATGGATTGGGAGGAGCAAGTGCTTCCAGAGCAGAGGAGAGTATAGTGTTATAGGAGGATACCGCCCCATCAATGGACTCCGATGTCATAGTGGAGGAAAGAGGTGATAAGACAGTAGTGAAGAGAGAGCTGAAGGATCAACCCCTATAGTCTTAAAAGAAAACAAGTAATGAGTCTTTTTGCCATCCACTCCAGGCACATCCCTTATAGTTAGTTATCCCAACTGAGAAAGGGTGAAGGTTTGACACTTCAGCCTACTTTTCATTAACAGTTGATTAATCCTTAACAAATTATTAGCAGCTCATTGGGAACCAAACAAAAAACAAAGCTCCAGACATTGATGGCATTCTCACTGAAGTATTACAGCAGTCAGAAGTGGCTGTTACCATACTTATAAGGCTCTGCCAGGAAATTTGGAAGACCGCTTCATGACCAATTGACTGGAACAGATCTGTGTTCGTACCAATACTGAAGAAAGGTGATCCGACTGATTGTCGAAATGTGTCGCACAATTGTCTGATCCTACATTCCAGCAAGATTGTACTCAAGATCATGCAGTGGAGACTGCATTAGCCCTGAAATTCAAACCTATACAATCACTGGTCTGCAGCCAGGCACTGATTATAAGATCTATATCTATACTCTGAATGAGAACGCCCGCAGCTCTCCAGTAATCCTGGATGCTTCCACAGGCATAGACTCTCCTTTCAACCTGCGCTTCCTCACAGCTACCAGCAACTCCTTACTCATTTCCTGGTTACCACCCTGTGCTAAACTGACTGGCTACATTATCAAATATGAGAAGGTTGGAGGACCCTCCAGAGAGCTGTTCCCACGCCTTCATGGTGATGCCACAGAGGCCACGCTTACAAACCTGGAGCCAGGAACAGAGTATATCATCCAGGTCATTGCTGTTAGGAACAGCCAAAGGAGTGAGCCATTGATTGGACGTAAAAAGACAGATGAGCTTCCTAAGCTGGTAACTCTTCCACACATTAATCATCATGGCCCTGAGATCCTAAATGTTCCCTCTGGTGTGGACAATACGCCTTTCATCTCACAGAAAGGTCCATAAACCATTACTAAGAAGTGACCGAAGATATCAATGCTTGACCTAGTACAAGCATTGTGGAACTTGTGTCTCTTGGGGAAACTGCTAGGTACATATGACCTAGATTGGCCACTGTTGGAAACAGAATACTGGGCTTGATGGACCTTGGTCTGACCCAGTATGGCATATCTTATGTTCTTATGCAACCATACCTGGAACGAGAACTACCCGAAGTGCAAGCAGGATTCTAGATGTTTTTATTTTTATTCATTTGCATTTTAATTTCATTTTTTATGTATGTACTTATTGTAATCCACCTAGAACTATCTATGGTGCGGACCATAAATAGTTTTAAATAAATAAATACAGTAAATAGGTAGATGAATAAAAAGGGTGAGGAACAAGAGACATCAACGTGAATGTGAGATGGTTCCTTTAAATGACAAAAAAATATGAAAAGGATAGCTGCTTGCATTTCATTGACTACAGCAAGGCCTTTGATTGCATAAATCAGGGCCATATTAAGACGCACGGGTATACCAGAACACCTGATAGATCTCTTGCACAACCTTTACATCAGTCAAGAAGCAACAGTTCAGACAGAAACCATGTTACTGGCTGAAAGTGAAGAAGATCTAAAGCAGCTGCTTATCAAGATCAAAACGGGCCTGACCTTATTGTGAAAAAGACAAAGATCTCGAAAACTGGCATTATATGCAAATCTCTCTCATCCGTATTCATTGTGGTTATCCTGAAAACCTGACTAGCTAGATGTCCCGAGGACCCCCCTGTATTATGGTGACTGAGTTTACTGACAGAAAGGAAATAAGAAAGTTTCTTATTCCTGCTTCAGCACATTTTCCTGGGGGTTGCAATGCTTCATATTGTAGATGCAGAGAAAGAAAAGGTTATTCTATGGAAGTTTATCATGAAAGGAGCCCTTCCAGAACATAAGTTTTCCTATAACCCAGGGTTTCAGTCAGAGGAAGCCGAGGAGAGATTTTAAGGATATGATATACAGTTCTCTGTAGAACTGCTGTATCTTACAATACGTTTTGATCAATGCAACAGACACCCAAATGCTTTTAAAAAGTTATCGCTGTCCTTGATTTACCAGATGCCGGATATATCTAAGCCTCTGAGTGCAGCAGAATTAGAATGTGTGTTTATGAAGCTAATTCAGAAAAGCCTTGAAGTGATGTGGAAAGAGCGTGGGACCGACCCTGCTTTACAGACCTGGGGACCATACTCCTCGCAGGACTTGCCCCACACTGTGCATATCGAATAAAGGCATCAATGGGAGGTATGATAGCAAGATGTCCTGCTGGAATTAAAAATAGCACTGCCAGGTTTAAAATAATAAGCAGATAAGAAAAGAGCAAAATGTGCTTCTATATTTTCAGTTATAATTAGGGGGAAAGTGGTTTTAAATCGCGCCCTATTGATTTTTAGTTTCTGCACTGCAAATTAATGGACTGAGCATGAGCGCTCTCTAATCAGAGCAGCATATTGCCAATAATAATTTTACCGTGGCATCTGAGCGACCTCATTAGGTACAGAAGCCATTCTGTGAGTTCAGCCAGTTGTAATAGGAAGCAGGTATTTAGTGACGGCATTCTTTTGTTAAAACGGACTAAGCTCCTAGACATAGTCTGTTGAAAGATAGACCCAACAGGAATTGTATGCACCTCTGCCTGCTGTTGGTCAAAGCGACTGTCCAAAACTACAGCATCTACTTTTCTGCCATCTCAAGTCTTCCCACACTGGGGTTCTTATTTATCTTTCTTAGGCATCAAGTCTGGAGACCAACATTAAACTGCAAAGTGAGTCCTTGCCTTTCACTGCGGGATGAACTTAAATCTGGTTTGAGACCACTTTTAAATATAGTGTATGTAGGCCTGACGTACTTGGCAGCTTATCACTGGCTATACAGCAGTTCACCACCAGAGAGCATATGGAAGCCGAGAAAGAAAATGAGCTCATTATTATTAAGGGTCCTGAACTGGTGGTCTGGAAACACAGGTGGAAAATAGATGAGCACCTGGAACCAGTTTGGAAAGCTGCTGGTGAACAAAATGAAACTTAAACTGTCGAAGCGAAAGGCAAGGAGAGATGGATGCAACAAGACTTGCCTATCAGGAAACCAAGAGTCTACATTCAAGTCGGAGTCTGAGGAAGGTAAAGCTGCTTGAGGTGATCATTCAGGAGTTGTCAATGGCTGGGAGGCTGCCAGTTGGGTAGGTTAAAGCATACGATCTGAAGTCTGCATAAGGGAAAGACAAACGAGTTGGAATGGTATAGCTTTATTCCGTATTGTCCTGCTAGACCAGTCCAGGCAAGTGGGTTATGTTCCCCTACCAGCAGATTGGTGGAGACACAGAACCAATAAAATGCCCAGGATTCCATGACATTACTTTATTTGCGCTGGGTGATTAGATGGAAGTCAGTGGATGAGAATCTGATAGTTGGGGAGGTAAAACTGTATAAGCTGAAATCTGTACTACGGAGAGTCAGACATGTTGAAAATTGTAAACTTTACAGGGTAAATCTATAAGGAGCTACCTAGTTTTAAGTGGTAAGAATGCACATCAGCAGTAGTATTTAAGTCACAAGTGGCCTCTTACAAAATAAAATTTAGCATAAAAGCGTGGATGGTGATTGCATCATGTGTGCTCCTACTGTGGGCGTGCAGATGGGTGGAGTTTGGGCATAGCTTGGATGGTGTGAGCAAGCACACACTGTATAATTTACACATGTATTTGCAAAAAGTAGCCATGTGACGTGACCACCTTGATTGAAGGAAAAGGTGGCATACAAATCTGTCTGAATAAATAAAATAAATAAATGCTCACTTACGTCAAAGTTAATCACACCTTAACCTAAGGCTCATTGCCTGCCACCTACAGTAGCATTTTATAACGCTGAGTACGTGTGTATAAAATAAATATAAAATACATGTGTGCAAATACACGCGAACTAGAAGCAACTTTATAAAATTACCCTCTTTTGAAGTGTCCCCAGATGAAAGTGTACAGGGAGCCTGTCTGTTTCACTGTGAAAGCTCCTGTCGAAAAGCAGCCACTGAAGCACCCACAGATCCATAAATAGAAAATGCAAGTAGTCTACAGTATCCTGCCCCGGCTACAGACAAGGGAAGGTAGAGCTGATAGTGCTGGAGATAATGAATGCACACCTCCATCAGCTCTCTTCTCTAACTTGCACTCAGTTCATTTGGGCAACTTAGATATTTGTGTGCAGATATACCTAGGGATTAATGTGCACACTTAAAAAAAAAATTTAGGGAGTCCACGTGACGCATGAGCGGGTGAAGACGTCTCTTTGCTCGCTCCGGGGCCGCCTTAAGAAACTTGCTTGAAATACTTACAATCTGCCCCAGTAAACTGCACTGCTAGAAAGGGAACAATTGTCTCCCGCGGGCGGCTGTCCAAGATTACACGATGCCACCCCCGGCTCGCAAAGAGAAAGAAAAAGAGAAGGGGTTTAAACCTAGCATGCAGGCCATTTCTGCCCCGCAGCCCTCCTCGCCGAGTAAAGACAGCATAGAGTCGGCTACTGAAGAACTGGCGAGAGAGGTGGTGAGACAGCTGGATCCAAAATTCGATCAGATTTTGTCGAAATTAGAGAATATGGGCGCATCGCTGACTGAAATGACCCAGAGGATTGAGGAGCTGGAGAGTCGCGTGGCAGCGGTGGAGGAGGACGAGGGCCGGCATTCTCGAGGGCTTGAGAGCACGAGGTCTCAGTTGGAAAGCCTACAAGCCAAAATTGACGACCTCGAAAATCACACACGTCGAAATAACCTCAGGTTGGTAGGAATACTGGAGGCTACTACCGACCAACAGCTGGTGCCTTTGATTGAGCAGTGGCTTCCCAAGGCTTTGGGACTGGATACGTTAGTGGGCGATCTCAAAGTGGAAAGAGCACACCGAGTTGGAGGAAAAATGGCGAATCGACCTAGGCCCAGAGTGGTGATTGCTCGAATTCTTAATTTTGCCCACAAAGAACGTCTGCTTCAGGCATTCCGCCAGCACCGACAACTTACCTTAGAGAATAGTCAGCTCCTCTTATTTCAAGACTACTCCGCCCTGGTTACCGCGAAACGGCGGGAATTCACTCCGATATGTGCTGCCTTGTTCCAGAGAAATGTGCGGTTTGCATCGACATTCCCTGCTGTTCTGCGGGTCTATAACATGGGCAAGACCCAGACCTTTGAGACGGTGAAAGCAGCCCAGGCCTTCCTGAAGGAGCTGGAAAAGACGGGACCGCCGCAGGAGGGGGCAGAGGAGCAGAGTCCGGTTTCAGGCCGGTGAGAGGGAACGCCTCCATACATAGTTGACTTTCTACTTGTGACCGTGAGCTCCTCGGCCCTGATTCCGGAGCAAGGACAGAGACTGTGCTTGTGGCGCGCTGGAGCTCTATTGACTGTATTTGCAGCACGGAGCATGGGGCTCTAAGCCGGTTGCGGCCCACTACTGGATTCGCGGTCCACTGCCTGTAGGCCTGCAGTCATCACGGCGGCAGCTGCATCGCTGCATGTACTTTGACTTTACCTATTAATATCTCTCTTACTCTTGTTACTTTGATTATTATGTCGCTTTGGTGGTTTTTCTATCCCCTGTGCACTTATCTTTTATTCTTTATTTCATTTCTGCTCTTACTTTCGGTAGTCCATTCTTCCCTCCCCCCTGACCGTTTTTTTTTTCTGCTTCTCTCTTTAGCTTCTTTACTCCTAATTCTTATTAATTTTTCTTCTTTTTTCGGTACTACCCTGCTATCTTCTACTTTTTGTTTTTTTATTTTCTTTATATAATCTCTAAGGGTACCCTTTTTGTTAGATCTCTCATGCCTCATAGAGGATGTCTGCCTACTGTTAAGTTTGCCATTTTTATAAAGTGCTCTGCATTAGCTATAGATCATAATGTATGTGCATTTATGGCATGCATACCCTGTGAGAGGGGGGACGGATTGGGGAAGTTTGGGAGGGGGTGGTTTCTTTGCTATGTTGGGTGAGCTGTGTGTGTATGTGGGCAGCAATTAGGGCGGCTGTCCTGAAGCCTCATGCCAAAATGGGGAATCTATATGTAATATGACCCCTTATGGGGATCTTGGGGCGGCCCCGCCGCGCACGGCAGGGACTCCTAGATCAGCCATGTTGGCTGACGGTGGGATAGGATATTTTTTATCCGGGGAGGGTTGGGGGTTGGGAGGAGTAGGAAGTGGGGGAAGGGGGGAAGCAGGGGGAGGGGGGGAGAGGGGAGGGAGAATGGGGAAGATGGGGAGGATTGGGGTTGGGGTTGGGGTGGAGTGGGAGGGAGTAGCGAACAAGGGAGATGGGAGGGGGCGGGTAAAAGAACAGGCTAAGGGGAGTTTTTCTGGGCGGAGGGAGTACTGGGGGATGATGGTAGAGGTTTTCCTTTCTATCTCCGAAATGGATGGACCGAGGGTTGAGGCTGGGCAACCCTGGGTGATGCGGGAGCAGAATAGTTTCATGTGGGGTAATGAGGAATCACTTGAGAATCCTATCCTGGAACGTGGGAGGGATTAAATCTCCTGTTAAGAGGACCAAGGTAATCCAGGCCTTGCGGAAGGCGAAGGCGCAGATTGCATTTTTGCAAGAAACACACCTCTCCGATAAGGAGCATGCTAAATTGAAAAGAGGATGGGTGGGCCAGGTGCTGGCGGCCTCCTTGGGAGGGTGAAAATGGGGAGTCGCTATCTTGTTTGGTAAGGACCTGAAGGTAGAGTTGTTGAGTGAGGATGGAGACATAAATGGCAGATACTTGTTTGTACACGTCAAAGTAAATGGCGAGGAATTCTTTTTGGGCAATGTATACGCCCCTAACACATATGACCATTCCTTTTTTCAAAGAATCTGTAGGAAGGTAACTGCAGCCCCGAGGATCCCGCTGATTGTCATGGGGGATTTCAACTGTCCCCATGATCCCCTGGTGGATAAGTCGGGGGGACATGGGCAGGGGGATTGGAGCAGAAAGGGAGTTGGATATTTGTGTTTGGTCGGTGGTTTGGTAGACACTTGGCGGGCGTTACATTTATTTATTTATTTATTTATTTAACAATTCTTATATACCGCACTATTTGCAATCAGCGCGGTTTACATGTAACAAAAAACATCCGACAAAATGCATATGTCTGGTCATTACATTGAACAGGGAGTGGGATTTGGAGAACAAGTATCAACTATCAACAAAGGTGAACTATTTACATAAGAAGTTCAATGGAAAAAGGCTCCTGTTTGGTGTTTTACATTTTTGGGGAGAAAGAGGCTTCACGCATCTGTCTAGGGTGCACCACACCTGGTCCCGACTTGACTACATTTTGGTTGCGGAGCGAGAATTTGGCAGAGTCCTCAATGCCGAGATTGAGCCGATGGTAGTCTCCGACCATGCCATGGTGCGGCTGGATTGGCAGGGACGCGAGAGTGGAGATTCCCGCTGGGCCTTCCCTAGACAGATGTGGCAGAACCCTACTTTTAAAAAGTACCTGGTGCAGAAATGGGAAGAATATCTACATTTTAATGAGTCCAGTGCCAGCTCGGCCGGTATGTGCTGGGAGGCTGGGAAGGCCGTCTTGCGCGGATTCATCATAGCGTATGTAGTGCAGGAGAAGCGCCGCATCAATGGGAAGGTGCTGACGCTCACCAGGGAGTTGCGACGGCTCCAGGTGTTGGTGGCGAGGCGCAAGGGATCCGAACACATACCGATGTATTTAGATACTCAGCGGCAGCTCAATGATATTCTGAACGAGCGGGCAGTTTATGCCATGCATTACTATCGTCATCAGCTGTTCCGTTTCGGCAACAAGGCTGGTACGCTGCTGGTGCGTTTAGTGAAGGATGGGGGGGGGATCCAAAGTAGTGGCTACGATTAAGGATAACAGGGGGGATCGACTGTCTGACCCACGCGGGGCTGTGGAAGTGTTCCGCCAGTTTTATGAGCGGCTTTACACAGCAGAACCGGCCGATAGGGGGGCGGCACAGGCATTCTTAGATGCGATACCCTTACCACAGCTTTCAGAGGTAGAGCGAGAGGCGCTAAATCGGCCAATTGAGGGGTCTGAAATCCAGAAAGTGATTCGGCAGGGGAAACTGCATAAGGCTCCGGGACCAGACGGTTACAGCTCTGAATTTTACAAAATGTTGGAGCTGCAGGTTGTCCCAACTTTGGCGGTAGTTTACAATGATGTCCTGGAGGGGAGGGGGTTCCCCCGAGACATGCGCACGGCGGCGATCACGGTGATACATAAGCCTGGGAAGGAGGTGGATGACCCGGCCTCGTATCGGCCGATCTCACTCATTAGCTATGACATGAAAGTTTTAGCTAGTGTCTTAGCGCGGAGACTGCAAGGGATTCTGCCCCGGCTTATCAGCCAGTGTCAAACTGGCTTTGTTCAAGGCAGGGACGCCTTTTCTAATATCAGTAAAGTGTTACTAGGGGCAGATTGGAGTGCAGTGCACGGGGATCCACTGTTGTTGGTAAGTCTGGACGCAGAGAAGGCCTTTGACAGGGTAGCATGGGATTATATGTTTGAAACCTTACAGCGATTCGGCTTTGGTGGAGCCTTCATGACTTGGCTGCAAGCGTTATATACGGCGCCCTTGGCCTTTGTAGTGGTGGGGGGCCTTCATTCAGCACCCTTTGAATTGCGGAGGGGGACGCGGCAGGGCTGCCCGCTCTCTCCTCTTCTGTTTATTCTGCAGATGGAGCCTTTGTTGCGTACACTGGAACAGCAGACGGAGATTCGAGGGATTGTATGGCCGGGGGGTGGGGTCAAGTTGAGTGCATTCGCAGATGATTTGCTATTGTGTCTGACGGACCCGCAACGGTCGTTGGAATCGGCTTTAGTTATCATTGAATGGTTTGGTGCTTTCTCGGGTATGCGCATCAATGCGTCTAAGTCGATGGGGCTTGACATTGGTCGGAGGGTTCGTGGCCGCTGGCAGGGGGCTTTCCCGTTGGTCTGGGCAGCGGATTCTATTCGCTACCTGGGGATACAGCTTCCTTGCGACCCGAGTCGACTTTATGAAGTGAATATGCGGCCTTTGATGGATAAAACGATCCAACGACTGCGGCAGTGGCGTGAGCTCCCGCTGTCCCTGAAGGGGCGTATGGCGCTTTTTAAGATGGTTGAGTTACCCAGGTGGATTTACCTCCTGCGGAATGCTCCGCTGTGGCTTCTGCGGAAGGACTTGAAGGAGTTGGAGAGGCATCTATCTTGTTTCTTATGGAGGGGGAGGAGAGTACGCATTGCCTTTGCGACGTTACTGAAACCCACCAGTGTAGGTGGTGCTGGCTTCAGCTCGCTACGAGAGTATAATTTGGTCAGTTTGTTACGGCCGCTTCGCGATCTGATAATGGGGACGGTAGAGGTTCTGCCTCCGGGGTTGGTAGATGCTATTTCCTTGCCATATCATAGAGTGTACTGGCTGCACCGTTCGAATACAGGACTGCCCCTTTGTTGGCGACAGTCCCCATACCTGAGTGCACTGCACCAGGCCTGGAGACATGTCTGTCGACTTCGTGGGCATACGTGGCGGTGCTCGGATTGTCTTCCCTTGGTTGGCAATGAGGATTTTCCTCCCGGATGCCAGGGTGGGGCAGCGACACAATGGGGCAATGCGGCGTGGTGTATGTGGGCCACTTGCAGATGGAGCAGGAGGCGCAGATGGACTCTTATGATTCCTTACGTAGACGTTACCAGCTGCCAAAACATGATTTTTTCTTTTACTTGCAGGTGCGGCATTTTCTATGCGCCTTAGACAAAGCTGAGGGGATAGGTCTGTGGCAGAGCGATGGCGGGATGCTGGGTTTCTTCCGCACCTTGGAGGGAAAAATCACGGTGCGACGCTTGCGGGAGAACCTCTTGAAGGGAGAGAATATGTCCGGGATCACGCGCCTCGCCAGGAGCTGGCAGGGCGATGGGGTTGGAGAGGGAACAGTGGAGTGCCTCACTCACGCCTTTCAAAACATACCTCGTCTTTCTGACTCGGTACAGATGCAGGAGGTTCAGTATAAGTTTTTGTGGCGCGCCTACGTGCCCGATGTGTGGGCTCATCGGATGGGTATTTCAGACACGGAGCAATGTTCTCGCTGTAGGGTGGAAAGAGGCACCCTTGCCCACAAATTTTGGTTCTGTTCTGCTTTACAACCATTTTGGGAGGGTGTGGGGGTGCGGTTGCAAGGCTGGATTGGTCAGGTGGTGAACCTTGAACCTGCTTGGTGTCTCTTTGGCTTTCTGGAGGATATTGCATCTTTTAGTACCTGCCACCGACAACTTTGTGAAAGGGGCTTTCTGGTAGCTAAGCAGACTATTCTGCGTCACTGGGTAGCGCCCACGACGCCAAGTGTACAAGAGTGGGAGGGGAGGATGCGAGTTTTGTTAAGCATGGAAAGATGTACAGCAAAACAGATGGGCCAGGGGAAGATGGATCAATTCACGGCACTTTGGGCCCCGGTGCTGGCCACTGATTGTCCTTAGTTCCTGTAGTGGGTGTTGGGGGGCCTATAGGGGGGATTGTGGGATATATAGCGGAATGTTGGGTTGGAGATGAGTGGGTTGTCATTCTTCCTTTCTCCCTATGGGGACTTGAGTTGGCCATGGCCTGTGGGGGGGGGGGGGAGGGGAGGGTAGGAAAGGAGGGAGGGGGGAGGTAGGGGTGGGGGGGAGGAGGGTAGGGGAAGCGGAGCTGGGTGGGAGGGGTTTGTGGGGTGGATTGTGCACTACATTGCGGTTCTCGTTACCTATTTCTACTCCAAGCTCCCTTTGGTGGAGTGGGCTGACAGCCTTTTCCTTTCTAGCTTTATTTCTGATATTGAGGGCTGGGGTGTAGATTACTGAGTAGATTACTGAGTGGCTAGGTTTGCCTATTGTTCTTATCTGTTGCTATTCCGACGCCATATTCCAGTTTGGTTACGTTGGTTATTCATGCCCTATGTTCTGTAGCTTTTTCTGCTATGTGTGTAATTGCCGTGCTGTGTTTAATTACTATAATAATAATAAAAATGATTTTCACTAAAAAAAAAATTTAGCTCACATACAGGTGCACATATAGTAAAGGGCATGTCTAAAAGCCTGTATTTCAGCTGTGAAACTAGCATGGGGTCTGTGCTAACTGTGGAGAAGGGGGTCATGTGCCTGCCATTAGCAACATAGTATATGACGGCAGATATAGCCCAGTATGGTCCATCTAGTCTGCTCAGCAAGGCGGTAAGAGGAGGTGCACCTGCCGCTCGTGCAGGTCACCTCTCCCCATGCCATTGTTTAGGAGTGTACCCACTGCTCCGTGCAGGTCGCCCCTATTTGTTGAGATATAAGAGATTGATTTTATCCTGTTGCTATAAGGGATCCACTGTGTCTGACCCATGACATTTTGAATTCTGTCACTGTATTTGCCCCCACCACTTCCATCGGGAGGACATTCCAAGCATCCACCACCCTTTCAGTGAAAAAGTATTTCCTGACATTGCGTTTGAGTTTACCCCCTCGCAGCTTCATGTCATGCCCTCTAGTTTTGCAACTTTCCTGTATTTGAAAAAGGTTTGTCTTTTCATGAATACCCTTTAAGTATTTAAAGGTCTGTATCTTGTCTCTCCTGTCCCTCTTCTCCTCTAGCATATAAATATTTAGGTCTTCAAGTCT
This sequence comes from Ichthyophis bannanicus, assembly GCA_033557465.1. Classification (NCBI taxonomy): domain Eukaryota; kingdom Metazoa; phylum Chordata; class Amphibia; order Gymnophiona; family Ichthyophiidae; genus Ichthyophis; species Ichthyophis bannanicus. The sequence goes on along the minus strand of CM066041.1, from coordinate 56,856,094 downwards.
CTTCTCATACGTCTTCTGGTGCAGGCTCCAAATCATTTTGATCACCTTCTTCTGATCCATTTCCAGTCTTTTTATATCCTTTGCAAGATACGGGCTCCAAAACTGAACACAATATTCCAAGTGAGGCCTCACCAGCAACGTGTATAGTGGCATTAGTACCTCTTCCTTTCTGCTGGTAGTTCCTCTCTGTATGCAACCCAGCATCTTTCTGACTTTGGCCACCACCTTGTCACACTGTTTCAGTACCTTGAGATACTCAGAAACAATCACTCCTTGGTTCTTCTCCTGATCCGTGCATACAAATTCGCCCCCTATTGCATACAATTCCCTTGGATTTCAGCATCCCAAGTGCATGACACTGCACTTCTTCGCATTAAATCTTAACTGTCAAGCATTAGACCATTTTTCAGCTTTTATTGATCTTTCATACCTGTCCAGCTGCCCCTGACATTGCCGCCATAATACCTGCTGCCTCTAACTGGTTATCCAATAATTTCCTTCATTTGAATTCTAGTAAATCAGCAGCTATTTGGTTCACTTTTGGCAGCTCCCCTCCCCCCAGCCCCCTCCCTCACTGGTTCTCCCCTCCCTCTGGTGAACTCCCTCCAGTATTTGGGTGTTATTTTGGACCCAGCACTGTCCTTTCAGGCTCATCTGTGTTCCTTATCTTGTCGTCGCTTTTTATCACTCTACCAAATAGGTGCTATCCGGCCTTTTCTCTTACCTCATTCCTTTGCTACCCTGTTACTTTCTTTAGTCATATCCAAAATTGACTATTGTAATATTATTTACCTAGGTTTACCTCAGTACCAGCTCTGCCGTTTGCAATTAATTCAAAATACTGCTGTTCGTATTCTGTCTCATGCCTCAAGATTTGACCATATTACACCACTCCTCATCCATCACCATTGGCTCCCAGTGCAGTTCTGTTTTCAGTTCAAGCAACTTATTCTGGTTCATTGCACTTTGCATACTGCTCTCCCCCATTATCTCTGATTCCTTAATCCCTCACACTCCTGACTATGCCCTCCGAGATTCACACTAATTGTTTGCCCCTCCCCTCCGCTTCACAAGCCCAGTTGTCATCCACCTGTTCTCTGCTTTCCCTGTTCTCGGTCCCGCTTTATGGAACTCTCTCCCCTCTCCCCTCAGACTAGAAGCATCCTAAACAAAATTCAGATAGCTTCTAAAGATTCACCTCTTCAACATAGCATTTAACCTTTCCCTCCCCCCCCCCCCTTTCTGATTTCCCCATCCTCTTTGTTACCCTGTGTGAATGAAGCTCCCTCTGTCCTGTGACTATTGGTGTTCCATTTCTGTTTCTTTTTATATTTTGTTTTTATATTGTTCACCGCTCTTGCCATCTTACTGGGCAGACTAGATGGACCATACTGGTCTTTATCTGCCGTCATTTACTATGTTACTATGTAACTGTGAAGGGCAGTTAAGAACGTTTTAATAAACATAAACATCCACCACCTCAGAGGAGTCCACTCTGTTGCAAACTTTTGTGTCATCTGCAAAAAGGCAGACTTTTCTATTCAGTCCTTCAGCAATATCACTCACAATATTCCTGGGGCAAGCCACTACTCGCCTTCCTTTCATCCAAGTGAGTTCCATTTACTGTCAACCAATTTTTGATCCAGTTCACCACCTTGGGACCCATCCCCAGGCTGTTCAGTTTATTGATAAGCCTCCTATGAGGAACAATATCAAAGGCTTTGCTGAAATCTAGGTAGATAACATCCATTGCATTCCCTTGATCTAGTTCCCTGGTCACCCAGTCAAAGAACTCAATCAAATTTGTTTGGCATGATCGCCCTTTGGTAAAACTATGTTGCATCGGATCACACAACCTCTTGGTTTCAAGAAAGTCCACGATTTCCTCTTTCAGGAGTGCCTCCATTACTTTTCCCGCCACCGAAGTAAGGCTTACTGGCCTGTAGTTTCACTTCTTCTTATCGCCACTTTTGTGAAGAGGTATCACATCAGCCCTTCTCCAGTTCTGTGGAACTTCTCCTGTCTCCAAGGATCTATTAAAAACATCCTTTAAAGGCCCTGCAAGAACCTCTCTGAGCTCTTTCAGTATCCTGGGATTCCCATCCGGTTCCATGGCATGGTGCAGTATCTACTCCATTCCCATTTGTATATTTGTCAATCACAGGTGATCCTTCTCCAGGATTTTCTTGAAGTATTTGTTTAGCATTTTTGCTTTTTCAATGTCACTTTCCACGAATCTGTTCTTGGCACTTTTGAGTCTTGCAATTCCACCTCTGACCTTCCTCTTCTCCTGAAAAAGGTTTTGTCACCTCACGTGTTGCTAACACTCCGTGCTGTGCAAACCAGCATGTGGGTGCAGTTATCACCGTCCCTTGAGGTAGCATTACGTGCACAAGTTCTAAGGACAACATTCATGGTTAGTGCACATACACAACTGTGTGTACATTATATCCTAATGCAGGAACTGCCACGCCCTAAAGGTTATTACACGTCTTTCCTACATCAGTCTAGTGCCTGAAGAGCACACAGTAATTTCCTCATTAAACAGCTAATATGAAAGGGGGTGTGGATAGTTGTTGCAACTGAATATCCAGATTGTGTAGCCACTGTCTAGATAGCAACTTAGCACTAGCTTTTTGGTGGCCCGGGCTAACCACATAACTCTGCGATTATCCGGATAGTGGCTGCACCGCCCTCGCTCTACCCATATAACCAGAGAGTGCTGAGATACTCTGCAGCACTATCCAGATAGTCTAAGTGCCCGTATCCAGATAATCAAGGGATAACCTCCCATAGTTATCCAGATAAGAGCTTTTAAACATTGGCGACTAAATAAATAAACACACTTGCTAAGGCTAACAGATACCTCTCATAAATAAATCGTTTTACATACTGCGTTTCCCACTATGTCAAATCATTATCCAAAGTTCACCATATATATGTTGTGGGTTTTATTTTTTTTTTTCATTCTAACAGTCCATAATTAAATTTGTTTTCAGACCTAAAGCATCATCTTGACTTGATGATCTTATTTCATGCCAGACCATTCTTTTTTATCAGCAGAAAAAAAATTAAGTGGACCTCATTTTGTTGAAAGACCTACCAGGGAACTTCTGTCGGGCACCATGAAAGGTTTTGATCACTGGAAGCCGCCACCGGCTGCACATGAAGCCATGGAAGCAGTCCTGAAGAGAAGATCATTAGATCTGTCTGCTATTTTGCCATTTCCCTAGGGCAGATACAATTACTGAAGTGTGACCAAACCTACCTGTTAGCTGCAATCATGAGACTGTGTACCATTCAAAGGAATAGAGAAGACAACTGGAGGACTTCAAGCTAGATTTTTTTTATTGATGGCCAGCTGAGCTAGCATCTCAAGACTGAGTTTAAACTGGAAGATATCAAATATACACTGCACTAGCTGAATAGAGACTTGTTCTGCTTTAAGCACTTTGGTTATGAGCAGGATTTGGTTTTACTTTCTAATTGTCTGACTGGTCTTCAGTCATCCTTTCTAACGGATGTGGCCAAACTGGAGGGTTAATTGACTATCCAGAAAAGCCCAGGTAGAGCATAGAATATTGTATTGTAGGTAAGAGACACTACAGAGGTTTCCTGCAAAAGGAACTCCAGTTCATTTTTTTCATGAATTTTTCTTGATTTTTGGTGGGGGGTTTTCAGTTAGTTTCGCACGTTATTTTTTTTAATAGTGAATTTTAGTGTGCACTAAATTCATTTAATGTGCACTAACCGATTAAGGCATGCTAAGTTGATTAGCACATATTAAATCAATTTAGTGCACATTAAGGGATATGTTTACTAAAGATTACTTGGGAAACAAAATGCAAAATCCCAAACCCCCCATACCAAAATGAAATTTAAAAAATGGTAAGCATGCCCCTTACCATGAATTCTCTTTAAATCCATATTGTTTTAATGTGCCCCTTGTGGTCTGTATTGTCATCTGGATATTTAAATGGGGCACGGCATAACATTGATACAGATACATAAATCTTCTTGCCCAACTTCCTTGCTTTCTCTGAAGTCTAACTCTGTTTCTTCAGAGGATTTGCAAGAGACGGCTGCACTTAGCAGTGATAAATAGCTGTGCTGTTATTACTGCTTAAGGGAACATAGTGGTGCTTGGCAACTTCTTCATTTTGTAAGTGGGATCAGTCAAGATCAGACAGGCTTGATGGCGAGTACAGCAAACATAAGCCGTAAACAAACTAAATTAATGCTGTGTGGGACAACCTATCATTGGCTGCAGACAGGGGAATTGAGCGGCGTAAATCGTACCTGCAAATGCAGCTTCGAATTGGAGATGCTCAGGGTGTTGCGTTTTCGTGTTTTTCACAGTGGATTTTCATAGCGATGCATGGCGTCACTAACTGATTCTAATTCATAGGTAGCTGAGCACATGCATGGGAAGCAGAGTTGCTAAAACCATTCTCGATCAAATAGTGTGAATGCCGTGTTAGCTTCACTTTAAAGGTAGTTAGATAAAATGGAAAACATAAAAGGAAAATAAGGTGAAACCTTTTTTATTGGACTTTTGAAGGTTAAAATCTTCTTCTTCAGCTCACAACGCAAATGTGTGAACCCAAACTTTTTGAACCTGATAAGACAGTTTCAATCAAACCAAACAGAACTTAATAAAGATGAAGGCTTTCTATCACGTATTTACAGCCCAGTCATCATCACTCTTCCCCCCTCCCATGAGAATGCTTTTGTAATTCCGTTATACAGTATATTATATGGTCACCTGTTCCTACTGCCCTGACCTGAAGGAGAGTTTAACCTTCGAAAGCTAGTCCAAGAATGTATCAGGTCAGTGCAATTTTCCTAACTACCATTAAAACCATTTTGGTCATTCTTATGTATTTTGCTCAAACCACGATACACTGGTGCGGACACAATCCTTCAATCTGCTCGCATAAACACAGTGGGAAAAGGTATGTTTCTGTCTGCATACGGTTTACTAATCTGCAAAGTAAAAGGCTGAGGGGTGTGGAAGCGGAAAGAGTGGAAAGTGTTCACTTTTGTTTTGTTTTCTTTCATTTTGAAATAGTGTTCACTGTTTCATAACAGCATGTGATGCTTCATTTAGCATGCAATAATGCAAACCGAAAATGCAAATTTGCCCCTCTCCTTTCCCCCCCCCCCCCCCTCCCGAGGCGCATGTAGATTTTTTTACTTTGAAAATTGGCTCACGCACGCTTGGCACCTCTTCCTTGCACATATTTTTGAAAATACAAAAGTATCCATGTTTCAAACACTACCGCAACCCCAACCTGGCAATTTAAGTGGGCAAAACATCTACCCACAGACATTGCTTTGAAAATAGCCCTCAAGACGTTTAGGGCAGATTTTCTGAGGGATTAGCAGAATGCTTTGGAAGATAACTGGCAACATTTTTTTAAGAGCAGCAGAAGAATAAGATTTTCAAGACTGAGCAGATGAAGAGGGTAAAAGGGAGAGTTTGGTCTGCAGGGTTTTTTGGTTTTTTTTGGGGGGGGGGGGATAGAGATTGAGTGAGAGGCTGACCCACAGGTTTTATGTCAGTCAGGTGGGTGGGAGGCATCCTGGTCCTTTTTTTGAAAACTGGGCGCAGTGGACACTGTACTTTTGTTGCACTGATGAGAGGAATAATCATTACTCAGCTGTGTGGCATAGGGTGTGGTTTCATTAGGTCATTATAGACAATCTGGTGCCCGTAAAGTCAATTTCTCAAAAATATCAAGGCCCCAAGTAAGACAAAACAAATCTAAAGTGTAATCGTAGTTTTTGTCGGGTATGCTGTCACGGGAGTTGGAGGTGGATGTCTCCTCCCACTGCAGCAGGCCCTTTTAATTAAAGTATATATCTAAAATGGCTTCTTAGCTCAAAGACACACTGGTTATCCTCCACAAAACATGTATAGAAAGGTCCTGATTACAGCGTGACACTTTTTGGGTAACAACTTTCACCGTGCTTCAGGCATTACAGGACCATAAAGCTACAAACCCACCAGTGGTCATACTTATAAATTTATAGATTCGTCGGTCTTGTGATAATGGTGTCTGACATCATTAAATTGAGGAAAGCCAGTCAGCTGTTAACTGCTGGGGGCCACCCACTGAACAGGAGACTCCAAGCCTGTAATCAAAGAAGGTTAGCCCAATCTTGTTCCAGATTTAATCCCTCCGTTTAAACTGAGGGTGGCATTATACAGATTTTTTCATAAACTCCGGATTATATAGTTTTTTTCTGGCAAGGCCTCTCCAGGAGATAGATCTACAATGTGGAATCCCTGTAAGTGGCTCCCGCCTGGTGACATTGATCCAGTTCTTCTCGCTTATCAAAATCTAATTCTTTCTGATGTGGCCAAGTTGGAGCAGAGTTTTAAAAGCTCTTTAAGTTATCCACGCACCCATGGAGAGCGCTAGATTCTTTGGCTAAATCCACATAGCTTACAATTAGGAGTGCTGATAAAGGTGGAGCAATTGTTGTTCAATCTACAACTGATTATCATGCTGACCTTTATGATTCAGTTGTCTGATGTAAAATATTATACTCTTTTGGAGACTGATCCTACTCATGACATCTGGACTTGCATTGCGTCTTTAGTCTCTTTAGCAGCAAAATCTGGCTGGATAACGGCTAAGGAGGCAGATTTTTTTGGTTCCAAAAAATCCTAAAATTCCTGTCATTTATACAGTACCAAAAATTTATAAATCTTTCACACCCTCCTGGCCATCCGATAGTATCATGCAGGGGAACCCCTGTCTAAATTTTGTAATCATTTTCTCTAGCCAGCGGCAGCAAGTTTCGGGTTATATCTTTGTGATACATTTCATTTTTTGATTCAATTGGCCCTTCGTATTCTTATATGGTCACCCTTGATGTTCAAGCATTATATATTAACATCGATCAAGAAGAAATTTTGCAGTGTCTTCAAACATATCCATTCACATTACCATCTTGTTTACCATGTGAATGGTTGTTGAATTTATTGCAACTTGTACTCACGAAGAATTATTTTTTATATGATGGCAAATTTTATATGCAGCATTTTCTCATAGCGATGGGTGCTATAGTAGCCCCGTCATTGGTAACTATGGGGTATGTTTACTAAACAGCGCTAACATCGCAGCGGCGACGTTATCGTGTGATAAGTGACGTTATCGCGTGATAATGGCGCATTACCATGCAATAAAGTATAACAAGGTGCACAGAGGGCGGAGTAGGGCTCCCCAGAGGGCGGAGATAAGGGGTCAATGGGCAGAGAGTGGGCAGGGAGAGGCCCCAGGCACACTAACGCTGTGAAATCAGGGTCTGAAAATTAGCGCCAGTGAAAACCACGCATTAGAGGCACATTTGCAGGAGAGAGAAACCATTTCAGTCAGCAATGTACAGCAAAGGCAGGGAAACCCAGAAAAGTGATAGTAGTGATACATGTGCAGCAACAGCATAGTGCCCAAGTACGAAAGAGCACGACGGTGAGGATGCAAATGGGGTACAGAGGGCTGCAGGCGGTACATGCAGTGGGGCAGCTGGGGCACAGGGTGGACTAGGCAGATGCCTAGGTGACACATAGGAATGTAAAAACGGAAAACCAGCAAGACAGCAACTGACCAAGGGCAAACATGTCCACGAGTGTGTGTCCCACAGTGTCCCAGGGGACAGTACCCAGCAAGTACCCCAAAGGGCACATAACATTGGCAAACAGTGCCATGTGGAAGCGTGAATGTCTATGCAGGCATCCCTACCCCATATCACGCACCATAGGCAGCCGCCTACCAGCATACTGGATGGCCTGGGACTGCGCACCACCGGCACAAGGGCATGTCAGCATGGAGGCGGAGGGGTGTTGGTGGTGGAGGGGGCAGTGGCATCTGCCCACAGCAGACCAAGGCCAAGCCCTGTTTAGGTGGCTGCCATGCACTGCAAAAGACAAGGTCTGTCTGACGAACAGTAATGGTATCTCCAGGGAATGACCTACCTCTGTGGCAACAGTTTGGTGCAGTACACACAGCCAGTGTGTTCAGGGGCATAAGGTCACAGGTTCAAGTCCCAGTTTTGGCTCCTGCAGACCATGTCCCTATATTTTACCCAGTATTAAACCATGGTAATAACGAAGGAATCTTTATTGCAGATAAAATAAACACGCCATAAATGCCTATATTTTACCATACAGAGCACATACACCATAGACATGTGCAGTCCATAGAGCAGAGGTTCCCAACTGCAGTCCTGGAGGGCCAAACATCATTCAGGTATCATGCTGTCCCTAAGAAATATGCTTGAGATGCATTTGTATTCAAATGTATCTCATGCATATTCATTAGGGACAGCATGAAAACCTGAACCGTCTTTTGCCCACCAGGACTGGAGTTGGGAACCTCTGCCCTAGAGCATAGGCCAACAGGGCCACAAACACCCACACCCACAGTCTCCACTATCCAACGGCTCATGGAGAGTCAGGCTGTTGGGCCCTGCACGGAGCAGCATCTACCAATACTAGAACCTGCATACCTTAGCAATGCCATCTTAAACTTGGAAACACGTTCCACATATATCAAAAGGTTGCTATGATTAATGTCAGATAACAAATCCTAAGTTAAACACAACTTGGTGACAGAGATTCATCATAGCAACCTTTCTGATATCTGTGGAGTGTATTTCAGTTTTTGTTTCTGACAGTGTTTACCACCCCGGGGAGTGACCCTAACAGTATTGAGTACCATAGTAATGCCTGCACTGTGCCCAGAACTGGTGTGGCGGCCAGGGCTGCCAACCACCTCTATATTTGCACAATGCTGAAATAGGTGTGGGAGTGTGTGTATGTCTATCCAGTGTTTTGTGGTAGCCTACACCTTACTGAATCCACAATGCTTGCACTGTTTCCAGTGTTAGCCTGCCAATGTGCATGTGGATCTGTTGGTGGGAGATCCTGTCCCCAACTCTGACCCACAGAGGGTGGGTTGGGTGGTGCTATATAATCCGCTTTTTTTTTGTCCAGACACCACCCTTCTCTTATAACATGTGACCATGGCAACCACACAGGATATGCACTATTCTGGGTGTATCATAGTCCAGAAGGGCTAGACATGACTGGAAAATACAGATGGACACAGGTGTATTCTAGGTGTGTCTGCAAGGGCTACCTATCACACACTGGCACTGATGGGGACCTGCAGCACAGCTTATCTCAGCCAAGCCAGGTGCTGGGGACCTGGTGCTGGGCACCCCACCTCACCCTCAGGGTGACCACAGGAATCTCACAATGTCAAAGTCTGTAGCTACTCTGTGTCAGTAACACACATGGTCAGTTCCCCCTACCAGGCCAGGGTGCTATAGAGACGCATACCCCATCTTGTGAGCAGATTTAGGCTGCTGATCTTCATGTGCAGTGCATCATGGGTACGGGTGGGTTTACCCTATCCTGGTAACCACAGCAGACAGTTTGTGTGGCGACCTGCAGTCTTTCTGTAGCCAGCCAGTGGTGTGTTAGCTGCTATAGAGATGTAGCCCACTGGTTACTTCAATAACTGCGAAGGCAGAGGTCATGGGTTTGATCCCACAGTGGTGTTATTTAATAAGGCTGTCTGAGGCTTTTCCTTTTAACTTAAATCAGTGCTGCCAGCAGAAACACCCTCACAGTGCCGTAGCCTACGGTGCCTCATAAGGCGCCCTATAGGGCACATTATAAAGTGCCTTGTCAGACAGGGCACTTTATAATGTGCCCTATGGAGTGCCTTATAAGGCGCCTTATGTGGCACCTTAGGTTATGGCACTGTGAGGGTGTTTTTGCTGGCAGCACTGTTTTAAATTTAAAAAGGAAATGGCTCATACAGCACTGATTTAAATTTAAAAAAGGAAATGCCTCAGACAGCCTTCTTACATAACACCACTGCAGGATCAAACCCATGACCTCTGCCTCCACAGTCATTGCAGTAACCAGTGGGTTACATCTTTATAGCTTCTAACACTGCGCTGGCATGACCTTAGGGTTAACGCGCGTTAACGTGCCACGGCGCCCACTATCACACGATACCATTTCCTTACAACCTTACCTCCAGACCGCCCACTACCTTATATGGCATTCTTCACATTAACACTGCAACTGACACCAGTAACATTAAGATGGTTTAGTAAACATACCCCAAAATATTTGGCCCAGATTGAGGAGGATTATGTGTATGTATCTGGAGCAATTCCATTCTCTTTTGCTCTTTTTGGATAACATTTTTTATTTTGTCTGATTCGTTATCTTCATTGTCTGTTTTTGGAATTGCTTAACACACTTAAGCCTGATTTAAAATTTACAGCACAAATTGATACTACATCAATTCAATTTTTAGATATTACTATCATTTTGACATCTGAGTGATTTCAGACCACTTTATATCGCAAACTGGTGCAACGAAACTCCCTCCTTTGTTATAATAGTTTTCACTCTGGCTCCTTGAGGAAAGGTCTTCCTTATGGTCAATTTCTTTGATTACATCACCTTTGTTCTACATTACATGAGTTTAAGAAACATGCTTATGACCTAATGGGGTGACTATTTTCGAGGGGCTACCTACATAAGATTGTGTCTCAAGCTTACTGCCGAGCATTATACACCCATAGGGAAAGGCTTTTGAATGACGCAGCTTCTACACCCCATAAGGACGATCGTGTAGCATGGGTGTTACCCTACATGCAACATTCTGGGGACATTTGCCGTTTATTGCACAAATATTGGCTGGTTTTGCGATTGCATACTTGTTTTCAATGACCACTGATGCTGGCCTTCTCGCAACAGGCTGGTTCATGCAGCCATGGTGACTGATAGAGCACCACCTGGGCATTTCGATCCAGGCCATTTCTCTTGTGGAAAATGCATTACAAGCCTACCAATCTGACCACATTACTGACTTCAAAGCGCCACTGCAGGGGCACGCACAGTAACAAGGAGAACTGAAGCAGACATCAGCTGCTGTGATCGGGAGCCCCCCTCTCCTCCAGAGCCTACCAATCAGATCACAATACTGGCTTCAAACCGCCACTGCAGGGGTGCACCCACACCTTGCAGGCCCATGCCTGAGGGCCTCGCCAGAGGACCCTTTGGCATGCCCCTTAGGCATAGGACCTTGGCGAGAATAAAGAGGGAGGAGTGGTTGGGGCAAGTTACCTCAAGCCAGAAAGTCAGGAGTTCAAATCCCACTAGAGGACAGCAACCTTGGGCCGGAAGGACTGGGGTTTCTAGTCCCACAGGTGCTCCTTGCGGTCTTGGGAAAGCCACTTAACCCTCCATTGCCCATGTTCCCTGTAAGTATTAGCGTATGTGTCTCATATCCCCTCGTGTTAAATGTATCCCCAATTGTGACCACTTTGATTGAAGGATAAGGTGGTATACAAAACTGTCTAAATAAAGAAATAAAAGAAAGGTAGCATAATTGATAACCAGTATTACAAGACCTGATCAATATGGTAGTCGCTCATTCGCCCTACTACTGCTGTATCTTATTAATTTCCTCTCACTATATGCCCTATCTCTTTTCTGTTTATAAATGATGTTCTGTTATATATTTTGTATTGATGTATGACTGTAAACCATATATCAAATGTAACTTAATGTATGTCTTGTCATTCCCTGTTCTATGTAGACCCATTGTCTACCACATTTGTCCCTGCATGTCTCTCCCCCTGCCTTTGTATGTCCTTGTAGTATAGTGTACACCACTTTGATTGAAGGAAAAGGCGGTATAGAAAACCTGTTAAATAAATAAATAATAACCTTCACAAGGTGGTCATTGGTATGATTCCCATAATGGGTTGCGGTTACAATCTCATTGGCGGACCTTTTGTAGCTCCATTTATGAGGTATATTTGATCATCTGCCCATGCAATCTTTATTATATTGGAAGGACTACTAGACAATGTAAGACTCGCCTAAACGAGCATGCATCTCGTTTGAATACGGCCACTGTCTCGGCATCAATGGTGGAGCATTGTTTGGATCATGAGCATTCTTTTGATCAATTACACTAGTGTATAATAGATCACATCCTGGTTGACCCCAAGGGTGGTGATTGGATTCAAAAACTTCATGGATATTTAAATTGGATACTGTTTCCCTGAAGGGATTAAACCCTGGAACAAGATTGGGCTAGCTTTCTTTGATTACATCCAACCAGGCTAGGAGTCCCCTGTTCAATGGGTGGCCCCTATTAGTTTACAGCTGATTGGCTTTCCTCAGTTTAATGTCAGTTGCCATTATCACAAGACCGACTATTCTATAAATTTATCAGTTTGACCACTGGTGGATTTGTAGCTTTATGGTCCTGTAATGCCTGAAGCAGGGTGAAAGTCATTACCTGAAGCATGTCACGTCGTAATCAGGACTTTTCTAGTCATGTTTTCTGAAGGATAACTAGCGTATCTTTGAGCTAAGTAGCCATTTTAGATATATACTTTAATTAAAAGGGCCTGCTGCAGTGGGAGGGAGAAATCCATCTCCAACTCCTGTTACAGCATACCCGATAAAAAACTGCGATTACACTTTAGATTTGTTTTGTCTTACTTGGGACCTTGATATTTTTGATGTATTGTTTTGGTCTTCAAGAATACGGGGTGAATTTCTGAGTTCCTAGAATCAATTTAACATGCATTAGCCTGTAAATTAACACAATGAAGTCAACTGGTGAGGATTAATTTCTTACACATATTTTTAAAAAACTATATTAACACAAATGTGTGAAATGAACTGAAAAATGTCCAAGAGCCAGGAAAAAGAAGGCGCAAAATCTGATAATGAAGAGAACCTTTTTTTCTTGTGCATATTTTTAATATGGTGTAATAATCAGCTCTAACAAACTCCAATCATTACGACTCTTAGAAAGACGCTTCCTTCTCCCTGCATAAATCTATACTTTAAAAAATTATTTGTGAATATATTTTGGCAGTAGCATTGATATATTTTAAGGATATCCTTAAGGGCTGTTCATGAGACACAGTGCCACTAGTTGGGTCCAAGACCAAGGTTGCTAAACATAAATTAGTTCTTCTGAAAATTTGTTGCATTTGGAGATACCAGGGAGACGGTTTGCTCTCCTACATTTTATGGTACAGCTATAACCGGGAATGTTTGCAAATGAAGTTAGAGATTTGGAAACTGGTTAGGGCCAGCAGAGTCTAAAGGCTGTATCCGAAGTGTAGCTGCTTGTAGGTTTTAACAGTCGATGAAAACTAGTTCTGCATGTCGTCCCGTTGAGCATTCTGCAATGCAACATCTACATGCTCTTGGCTCAGCCACAGCTTCAAACAGTATAAACTGGGTCACTCGTGCAGGGTGGAAGATGAATGAATGGACCTGCATCCCAGGAATTAGCAATACTTCAGGACCTATTATTAGATTCCCCTGAGGATTTGTAGAAGAACTGGGCTCAGCTACATAACAATTTACAAATGCATCTAAATGAAATTTTAAAAAAAAACTTGTCAGTAGCTGAACATCGTTAATATAGCTACATCTTGGGCCTTTTGTTTTATATAAGATATAAAAACACAAACACATTTTGATGTAGAAATGGTGAGTGTATTTATATAACAGGGGCCTTTTTACTAAAGTGCGTTAAGCGCTTCTTGCAAGTTTTTGCACATAGTAACAGAGTGCTCAAGCCTGTGGTAACGGATACCACGAGGGCATCACCATTGCCACACACTGATTCACGCTGTAACTGGCACTCACACACTGAGTGTTGTGGTGAACACCTGGGGAGTTAACGTGCACCGACATATCATGAGCTGTCAATGGATGCACTTAACACCAATACTGTAGGTGAGGTTAAGTGCACCTGCAGTACTTGGTTGTGCGTTAGAGTACATAGTCACAGGTTAACTGCCAGCAACATGCTAATCACGTCTCGATAAGTACCAAGAAAGCTTTGCACTGAATGCACATTAGTTTTTGTGCTAAATGCACGTTGGGTACAAAAACCTAATGCACACTAGGAAAAGAGCTCTTAACTATATATGTATTATATGCACATCTGAATGCATACATTTACATACTACTTGATATTTATTTAGTTTGAGAACATAAGTGATGCCATACTGGGTGAGGCCGAGGTTCATCGAGCCCAGTATCCTCTTTCCAACAGTGGCCAATCCAGGTCACAAGTACCTGTCAGCTTTCCAAAAAGATTTCACAATGCTTGTCCCGGTGTAAGCAGTAGGTTCCCTGGGTGCTCTTTATGGATTATGGACACTTCCTCCAGGAACTTGTCCAAACCTGTTTTGAACCTAGCTGCACTAACATCTAGTACTACATCTCCCGGTAACAAATTCCAGAGTTTGATTATGTGTTGAGTGAAAAATATTTTCACCAATTAGTCTTTTTTATTTTTTATTGGTAATTTGCAATTTAATACAAGCAGAACACAAAAAGGAAATTACAAGAATACAAGAAATAACTATCGAGCATAAGCATATACATAAAGAAAACCTGTTACATACCCCACAGCATGGGGAGCGAGCCGCTACAAGTGCAAACCAAACTAAAGTCAGAAAAAAATCCCCACCCAATAAATATAGAATATAAAGACAATACTAAAGCAAAAGCCAGATACAGGCCAATCTCTACTTCAGAGGTTCCCAACGTTGGTCCTCGGGGAACCCCAGGCCAGTCAGGTTTTCAGAGTATCCACAATGAATATGCATGAGATAGATCTGCATACAATGGAAGCAGTGCATGCAGATCTATCTCATGCATATTCATTGTGGGTACTCTGAAATCCTGACTGGCCTGGGGTTCCCCGAGGACTGGGTTGAAAACCTATGCTCTATTTATTGACAAGGAAATTCTCCAGCTGTACATACCTAACCTTCTAAATAGAAATTAAGCATTTACAAGGAAAATGGAGAAAGAAGGTCCCCCCTACAGCCAGAACCTTAGGCTTCAGCTGCAGGAAGGACCACCTCCTCAATTGGCACATCTGGAAATACAGTAGTCTTTTGCCTACAAAAAGCAGAATCCCTTTTGCGGAAATACATTTTCAAAAACGCTACCTTGTCCGCCAACGAGGCCAGAATGACCACTAAGGTGGCACGTGGGGAGATCACATCATCAGAAGTCTCAAGGAAATTCGTTAAATCAATTTCAGGAGTCTCCTCTAATGCTCATGCCATCTCACCACTCCAACTCACGGGGCGGACACGGAGGTAATATAAGCGAGACACAGCCGTCTTCTCTGGTTCAGGTATCAACAACACTTCTTTACAACATTTATAAAACAAAATTAAAGGAGACAACAAGCAGATTATCGGAAAATTTAGCAATCTTAAATGTTTTGCACGAATAGTATTTTCCAATATTTCTATACAATTATACAAAACGAAGGAATCCTTTAGGCCCAGACCCGGCGGACTGGAGAGAGACCCAACCTGGCCCTCCAGCTGATCAAGTCGTTGACCAGTTATAGATATATTCTTATCTATAACCTTGCTTTTAAAACCATCTGTTCTAAAAGCTCAATAATTTGATCCATGAACGCTTGCAAAAGAGAATTAGTCTTTGATACTTCCCTCCAGATATCCACCAATGTAATCTCTCCAGTAAAACCATCCATACTGTCAATGGAAGGAACAACCAGACGCTTGACTGGAGACAGATCCTTGCGAGTTAAAACCTGCGGTGAGCTACCTGGAACAGGCACTTCCTCTGTCACTCCAGTGTCCATTAGGGAGTCTCTCTGTTCTGTCCATTCCTGGCTGCAGCAGACATGGATTAGGAAAAAGTGATCTAACTATAGGACTAAGAAGTCCCCAATAGGGACAACAAAGTAGAATCCAGTGCGCCTACTCAAGGCCCAACTTTAACTTCTGTCAAAGCGCGCACATGTTGGTCCATGGGGCTGGTTAATACTTTGGGTATCAATGATCCCACTGCATTACTCCTGTTATTTGTTGACTTGATTTTCATTTTCCCCCACTATGGGTCATCTCTGTCAGCAAATAGGGGCCCGACTACCGCTTTGGTGACATGCCCCTTTGCCTGCGGTCACTTGTCCCTTTGGGCATGTGACCACAGGCCGCGACTGCAGAGAAGCTGTAGGATCTTAGATAGCATCCTGGGGTCACCCTAGAATGATGTCACGGGGGCGTCCCACCTTCAATAAGCCTCTCACCAGCAAGGAAATGTGAGCACTCACAGCGATGCTAATAGCAATGAGAGCAACACACTCCCCCCAATTAGTCTTAAATGTGTCACATTGTAGCTTCATTGTGTGTCCCCCTAATCATTCCTCTTTTTGAAGGAGTAAACAACCAATCTAAGTTTACTTCTTTTACTCCATTCATTTTTTATAGACCTCTATCATATGTCCCCTCAGCTGACTCTTTTCCAAGTTGACAAGCCCTAAACCTTTAAGCCTTTCCTCATAGAGGTATCCTTTCATTCCCTTTACCATTTTGGTGCCTCTTCTCCGTACCTTTTCCAATTCTGCCATATCCTTTTTAAGATATGGTGACCAGAATCGCACACAATATTAAAGGTGCAGTTGCACCACAAAGTGTTACAGAGGCATTATAATATCCTTGGTGTTATTTTCTGTTCCTTTCCTTATGATTTCTAGCATTCTATTTGTTTTCTTGGCTGCCGTTGCACACTGGGCAAAGGGTTTCAGTGTATTATCCACAATGCTGCCTAGATCCTTTTCCTGAGTGGCAATTCCTAATGATGGAACCTTGCATCATGTAACTGTAGTTTGGGTTGTTCTTCCTAAGTGCATAACTTTGCACTTGTCCACATTAAATTTAATCTGCTAATTGGACGCCCAGTCTCCCGATTTTTCAAAATCCTCTTGCAATTTTTCATAATTCTCTTATGTTTTAACAACTTTGAATAATTTTGTGTCCTCTCCAAATTTGATCATCTCACTCATTATTCCCATTTCCAGGTCATTTATAAATGTTAAAAAGCAGCAGGCCCAGCACAGATCCCTGGGGTACTCCACCCTTTTCCATTGAGAAAATTGTCCATTTAGCCCTACTCTGTTTTCTATCTTTTAACCAGTTCCTAATCCACAATAGTACACTGCCTCCTATCCCATGACTTCTTATTTTCAACAAGTCTCTCATGAAGAACCTTGTCAAAGGCTTTCTGAAAATCAAGATATACTGTATCAACCAGCTCACCTTTATCTACCTGTTTGTTCACACTTTTGAAAACATATAGCAGATTACTGAAACAAGACTTTCCTTTGCTAAATCCATATTGGTTTCCTGACATTAAACCATGACTATCCACGTGTTCAATACGTTTGTTTTTTATAATGGCTGCTACTATTTTCCCTACTACAGATGTCAACCTCAGCGGTCTATAGTTTCCCAGATCATCCCTGGAACCCTTTATAAAAACTGGTGTTCTATTGGCCACTTTCCAATCCTCAGGTACTACAGATGATTTTAAGGCTAGTTTAGATTACTAAAAGTAGGTCTGCAATCTCATATTTCAGTTCTTTTAGAATTCTTGAACATACCATCTGGTCAAGGTGATTTGCTGCTCTTTAGTTTATCAAATAGCTGTATTACATCTTACCAATTTATTGAGATTTGTTTCAGTTCCTCTGATAAGAACATAAGAAATGCCATACTGGTTCAGACCAAGGTCTGTCAAGCACAGTATCCTGTTTCTAACAATGGCCAATCCAGGTTACAAATACCTGGCAGGTTCCCAAAAAGGTACATAGGTTCCACAGTGCTTGTCCTGGGGTAAGCAGTGGATTTCCCAGGTCCTCCTTAATAATGGTTTATGAATCTTTCCTCCAGAAACTTGTCAAAATCTTTTTTTAAACCCAACTACACTAACAGCTTTTACTATATCCTCCGGTAATAAATTCCAGAGTTTGATTACGTGCTGAGTGAAAAAATATTTTCTCTTCTTATTCTTACATGGGTTACATTGTAGCTTCATTGTTTGTCCCCGAATCTTTCTACTTTTTGTTGGAGTAAACAACCTATCTACGTTTATCCGATCTACTCCATTCATTAATTTATAGACCTCTATCATATCTCCCCTCAACTGTCTTTTTTCCAATTTGAGTGGAGGAGTGGCCTAGTGGTTGGGGCAAGGTACTTCAGGCCAGAAGTTCAGGGGTTCAAATCCCACTAGAGGACAGCAACCTTGGGCCGGAAGGACTGGGGTTTCTAGTCCCACAGGTGCTCCTTGTGGTCTTGGGTAAGCCACTTAATCCTCCATAGCCCATGTTCCCTGTAAAATAGTTATCTCCAAGTTATAATGCCCTGTTCAATGTAATTTCAGTTTGTTCAATGTAAACCGCACTGATGCAGAATAGCGCGGTATATAAGAGAATGTAAATAAAAATAAATAAAATAAATTGGAAAAGCCCAAACCTTTTAAGTCTTCTCTCATAGGGGTATCCTTCCATCCTCTTTATCAATTTGGTGACTCTTCTCTGTACCTTTTCTAATTCTAAGATAAGATAACTAGAATTGCAAACAATATTCAAGGTGCGATCGCACCATGGAACAATACCGAGGCATTTTAAAATCCTTGGTTTTATTCTCCATTCCTTTCCTTATAATTCCTAACATTCTATTTGCTTTCTTGGCTGTGGCTGTACACTGGGCGGAGGGTTTCAACACATTATCCACGATGATACCTAAATCCTTTTCCTATGTGGTGGTTCCTAATGTGGAACTTTACATCATGCAACAGTAGTATGGATTGTTCTTTCCTAGGTGCATAACTTTGCACTTATCCACATTAAATTTCATCTGCCGTTTGCATGTCACTTTTGAATATCATTTCTGACATGGGTAAATTTCCTCTATCATCTTAACTAAAAACTGAAACAAAGAATTCAGTCACTCTCTCCACTATGGCCTTGTTCTCTCTTGGTCCACCTTTTACCCCTCTGTCATCTAATGGTCCAACTGGCTCTCTTGCAGGTGTTTTCTTATGAATGTACTTGAAAACATATTTTTATTATGCGCTTTTGCTTCCACGGCAAGCTTCTTTTCAAATTCTCTTTGTCTACATTACCTTGCCAGTATTTATGTTTCCTGTTTTCATCATTTGGCTCTTTTTTCCATTTTCTGAAAGATTTCTTTTAGCTATAACAGCCTCTTTGTCCATACCTATAAGCCATGTTGGCTATTGTTTGGCTTTCCTTCGTGGAATACATCTGGTCTTGGCTTTCAAGACAGTATATTTAAATCATGCACAGGTCTGATGTGATCTTGTAACCTTTGCAGTTGCTCCTTTTAGTTTTATCTTAACCATTTTCCTCATTTTATTATAGTCTCTTTTTTGAAAGGTAAATGCTAGTGCCTTGGATTCCCTTGTTATCCTCCCTCCATTTCTTAAATCAAATGTTATCATGTTATGATCACTATTACAAAGCAGTCCCAACACTACCTCTCACACTAGATCCTGCATTCTACTAAGAACTAGATCTAAAATAGCTTCCCCTCAAGTTGGTTCCTGAACCAGCTACTTCATGAAGCAGTCATTTATTTTATCTAGAAACTTTATTTCCCTAGCATGGCCTGATTATAACAGTCTCAATGGTGATTTATAAAACTCAATAAAACAAAATGCAACAATATAAATACAATTAAACCCCTAAGAATATACATTTCCCAGCCCCATAAACAATTATGTGCAGTCTCCACAAAAGTGAAGGGGGTTGTTTTACTGAAGACCGCTAAATGATGAATATGGGGGGGGGTTGTGTTCAGTAACTATTGGCACCATGAACATAAGAACATAAGATATGCCATACTGGGTCAGACCAAAGTCCATCAAGCCCAGTATCCTGTTTCCAACAGTGGCCAATCTAGGTCATACGTACCTAGCAGTTTCCCCAAAAGACACAGGTTCCACAATGCTTGTACTGCTCAAAGAACAAATTCATCATTACAAGAGATCAAACCAAAATTATCTTTAGAAGCTCAAGTGACAAGACTTCAGCTTTCATGCTTGGGACATGTCATGTGAAGAGAGAGATCATTAGAGAAAGATTATGCCTGGCAAAGTTGAAGGTCAACGCAAAAGAGGAAGACCAGCAATGCAATGGATCAATACAGTAACAGCAACTATGGATGCCACTCTATCAACAATGAGCTCCTGACTGAAGAGCGAACGCAATTTAGGAGAACTATCCAGAAGATTGTCACGAGTTGATACAGACTCAACAGCACTTATCAACTGTCAGCGCAGGCTCATGGTAAATGTTACCATGCAGGCATGACAGTGACCACATGCTGATTCCCATGCCAACTGCATGATGGGTTGGGGAATGGATGGGTTAGGGGAGGAAAATGGGCATGGGAAACACATTGCAGTTAGGGTGCGGATGCATGTTGCATGCTCACTGTCAATGTAGCAGTTAGCATGGGTGCACCTAAAGACACCTCAGTGGGTAGCGTTAGATGCACCGCATTTATTATAAATGCCATGCCTTATATGCTAACTGCCAGGAATATGCTGGGCATGCCCCGACAGGGTATGACTCCTACTCTTACTACACATTTCTTTTAGCGCTAAATGCACTTTGAGAGCAAAACCTTAATGGTCGTTAGTTAAAGAACTTCTAAAACAAAAGTAAAACTAAAATACCTGCTGTTTCATGAACTCAGTCAAAACTTACTATTTCCTTATACACCTGTCCTCACAGTCAGCTTCCAAGTCTTCAAATAATCATTTTCTTTATGAATAAATAAAGGTAGCTGTTGAGTGTTATATCGAGCTATATACAGAAAAGAATTGAATAAATAAATATGCACACTTCTTTAAATCTTGTAGAGAAAACGTAAGATATGTCTTGCTGTTGCTACTGATGTAAAATAAGTGATAAAGGAAAAAGTGCCTGGAATATTCATATATGTGTCTGGAGAGCTCTTCCATCAACTATGCAGTAAACTCCTCATAGGCTTCTTTGCTCCCCCAGATATTACTTTAGAGATTTTTATGCCCCCTCCCAGCGATTTTCTGCCTTCATATGCAATGAAACTTCATGTCTACTTGTCAATAGTGGACTTTAGGGTAAATTAAATTAATTTAATATATTGATTTATAAGCTGTCTTTCCACCAGTAAAAGACGGCTTAAGGCAGGATAGAAACAACAAAGCATGCACATACAGGCTACATAAAAAGTGATGGAAAAATATAAAATTGATAAAAATATGTAAAATACCAATCAGCTGACAAAGAAATAGAAAAGAACAATAGAATTAATGATTAATGAAATACTCAAGGGAAATGACAAGTAAAACCTGGGTGATAAAACAGGGCAGCACACCTTGCTGCTAAATAAGAAGTAACCATCATAACCAAGGCAGCATAAATATCTTTCAAAGAGCACCATTGTTTGAGAGAGAAGCACAAATGAATAATTACATTATCAGGCAATCCTTCAGGCAAGTAGCCAATGGCAGGCTGCTTGCAAAGTTGAGGAATAATTCCTGAAAATGTACAGTTTCCCCTCCTTATTAATATATTTAGATATTGGATGTTCTAATGGCCATGCAAGCTAGATTCTTTCAAATACGTACCAATTTGCTTCATAAAGCTACTGCTGGTTTCTTTGGACTCTCATCTAGGTTTTTTGGGAGGTTTTTTTTTTCCATTTGTTCTATTCTATCATTTTATTTTTGTACTTTTGCCATATTGAATTTAAAGGTAGATGCCTTCATTTCCCTATGGTTAAAAACATATCATCACTTTAAAGTGCAACTCTAGCCAGGATGATTTCAGTCAAGTTTCGGTTCCATGGAATTTATTTAACATGCTTTTTATACTGCTTTATCATTTCAATCAAAGCAGTTTACATTGTAACTTAAACTTGGTAATAAACATTAAACAGGGACATTGATAACTTGGATTTTTCTGAGGCATTGGAAGGTTAAATGACTTCTCCAAGGCTACAAGGAGTGTAAGTGGGAATTGAACCCTGGTCTTTTGGTTCCCAAACCAGTGCTCTAACTATTAGGCTACTAGTCCATTCTAATTTCATTGTCATGGCAGGACATGCTAGGGAGATAAAGTTTCTAGATGAAATAAATGACTGCTTCTTGGAGCAGCTTGTTCATGAGCTGACCAGAAGGGAAGCCATATTAGACCTAGTCCTTAGTGGAACACCAGATCTTGTGCAAGAGATAAGGGTGTTGGGGCCACTTGGCAATAGTGATCATAGCATGATCTTGTTTGATTTAATTAATGGAGGAGGGATAGTAAGGAAATCCACAGTACTACCTTTTAACTTTCAAAAGGGAGACTATGATAAAATGAGGAAAATAGTTAAGAAAAAACTAAAAGGAGCAGTTGCAAAGGTTAAAGACTTACATCAAGCTTGGGTGTTGTTGAAAACTACTATCTTGGAAGCCTAGACCAGCTGTATTCCACGCTTTAAGAAAAGTGGAAGGAAGTCCAAAAAACTGCCAGCATGGTTTAAAGGTGAAGTCAGAGAGGCTGTTGTTGCCAAAAAAGCATCTTTCAGGAAATGGAAAAAAGAGCCAAACAACGAAACCTGGAAACAGCACAAGCACTGGCAAGTCAAATACAAGGCATTGATAAGGCAGGCAAAGGGAGAATTTGAGAAGAAGCTTGCTGCGGAAGCAAAAACGCAAAATAAAGACTTTTTCAAGTACATTCGTAGCAAAAAACCTGTGAGAGAGTCAGTTGGTCCATTAGATGATAGAGGGGTTAAAGGGGCACTAAGAGGCGACAAGGCGATAGCGGAGAGACTGAATGAATTCTTTGCTTTGGTCTTTACTGAGGAAGATATAGGGATGTTACCCATGACTGAAGTGGTATTTAAAAGTGCGGAAGAATTGAAGGAAATATCGATACATCGGGAAGATGTATTGCAACTATTAGATAAACTGAAGAGTAGCAAATCACCTGGGCCAGATGGTATACATCCAAGGGTGTTGAAAGAACTGAAATATGAGATTACAGACCTGCTATTAGTAATCTGTGAATTTTCATTAAAATCATCTGTAATACCTGAAGATTGGAGGATCACCAATGTAACGCCAGTTTTTAAAAAGAGTTCCAGGGGTGATCCCAGAAACTACAGACCGGTGAGCCTGACGTCAGTACCAAAAAAAATAGTAGAAACCATCATAAAGAACAAAATTACTCAGCATGTAGATAGTCATGGCCTAATGGGAGACAGCCAACATGGCTTTAGACAAGGAAGATCTTGTCTTACTAATCTGTTATGGTTTTTGGAAGGTGTGAATAAACAGGTGGACAAAGGTGAGTCAGTTGTTATAGTGTATCTGGACATTCAGAAAGCCTTTGACAAACATAGAAACATAGAAACATGATGAAAGAAAAAGACCACATAGCCTATCTAGTCTGTCCTTCCATAACAACTACAACAGTCCCCTTTTTACTTTTAGAGATCCTCTGTGTTTGTCCCATGCTTTTTTGAATTCAGTTACTGTCCTCATCTCTACCACCTCCATTGGCAGACTATTCCACGGATCCACTACTCTTTCCGTAAAGAAATATTTCCGCATATCACTCCTGAATCTATCTCCCTTCACCCTCATCCTATGTCCCCTCGTAGCAGATCTTGCTTTCAATTGAAAGAGGCTCTCCCCTGAACATTTATGCCACGGAGGTATTTAAACATCTCAATCATATCACCTCTATCCCGCCTTTCTTCTAAGGTGTACATATTAAGATCCTTCAGTCTGTCCTCATGCTTTATAATGAAGACCACTAATCATTTTAGTAGCCACCCTCTACATCGACTCCATCCTGTTCACATCCTTTTGAAGGTGTGGTCTCCAGAATTGCACACTATACTCCAAATGAGGTCGCACCAAAGACTTATACAGAGGCATTATCACCTCCTTTTTTCTACTAGCCATTCCTCTCCGTATGCACCCAAGCATCCTTCTAGCTTTTGCGTCGCCTTTTTACCTGTTTAGCTACTTTAAGACCATCAGACACAACCACGCCTAGGTCCCGCTCTTCTTTAGTGGACAAAAGTACTTCACCCCCTATACTATATTGCTCCCTTGGATTGCTGCAGCCCAAATGCATGACCTTACATTTTTTAACATTAAATCCCAGCTGCCAAATTCTAGACCATTCTTCAAGCTTAGCTAGATCCCTCCTCATGTTATCTACCCCTTCCTGGGTGTCTACTCTATTGCAGATTTTGGTATCATCCGCAAAGAGGCAAACCTTACCTGAGAGCCCTTCTGCTATATCACTAACAAAGATGTTAAAAAGAATCGGACCAAGGACAGATCCCTGGGGCACACCACTGATAACATCCTTCTCCTCAGAGTGAGCTCCATTTACTTGTACTCTGTCGCCTCCCACCCAACCAATTTCTAACCCAAGCAGTAACTTTAGGGTCCATCCCTAGGGTGCTCAGTTTGTTTATAAGTCACCTGTGAGGAACAGTGTCAAAGGCTTTACTGAAATCTAAATACACCACATCTAGGGCTCTCCCTCGCTCCAACTCCCTGGTCACCCAGTCAAAGAAATCAATCAGATTTGTCTGACAAGACCTGCCTCTGGTGAATCGATGCTGCCTCGGATCCTGTAATCCGCTGGACTCCAGAAACCTCACTATTTTCTCTTTCAGCAGCGTTTCCAATAATTTACTCACCACCGAAGTTAAACTAACTGGCCTGTAGTTTTCAACCACATCCTTACTTCCGCTTTTGTGTAAAGGCACCACATGAGCCTCCACCAGTCCTTTGGCACCACTCCCGACTCCAACGAGGCATTGAAAAGGTCAGTCAGTGGAGCTGCTAGACCGTCCCCAAGTTCCCTCAGTATTCTCGGGTGTATCCCATCCGGTCCCATCGCTTTGTCTACTTTAAATTGAGATAGTTTCTCATGAAAACAGTCTTTTGAAAATTGTTCAAGATGTCCTTTGCTTCTGTTCCTATTTGTGGGTGTTTTCTGAGGTCCTGCTCCTGGTTCTTCATCTGTGAACACAGAACAAAAATATTTGTTAAGCAATTCCGCTTTATCCTTATCAGCTTCTACATATTCCTCCCCTGCACCCTTGAGTCTGACAATACCACTCTTGCCCTTCCTCTACTCACTAATATATTTGAAAAATGTCTTATCCCCCCATTTTATTGCATTGGCTATTTCCTGCTCCTTTTGAATTTTTGCCTTCTTGACTACTTTGCTAGCTTCTCTAAGTTTTTCCAAATACAGATGCCTGTCTTCCTCTCTCTGTGATCTCTTGTATTTCATGAAGGCTTCCCTCTTTTTTTTCACTTTTTCAGCTACTTCTTTCGAAAACCATAGTGGTCTCCTTTTCCTTTTACCTTTATTTACCATTTTAACAAAAAGGTTGGTTGCCCTTAAATTAGCCCCTTTCAGTTTTTCCCACTGTTTTCTACATCCCTCAGCTGTTCCCATCCAACTAACAACTCCCTGAGGTATTGGCTCATCTTCGCAAAGTTAGTCTTCCTAAAGTCTAAGATCCTCGCCTTTGAATGGATTCTAATAGCCCTAGTCCTAATACTGAACCACACCATCTGGTGATCACTGGATGCAAAATGATCTCCCACTACAACATCAGAAACACTTTCACCATTGGTAAGCACCAAGTCCAGTATGGCTCCTTCTCGTTTGAGGTCTTTTACCAATTGCCTGAATAGTTCTCCCTGTAGAGAATCCAGGATCTCCTTACTTCTAGATGATACTGCAGCAGGAATGTGCCAATCAACATCTGGCATATTGAAATCTCCTATCAGTAGCACTTCCCCTTTCCTAGCAATGCTGCGCATGTCTTCAATTAACTCTCTGTCCACCTCTTCCTCTTGTGAGGGAGGTCTGTATATCACACCAATGTAAATAGATTTCTCTTTCCCTCTTTCTAGTTTAACCCACAATGCCTCCCCTCTCCCTTTTAAGCTCTGTAATTCCAAAGCTTTAATAGTAGTTTTTACATATAGTGTCACTCCTCCTCCCCTACTTCATACCCTGTCCTTTCTGAATAAAGTATAGCCAGGTATAGTTACATCCCAATCATGGTTTTCTGTGAACCATGTTTCTGTAACTGCCACTAAATCCAAGTCAGCCACTCCCACCAAAGCTTCAACATCAGGGATCTTATTTCCCATGCTACGGGCATTTATACACACTGCTTTCCATATGTTACCCCTGTTACCCATTTCTATAAAGTTATTTAATGTATCACCTACCTGGGGGCTTTCACTTACCAGGGGGCTTTCTTCACCCATCCCCAACGAATCTAGTTTAAAGCCCTCTTCAGTAGATTAGCCAGTCTACTACTGAAGATGTGTTGACCTTTCTTGGACAGAGACCTCATCAGAGACCTTTGGCAAAACTAGAGAGTCATGGGATAGGAGGCAGTGTACTATTGTGGATCAGGAACTGGTTAAAAGATAGAAAAGCAGAGGGTGGGCTAAATGGCCAATGTTCCCAATAGAGAAAGGTGAATGGTGGTGTACCCCAGGGATCTGTGCTGGGTCCGCTGCTTGTTGACATATTCTTAAATGACCTGGAAAAGGAAATAGCGAGTGAGGTTATCAAATTTGCAGATGTCACAAATCTATTTGAAGTTGTTAAAACCCAAGAGGATTGTGGAAAATTGCAAGAGGTTCTTGATAAATTGGAAGACTGGGCAGCAAAATGGCAGATGAAATTTAATTTGGATAAGTGCAAAGTTATGCACATAGGGAAGAACAACCCAAACTATGGTTAGACGATGCAAGGTTCCACATTAGGAACCACCACCCAGGAAAAAGATTTAGGCGTCATTGTGGATAACATGTTAAAACTCTCCGCCCAGTGTGCAGCGGTGGCCAAGAGAGCTAATAGAATGCTAGGTATCATAAAGAAAGGAATGGAAAATAAAACAAAAAATATTATAATGCCTCTATATCGTTCCATGGTGAGACCGCACCTTGAATATTGTGTGCAATTCTGGTCGCTGTATCTTAAAAATGATATAGTGTTATTAGAAAAGGTTCAGAGAAGAGTCACCAAAATGGTAAAGGGGATGGAAGGATACTCCTATGAAGAAAGGCTAAAAAGGTTAGGGCTCTTTAACCTGGAAAAGAGACGGCTGAGGGGAGATATGATAGAAGTCTATAAATTAATGAATGGAGTGGAACGGGTAAACGTAGATTGATTGTTTACGTTATCAGAATATAGAAAGTCTAGGGGACATGCAATGAAGCTACAGGGTAAACTATTTAAGACTAATAAAAGAAAATATTTTTTCACTCAACGTGTAATCAAACTCTGGAATTTGTTATCGGAGGATGTAGTAAAGGCTGTTAGTGTGGCTGGGTTTAAAAAAGGTTTGGACAAGTTCCTGGAGGAAAGGTCCATAAACTATTATTAAGAAGGGACCCAGGATATCAATGCTTGACCCAGTACAAGCATTGTGGAACCTGTGTCTTTTGGGGAAACTGCTAGGTACGTATGACCTAGATTGGCCACTGTTGGAAAACAGGATCCTGGGCTTGATGGACCTTGGTCTGACCCAGTATGGCATATCTTATGTTCTTATGTAATTTCAAAGCAGGTGCAAAGAAATTTCTTTTAGGTTCTTTCAGTGAAATCCAGAAGGATGCTCGAGCTCTGGAATTTAAAAATATGGTAGAGCATATTCAACAGCGCTGTTTAGGATAGTTAAAAGCACCAAGCCGTTGCCGCTTTATGTAAAACTGGATATTTGGTGGCAGAAAATATCCTGTTTCTGCCACTAAATATCTAGACTCGCTGGATAACAGCGTCATTCTCTGGTTAGCAGTGATATTCAACTGCAAGCTGGATAGTGAAAGCTGGCTAAAATTAGGACAGGTATTCAGTTGACCTACTTTCAACTGGTTTAATTATCTGATTAGCAGCTGAATAACGCTGCTATCCAGAGAGAGTAGTTGTCACTGCCCCCAATCCACCCACAGACCGCTGAATATTGTGCTAACTGACTAAGATACTTTGAAAATGTCCTCTCCCCCCCTCCCCCCCAATTTATTTGGTGGTGATAATATTTTTTTAACAGTTCAGTTACTTCACAGACAACACTTTGAAGTCAAAATAAGACTACGGCATTTGGTGTCTGGGAGATATTGTGGCAGGTACTTTTTTCAAATTGTTCCAAGACATCCAAGGTCTACCTAACAAAATCTTTTCAATGGCTACAGTGAAACATGGCTGCAATCATGCACTGATGCGCTTAAAGCTAACAGTGAACATTTTTTTCAGCTAAAGTGGTTTCTCAGTGCTATAAATGGATAATTTTTTCTTCTAATAAAACACTATTTTCTTTGATTTGAGATAACTTCAGACAAAGAGAGTGGAATTAAGACATTGATATGCTTCGTTTGATCAGCACCCTTGAAGAAGTCTGTTAGATGAAACACTATTGTGTAATGAAGTTTGAAGTGGTCTTGGCAAGAAATAAATCTACTTCCTGTTATCTGCACTTGTGGTCATGAGCCACTAAACTTATTTTAAGAAATCATAACTTCTCTTTGAGGCCCTAGAACCTATCTAGATAAAGAAATAAATGGAATCTTCTTTGTAAATTTGCTAGGGATGTTCGACGTATCTTATGTCCAGTTTATTTTTAGTGTAGTCCTTTCTCTGATTATCTTTTGTTTATTCTTCATGAAAAGTAATAGATACTTGAACCAATAAGAATCCCCTAGCATTGGTGAATTTGTAAAACTTGACGAAATTCACAGCAGAAATTAAATATAAAATGTATGAGTAAGTCCATCCTCTTTGTGCATGTGCTAATCAAGAAGTGATGCTAGGCGATGCTATCAATAGTTCCAAAGTTACTTTTCCTCTCTCGTCAACAGTAACCAGAAATCACCAGGGAAATGTTAATGGACTGTGTCATCCTTATATCATATTTAAGGCATATTTTACAATGGGACATTCAAGTGCAATCTGAGACATCAAAACCAGAACATCTTGGGAAAAAAAAAATAAAACAGGCGCATGCAAGTTCAGGCACAATTTCAGAAATGTGGACGTGCCCGATATGGACTTCTATAGAGACATCTACATAAATGTCCCCAGAATCGCATCTCTGAACATGGACATCTAATAGCATAATGGTTAAAGTAGTGGGTTCAGAGCAGGATGGCTAGGATTCAAATCCCAGTGTGGGTCTTTGGGATCTTAGACTAGTCACTTTAACTTTCCATCTTCTCTACACTCTCTGGATGTTTGTTTTATTTATTTATTTATCTGTGCTTTTATACCACTTTTCGCCGGGTCAAAGCGGTTTACAGCCAACTGAAAGTTACAGTAAAAACATGGAGTGCCCGTATGTTAACTATGTACAGTTAACTTAGTTATGTAACTAGCTTATACAAATAACTTAATTACATACATTGGTTTGCTTTTGTTGGGGTCTGTGTGGGGGTAGGGTTAAGCTGCAGGACCATAGTGTTCAATGAATAGTTGAGTCTTCAGGTGCTTTCGGAATGCAGAGAGATCTTTGATGCATCTGATGGTGGCAGGGAGAGAGTTCCATAGGGT
This sequence comes from Ichthyophis bannanicus, assembly GCA_033557465.1. Taxonomy (NCBI): domain Eukaryota; kingdom Metazoa; phylum Chordata; class Amphibia; order Gymnophiona; family Ichthyophiidae; genus Ichthyophis; species Ichthyophis bannanicus. Next base: position 56,826,578 of record CM066041.1, on the reverse strand, counting down.
AGATGTGTATAGTTCAAATGCTCTTGCACAGGCTTGCTGGGTGCTCTTGGTTTTCAAGTGGGGGATGATAAGGGTGTTGCTGGTAGATTGGCGGCTGGCTTTGTTTGGTTGGAAGGGGTGGAGAAGGCTGAAGGTGTGAGGAGGAGAGGCCCAGAAGGGTTTTGTGGGTCATCATCAAAGTTGTGTATTTGATGCGACTGTTGAGGGGAAGTAATATGCTCTTGTTTAGGAGCTGCTAGAAGAGTGTGTGTGTGGTGGTATGGAGATCTGTATGTAATGGGAGGACGGTTGATTGCAGGAGACCTTGGTAAATGGAGTTGCAGTAGTCGAGGATTGGAAGGATAGCTGTTTGTAGTCCTGATCTGAAATCTGGGGGGTCTAGGATTGGGTAGAGGAGTTGGAGGGTGCAGATCTTATAGAAGATTGAGTTTGCCATTTTCATCACTTGCTGTTTGAAGGAGAAGTTGTGGTCCAGGCATGATGCCGAGGTATTTTATTTCTTGCTGTACTTTGATATGAGTGTTTAGGATTATGGTTGCAGGAGGGGGGTTGAATGTACTGTCTTTAATGATAAAGATGTTGAATTTCCACCTCACTCCTCGGTTACCTCAGAAAGCATTATGGCCTCGAACTGGAATGTTACAAGATGCTCAAAGTTCTATGTTGAATGATGCTGAGAAGATCAAGAAAAGATGGAAGGAATATACAGAGTTTTTATATGATAAAGATCAAGTGGACCAACAGCCGTTTCAACCTGTACCTTATGATCGGGAACCATTGGTGATGAAAGAAGAAGTTGAAACAGCATTGAAAGCCTTATCAAAGAACAAAGCACCAGGCATTGATAGCATTCCCATAGAAGTATTGCAGCAATCTGATGCAGCTGTTACCAAACTTACAAGGCTCTGCCAAGAAATATGGAAGACAACATCATGGCCAACTGACTGGAAAAGATCTGTGTTTATACCAATACTAAAGAAAGGTGATCCAACTGACTGTGGAAATTATCGCACAATCACTCTGATTCCACATGCCAGCAAGATTCTACTGAAGATTATTCAAAAGAGACTAAAACCATACCTGGAACAAGAGCTACCTGAAGTGCAAGCAGGGTTCAGGAAAGGGCGAGGAACGAGAGACATCATTGCGGATGTGAGATGGATCCTTGAAAAGACTAAAGAATACCAAAAGGATATCTATTTGTGCTTTATCGACTATAGCAAGGCTTTTGACTGTGTAAACCATGAGAAACTCTGGGCCACATTAAGAAGCATGGGTATACCAGAACACCTGATCATTCTCTTGACAATCTGTACATTGATCAAGAAGCAACAGTTTGAACAGAACAAGGAGAAGCAGAATGGTTTAAAATAAGCAAAGGTGTAAGACAAGGCTGCATACTTCCCCCCTACCTGTTTAATTTATATGCAGAACAAATCATCAGAGAAGCAGGATTGTATGAAGACAACAGAGGTGTGAAGATTGGTGGAAGACTCATCAACAACCTTCGCTACGCTGATACGACCAGATTACTGGCTGAAAGTGAAGATGATCTGAAACATTTGCTTCTCACAATCAAAGAACATAGTCTCAAAATGGACCTGCATCTTAATGTAAAGAAGACAAAGATCATGACAACTGGCATAATCAACAGGTTCATCGTTGAAGGAGAAGAAATTGAAATCGTGGACAACTTTAACCTACTTGGATCAACTATCAATAAAGAATCAACAAGCAGTCAAGAAATCAGACGACGCATTGCTCTTGGCAGAATGGCTTTGAAAGACCTAGATAAGATTCTCAAGAGCAGAGATGTCTCTCTCCATTCAAAGATTCCACTTGTTCAAGCCATGGTATTTTCAATAACATCATATGGATGTGAAAGCTGGACAGTGAAAAAGATAGACAGGAAGAAAATTGATGCCTTTGAATTATGGTGCTGGCGGCGAATACTGTGTATACCATGGACTGCCCGAAGAACAAACCAGTCGGTACTAGAGGAGATCAAACCTAAGCTTTCTTTAGAAGCTCAGATGACAAGTCTTCGACTTTCATACTTTGGACACATCATGCGAAGAGAGAGATCATTAGAGAAAGACATTATGCTTGGCAAGATAGAAGGTCAACGCAAAAGAGGAAGGCCAGCAGTGAGATGGATCGATATAATAACAGCAGCTATGAGTACCAGTCTGTCAACAATGAGCCACCTGACTGAAGACAGAACACAATTTAGGATAGCTATCCAGAGGGTCACCATGAGTCGACTCCGACTCGGCGGCACTTAACAACAACAGTCATGATTTAGGACATCTGAAGACATGCACATGGAAGGTGAAATCAGAGACGTCTCCAAAGCCATTCTACACATGACATTTACAGACATCTTCGGTGCAGGGACGTCCAAGTAGGCAAGGGAGTGTGGTGGGGCACATGTCTGGGGAGGTGCAAAGGACTTACATGTCTCCAGGAACAAGCAGGAAGTCAATCCTCATTTATGAGTGACATTGGCGCCGATGGAGCCCATGTAGAGCATTTCCCCCAGCTTTCACAGAAAGCCTTTGGGAATGCTACCAGCAATGCATGGTCCCCTTCCCGCTCAAGATGGTGCCATCTTGCTCGGTCTCCTTTTTTCCACAGAGCTCAACGGATGCATGTCCGGTTTCCCCTGCAAGAAATCCTTGCTATATCTTTATAATTAGCTGTTTGCGTACTGGTTCCTCTTCCCGCCTCAAGCCGGCACTGGGTCTTGCGCTGTTCTCATCTCTTTCCCTCATTTTTCATCCAGGCTTGTCTCGACCAGCATTTGTGCCCCTTTTCGTCCAGGGATCGTCAACACCAGTCAGGTGTTCTTTGCTATGTCCCCCGGTGGGCTCAAAAAATGTTACCTCTACAGTCAAACCATGTCTGTCACTGACACCCATGACTGCTGCTTACACTGTCTGGGACCAGACCATGATAGCACCTCCTGTGCGGTGCCAGACCATGACGTCTAAAACTAATAAAAGGAGGTTGGAATTTCAGGAGAAACTGTTCCCAAGGTTCGACTCGGCACTGGCCTCCTGGACGTCGATTTCCAAGCCCAGCACTTCTCATGAGGCCAGAGTGTCCTCAGAGTTCTGTGGCGGCGGCTCCTCCGAGAAGACCTCAGACCCTGAGCGAAAAAAGAAAAAATCCTTGAAGTATGTCGAAGTTACACCAGAGAAACCTGGTAAGACGAGTCAGAGGGACTCTGGCGACTCTGAGAAGCGTCCCACCAAGGTGCTTGAGAAGGATTCCTTGGCCGGAGGAGACCATGCAAGGTTCCTCGAGACCGTAGTCCTCGCTGAGGATGCACTCGTGAAAGTGCCGGCGTTGGGCCTAAAATCTTTAGTGCCCATGTCAAAAGCTGCGGAGCCTTCTGGCTTGGAAACCAGAATGGCAGCCATGAAGCAGAACATAACTGCTATCCTAGCCATGTAGCAGACAATGATTTCTGGTTTATTTGCATCATCTGCCCCGACGACTGGGCCCCCGACTGGGGGAGAGTTCCCGGTCATGGAGCCGAGCTCTGAGCGCCTCCTGCCTCTGGTAAGCCCTCTGCCCAGTCAAGGTCCCGGTCCTGTTCCTCAGGCATTCGGTTCTCCCTGGCCAGTTTCTGAAACACAAATTCCAGGTCCTCTGAGGGCCCCTGGCCCTTTGGCACAGGCCTTGAGGCATGGAGTCAACTCCAAGTGGGAAACAGACGATGAGGCCTCCCCGGAAACCAGACAACACTGAGACATCCCCTCAGACCCGTCTCCCCCAGTGCCATTCTCCTCCAGAGGATGTGGCCTTCCATGACTTTGTCAGGGATATGGCCCGAGCCCACTTGGTGCAAACCGAGGTGGAGGAGAGCCCACTCACAAAGGAAATGGAGATCCTCTACTTCGAGTCTCCACCCAAGGAGATCAAGGACTGTTCAAAGGTTCTCTCCCAAGCGGCCCACAATGGATACAAGTCAGCAGCTTGAGTTGCAGCAGCCAACATCGGGGCTCGACACCAAGCCTGGCTACAGTCATCAGACCTTGAGCAATGGGCCCAGGGCAAGCTGTTCGATGAACCCTGCACCAGGACAAACCTGTTCGGCAAACCCATGGCCGACAAGGCAGCCGAGATAGAAGCCAAAGTGGTGACCCGACAGAGGCTCTCAAAAAAAGACCTCTTCCTTTCCCCGCAAGAAACCCTCAGGGAAAAGGCCCCTGTTCCAAGGGAAAAAGGGGCACTTCCAGCAGAGTCACAGCTATCAATCCTTCTCAGGCCAGCAACAGGGTTCTCACCATAAGAGGCAGGGACAGGCCTTCAAGCTGTGGCTCCAGCCCACCCAGGGGGGAGCTTTTGACTCCCAGGGCAGGGCCTCCCCTCCTCTGGAGACCTTCACCAGCCCACAGGGGAGGCCGCCTGGCACTCTTTGCCCACAGGTGGGCCGAGGTCACCTCAGATACCTCCTGCTTACAGGGATACCTCCTGCTTACAACAGTTACCACCCAAGTTCTTTCCAGGGGAGCCTGTGTGACCTCTCCTTTACCAGACTCTTCTGCTCTCAGAGCCTGCAGGTCTGCTCAGGAACAAGGCAGTGGAGCCTGTACCCAAATACCTATGGGGAAAAGGCTTCAGATACTTTCTTGTTCCAAAGAGAACTGGGGGCCTCAGGCCCATACTAGACCTGAGGAACTTAAACAAGTTTCTGCTGAGGGAGAAGTTCAAGATGCTCTCCCTTGGAACACTGCTGCCCTAACTCCACCAGGGAGATTGTCTATGCTCCTTGGATTTAAAGGATGCATACACATACATCTTAATCCATCTTTCCAACAGGCAGTACCTACGGTTCGTCGTGGGAGGAGGGCATTATCAGTACAGAGTGCTGCCTTTCGGCCTGGCCTCCTTGCCAAGGGTCTTTGCCAAGTGCTTGGCGGTGTCAGCTGCCCACCTGCACCTACAAGGGGCTTTCGTCTTCCCCTACCTGGACGACTGGCTAATCAGCACCTGGGGGTTGTTCAACTACCCCAAATCCCATTTCTCTCCAGTCCAAAATCTGGAGTTCATAGGGGCTCAGTTGGACACGTTACAAGTCAGACCGCCTCATACAACTGTCAGGAGAGGTACAACACCGCTGGTCTGTACCGGCTTGCCACCTCCTCCTCCTGTTGGGCCCCATGGCCTCAGCGGTCCATGTCACACCATTAGCCCACCTACACATGCGGACAGCCCAATGGTGCCTCCGCTTGCACTGGACTCAAGCCATAGGCAGGCTACGGGACAGGGTCAGAGTCACCCGCCAATTGGCATAGTCCTTCACCTGGTGGCAAAATGTGCACCACCTCCAGACAGGAATGCCTTTCCAGGCACCTGTACCACAGAGAACCCTGACAACAGATGCCTCCCTCCTGGGTTGGGGGGTGCATTGCAGGGACCACTGCACACAAGGCAGCTGGTCCCAGGAGTCACAGATAAACCTTCTAGAACTTAGGACAATCTTTCTGGCCCTGCGAGCGTTCCGCCACCGCCTGTGGCACCAATCTGTGCTGATGCAGGCAAACAACCAGGTTGCCATATTTTATATCAACAAACAGGAGGGCATGGGCTCATACTCCCTCTGCCAGGAGGCGGTGGCCCTCCTCTCCTTTGCAGTGCACAAAAGCATGCTCCTGCGAGCGGTGTACCTGCTGACCAGGACAACTGCTTAGCAGACCAACTGAGCAGAGTCCTTCACCCACACGAGTGGTGCTTGAACCCCAGGATAACGAAGCAACTCTTCCACTGCTGGGACAGGCCCATGATAGATCTATTCACCTCCCCGGACAATGTGCAGCTGCCTCCCTCTGCTCGCGCCAGCTGCACCCAGGGAGAGTGACAACAAATGCCTTCCTGATCTCATGGTCAGAGGGCCTACTTTATGCATTTCCACCGACTCCCTGGTCACCAGACCCTCTTCAAGGTCCAGAGCGAGTGGGCAGCAGTAATACTGATCGCCCCCAGGTGGCCCAAGCAACCTTGGTTCCCTCTGTTGCTTTCCCTGTCAGTGGCACTCCCAGTTCCACTGGGCTGGGCCGGGCCCTGGACCTCCAGTCCCAGGAGAAGGGCTCCCTCCTGCACCCCAAACTGGGGTCACTAACACTAACAGCATGGCTGCTGAAATAGTACCATTGGCCCCTTTCAATCTCCCTGGGGAAGTCGAGGAGAATCCTAAGGCCTACTGAAAGTCCTCCACCAGACGGGCTTACGCCTTTAAGTGGAGGAGGTTCTCTGCCTGGTGTGCAGAGGAGGAGAATCCTTTCTCCTGCCATGTGCAACTGGTTCTTCAGTACCTACTGCACCTCTCGCACACCATGCACTACCACCCTATAGAGGGGAAACCCCTCTCGAGCCAGCCCCTGGTCTCCAGGTTCCTACGGGGCCTCCTGTTATCCATGCCCCTTCTCTGCCTCCAGTGGCAGAGTGGGACCTCAATGTGATGCTCTCTCAGGTCATCAAACCACTGTTCGAGCCCCTGGCCACTTGTCACCTTTGGTACCTGTCATGGAAGTGTTTTTTCTGGTGGCCCTCATGTCCACTCATAGAGTGAATGAACTCCAGGCTCTGATGGCAGATGTACCATATACAAGGTTCTACAAGAACAGGGTAGTGCTCCGCACGCACCCCAAATTCCTCCCAATGGTGGTATCTTCTTTCCTCCTCAACCAAGAGGTGGTCCTCCCCCACCACCTTCCCATGGCATCACGCTGGCAGGGAGGAACTAGTGCTGCATACACTAGATTGCAAATGGGCCCTGTCCTTCTACTTACAGTGGACTCAGGCTCATCGCAAAGCTCCTCAGCTTTTCATATCATATGACCTCAGTAGACTGGGGCTCCCTGTGACTAAGCAAACTCTGTCCACTCGGGTGGTGGACTGCATTACCCTCGCCTCTCAGCAAGCTGGCCTTTCCCTTGAGCACTGATCACAGCGCATTGCATGAAGGTGATGGCCATGTCAGTGGCCAACCTCTGCTCAGTGCTGGTGATAGAGATCTGCAAGGCTGCCACATGGTCTTCAATCCATATGTTCACAGCTCACCACTGCCTGGAGAGTGAGTCCCGCAGGTACAGTGCCTTTGGCCAGGCAATACTCCGTAATATTCTCTGGGTATAGGCAACTCCTGCCCTCTAACCTTTCAGCGTTCAGGCTACCGGAGTGATAGTGTCACTGGACGCTAGGATCTTGCAGAGTCTCTCAGTGGGGACTCACCTTTTGCAACTCACGGCAACCCGATTGGTCACTGTTGGATCTGTCGTGGTTTGTTCCTTGGCAGCCTGGAGCTAGGGAGTCCCATATATGAGGACTGACTTCCTGCTTGTTCCTGGAGAAAGTGTAGTTACTCACCTATAACAGTTGTTCTCCAGGGATAGCAGGAATCAGTCCACACAACCATTCCCTCCTCCCCTGGGAGTTGCCTCCCTACCTTGTTTTAGTTTTTTACTGCCGTCCTAGCTGTGTCATCTGACTGAGCAAGATGGCACCCCTGGGCGGGAAGGGGACCACGCATGCGTAGTAGCATGTCCCAAAGGCTTTCTTTGAAAGCTGGGGAAATGCTCTGCATGGGCTCCATTGGCACTGACGTCACCCATATGTGAGGACTGATTCCTGTTGTCCCTGGAGAACACCTGTTACAGGTGAGTAACTACACTGTCTCCCTTTGATTTCAGGTATGACAGGGATGTTTGCAGACACATCCATGTTAAGACCTGCTGCAGGCACAAATATGCATCAGGAAAATGCTTGATTTGGCCTTAAAATATCCAAAGGGTACAGAGAACATGGAGAGGTGACTAACCTAAGATCAAAAAGATCACTCTGGGATTTGAACCATGGTCACCCTGCTCCGAACCCTAACCATTATGCCATTAGATGTCCATGTTCTGAGATGCTGTTCTGAGGACGTCTATGTTGACATCTCTATAAACATCCATACTGGGCACATCCACTACATTTTCTGAAATCATACCTGAACTTGCACACGCCTGCTTTTTTTTATTCTCCAGACATTCTGGCTTTGGCATCCCAGATTGCAGTTGAACTTCTCATTGTAAAATGTACCTTCACAAATGTAAATTTGGAGGTTAACAGGCATTAAAGAGTGGAGGAGTAGCCTAGTGGTTAGAGCAAGAGCCTAGCATCCAAGAGATATGGGTTGAATTCCCACTGGAACTCCTTGTGACCTTGGGTAAATCACTTACCCCTCCATCGCCTCAGAAGAAAGGCCTGGCAATCTACTTCCAGTCATACCTTGCAAAGAAAGCCCAGAGGCTGCTGGGTCACCAGGAGTCAGCCCTGACTTGACAGCACTTAATGCATGGTTGTTTTTTTTCTGTTTTGTTTTTTTTGTTTTTTTTTATATTGAACATATTGGGCCCAATATTCAGCAGCGGCTAGCTGTTGCCACTGAACTTACCCGGATCAGCCAGATAGCAGCAAAACTAACCGAACAGTGGTGATATTCAAGCTGGTTAGTTTCGGTGGTGAAAGTTAAGCCAGCCTTTAAGGCGTCTAAGTTTCACCTCTTAAGAATAACTGAGCACTGCTGCCTGGTTATCTCATAGTATCATCAATTGTGTTTCATGCTTGTCTCCTTATCCCCTCTACTCTTCCTTCTGCCTTTACTACCACTTTCCTATAAACTATTGGCGTTCTTTTCCTCCCCTTTTTTTCTTCTAGTAGCCAGAAATTTTTATTGTACACCGCCCTGATGCTCCAGCAAGGGCGGTAAATCAAATATTGCGAATAAAGTGCCACCTCTGCTCTGTACCCGGAAAGCCCCAATGCTAGCCAGCTGGCATAGGAATATTCAGCTGCAGCCGCTATCCAGGAACTGTTGCTGAATGTCCAGTGGATATTTAAATATCACGACTGACCACTGTGGAGTTTAAATATTCAATATGCAATAGCACACCCTGTTCGCGTATGTATGAATAATGCAGGCTATTATGTGATGGTTTGCACTATTAATAAAAGATGGGAAATAACGAAAATATTCAATCCTTTGAAAATTGACCCCTATGTTTTTAATAGCTCTTGACATTTTTAAGCCGCCTTTTGATAGAACTGTAATGGTGGTCTTCCCAGCTTTGTTTCTCTTGTTATAAAATGAAATAAAATTCCAGAATGTACTAGAAGTTCAATAATCACATCCAGAGATGTAGAAATGTTAGAATGCAAACTTCAGCTTATGAAGACATTTATCCTTTGAACCTGAGATTCACAATATACCCAAAACGTGCATTGTAATAATCTAATGCATATCCCTGTATGGATTACTGTACATCAACCCTAGTTCTCGGTGAGAAGGGGTTAATAAATGTTTACATTAGAAAGAATACCCCCCCCCCATGGTGTTTCGTTCCTTTAGATCAGAGACTGCATCTATTCACACTGTTCTGTGTGCTGCTTGGAGAAGTTGGTGGCATATTTGTCAATGCTGATGCCACTCGTTCATCATTTTTGTAATTTAAGGAAATGATGCTGTTTTCTTACGCATGGGACATAGCATTAGTTCCTCCTGACATCTTCCTTGATTTTGGACAGAGAGCAATCTTTCCTTGCTGCTGTACTATCAAGCCGGGCTAAATATGTCACAGAGGCAAACATATCTATCACTGCTTGAATTTTATACGATAGTGGAAATAAGTGGTCTACTGAAGACACCGACTATAATTTTAACAAGCCCTTCTCAGTGTCTGGGAGGGGGGAAGAGGGTGTATTATGGTGTGAGAGGAAGCTTGTCTGGCTTCTCGTGCTCTACTCCGACCAGTTCAGCAGTATTAGAAATGGGGCTTGATGAATGGCTGATTTATCTACTAAGTCATCAACAGGAGTATTTCATTCCAGACCTCAGGGGCCCAAGTCAGGCCTGGGTTGTAGAATGTCCAAAGTGAATATACATCAGATAGAGTTGCAGACTACTGATCGAGGAACCAGATTAATATCCACATTTTGGCTATTCTGAAAAATATGTCTATTCATGATCCACTAGGGCCAGATGAGAAAAGTGATATGAAAATGTGTATTCTACAATTTTAAAGGCTGTTGTAAGACCAATACCAGACGGGTGCAGGCAAAACATTTTCATTTCCGTTTTAGTCACCGAATTTTTTCGTTTCAGTTGGGGTTTTTTTTTCATCATTTCCCATAGTTCATCTATAGTACACGTTATCAAACAGTAGTGTACGCAGTCGAGCAATAGCACACCCTGTTCGCGTATGCATGAATAATGCAGGCTATTATGTGATGGTTTGCACTATTAATAAAAGATGGGAAATAACGAAAATTTCATTGTTTCCGGCTTCATTTTGTTTGTAAACGATGTGAAATGAAATGTGAAATATCGTTGACATTCCGTTTCAAGCGATGCGCAACCTAACCAATGCAAACTTCTTTCTCGGTGCAGATAGTGCAGTAGTGTAATCTTTATCCAGGACATTCTGGGACAGAGAAACATTAGTTTCTTTGCATGGTACCTGGCTCATCAAGTACAGGCTAATGTATTGCGTATATTTCTCCCTGAGTTCCACAAGAAAAACAGACAGCAAGTTCATATGGTTTACCAAAATGCGGTGGTTTGCCACACGTTCAAACCCAAAGCTTAGCGCAGGGATGGCTCCAGCACAGCATGTCCCCATGCAGTTAGTGCATGTCTAGCATCCCCCCCTCCATGCTAAACAGTTTGCCGTGATTACTGCAGGTACCCACTGGCATCCACTGAGGTGATGGAAAGTGCACCCATGCCAACAGCAATGTGCATTCAACACCTGCGCTCCTCCTCTTATCCACCCCAACCCAAGCAAAGCAGTTAGCACGGGACTTTTGCTGTGTCTGCATTTTAGCCGACAGTAATAGTTACTGCAGTAGGCTTAGGGTGCAGTAAACCCCATGCTAACCACTAGCATTGTTTAGTAAATTGCCCCTCTAAGTGTAAATGTTCCAGGGGGTGTAGTTTGGACAGAGCAGGAGCAGATTTAGAAACTACACGGATACACACACGGAGAGCAATTTTATAACAGGCCGCCTAGGTCGGGAGGGGCAGTAGGCACCTAGTTTGGGCCTATATTATAAAATTACATAGGCCTCACGAAATTTGCAGAAATCGCTGCTAAATTGAAGCAGGGAGCAGGTGTAAATGTTTGTGTATAAAGTACACGCAAATGGGATTGTTTTAGAAAGGAGATGCATAAATCACGTCTCAGCCTGCACTCAACCCAGGAACCAGCTTTTAACACGCCTGCTACAGATCTGTGCACAAGTATGCATGTTCTTGTATGGTCGAGTAATTTCGTAGCAAGCATTGTATGTGCACAAACAGGCGTATACATACAAAAATGCCTTTTATAAAATGACCCTCATAATGTACCCACATAGCACAGGTGTAGATATTTATCTTCGGACCAGGTGTAAATCTGTATGCTACTGGGCGAGGTTCTAGGTGCCTACTTATAAAGGCACATAGGAGGACCATGGATACCCTTATAAAACTGCCCCTTAGTGCGCAGTGGAATAACTTATCCATGAGTTACACGGCTATATACAGGTGTTTTTGTTCTGAAGATACAGCTGCCAGCCTTAAAGGCATTCAGAAATAGGAGGAATAAAAACCAAAGACGACGCTAAAACAGTATGTTCATTTTCTTTATTTCAGAAGTTCAAGGTGCGTTACATTCAGGGACAACAGGTCTTTTCCTGTCTCTGGTGAACTTATTGTCTAATTCTGTACCCAGGCAATGGAGGGTTCAGTGACTTGCCCAAGGTCGGCTCTAACCATTAGGCTGCGGCTCCACTACTCGTATGTGTCTGGTAACAGAGAAAAGATAAACGCTTGTGATTTGGTCAAACTACAGATGCAGATCAGAGGGCGGAGGGAGAGAGAGATTGAGAAACACAAGACTTGAGGGGAAAGAGCTGGGGAGAGAGAATGGCGATTGTTAAGCATAGGAGGAGAGAAAATGGAGAGGGACTCAATCTTAGAAGGGCGTGAAGTAGGGGATAGTAAAACATGATTGCATGCTGGAGATGGGCTATGAGGGAGAGAGAGAAAGATTTTAGGGACATTCTGGAGGGGAGAGAGAAACTGATGTGGGGATACTGAAAAAAGACTGGTAGGTCACAAACTTTCCTCTCCTGACCAGCTGATTTCCTCTTTGACTAGCCCATCTTCACCAGTATCTTCTCTCAGTTTCCTCCATCCCAGCAAACACATCTCCACTGGTCATGCAAATGCTCCGCCTCCACTACAGAGAAACTCTGTAGGATATGGGGAGAAAAGGGGAACGTTGGCTTCACTGCAAGTGCTCAAATCTCCTGGCTACTGGCCACACATAGCCACAAGGTTTTGGGGAAGCGATGGCCACCAGGAGACATGGATGTGCCAGACCAAAAGGCAGCCATGGGGGGTTGGGGGGAGGAGGGCAGGCTGCTCAGGTTGGGCAGGGAGCAGAAGAATGAGAGTTCGGGATGGGATCAGAGCCTAGAAGAGGGAAATACCTAGAGGAAAAGGACTTAAGAAGCTTCTGGAGAATTTCCACGGCTGTTGGCTAGCATTCATGTGCCTAGTATGAATATTGTATGTTAAAAGTTTGCACAGCCAGCATAAGGTTTGGTTTGTGCTTGCTCAAAATGAAATTTTGCTGACTTTGGTGTATTTCTTTGTGTTTTCCACACGTGCATTTTAAATGCACATCAGGACGTTTTTTACACATGTAAAATGATTATACACCCATCTTCTATTTGTAAGTAGAGGTGCATGCAAGTGATGAAGTGTGCACATTACATTTTTAGGCACCGAAACGAACAGAATGCGCGCCCCTTCTTGAAAATATTCAGGTTTACTCTTTAACCTTTCTAACAGATGGACATTCTGATACATGAAGATATTTTGTTTCCTTATGGCTTCTCCTTGCATCTTGCCGATGGTTAGTCATTTCCTTGAGTGTATTTGCATGAAAATAGTTTATTCGGAGGCCTCGCTTATCCCTAGCTTAACCTGCTTAACCCCAAAGGTCATATCAAAGTGACCCCAAAATCAGGGAACTCTTTTGAAGTAGGAAAACAAGCTCAAAGCTTTAGGCTCCACTAGGCTTAAAGTTCGTTTGAATTTGAGTCAAATGTGACTGCCCTTTTTACACAATAATCACTAGCACTTGAGTCCTGTTATGACCTTTTACAGAATTTTGTTTCTTGACATAAATGCCAGGAAATGGCACAGATGTTCAATCTGTCTAGCTGTGAAAGAGAAACTTTATTGATGAGCTTTGGCGCACGGCTCAGAAAGAAAATCTGAACTTTAGGTAAAAACAGAGTACATGTGTTCAGAAATGTGACTAAACAGAAAGTCAACCTCTTGCCCATGTCTGTAAACTCCTACATCAGATGAAATTTTTGATCTGGATAAGCATCTTACAAAGCAAGCTGAAAGTTTGCAATGTAATCTAACACATTTTTATCCTGAAGCAGCTAACAATAAAAAGGGACCTAGAGTTAAAATAAGGCAAAGCTACATTAAGCTAAAAAATTACTGACGGTCATGAACACCATATCATTTTCAGTCCGTCAAAGGCCCATTACCTCCCAACCTAAATAAGCCAGTGGTCAGATTAGTTCATATTCTTAAGGATCAAGCTATTAGCCAACATTTCAACCAAATCTAATGACCTATGGGGCATTTTTGTCTGCAACTTTCATTTTTCCTAAATCTAGCTGGATAAAATTTACCTGGTTAAATTTAAAAGGGCTATTTGTGCAGCTGGAGCTGTCCAGCTAAACTTTGCAAGCTGGTGCTGAAAATTAGTGCTAAGCTCTAAATCATAAACCCAACTCTTGGAACACCCCCCAGCACGGCCATGTTTCTGCCTGGTTAAATCTGACAGTATTAGATGGTAACATTTACCTAGTCGGGAGGAGAAACCTTTTTTTAAACTGGTTTATGTTTAATCAGCTGTCTCACAAATAGAACAATGATGCGCCTTATTCATGCCCCAGTAAGAAGCCACAACTTAAGCTGAAATTCCATTTTCCGCCATTTCTAAGTTTGGCCTTTTCCCATTTTCTAAGAATGATTAAGGGGAGTAGCCCATTTTATAGGAGCCCACATAAATTTGTGAGTTGTCATGCAGTTATGTTATCCCAAATTTCACAGCAAACTCAGGTGCGTAAGTTTCTGTGCAACAACATTTTCTGTGTATAACCCCCAGGGAATTTTATAAGAGCCCTTTTCTGCAGGTAAAACATGCTTTACACATGGAAAATACCTCACAAAATTACACCCAAAACATTCCCATGTGAGTTTTCCAAATGTGCCTGAGAAATGTCGCCTCAGAGCACCTCCTTTCTGTGTGGACAAAATTGTGTGTATGTTATCGAATAGCTAAAAATCTGTTTAACCTGCTATTACTGACTTTAGAGGGGAAGTTACTAAGCTGAAGTAACTCTTGTCTCGTAGGTTAGTGATGCCTGTGGTAAATGAATAACACAACTTGCAGTCAACTTCACAAGCTGTGTTTATTCTTCTCCCAGGGTGCTTCGGGCAGTTAACAGGCTATTTGCAGAACAAATATGGCTTCCATCCAAAAAATGAGCAGCGCTGACTGTTCTATATGTATTTTATTTAAGCGCCAAGTCCAGCGCTTAAAGAAAATGCCCGTCATGGAGTTTAAGAGCCACCCATATAGATCCATCTTATCTAATGAATCTAAAATGAAGGCCATTTGGGATTTTCTACATATGTTGTATCCTCACATTGAAGAGCTGCATTTCGGCACTTAGGGAACCCCTCTAAATCAGAGCTTTTTGCCACAAATTACATATAAATCGCATGAGCCTTCCCAAGAGAGCTGACAAACTACATATCTGATGCAGTGCACATTAAGGTGACTTTCCATCAGCAGGAGTTGAACCCTGGCCACCTGGTTGTTAGTCTGTCAGAGTTACCTGATCACTAGCCAAGAAAGTAAATCAATTAGCAAACTATTTCACCCTACTATGAAGGCTACGACACCTGTGACCTTTGGTTTTGCAATATCTTCAGAATTTTTTTGTTCGTTGTAATTTTTCATAGTTTTGACAGTCTCTCAGCAAAAATCTGTAGACACTGGTGGATATCGTCATTCATTCATTTTCCCTTTCTCTTGTATTTCAACAGATTCTTTTTGAACTTCAGCAATCATTTCTTTGCAGCTAAAGATCCTTCTTGCCCATCTTATGAGCTCTTAAAAGTTCTGGAGCCAATATTCAGAAAGGCTGATTTTAAATGTCGTGATAATTAGCCGCAGCACTTAAATATCAATGGAATACTTGTATTCAGTGGCAGATTCCAGCCAGGAACTGCCACTGAATATTCCGGCTGTGCGTCACTAACCAGATGAGTACCAGCACTTATCCGGTTAACCCAATATTTGGCCAGGAATTCTGTGGATAGCAAGTTAGGGCAAGAAGTTGCCCGCAGAAGTCTCAGCTGCCCATGAGATAACCGGGAATTACTGGCACTTATACAGTTAACGTCAACGTGCCTTCTGTCTGCCCATAGACTGCCGCTGCACGAACCAGATAGTGCCAGGGGGCGGTGTGGAGAAATTCAGTAGTGCTCTCTGGAGAGTGCCACTTATTCTCACGTTCAATTTCCTATTGGGCGGCCATCTGGTTAAGGGCTTTGAATATCGGGCCCACTGATCCTATTTTTGCCTTCACTACTTCCACTGGAAGGCTCTTCGCTGATTCCAGTAAGGGTCATTTTTGTTTCGTATTCATTTTGATAAGGTGTTTTTTTACAAATGTAAAATCCTTATGTGAACGTGTAAATATTTTCGCATGTAAAAAATGAAATGAAAGGGAAATGAATCTAGACCACTAGTATTCCAACTTTTTCTGTGAAGAAATACTCTGTTATGCCTGTTGAATGTTTGCTACTTCATTAAAGATATTGCCAGAAATAAAAATTGGTAGCTCTTTGCTTTATTAGAATACTCACATACTAAGAGTGACATGGTAAGTGATGGCAGAGATAGATCAACATGAGCTATCTAGTCTGCCCAGTAAGGTGGCTAGAGTTGTACCTACCGCTCTGTGCGGGTTACCTCCCCTCTATGCCTTTGTTTAGGATTGTACCTGCCACTCTGTACAGATTTACTCCCCCCTTCATGCCCCTTCCATGTCTTTGTTGAGAGTAGTGACTATCGCTCTGTGCAGGTTACCCTCCTCTATGCTTTTTGTTTAGGGTTGTATCTTCCCCTTTATTTTTTAGGGGTAAAAATTTTTTGTTTGTTTGATTCCATACTCCTGCTTCCTGCTCTAGGATTCAGAGGTGTTCGAGCTGAAGTTATGACATGCTTCATTCTTGTTTTTTTCACTGATTCAAAATCTAGCTTTGTGAAACTTGGAATTACTCAGAGAGCTATAAAGTGTAAGATTTCATAGTCTATCATTATTCTCCAAAATTACCCATTAGATGGCTCTAGATTTGCCTTGATAGAATCAATTACGGACATTTCTTTAACAGCTGATGAAACATAGATACTAAGTTTTATGTTAGTATAAAGTAATCTACGCCACTTGGCATGAGTGTTTTTGAAGTATCAATCAGGGCAGCTGAGAATGGTTTATCAATGATTTAAAATTTCAATCAACTAACATTTCGAATGTATAGTGGATCGGAGCTTTTTCAAACTTGATTACCATACTTTAAGGTTAATAGGAGTAAGAGAAATGAGCATAAGTTAAAAATAGATGCACCGTACTTATGCCATCCCACCCCATCCTTATTAGAAGTTGATGTTTGAGTTGTCCAGTTGTAGAGTGGGGAAAGTTTTGGTCACCGTAGAGATATAACAAAGGACAGAGTGAGAGTTTCCATGGGATGGAAAACAGCCTTGGATCAGTTAAAAATTTAAAAAAGAACTATATTCGGTCTAGAATTGTGCTAAATGAATTTTTTGGCTCTTCCTCTCCTCCATACAAATTTAAATCCAAAATTAAGATTACGTTTGAGCGCTTGCTATACGGCTCTTCTAACATGTAGCAAAGCAGTTTTCAAGGAAGATTAGACAACTGAAATGAAATGGTAAAGACAAACTGGCACCTAGGGGATGAGAAGCAGGATGGGAATTTTCTAAAGATATAGGAAGTTAGCGGAACCGAGGAGAGAGAAAAAGGAAGACGAGACATTCCCAGACATTGAAGGAAATTACATGCGTAAGGAGATGCCGTAGGATCATGCCTCCAACAGTTCGTCAAGACAATAGAAAATAAAGTGGCCTTGCATGATCTTCGAATAAGATGTTTCAGTCTGCAAAAACGTAGGAAGAGTAGTTCACAGAGCAGGAACAGCAAAAGTGAAGGCTGGTGTTCAGTCTCCAAATGGGCTCTGGAAGGAGGTGGCAAATGGCATAGGTTAGAGTTAATGAAATTAATGAAAGTGTCTTTTGCTTCCTTACCCTAGCAATTTCTCTCTTCCCATCCCATCAGCTTCTCTCTCCTCTCCTCCACATTTCTTTCTCTCCCAGCCCTTTACAAATCTACAAGCCATCCATTGCTCTTGAGAACCCTTCCCCATTTGCTTTGCAGGTACAATGTATGTGAGGGTAAAGAAGGCACCTGAGATTCAAAAAGAGAGTAATTTTATAACTTAAAAACATGTGTACTTCAACTGGCCTGTCCACCCTTGGTCCTACCTCTTTCTCCACAAAGGGAGGATAGGTAATTTTTTAAGGGGGACTTTTGTGCAGATGAACATCCATTTACCCATGGAAACCCCTCTACATATTTCTGCATATGACCAACACGACTTTCATAAAGGCATCCCCTCCCTCAAAAATCCCCCAACGATGTTCATTAATAGGCCACTCTGCTCCTTACCAGTGATGATACCACCACCACAATGGATGAGGTAAGAGGATTTTGAGGGACTAGAGGATTTTATTGTGACAGGGATGAGATTAAATTTGCAATGAAACAAAATGTGCTTTCTTTCTCTGTTTGTTTCACTTTTAAAAACAAGAGAGATGGAGCATTTTGCTACAATTTCTTTCATTTCCAGCAAAACCACATCCCTAAGAGCTAGGGGTGCCAAGGTTCAAATCTTATGCACTGACTTGCTTTGTAATCTTGGACGCCATTTCACTCTCCATTGCATCAAGTACAAACTTAGAGCTAAGTTTACTAACATGCTAATGTGGGTTAGGGGTCAGCATTCATAGTGTGCATTTGGTTTGTTTGCGCACCTTGAAATTTTAAAATGTTCACAAAAATCCCTTCTATATCTACAATTCACATGCACACAATGATTTGCAGGCTTAAGAAAGCTCTAGCAAAGAATGAACAGGCAAAACGAACATGAAAAATTGCCCCCAAATTGGGAGAAAGTCATATAAAAATGAGCATATACCAAAACATATTGGTCATGCTCATCCTTAACATGTTAGGATATTACGCATTGCTGTGCATCAGTGTGTTTACTATGCATTACTCAGTGCAGGTACCATTATTGTAAAATGGGACCTATTTACTAATTATGTTCATAACTTGCATTAATGTGCAATAATGGACATTATCACATGTTGATAAATCTAGCCCTTGGATTGTAAGCCTATGGAGCAGGGACCCACATACTATACCTAAAATGTATCTCTCCTTGAGCTCAGGAGAGGAAAGGCGAGTAATTAAACCTGGAACCCAAATCCATTCTAAACCATCTTTATTCACTTCATTTGATGTCTCCCCCGATGGAATATAAAGCAGGACCAAAAACACACCAAAAGTGGGAAATGCGACCAAGTAAGCTCTCAAAAAAAAGAATTAACTTTCCTTCATTTTGGCATCTGTGGGCTTAATTATGCATGTCTAGAGGGAGAGAGAGAGAGAGTTCTAGCTGCACACTTAGGGGGGGCCCTAAAAGTTATTGGCTGTCAGTGTGAGTTCTGGCATTCAC
This sequence comes from Ichthyophis bannanicus, assembly GCA_033557465.1. NCBI lineage: Eukaryota > Metazoa > Chordata > Amphibia > Gymnophiona > Ichthyophiidae > Ichthyophis > Ichthyophis bannanicus. Next base: position 56,807,620 of record CM066041.1, on the reverse strand, counting down.
GTTAAGGGCACGTTGGGACACACGTCAACCTTGCGTGGCCATGACAGTGCAACTGCATTTTGGCTCTACCTCTCCATGGCATGTTGAGAGCGCAAGTGGGCTGGTTAGGAGCGGAGAGTGGGAGGGGTGAACTCCTTGTAGTGGTGCCGCCATGCTAACTGCAAGGTGAGAGAATTAGTGCATGTGCACTTTTTCACCCCCATAGGGGGAGCTAAGTGGACTCATTCTAAGTGCAGCCTGCATTAGAGCAGGGTGCACCGCATTAACTGTCAGGACCATGCTTTCCATGCCCTTGAAGGTAAACACTGTGGTATTGCACATTTGATGAAACACCATTACAACCTTTGGTGAAAGAACCCCTTAGTATCAATATTCAAAGAGACTTACTGGTTAGCAGCAGCACCCGCTAACGAGATAACCGCTGGTGAAAGGGATATTCAACCGCACTGTACTGATAGTGTCGTTGAATATTCGGACTACCTCAGTACTTTCCAGACAGTCCCCAGAACAGTCCATGGGCAGAGTAAGGGCGAGTCCCAGCGTAATACGGTGACGTTCAGTCTGCTAATCGGACAGCTATCTGGTTAAAGTTAGCAGAGCCTAAACACTATCCTAATTTCATCCAGTTAGCAAGTCGGGTAGTGCTGGCAATCAGCAGGGAACACGGATATTCGGCGCCAGCCACTGTCCGGATACCAGCACAGATATCTGGATTTTTTTTTTTATAGCCACAGCATTTTAAAGAAAGAGCTGACTCTCGGCCCCTTATTCATTAAGGTATTATTTTTCTATAGTGCTGGCAGTCTTTAAATATGAATGTCATGCGGTTGCAGGAGGTCAGGGATGTGTTTTCCAGCAGCTCGGAGTATTTGTGTGCCATGGAAGAATTGGACGTCTAGTAAATATTGGCGTGACTTAGACAGCCCTGAGGTAGAAAGCCTGTCATGTTCTCCTTTGCACAATTCCAGTGAGCATTGTCTAGTGAAGCATCTAAATTCGGTGAATACTGTAACATATTTCAGAGCCGTTTTGCTGCCGATTCGCAGTAAGCTATAAGCTGTTACCAGCACTTGCTGTCACAGCGGCGGGAGGCTTATGAATTGCTGGTACAAATTTAGAAAATGGCTCTGTGCAGGCAAATGATCAATCCACAGAGAGATTCTGTTTTGCACTGAGAAAATGTGATAAGGCATCATTTTTTAAAACCTATTTCGAGGGGAGTTCAGACTTCCCGCAGTGCTTCAGTTTAGAGGAAGCAAATCTAGGTTAAGTAGATGTGTTTAATAAAAGACCCTGGGGCAGAAACTGAAAGGTGAAATCCTATGTGCTATGTTAAATGACCGGTATCAGCTGTGTGATGTTCCAGTTCCTCTCTTCTCCCCTCCCCCGCCTCTGTGTTAGTGCCCCTACCCGCTGTGGGTGAGGGGTGCCAAAGCACAGCTATTCACAGAGAGAACGGGACATTTGTCAAATAGTTTTACTCAAGTAATTAAGCAGTTAGCCTGGCTATAACTGCCCTTCTGCCTCTGTAGGTAAAAGTGCCCATACTTTGCAGGGCCCACAGGAAATAGACCTGTACACAGGCTCATAGATCAAAAGGCGTCATGAGTATGGAGGCAGAATGAATATTTTTGAAATTACCCAGTCAAAATGCAGGCAAGTAGATTCATTTTAAAACAAATGACTCGAAACTCAGGGAGGGACATTTTCAAGAGGATTAACCCAGTTCACAGACCCGCAAACAGCATTAATCCCACTGAGTGGGAAATTCAGAGGCAAAACACCCATTTTTGTGCTGCTGAATATCCCCTCTAAATTCAGCAGAACATCCTTACTACTAATACTGCTGAGCATTTGTATAGCGCTAGAAGACGTACGCAGCGCTGCCCAGACACATGTAAGAGATGGTCCCTGCTCATCAGAGCTTACAGTCTAGTCAGGACAAACAATACAACAGCTGAGGACAGGGATACATCTAGGGAATGGTAAGGAAACACGTAGGATAAGTGGATCAGGATCCAAAAGCAGCCTCGAAGAGGTGAGTTTTCAGCCTGGATTTGAAAAGGGCCAGAGAAGAAGCCTGATGTACAGACTCAAGTAGTTTGTTCCAGGCATAAGGAGCAGCCAGGTGAAAGGATAGAAGTCTGGAGTTGGCACATCCTGACGCTAACCAGGAAGCAGCGATTTTCAGCCATAGCCCAGTTAACCTAAATCGGCTATAGTTAGGACAGTTGAATGGCTGTCCTAACATTAGCCAGTTCGGCAATCCAGCCAGTGGTTGAATATTGCAGCTGGGCAACCTGGATATGTCTCGGGCATTTAATATCTGGTTCCAATTTAAAGTGGCAATGACCAGCTGTTTTAATCAGGCAGGCACCCACCGCTGAATATGCCCACCGAAGACTTTAAAATAAGACTCCTGGTTTCATTGCTGTTCACTGCCCTCGTAAGTGCAGAGCAGCTTTAAGTTCGGTGCATAAGCAGCCCAGCAGTTCTTGAGCATATAATCAGTTCACCTCCCTCTGTACACACAGAGTAAGCTAGTCCCTTGGTGTTAATTTCCCCAGCCCCTGGCTTCTTTTTACCAAATCCAGACTCCATGAACTATAACCACATCCTTGCCCTGATTTCATTGGGGAGAGACAGAGGACATTGCTTCTCCTGCCTACCCCTCTAATCCAGTCTTCTCAATCCTGGTAGCAGAAGATGTAAAAATAATTTGTTTTATGAAAAAAGAGGAGGGATTTTTAGAAAACTTTATTTAGACTGTTTTGTATACCACCTTATCCTTCAATCAAAGTGGTCACAGCACAATTGGGGGATATGAGACACATACACTAATACTTACAGGGAACATGGGCAATTGAGGGTTAAGTGGCTTGCCCAAGACCACAAGGAGCACCTGTGGGACTAGAAACCCCAGTCCTTCCGGCCCAAGGTTGCTGTCCTCTAGTGGGATTTGAACCCCTGACCTTCCGGCCTGAAGTACCTTGCCCCCCTCCCCCAACTGGGCCACTCCTTATGTGTAAAATAGTTCTCCCATATGTATGTATGTATGTGTGCTTATAAGAAGAGAGAAGGGCTGCTATTGTCTTTTTTAAATGTGTGAAACTATGAATGCCTCTTAGACTGGTCATTTTGAAATATATGTGCAGATGACTGAGGAGGGAGGACCTCTGTCCTTCCCATTTCAGCTCAGCCCTGCCCAAGTGTCCTAGATTTACACTTGAAAAATCTGGCAACCCTACTCATAAAGCATCATGAGAGGTCGACAGAAATCCAGACCTGGCTTAAAATCTCCCACTTGGAAGTCTGCAGCTACCGACTAGCAACTTTTATTCTTGTTTGATAAATTAGCTTCCAGAAACCTCGCTGGTCTGCCCAGGTTTGGCAGGCCTTGACAGGAATCCAATCTCCCTAACCTATATCCTCTGAGCCACAGCTGAGGCCTAAGCCAGGGTACAGCTCAACCATTTATTTTTCATGGCTTTCCATGATACAGCTGTTTGCTGCTGCACTTCTGTTCATTAAATTCAGGACCTGTACCACTGTGCAGGGCTGGCCCTTGAGCTGGTCCAAGCTGTTGACGCCCTAGGTGAACCTCAAGCTTTACACCCCTTCTGGCTTTCAAAATCTATTATTTAACTTTGAATATCCTTTTCTCCAGATATTGCCACCCTAGGCAACTGCCTAGTTTGCCTAGTTGCTGTGGCAGCCCTGCCACCGTGAGATTTAACCCTCTGGGGTGCCCATTGCTGCCACCCTTCTCCTGGTTCTGTGGCAGTGGTTAGGCAACACATTGTGCCATAGTTTCAGTCTTTTACTTTCTGGTGCTTCCACACCCCTCCATGTTTATCCCTGCTGTAGGCACACGTAGTCATCAGGAAAGTGCAACGTCCGGAGAGTGCAGAGAAGCTGGAGCGTTAGGTGACTAGTCTAAGAACACAAAGACCCACACTGGGATTTGAACCCTGGCCACCCTGCTCCCCAACCACTACTTTTATTATTATGTTGGACATCCACGTTCTGAGATGCTGTTCCGGGGACGTCTGTGTAGATGTCTCTATAGATGTCCATATCGGGCCCAAACTTGCACGTGCCTGCATTTTTTTCAGATGTTCTGGCTTTGACGTCCCAGATTGCACTTGGACGTCCCATTGTAAAATGTGCCTTCATGTGTACATATGGGTTTTTAGCCATATTGCAAGGAGTTATCCCAAGAAACACCTTTAGGTTGGGGGAAGTAAAAAGCAAATGGAGATTTGATTTTTACAACTGCACATTGTTCCGCAGGTGTAATTGTGGATATTTTTAACCAGCGTGCCTTGCAGATGTTTTTCAAAGTGAAAATAGCCAGCTCTTTGAAAATGAGCTACAAGATACCCACGGATTGTGCAGTTATGCGGTCTGTCTTAAAGTTCTTCTCATAAGGGTGTTGTATTTGTTCAGCTACCTTGCTAGCTTTCCCACAACTAACTTTATTTTTTAGTTGGTTGAAATCTTTAGTTTCTTTCTAGGCTCTGAAAGTCGAGTAGTTCAGTTGTCTTCTCGAGCATCCTGATCTAGGAGGGTATTTGCTTAGACACGCAAGGCAAGACCGCGTAGTGAGGCTATGGAACCCAAGTACCTGGAAAGTAGCCCAGAGGGAACTAGAGTGGACTAAATCTTTACAAACATTTCCCAAAGAAATTTGATGAACTTAGAAATTTTTCATAAATCCCCCAAAAATGTTTTAAGTGTATCAAAATGCCTTTTGAATGAACAAAATATCCAAGATGGATCCAAGGAAATCATAAGAACGTAAGATTTGCCATACTAGGTCAGACCAATGGTCTGATCCATCAAGCCCAGTGTCCTGTCTCCAGGTCACAAGTACATTGCAGGATCTAAATAGATGGACAGATTCTATGCTACTTATCCCAGGGATTTCCCCAGTCCACCTTTAATAATGAATTATTATAATTGGTGGCGTGGCTTTGGATGATCTACTGTCCCCTCCTCCACTCCCAACCTCCTAACCCTAATCCCTGATCCACTGAAAAAAATAGTTATGACGGGTATCAAAAAATCCAGCTTTTACATCATACTCAAACCAAGCCTAGCATAAACGCAAGTGCTTCAATAACTAGGTCTGTCTGGCAGACTTAGCACTATTCATGTCGACTGAGTCACTGCAGCAGATCAGGAAGACTGGGGATTTAAGAGTATGCATGTTTGGGAAATGGCTGTTTTAGTATTGGTAACTTTTATGAGCCTTGTGACTAGACGTGTGAAAGGAGAGGTGATGACGTGAGCTTCTTAGGGTACTATGCACATTTTTGACTTGCATATTTATTGTGGTTATCCTGAAAACCCAACGGGCTGGGGGTCCCCCAGGACAGGTTTGAGTACCACTGCAATTTGGGACTTACATACCCAAGGTGGTGGAGTACAAAGGAAAAAGAAAATAATGTCTTTGATAAGGAGCCATAGTCCATGGCTGGCAACCAGGCTATATGATTGGCAGCATGAACTGGAATAGTTGGACAGACTGGATAGGCTGGCTGGTCTTTCTGCTGTTAGATAGTAACATAGTATATGACAGCAGATGAAGACCAGTATGGTCCATCTAGTCTGCCCAGCAAAGCGGCAAGAGTAGGTGCATCTACCGCTCCGTGCAGGTCACCCCGCCCCATGCCTTTGTTTAGGGGTGTACTCACCACTCTGTGTAGGTGACCCCTATTTGTTGAGAGAGAGTTGTTTATTTTGATTTTATCCTGCTGCTATAAAGGGATCCACTGTGTCGGTCCCATGCCATTTTGAATTCTGTCACTGTATTTGCCCCTACCGCTTCCATCGGGAGGGCAATCTGTTATCTTGTCTATTACTATAAAATATGCCTGATTCCAGTTAGACCTTGAATTGCTCACAAATCCTTATGAGTGACCAAATGTGTAGCTGTAATTTTCAGAGTCTTGATGCATATTAATGAGCAAAGCCTTCCTTTCCTGTTCCTATTGCTGCCATGTGCAGCCCTCTAAGAATGGGCACGGTTTCCTTGCCGATGAACGCTCCTAACAGCGGCGGTGGTACAGCAAATTTTATTTACGGTCAAAATAGTGCAAAGCTGGAAATGTTCTTGGCATCCATCACTGCTATGAATGAACCCGCTGTGGCAGCACAAGCCAAAAGAACAATGATACAAAAGAAGAAAAAAAGGGTCAGGACTCAAACTGTTAGCGTTAAGTTTATTTATTTTATTTAACAGGGTTTTTATACTGCTTTACCATTGCAGTCAAAGCAGTTTACATTGTAACTTAAACTTGGTAATGTACATTAAACAGGGATATTGATAATTTGGATTTTTCTGAGGCAATGGAGGGTTTGTGACTAGTGGAAATTGAACCCTGGTCTCTTGGTGTCTCAAGCCAGTGATCTAACCATTAGGCTGCTCTACATTTGCTACCAGACTGGCAATCAGCAGGAATGCTGCACATTTGAAGCTTGTAGTTTACTTCCTTTGTGCCCTTCAGGATGTTTCATAGGGCCTCTTTGTTTGCCCCTAAACCTTTTTTTCATTCATTTCATTCTCCCATAAGGATATTTTTTTTCTCATTTTTCCCCTGATTAGGTCAAGATTAGAGTTGCAGCCTCCGAAATAAAAGGTCGTTGTCTGTTCTGCTGCTCCAGCGCCCTTCTAATTGAGCAGGGTTGGATAAGAGCCTGCCCAGAATGGTCAAACATGCTGTCATTTGGATTTCACGGTGATACGGAAGAGATAAAAGTGGTGGATAGAAATATGTCCGCAAAGGCAGCACTCGGGAGTCGTCCTGACTGAGACTGTATCAGTAAACCGCCTTGTCAACCTGGAAAAAGCTTATTTTTCCCGGGAGTCAGTCGGGCATTAGGATCATGTATCCTCTTCTGTTCATCAAGATTCTGACAGGAAGTCAGCAGCTCCTACACTCTGACTTCTAAAACAGATGTCCACTATCTGTTTTGCAGCGGTGCTTATTTATTGTTTTATTTGTTTACTGAAACTTAATTACGCACCCAATTAATGAATCTCTGAGTAAGAAAGTTATATAATGCTATAGAATAAATATAAAATAAAACCCCATCCACCAATCACACTAATGTAAATAAAGTTATATGTTTAAATCACTTGACAAATTTGCCCACAGTCATAATGGGGTATGTTTGCTAAAGTGCGCTAAGGGTTTGCGCTTACCGTATGTTTGGAGCAAAAACGAATGTGCAGGAAGTGCAAAGGCCCTGTGCTAATTGCTGAGGGCGGACCCAGCATGTTCCCAGCAATTACCACACTGCGGCATTCACCATTAATGGAGGTGCACTTAACGCCATTGAGGTGGCGCTAAGTGCACCCAAGCTAAAGGCGTTGACAATTAGCATTCAGTAAAGGATCTTCTGTGATTAAATTTTGTGGCAATGTCCACTTTTAGTTTTTCTATTTCCAGTCGGTCAATAAAATTTAACAAAGCATTTTTCACATATAGAGCATGTTTTACATGTGAAAATGGCTTTTATAAAATTGTGTGCGAGGTATGTACATATAAAAAGTAGGAAGTTCAAGAGCAAAGCAAGAACATCACTCGCAACCTAGAATCAACAAACCAGTCAGGAGTGAGGTGCAACCAAGGTGCAATAACATATCACTTTAATGGGGTAGAAACACCCAATTCCTAGGATAAAAAGAGCCACACCCTACACTGCCATGTTTTTTAGGATCATTATCAGTTCAGTACTGTACAGATATCTAATACATGTATTACTCATCGTCCTCTATCTCCGTGCAAGGATGGTGTCTGTTACAAACACATATGGTGGCATTTTTACATGTATTTATTACTTCTTTTTATCAATGTTATTTATTTACTTATTATTTATTGGTCTTACGGTACAATTGCTCTTTTACTGTTCAGAATGGTATTATTCATATATTTATATTTGTTGTGGCTTCACATAATTTTAGTGATTTGCTGTTTGTATTTTACATTGTTCTACATGAATTTTTTTTAAGTTTTGTTTTTATTCTTTGTAGTGCCGAAGCACCTCTGAAAAAGGCAGGAATTGGGTGGTGTTTTCACCCCAATAAAGCAATTAGTTATTGCATCTTGGTTGCATCTCGCTCCTGATTGGTTCGTTGCATATAAAAAATAGGCACATATTTTACGCGATCTACACATACATGTTCCCCAGGCAAGGTTTGAGCAGAGCTGGAGCAGAACTGCAGTGTACACTCCTTTTATTTATAAAATATATATGTGCATGCACAGAGAACACACACAAATTTACATCGTCTTCAGAGCAGGTATAAATTTGTGCGCATTTGCGTATTACCGGGGCTGGTTCTGCGTGCCTCTTTTATAAAGGCATGCAGCCACCATGTTGTCTTTTATAAAACAGGCATGAAATAGTTGCCTTTTCCCAACTTTAATCTAGGTGCCCTGCTATAAACTTAGCCCCCACAGCATGTACCGTAAATGGTGCGGCATCTACTCTGTTGCCTTGAGTACCCTTACTAACAATATGGAAACTGCTTTCTTTGGGGTGGGCATGGACATTTCTTCTGACACGCCTGCACAGAGAGTGCGCCTTGAAGCACCTAAAGCCTTTTTCCTTTATGCACCTTCTATATGGAATTCCCTCCCACTAGCCATAATGATCATCAACTACCATATGTGAATTCTGTCACCTACCCTCTTACTAATCAGCCTCATGTTTGTTTTAAGTTACACCATTGTTCTACTATTAGCCTCCCTCGTTATAAACTATACCTTCATTAAATACTGATATTCTTTCCATGTTGGAAGTGCTACTTTTGTTTACATGCTATTTAAGTTGTATGCAAAATTCTTTAAACCTGTTACCTGTACACCGCTGTGACCCATAAATACATCGGTATAAAAAAAGTTGTTAAATAAATAAATGTGCGCACTTTATGCACAAACATGCATAGATTAGAGTGCTTTGTAATCTACATTCATTGTCGCGCCCTCGCCCCACCTAGGCGGTTGCCTGACAAGGAAAGGGGACGAATGTTCCTTTCAATTGTACTCCAGGGCAAAGGCCTCTGGGAGTTGTAGTTAAATTGTAGTTGTAAAGAAATGCTGAGCCGAGGGTTGAAAGCAAACACAGGAATTTTATTCACCTCCCGTAATAAACAGGAACTTCTTAATGAAGTTTGGCTTTTCACGTGTACAGACTTTTTACCGGAAAATAAAAGATATCACTTGCTCTTGCTTACTTCAACAAGGCACATATGTTTTCTTCAAAAGCAAAGGCTTCCATTCACATTGCTTAACTGAAACTTAAATGTCCATTGAAAACTTCAATGCTACAAAACTCAAACAATAAACTTTTCTTCTTAGCTTATTTCTTCAGGGGTTTTAATTAGCTTCCTAGAGACTTCAGGCAGTCCTCCTTAATAAGTCTCTTTCCAAGCAGCAAACATGCTAATTAAAACTTCCTGGCTTCTTAGCATAACATGCACAGCAAACACATGGATATTTCTTCAAGGTTAGAATTTCCAAACATTCTTACTTTACTGCTATGGACAAATCACACTCCATTTCTATCTCAGGCTGACTCAAGACAGTATCATTCTCTCCCAGTTCCATTGATTCACATTCTGAACACGATGGATCGGTGACGTCGTTGTAAAACAACTGTTCCCCTCGAGACCTCTCTCGGTACACAGAGCTGTTATTACCACAAGCTACTTCCTGGTCAGTTTAACAGACCTTTTAAAAGCTTTAAAACATTCAGCCCTTGTTTGTTAAGAGGTTTTCTTACCAGCCCTTCCTGGGTTCTTGAACCACCTGCAGGCTTCCTGTAACCCTGGGTCTGGTTTAAATCCTGGAGCTGCCTTTGGGGATATCCTTCCCTCAAACTGCTGTCTGGGAACCTTTCCTGAGAGCTTTGGCTATAATCCTTTTGAGTAATACCTTTTTGGATTCTTTTCAGCAGGGCTTCACTGCCACTCCCCTGGCCATGCTGGTTCCTGGATGAGTTAGCCTTCACGTCTCTCTCCCTCCTGCAAGAGTGAAACTCTTGCTCAGACTGAGGTTCCTGCTCAGACTCCGCCTCTGAATCAGACTCAGCTCTCCTCCTCTCGTGCCTTCCTGTTACTCTTTCTGCTGTCTTGTTCCTGTTTCCTGCTCTCGCTGTTAGTCTTGCTGCTCTCTCTTTCCCTGTTCTCTGGGGCTTATATGAGTGGGTCTGACCTGTATCTTTCCACCCCGCCCCCAGCTGCCCTGCATTACCACCCTCAGTTACCATGGAGCTGGGGCGTGGCTTTTGGACAACAACTTTTGACAGGTTTCTTTCCATGTTAGCTGCACTTTTAAAGTGACCATTTCTTGCATTTTCCCTCTGACTATGGGAAACTGCCTGCGCTTTCTCTATCTCCATAGGGACCTGGCTGTCTTCGCCACCACATCATACATGCAGATTCCACCCATGCTGTTTCTAGACCATTTTGCTGGACATGCCTGCAGGTAAAGTACAGTATGCATGCGCTTTTACACTGATCGGTATTTTCTAAGAGGTCATTTATGCACACTAGGGTTGCCAACTTTTTCACCGAGAAAAACCCGACACCTGTGGCTCGCCATGCCCCACCCATTCTCTGCCCCTAGCCCCACCCCCAGTCCCACCCATGCTGCACCCCAGCCCCACCCACAAAAATTACCGAGGATAAGTGTAGGCTAACTCCCTTGGTCAGATAATAATTAAACTGGGAACCCCAAAAGCCAAACATGAAATGTACAACACTGGAGAAATAAAACTATAAAGTAATTTCCTCTTGCACTAAACAAAAACGCAAAGATGTTAGCAATACACACTTCCCAAACCATACATATTCCAGTTAATAAATTCAAAATAAAAAGTATTTTTCTACCTTCTGTTTGGGCATTTTATTTTTCAGTTGCAATTGCTCCAGTCACTTTCTTCTGGTTTCTTCGTGTCTTCTGCGAGCTATCCATTTGTCCTTTCTTCTCTTTTAGATGTTTTCCCTTCTCTCTCTATATCTGCTTTAACATACTGATCGTTTCCCTTTTGCTCTTTCCCCCATTTCTTTCCTTATTCCTTTATCATCCACTCAAATTTCACCCTTCCATTCTCAATCCCCTCTTACTCTCCCAATACCCAGCCCATCATAGACTTTTCTTCCACACAAAATATCTTTTCCCCTCTCCATTCTCATTCCCCATCCATTCTAGTCCTCCCCCCAAATCAGCTCCCTTATAGTTCTAGACCCACCCAGCATCCACTCTCTTCTAGTCCCATTCTCCCATGCCGCCACATCAGCCCATTTCCAGTCCTATTCTAGCCCATCACTCATTTGCAGTCCAATCTCCCCCCATCAGCACATTTCTAGTCCTATTCCAGCTTCTCATCAGCCCATTTCCAGTCCTAGCCCCACATATGTTCTTTTCCAGTTCCGTTCCAGCCCCCCATCAGCCAATTTCCACTCCAAGCTCCCCCATCAGCCAATTTCCAATCCTAGCCCCCTTGTCAGCCCACTTCCAGTCCCCATCAGCCCATTTCCAGTCCTATTCCAGCTCTTCATCAGCCCATTTCCAGTGCTAGCCCTCCCATCACAGGCCATTTCCAGTCCTAGCCCCCCCCCCATCACAGCCTCTTTCCAGTCCTAGCCCCCCCCCCACCATCACAGCCTATTTCCAGTCCTAGGCCCCCCCACCATCACAGCCCATTTGCAGTTCTAGCCCCCATCACAACCCATTTCCAGTCCAAGTCTCCCCCCAACCATCACAGCCCATTTGCAGTCCTAGCCCCCCTAATCACAGCCTATTTCCAGTCCAAGTTCCCCCTCTCCCCACCATAGCCCAATTCCAGTCTAGGTCCCCCCATAGCCCAGTTCCATTGTAGCCCCCCTCCCCCCCCCCCCATAGCCCATTTCCAGTCCAGGTCCCCTCCCATAGCCCAATTCCAGTCCAGATTCCCCCCATAGCCTATTTCCCGTCCAGGTTCCACCCCCCCCCCCCAATAGCCCATTTCCAGTCTAGGGTCCCCCCTTATAGCCCATTTCCAGTCCAGGTACACCCCCCCCCCATAGCCCAATTCCAGTCCAGTCCCCCCCAATAGCCTATTTCCAGTCCAGGTCGTCCCCCCCACAGCCCATTTCCAGTCCAGGTACACCCCATCACAGCCCATCCAGTCCTTGGCCTCCCCTCCCCCCCATCAAAGCCCACTTGTAGTCCTAGCCTTCCCCCCCCCCCCCCCGACCAGCCCCACGGCTGTATTGCACCCATACATCCTTTGCCCTCAAGCCAAAGAGAGCAGATATGGAAAGGAATCAACTAGTGAGTGTTTTGTTAGGGCAGATACTGAAAGCTACAAATTAGAAATGGAAGCCATAGCCAGGAACCACGGGGTTGCTAGGTCCAGGTTCTTAGAAAAGGCTCTCAGTCTACTTGATGACTGTGGAATCTGAGCAGTATTTTAAAAATAAGAGCGATGTTTTCAGAATGTGATTTCTACGCTGTATTACCCTGTTCTCTGTAGCCTTTATTTTAGAGTGTGCAGGAGACGTGTTTACACTGTAGTAAACTGCTGCAGCTAAACTGATTTCTCTTTTCATCTCGGCATCCTTAGCTAAAATCCAGGCAGCTTCAGAGTCCTCTAAAAATGCTTATGCTGAACTGATAGTCACATTAGTCACTGATAGTCACAGCTAGTCAGTTATGGAACTGGTGCCTTTGATTTGAAAACAGTTTGCTGACTGCCTCGTGCAGGCACATACGCAGTGCCGAAATCACATCAGATCTATCTAGAAGAACGTGTAAAGCCGTCATAAAGGGAGATTACATTTCAGACCCATGCAATCAGAACGGCCGGTGTCCCAAGAGGAAACAACGAAATGCATAGCCTAGTCTTGCTAAGGTATTTTTCAGAATATAAAAATTTCCTCCAGATTTTTTCTATAAATCCTTCAATAGCTCTTATCTTAAAACACGATGCCATGATATAGTTTTACCCTGCATTATGGAGTAGGTTTACTAAAATGTGCTATTAGCTCACAGCAAGCCCCCAAAATTAGTATGAGAGGTGGCGTGGGCTCATGCTGTTAAGGGCACGTCTGGCATGTCCCTCTGCAGTCACCGTGGGGAGAGATACCTCGCAACACTACCCATCCAGCACATATAATGCAGAGACACTTACCACCCGTCATTGAAGAGGCCATAAGTGTACCCGCGTTAACAGCAGGAATTGCAGTTCGTATATGCCAACGATAGCCATAGGAGCCGTGATGTGCCATCAACACCCCAACTCCTCTCTATCCCACCTAGTCACCGCCCCTTCCCACACTAAAGAGAGTTACTGCGCTGCCCTGCTTAGTGCGGTTTAGTAAACATGTCTTTCTGTCAATTATTTATTTTTTTACCAGACGTCTCTTAGGTAATATGCTTAGAAAAGTCTTAAGCCTCCATTGGTCAAAACACACTTATCGGTGTTATAAAAATAATTATAATGTTCCAAGCCGAGCTTGCAGGGAAGGATAAACCTGAGAATGAAGATGGTCACGTGAGAGAGAGTGTCTCCTGAAATGAACAACCATCGACTGCGTTTGAATAGTCATCTTTCCTTGTTGAATGGGGTACTTTCTACTGTGGTGTTGTGGTTAACCTTTTAGCCCGTGCCCTCTATCCCAGATAGCTATCTGATATGCTGATCTATGAGTATCCTTATCTCCTAGGTATAGATAAGCAGACCTTGAGTGGCGACTCCCCTTAGAGGGAAGATAGATACACTGCATGAACATCTTTCCTGGCTAGAAAAAGTGTGTCTAGCCTTTTCAAGTAACCACCTTCAGGAAAGCTTTATCCAGTAAAGGCTGTTAAAATTTGTAGGGCTATGTAGCGGTGGGGGTGGGGGGAGGGTTGATATCTGGTAGAGCGAGGAGTTTCTCCTATTTTTGTCCAAAGTTTATCAAATTTTCAAAGTGTCAGAAACATTCCCTTTGACTATGGTGGGAGCTGTAGGGCTGCAGCGGTGGTGTGGCTGGATTTATTACCATCCTTGACTAACAGTAAATATATTTGTGCCTAAGGCCTCCGAAGAGAGAAGAAAAGGAGTGTATGACATTTGGATGAATGGAAGTTTCGAAGCACAGATGTGTTTTAATGACGCGTTCTTAGTAGTTGCGGCACTTCCCTCATACCTTTCATTCTGGCTGTAATAAATGTATATTTTTGTGATGAATATGTCCCAAGGTGTCTGCTTTCACAATAGTTGCTGGTTGGCTTTCTTCTTATCACCGTCCAGAGGCATAGGTTCTGTGAAAAATCCTCTCTTCTGGATAGAACGAAGAATGACTCGCAGTCCTAACAAGAGTCTTCATGTGCAAAGCTTGACCTTCCTAGAATCTCTTTCTCCACCGGACCGTCACTGCGTGAAGATATTCTCTCTGAAGAAAAACTGCTAATATTGTCAACTGGAAAACAAAATCCACACCAGCCCTCCAGTTTCACCCTGTCTTTTCCATATTTATTTATTTGTGTGTTTTCTATACCACTTAATCCATCAAAGCAGTTTACATAAAATACCATCCTACTGGAAATATAACAAGTTAACAAGTATCTTACATGTAACGAGTGTATAAACATGTAACAAAGTCAGGTGATATTACAAGTAACGGTTTTATAACAATATAACATAATTTATCTATTAGATGGATAACAATAATTTTAGTAAAAGAACATTCAACCGTACTATATATGAAGTAAATGTTGCCAGTACCAGAGAGAGGGAGTTACTGTAGGAATATGCATATTTGTAGTAGAGACTGTAGTTTAGTACTTAGTACAATCAGACCTCTACTTAACACCCCTAGTAAAGAAGGTTGTTTGACAACAAAGACCTCTAGAGAATATGCTTTGGCTGACCTGAGTCGGCAAGGAGTATTATATCTAGAGATTAGAATATGGGATCTCTAACCAGAGCTGGTATCACACTGCTTGATTTCCTTTAAATTCCTTACCTAAAATAAAGGGAAGACACCAGCGGCTGCTTCAGACTGTTCCCCGGAGACTCTAAGCAAGAAATCAAGAGCATAGTTTTATAGAGGATTTGTTGTCCCTCGGGCAATATCTTAAGTGCAGAAATAGGCTGTACATGCACAAACGTGTGTGTGTAGGTCGAAGTCTTGCATAATTTTACTTCTTTGTAAAGTAGCTGTTCCAGGAGGCAGAGTTGCCTCTTTGCAGATGTATTTTCTATTTTGTAAGGTGCATACATAAATAGGTGCTTGTCTGCCTGCAAGGTTTTATACCCACTCTGGAGGAGGGTTAACAAGGTGCAGCTTAGTTTAGGGGCTTATATGCATGTAACCCTATTTATAAGGGAAAGAATACATTTGCTTTCCCTTATAAAATAGGCGTATTGTAGGTGCCTACCTGCCATGATGCCTTCAGTGGCCTGTTATAAAATCACCCTTCCTGAATCTGCTGTTGCACTGATGGCTTTTTCGCACTGTCCAATGGTTATTCTCATTAATAGTTTACCAGGTTATGTGCAGATAATGCCACTCATAGGGGTATGTTTACTAAACCATCTTAATGTTACCGGCATTAGTTGCAGTCTTACTGTGACAAATGCCATATAAAGTAGTGGGCATTCCGGTCTTAAGGTAGCATTTCGGGTTATCGTGCGATAAAGTCCGTTATCGCGCGATAGAGGGAGCCGTGGCATGTTAATGCGCGTTAGCCTTAATTAGGCACACTGACCTGAAAACACAGCAACAGAGGTGTAGCACAATGGTTAATACATTGACTGATGAAACAGGGGTCATCAGTTTGATACCCAGTGGGCTTAATGAGTAAGGCTGTCTGAGGCATTACCCTTTACTTTAAATCAGTGCTGTCTGAGGCATTTTCATTTTTAATTTTAATTAGTGCTGCCAGCAAACACACCCTCACAGTGCCATAACCTAAGGTACCGCATAAGGCGCCCTATAAGGCACTCCAGAGGGCACATTATAAAGTGCACTCTCCGCCAAGGCACCTTATAATGTTCCCTATAGGGTGCCTTATAAGGAACATTATAAGGCTTATGAGGCACCTTAAGGTTACAGCACTGTGAGGGTGTTTTTGCTGGCAGCACTAATTTAAATTAAAAAAGGAAATGCCTCAGACAGCCCTATCAAATAATACCACTGTGGGATCAAACCCATGACCTCTGCCTCCACAGTCAGTGAAGTAACCAGTGGGCTACATCTCTATAGCTACCAACAAACCCCTGGCTGGCTACAGAAGGACTGCAGGTCACCACACAAACTATCTGCTGTGGTTACCAGGATACGGTTAACCCACCCATACCCATGATGCACTGCACATGCAGATCAGCAGTCTACAGATGATCACAAGATGGGGTATGCACCCCCCCAGCACCTCGGCCTGGTAGGGGGAACTGACCGTGTGTGTTACTGGCACAGAGTAGCTACAGACCGACACATTGTGGGGGAGTACTGTGCTCACCCTGAGGGCGAGGTGGGGCGCCCAGCACCAGGTCCGCAGCACCTGGCTTAGCTGAGATAGGCTATGCTGCAAGTTGCCATCAGTGCCAGTGTGTGATAGGTAGTCCTTGCAGACACACCTAGGATACACCTGTGTCCATCTGTATTTCCCAGTCACGTCTAGCCCTTGTGGACTATGATGCACCCAGAATAGTGCATATCTGTGTGGGTGCCATGGTCACATGATTTAAGTGAAGGGGGGTGTTTTGACCCATAGGCGGATTATGTAGCACCACCCAACCCGCCCTCTGGGGCTCAGGGTGGGGGACAGGATCTCCCACCACCAGATCCACATTCTACATCCCTGCAATGGTGGCAGTAGAGGGGACCATCCACCCCAGTCCTGCTGGGGAACAGGCACCCTACAGGGCAGTCAATGCAGATCTGTACACATCCATAAGGCAATGGCAGACAGTCAGTAGGCCTGGAAATGCTCAGCTGCCCCCACCACTATCTGACATTCTCCAGCAGCAAGCACAGTGAGTCTCCAGCCATACACATACTAACTGCAGACAGTCTGCTAGCTAGTACATAGTGCATGGTCCTGGAGGAGATGTGTGCACCCAAAACTGGGATGTGAGCACACACACCAAGCAGATAAGTCAGTGATTGGGCCCCAGAAAAGAGAACCCATAAATATCACTTGAGAAAGATACTATATAGCACTATGGGGGAACCTAGCCATGCCGTGGTCACTGCTCAGTCAGGGTGAGAGTGACCTCTTAGCAGGACATGCTGTGGCCACCCTGTCCGTGCAGGTGGTGGCCGGGTACTACAATGTCCCAGCCATTGCCCTGTGCCCTGTGCAGATGCATTCTGCCCAGGCCACCCTGTCCGGGCCATACCACAGTACCTTGCTCCTCATTATGCACATTGGCAGGCTAACACTGGAAACAGTGCAAGCAGTGTGGGCTGAGTAAGGTGTAGGCAGCAACAACACACTGGATAGACAGACACACACTCCCACACCTATGCCAGGATTGTGCAAATATAGAGGCTTTTGGCAGCCCTGGCCATCACACTAGTCCTGGGCACAGTGCAGGCATGGCTATGGTACGCAATACTGTTGGGGTCACTCCCTGGGTTGGTAAACACTGTCAGAAACCAAAACTGAAACATACTCCACAGATATCAGAAAGGTTGCTATGATGCAGCTCTATCAGCAAATTGTGCTTAAATTAGGAATTGATATCTGCCATTAATCATAGCAACCCTTTGATATATGTGTAACGTATTCCCAAGTTTAGGGCGGCATTGCTAAGGTATGCAAGTGCTAGGATTGGGAGATGCTGCTGCGCGCAGGGCCCAACAGTCTGACTCTCCATGAGGCTTTGGATAGTGGAGCCTTTGGGTGTGGGTGTTTATGCCCCTGTTGGCCGCTGCTCTAGGGCAGAGGTTCCCAACTCCGGTCCTGGTGGGCCAAACACTGTTCAGGTTTTCATGCTGTCCCTAATGAATATGCATGAGATACATTTGCATACAATGGGGCAGCACATACTAATGCAGCACAGGCATATTTATTGGGGACAGCATGAAACCTGAATGGTGTTTGGCCCTCCAGAACTGCAGTTGGGAAACTCTGCTCTAGGAATTGCACATGTTTATGGTGTCTGTGCTCTGTAGGGTAAAATATAGGCATTCAGGCATGTTTATTTTATCTGCAATAAAGGTTCCATCTTTATTACCACGGTTTAGTACTGGGTAAAATATGGGGAAAGGGTTGGCAGGAGCCACAGCTGGGCCTTGAACTTGTGACCTTCTGCTCCTGAGCACACTGGCTGTGTGTACTGCACCACACGGACAGTTCATTCCCTGGGGATACCATGACTGTTCGTCAGACAGACCCTGTCTGTTGCATTGCATGGCACCCACCTAAACGGGGCTAGGTTATGGTCTGCTGTGGGCAGATGCCACTGCCCCCTCCGCTATCAGCGCCCCTCCACCACCATGCTGACATGCCATTATGCCAGTGGTGCTGGTGGTGCGCATTCCCAGGCCATCCAGTATGCCGGTAGACAGCTGCCTATGGTGTGGGTTCTCGGGTAGGGGTGCCTACATAGGTATGCGCACCCCCCCCCCCCGCACCACCTGCCAATCTTATGTGCCCTTGGGGGTACCTGCTGGGTAATCTCCCCTGTGACACTGTGGGACACACACTTGTGCCCATGTTGGACCCTCGTCAGTTGCTGTCTTGCTGCTTCACAGTTTCAGCATTCCTATGTGCCACCTAGGCATCTGCCTGGCCCGCACTGTGCACCAACTGGACTACAGCATGTGCCGCCTGCAGCCCCCTGTATCCCATTTACAGCATCACTACAGTTGCCCTTGCCTATGTGCCCACTCTGCTGTTGCTGCACATGTGCACGTCATAACAAACCTGCCCAATCTAAATGACAGAAACCCTGATCAGTGCTATTTCAATGTGGGATCATTCACTTTGTAGGGGGACAGAGCATAGACCCTTCCAAACATATCTTAATTTATACGCTTTGTCAGTAGTGTTGCTTTATGTTTATCATTAATATCACTATTGGCCAGCTTGGTTATTGGGATTTTAGATGTGATTCTCGTCCTTTTATATGTTTATTTGCCTCTTTGTGCCCTGCACATGTATTACAGCTATCACTTTTCTGGGTTTCCCTGCCTTTGCTGCACATTGCTGACTGAAATGGTTTCTCTTTCCTGCAAATCAGTACTGCAAATGTGCCTTAACGCGAGTGTTTCACTGGCGTTAGTGTTCAGACCCGGATTTCACAGCGTTAGTGTGCCTGGAGCCTCTCCCCTCCCACTCTCCGCCCATTGACCCCTTCTCTCCGCCCTCTGGGAAGCCTTACTCCACCCTTCAGACCCGGATTTCACAGCGTTAGTGTGCCTTAACGCCGCCGCCGCTGCGTTACTGCGCGCTAAGTGACGTTATCGTGTGTTAATGTTACATTATCACGCGATAACGTCACTTATCGCGTGATAATACTACCGCTGCGACGTTAAGACGGTTTAGTAAACATACTCCATAGTCTGTGAATAAACAGGAGCTCATAGGTTCTGCTGATTGGGTGTGCAGTTGAGTATCCCAGCTGAACTAGAAATTTATTCATTTCGCAGATTTTCATTGTAGTGTAGAATAAATCTATTGCCCAATCTATTGCAATGACTGAAGTCATCTTGATCTCCCAAATAGAAACGTGCTTTATTAACCATTCTGTCATCACAGTAGCTCCACCTTTCCTCATTTCATGAATAAAATTAATTTCTTCTTTTATAATTAACACTATTTCACATCAATCGTATTCTTCTAGAAAACAAGGTGGAAAAAATTCATGAAAATGGTTTATCAAATTATCGCTTGCATTACTATGTAAACAGAGCTGCAAGGCAATCAGAAGAAAGGAGGACACCATAGAACTCCGTTCTCCTGTCAACCTCAACCCAGGCACAGATTTAGGCAGAAGAAATATAGGTAACTGCCCCCCGCTGCCAAATTTGAATGGGTGACGCAGTATCACCTCTACTGCTCTGAGTCTCAACCTGCCACCATGACGCTCATTCTTTAGAAAGACGATTGGCCTGGCAACTGCTGCACCATCTACTCAAAAATATTGAAGGTGGAGCTTGTCCATCCCTCATTCTGTGCGAGGTTCTGCAACTCCCAACCCTGCCTGATGCATGGGTTTCCATGGTAATAGCAAGTCCTGCGGCTGGGTGGGGCCAGGCACCACAGCATGCAAGGGCTGGCAGATCCTGCAGTGAATTTTTGGGGAAACGCTGCAGCGATGCCAGACCAAATCTTCCCTCTAAAGGACAGCAGTGAGGTGAGAGGAACAAAAGGAGAGAGAAGGATCTGAGTGGGGATGGGGTAGGCCATCTCCATCTCTCCTCTTCCTGGGTTGCTTATGGGTGCCAGCAAGTGGAATCTGGCTTCAGTCTCAACCAATTATGCAGCTGTGGCTGTTTATGTTAATCAGATGAATCTTCATTTTTAATCCTCCTTCTCTCCCTTGATAAATGTACTATTTTTCTTGATCCCATTAGCAGACAATCTAGTTGTCTTAATGTGAGAAACGTGCAACATCATCTAACAACATAACTAAATCAGACAATACAGGTGAAAACTAGCCGATAGACTAAAATCTTAGTGAGTTATCCCATACTGGAAGAAAAACAAGTGCATATAGAAGAACATAAGTTGTGCCATACTGGGTCAAACCAAAGCTCAGTATCTTGTTTCCAACAGTGGCCAATCGAGGTTCCAAGTACCTGCCAGGTTCCCAAAAGGTAGACTATCTTGGTTGCAGTTTGATAGATAGACAGCCTTCATACATTACCATATTATCTCTTAATGGGACTTTATCATTTCACATCGGGATTCATTTCAAGGTGGAAAGTTATCCTGCTTGATGTATTAAGAGTCTTATTAATAAGGGGTTTTATGTAGGGAATGTAAGTCTTCTTAACCAGACTGGTCATGGACAAAATTGGACTTTTTACGCTGTGATATCTCAGGGCTTTAACCAAGCAGTTTAGTATCTGGGGCAGACAAGTGCATTTGTGCCACAGCCTGCCCCCAGCCTGATCCCCGCTCCTTCCTTCCTCGACCATTTCCAGATTTAATCCTAGTCCTGTCACGCTCACATCCCCTATCTTTCCCCCTGCGCCCTCCCCCTCCCCCCCAACAGATGGTAGGATGGTCGTGGTAATCGTCTTGGCTTTTCACCTTATGCTGCCCAGCCATTTTTCTCCCCTAAAGGGTAGCTCCTCCTCTCTCTTGCTTGCTCCTCTTGGTTATGGCCCCAAGTAGCAGGATTGCCATGCTTAAAACTGATTCTGCAACATCTCCATTCTCCATCTCTCACTGAAAAAACGGGATGCTTTGTGAGATGAAGATGAGTTTACTATGAAAGACTGCGGTAAAAAGCAATTTCCTCGGCACCTCTTCTGGACATTTCTCTCTGTCCTTTGCAGCACTAATAATCAAGATAAGATCAATATCTTGAAGAGAAGTGTTAGAGCTCATGTTAGAGAACATTGAATGATTGGGTGTTATGTTGTTTCTCTTGAAGGAGAGAAAAAATGAATAGAATAGGAAGGTTTGATATGCTTCTCCTACAGCATCGTGAAAGTGCACTTGACGTTGTGCCTGGAGGCTTTGATTAACCCGTACAGTACTGATTCTTGTTCCTATAGAAGTCTAGCATGAGTTTAATTGGCACTATCTCTGGAACAAATTAATACACTTCCTGGGTCACAAACAAGTGTTATGTTTCATTGCAAAACTTTGATTTTTTTTTTTCTTTTCAGTCACCTTAAAGGGTATTCATTTTTAAGGAGGGTAATTCCTGGTATCAGCATTCCCTCTAAGGTGTGCAGGAGTCCACCACTCAAGTTCCTGCTATCAGGAGTGGTATAACAATAGCGTGGTTTAGTTCTGCCTCATGTGATTGAAATTCTGATGTTTTTGCACCATAATCTGAAGGTAAAAATGTTGGTGGCAGACTCAGAGGGAGTGTTATCTGGCATCCCAGAAGCACCTGAAATTGCAAACCACACTATAAATAAGCACGTCAAAATCTCTTTGATACAGATCACTGTGATTGTGTAGGTTCAGTGCCACGTGGTACACCCCAGAAAAGGATGAACCTTGCATTTTTAGCCTTAGTGTCCCACATAGATATAAAGTGGCATTTTAGTAGGGAGGTGTCTAGGAAGAATCTGGGATGTCCAAGAGCAGCAAGTCCAAAAAACTCTGGGGGAGTGACAATAGTGAAGGGAGTCCCAACTAAGTGCTGTCTGAAATTACTCTATCTCCACCCCCAAAAATGAATGTCCCAGTAACAATTTCTGAAGAGGGGTACCATGCAGATAGCCAGACCAGGTACGTACATGGGTGTAAGCCATTTCACAGATGTGGACGTTCCCGAATTGCGTGCCCACAGAACCGGATACTACTAGCATTTGTATAGCTCTACAAGACGTATGCAGCGCTGCACAGACACATGTAAGAGACGATCCCTGCTCATCAGAGCTTACGGTCTAGTCAAGACCGACAACACAGTAGCTATAGACATAGAATACATCCAGGGGGAATGGTAAGGGAACGTAAAGGAGGCCAGCTGAGTCAAGATCTGAAAGAGACGGCAAAGAGGTGAGTTTTCAGCTCACAACGTGGATGTCCCTGGTCGGCGTTGTTCAGAAGGAAGCAGACTATGTTCTTTGATTAGTGCATCCTGGCCTGCCATTTCCAATATCTAGACATGTGGCATGTGGCTGTAATATGTTTGGTGTATGTATTTATGTGCAGGTTTCTTCAGCCAGGAAATATTAACCGCGGCAATGTAAGCACGTTTCACTGTTCCCCCTGAAAGTTTTGCACGTTATTCCTAGTCAGGAGCAGGTATTGGCATGGACGCCTCATCAACCAGGGCCACAAGCTTGTGTCATTCTGAAACCACACCACAATATGCATCTCCATTGTTCCACCCAGACCTCACCCTCACCACACGCCCGTGCTACCTGGATATCTCTATATCTGGCTTTCTAAGATGGCTCCGGGGATGTCTACATGATTTGCATGTCTATGTGCCCTTTTCAGACATGAATAGAGCTTCAAAATAGAGTGTGTACAGTTCAGCCAGTCTTCAGCTGGAGTCTTGCATGTGAAGCAGCAAGTTGAAAGAGGCTAAGAATCCACTGGAGGAATGGATGGAAAAAGAATGTTCTCTCCTAGAAAAGTCCCAAGTATGGATCTGCACTTTTGAGAGTTCTCGGTCAGTGAAGACAACTGGACCAGTGAGAAAAAGGGGATGCTTCCAACACACAAGAATGTAAGATGCTTCTAAATGGTATGTTGGAAACAGAAGAATTCACTAGGCATTACCTTCTAAAAAAGAGAACCTTTCATTTGAGAATGAGGCAGAAGATTCTTTCCTTATGTAAGTTGGGGAGAAGCCACACACTCTACACTCTCTAAGTAGCATATCTGAGTAAAATGTATCAATGATTTGTGTATGGGATTGAGATCCCTCACCCTAAAGCTCTAAGTTTAAGCCCCAGATAGATTTCAAGAAGAGAGATTTTGTAAAATCAATGAAGTATGAATTTGTATGTGGAAATAGAACCCACTCTACTCAGTACAGATAATTAAGACCAGTGTATGCTTAGACTAAGCCTACAGAGCAGATTCGAATATGCTTCGCTTTATATAGAGAACTATAGCTGTAGGAGTTGTCTACAGTCATTTCAGGTCCTGACTGACATACATCAAAGCTGTACCAGAGGGAACTTTGTCACCCTTGTTTTTGAATCCTTCCCTTTACCCATGGTCTACTGCACCAACAGATTGGCCACGCTTTAAAGAACCCTTAAAATTGTCAGGAATTGACACATCTTTCTACAAGCTGCAATCCAAAAAGGGCATACCAACAACCAGAAGGTCCTAATCTTTAGTATTTAGTTCTCGTTTTAGTATTAGAAGGTGACTATGGCTTTGCTGCTGAGACTGAGCCTCATCTCAGCCGATCTCAGAAGCCAAGCAGGGTCAGATCTGGCTGGTACTTGGATGGGTGATCACCTTGGAATACCAGATGATGTAGACTTACTGTGTGTAAGAAAGACTTGGCGATCTACATCTGTTTGCACTTTGCCAAGAAAACCGAGGGGCTAGGCACCAGGAGTCAGCATTGGCTCAATGGCCCACGCTTTCTTTTCACATAATGCAAACCTACAACCCTACTGAGATTAGACCAGAAATTCATACTTACAGGAAGGGTGATTTTCAAAGGCATTTCCATGGTTTAAAACAGTGCTTTATGCACAGAAATATCCTTTTACAAAAAAACACTCCAGATAGGCTGGTAAATATAATGTGTAAGTTTACCCTCTACTCAAGGACATATTTCAAAGGGTGGAAAATGCACGTATATTATTAGCCCAGGAAAGCTGTGCGCTGCTGATAGCAGCTGTAAAATAGGAGTTCACAATTTTTAGATATTAATTTTCAAAGTCAAAACAAGTGCACACTTCCGCTTTAAGAATTGGGCAAAGTCCATAGAGTAAAAGGTAAGCGTCTTTTCTTTCTCTGTGCGTACTGTTATAAAACGACCCATAAAGAACAGGCTTCTGTGAAATGAAGATTGTTTCCGTGTTCTCCTTATACATATAAAGATTTACTTATCCCTTCAAGAATCTTGTTATCTGCCCTGATCGCTGTTTGCAAAAATTGATCCTGTTATCTGCCTGGGGACCTTTACTGTATGTCATTATTGCTGTCTTCTGAATAGCCCACTTCAGAGCTTTATCACCTTACTCTTTTAAAATGTGCATTAAAATAAGTTATGTAGACTATAAGAGCAAATCTGTTCAGCCTGTAACGATACAAGAGTCCAGTATTATCATTCTCGTGACAGAAGTTGCATAAGTTGAAATAGGGTTGTTAACTGTATTTCTTATTTAAAGAGTAATTTTCAGTATAATTAGTATGGCTACAATGACGCTACACCACAAATGTAGTCTAAGGAGCTTAAGTGACTTCCTCAGAGTCCCGAACTGAGTATGACAGCACATAGAGCTCACATGATCTATCTAGTCTGACCATGTGCCCTTCTCAACAGGACCAGGCAAAATTGCGATCGGGATGGTTAACCAGGTAGCAGGCCAATATTGCTTCTCTCCACTCCAGAATGCCCCCAACATGTCCAGATGCTATTCGGATAGAATCGGGGCACAAAGGGGACATAGACGGGAATATTCAACGGCACTAACCGTGTAGGGCTGTAAACCATGTAAATGCTGATAATGTGTGCCTCGGAGTCAATGCTGACCCCTGGAGACAAAGAAGCTCCTGAGCTTTCTTGGCAGTGTGACTGGAAGTAGATTACCAGACCTTTCTTCTGAGGTAGTAGAGGGTTAAGTGACTTGCTCAAGGCCAGGGCTGGCCCATCCATTGTGCGAGAATGTTGCCCGCACATGGCCCCACATCTCAGGAGGCCCTGCACCTACATGACCAGCTTCAGAGGGAGACAGGAAATGCCTCTGTTTACCCTCCCGACACTGAGCTCGCCAGTAGGCTAAACTTAACAGAGCCACAGGAAAGAAAGAAAATGCCGTTCTTTCTCACAGCTCTGCAGATGTGAGAAAGGGCACCAGGCTTCAGGCCTCAGACCTCTCCGGCTCCCTCTGAAGCTAGTTAGACAGGCACAGGGTTCTTCGAGGGGGACAACTAGGATTGAAAATGGACTGATTGGGGGGGGGATTAGGACTTTTAATGGACTGATCAGTGAGGGTTAGTACTGGAAATGGGCTAATGGGGGGGGCTAGCACTGGAAATGGGCTGATGGGGGGATGGGAGGAGAGAGTTGCTGGCCTTGGAAGAAGACTGGGGGCTAGGACTGCAAATGGGCCGATGTTGGGGGGTGAAAATGGGACTGGATGGGAGCGGATGCTGAGAGGGACTGGAACTAGAAAAGAGCTGATGTTGGGGGAGGACTAGAAGGAGATGGGCCTGGCCAGAAAAAAAAGAAGCTGGGGGAGTGAGGAATGGAGATGGGAAAAGCTATTTTGTGTGGGACAGAAGAAAAATCTACGATTGCCGGGTATTTGGAGAGTAAGTGAGGATTGAGGATGGAAGGGTGAAATTTGGATGGAAAAGGACTAAAGAAAGAAATGGAGGAAAGACCAAAGGGGAAAGATCAGTATGTTAAAGCAGATATAGAAAGAGAATGGAAAAAAAAACTAGGAGAGAAGAAAGGACAAATACAGTAGAGTTCGCAGAAGATACGAAGAAACTAGAAGAAAATGACTGGAGCAATTGTGACTGAAAAATAAAATGCCCAAATAACAAAAGGTAAAAAAATATTATTTTTATTTTGCATCTATTAACTGGAATATGTCAGCTCTAGGAAATGTGTATCGCTAACATCTTTGCATTTTGTTTAGTACAAAAGAAAATTAATTTATAGTTTTATTTCTCCATTGTTGTTGTACATTCCAAATTTGGCTTTTGGGGTTCCCAGTTTAGAAATATGAAGACAATAATTACATTGTGATCCCTTGTTCTTTGTTTGGTGTCAGTCTATGTTCTGCATGTGTAACCGAGCTGAGGTATTCTGTTCATGTAGTATTTATATGACAGTGCCACTTGTTCTCTTTCCCCAGTAGATGTATTGGTATTCTCTGAGATGTATTGGTTTAATATCTGCAGTGTTGCCTTTTGATAGGTAGGGTTTGGTGCTTTGTGAGTCCTGGTAGTACTGTTATGATACGGTGGGTTTGCTGTGGGTTCTAAATGGGCAGGGTTTATAGTACTTCCTAATGTGCCTAGCAGTTGGCACTGAAATATAGTAATGTAGAAATCTGGTAGTATTTTTTTTATCCTCACTGCCCATACAGATGGTATTCAAGCATTCATTAAGAGGCATGTTTACTAAAACTTAATTTATTTATTATTTATTTACAGTCTCTTATATACCGCACTATTCATCATCAGCGCGGTTTACATGGAACAAAAATGCTCAGTACAGTTAACACGTATGAGTTTACAGATAACAGGGCTCAATAACTTGGATAACCGGGGTGACTATTTACAATACTTACTACATGGAAACATATGAACGGAGGTTTCATAGAGACATATACCCCACTATGGGTTTGAATATCAAACTTGGTGTGTTGTTGAGATACCATAAATTTGTCTGGTAATGGTATCGCTGGGTGTCTTTGGGCTCTAGGGGATGTCGTTGGGCTCTATAAGGTACTTGTTGAAAAGGTGGCATTTAAGGGCTTTCCTAAACTGAGAAAGGCTCTTGATAGCCCGGATATCAGGGGGTAATGCATTCCAGCATCTTGGGGCACTGATACTAAAGGCCCTGTTGGCAGTCGATTTAGTGCAAGCAGTTAGTGCTTTAGGGACTACTAGAGAATTTATAGACGTGGCTCTTCTTGCTCTATTTGGGGATGTGGTATGGATGAGGGAGGTTAAGGATGCAGAGGAGAGATTATTAACAGCTTTAAAGGTAAGTATCACGGTCTTGAAAACAATTCTAGCCTGGATGGGTAGCCAATGCAACTGTATCAGCAGAGGCGTCACATGGTCGCTCCTGGAGGCTCCATGGAGAACTCTTGCAGCCGCGTTCATGGCGAGCTGCAGCGGGTTCAAGGTAGCTTGGGGAAGACCTTGTAGGATGGCATTGGCATAGTCAAAATGAGGTATGATCAATGCCTGGTAGATTGTCCGGAAATCAATTGGTTCCAGCATGGAACGTAAATGCCTAAGTGAGCGGATCTTGTAGTATACTGATCTGACTATGTTTCCTATATGGGCCTTCATGTCCAGATGTTGATCTAAAATGACTCCCAGGTAACGTATTGAAGGTTTGGATTGCAGTTCAGCTTCTTTTACTTTAAGATATTGTGGCGGGGTAAAGTTGGGGTTCCTCGTAATGAAGAGTACTTCCGTTTTCTTATGTTGTATTCGGAGGTTCTGAGATAGAAGCCAGTCAGATATTGCATTGAAGCAGCTCGTCAGTGGGGAGAGGTCCAAATGCTCAGTAGAGAAGGGTATGTAAAGCAGGACGTCGTCTGCATATAACATGCAATCAACATTGAAGGACCGGATGATATTACAAATTGGCTGCATGTATATGTTGAACAAAAGTGCGGAAAGGGAGGATCCTTGTGGGACTCCCTGGCTTTGGTGGAAGGGTTCTGAATTTATCCCTCCAGAACGAACATGCTGCCATCTTTCGGACAGGTAGGATCTGCACCATTCAAGCGCTCTTCCATTAATGCCCTTGTCCTTCAATCGTTCTAATAGAAGCTCATGGCTTACTGAATCAAAAGCTGCAGCGATGTCCAGAAAGATGAGGGCAAATCCTTGACGGATGTCATCAATGCCGGTGATTATCTTGCAGAAGAGAGTGGTAAGAAGGGTTTCCACTCCATGGAATTCCCTAAAACCATGTTGGCAGGGGTCTAATGGTGCAGCGGAGTCGATGTGATCCTGCAATTGTCGTTGAACCTCCTTTTCAATGATCTTCGCAAGTAGTGGAATGCTGGATATAGGGCTGTAAGATTCTACCTGTTGGGGATCGAGCTTGCAGTTTTTTAGCAGAGGTCTGATAGAGGTATGTTTAAGGGCTGATGGGAAAGAGCCGGTTGAGAAGGAGAGGTTCATTATTCTGGATAGTACTGGGCTGAAGTGACTGCGAAGCTCCTTAATCCAGAAGGCTGGGCATGGATCGGACTGAGATGTGGTGGTGTTAAGAGCCGCAATAGTGTCTTCAATTCCTCTATTGGTGAGGGTAGAGAACATGGTTAGGGCTGTTTGGCAAACTTGCTCTGCGGCAGTGGTTGTAGTAGAGGTTTTGTTGGTCTGGCATATCTTGGATTGGATGTAGGTTGCAAAATCTTGTGGGTGTATCTCAAATTGAGGTCCAGAGGATGGTTCCTTTGATAGAGTCTTTACCAGGTCAAAAAGGTCATGTGGTTTATTAAGTGATCTCTTTAGGGTATCAGAGTAGTACTGTGTCATCGTATCGGTGATTGCCTTGCGATGCGCGGCCAGATGACAGTTGTATGTTGTTTGGTCATTTAAAGAATGAGATCGGCACCAGCGTTTCTCTAGTTTCCGTAATTGGTTAAGAGATGCTCTAAGATCAGCTGAGTACCATGGGGCACTCACTCTTTTACCTGTGGACCTGTTGGTTGGTGTGCGTAGGGCAATTGAGCTGAGGCAATTGTTCCAGTGAGAAATTAGGTCGTCAAGGTTCTGGGTGGATTCAGAGATGAGTTGTTGCGTTTCCGCAAGGATAAGATCTCTGTTGTAAGGCTTGAAACATCGAGATGGCGGTCTTGCGAAGTTGCTTTGTATTTTGTTGCACTTTGGGTAGGCTTTGTGAGAAGGAATCTGGATGATGATCAGTTTGTGATCTGACCAAGGAACAGAAGTTATGGATGTTATGGGATCCTGAGCTGGGTTAAGATGAGCTTTCACAAATGTTAATGTGGGTTAAGTGCAGGAACACCCATTTATTTCTATTGGCGTAGTGGCACTTAACGCACATTAATATTTAGTAAACACGCCCCGAAGTTATTGCAGGAAAAAAAAGAGAAGCTTGTGAAGGACTCCTTTGAAAGCCGCCTAAAATTTTAGATGGGCAAAATATGCATTTTAAAATAAAATAAATTAAATGTACGCAAATGAGGTCTAGTGGATATGCAAATGAAGCCCCACAGTGAATCTCTGCATCTGGTCCTGCATCATCCTTGGCCCGCCCCTGCTCAAGGCCACAAGGAGTGCTAGTGGGAATCAAACCCTGGTTTCTTGGCTACCGAGCAGTGCTTTAACGATTTGGCTATTATGTGCCATCAGGGAATTATATGCCAAAAAAATCAAAATGCACCAAACATATTAAACCTAACAGTATTTGCGGTATCCTTCAGTAGTTCTAGTCCCTCATCTTCCAGTTGGCCATGTAAACCATAGTGTTAAGCAGCCCTGCAACAGAAATCCTGTGCTTACTGGCAACCATAAAATGATTTCCCTATCCGTTCTCTTTGTAGGTTGTCAAATAGCCAATAAACGCACACCTTCTGGCCTTTAATTTATTTCTAAGTTACCAAACATGTATCTTCTCTATTAACTGTACCATTGCTTACTAACATAAACCCTCTCCAGTACTGGGCATATTGTGAAACAATAATAAAACTCAAAAAAAAAAAAAAAAAAATCACTCAAGACCTATAGAGCACTTCTGTCATATCATAACAGCATTAACTTCCAGGAATCTCATAGTAAAACATAGAAACATGACCCTTCCTTATCAGCTACTATCCTTCTTTTTTCCCCTTTAGAGCTCTTCTCTGTTTGTCCCATGCTTTCTTGAATTCAAATACTGTCCTTGTCACTACTACCACCACTGGGAGACTATTCCATGCATCTACCACTCTTTCTGTAAAGAAATATTTCTGCATATCACTCCTGAGTCTATCCTCTTTCACCCTCATCTTATGTCCCCTCACTACAGAGCTTACTTTCGATTGAAAAAGGCTCTCCTCCTGTGCATTTATGCTAGAGGTATTTGAACATATCTATCATATTTCCTCTATCCTGTCTTTCCTTGAAAGTATACATATTGAGATCTTTAAGTCTGTCCCCATATAATTTATAATGCTGACCATTTGCACCGACTCCATCCTGTTTATCTCCTTTTGAAGGTGCGGTCTCCAGAATTGCACACAACACTCCAAATGAGGTCTCACTAAAGACATACAGAGGCACTATCACCTCCTTTTTTTTCTGCTGGTCATTCCTCTCCCTATGCATTCAAGCATCTTTCTAGTTTTCACCGTCACCTTTTCAACCTGTGTAGCTACTTTAAGATAATCGGAAACAATTGCGCCCAGGTTTTGCTCTTTTATGGAGAGAAGTACGTCGCCCCTTGTACTGTAACGCTCCCTTGGATTTTTGCAGCCCAAATGCATGACCCTGCATTTTTTAGTGTTAAATCTCAGCTGTCAAATTCTCAACCATTCTTCAAGCTTAGCTAGATCCCTCCTAATGTTATCTATGCCTTTCTGGGTGTCTCCTCTATTGCAGATTTGGTATCATCCACAAAGCTTACATGACAGCCCTTCCACAATATCACTAACAAAAATGTTAAAAATAATCACCACTGGTAATATCCTTCTCAGAGTGAGCTCTATTTATCTGTGACTTTTTGTCACCTCTTATTCAACCAATTTCTAACCCAGTCAGTCACTTTAGGATCCTTCCCTAGGGTGCTCAATTTATAAATCAGCTGTACAGAACAGCGTCAAAAGCTTTACTGAAATCAAAGTACACCACATCTAGGGCTCTCCCTCGGCCCAACTCTCTGGTCACCCTGTCACAGAAGTCAATCAGATTTGTCTGACAAGACCTGCCTCTTGTAAACCTATTGGACTCCAGAAATCTCAATGTCCTGTTTTAGCAGCATTTCCATTCAGTTACTCGCCACAGAGATCAAACTAATCAGCCTGTAGTTCTCAATTTCATCCTGGCTTCCACTTTTGTGTAAAGGGACCACATGTGCCTTTCTCCAGTCCTCTGGGACAACTCTCAACTCTAAAGAAGAATTGAAAAGGTAAAATAGTGGAGCTGCTAGAAATTCCTCAAGTTCCTTCAGTATTCTTGGTTATATCCCATCCGGCCCCATCGCTTTATCTACTTTTAGTTTAGCTAGTTCCTCACAAACAGTCTTCTGAAAATCGTTCAAGATCCCCTTCACTTCTGTTCTTATTTGTGGGTGTTTTCTGAGGTCCTGTTCCTGGCTTTTCATCTATGCACACAGAACAAAAAAATATTTGTTAAGCAGTTCCACTTTATCCTCATCAGCTTCTACATATTCCTTGAGTCTGACAATAGCTCTTTTGCCCTTCCTCTTCTCAGTAACATTTCTGAAAAATGTCTTGTCCCACCTTTTTACTGCATTGGCTATTTCTAATTCTTTTTGTATATTTGCTTTTCTGACTACTTTCCTTGCATCTCTACGTTTTTTTTCCAAATATCGATGCTTATCTTCCTCATTCTGTGATAACTTTCATTTTATTAAGGCCATCCTTTTTCTTCACCTTTTCAGCTACTACGTTTGAGAACCATAATGGCCTCCTTTTCTTTTTACATTTATTGACTTTACTTTTCTAACAAAAAGTTTTGTTGCCTTGAAAATATCCCCTTTCAGTTTTGCCCATTGCTTTTCTACATCACCTAGCTGTTCCCATCTTGCTAACAACTTCTTGAGGTATTGTGCCATCCTGTCAGTTTTCCTAAAGTCTAAGGGGTATGTTTACTAAACTGCGGTAACATTACAGACCATGCGTTAGGTAATGTTAACGATCATTAGGTAACGTTAATGCGCGGTATGTAATGTTAACGAGCGTTAGCGTTCCCTGCTGCGGTAAACACCGCAGAGGGCGGAGAGAAGGAGTCAGTGGGCGCGGAGTGGGCGGGGAGAGGCTCCCTGCACACTAACGCGCTGAACTGAAGGGCTGAATCCTACCGCAAATGAAAATCTGCCATTAGATGCACATTTGCAGGAGAGAGAAACCATTTCAGTGTCAGCAATGTACAGCATAGGCAGAGAGCCCAAGAAACTTGATAGTAGTGCTCCATTTTCAGCAACAGCATAGTGCCCAAGTATGAAAGGCCACTATGGCAATGGGGCTTTGGGGACTGCAGGTGGGACATGTAGCGGGGGCAGCTTGGGCACAGGGTGGACTAGGCAGGTGCCTAGGTGGCACATAGGAACATAGAAACCGGAAATCAGCATGACAGCAGCAAAGGCCAAACAATCCATCTACATCTACCTGGTCCACCCGAGCTAACAGTTGCCAGGGCACTGACCTAACATCCCCCCAGCCAACCCTCCCCCAAGCGGAAGGGACATACTATTGGTAGGCGGAGATGGGGGGATTTGAGGATGCTCATGTATGCCCCCTGCCCCAGACCCCGCTCCCTAGGCGACCACCTACCCACACAGTGGATGGCCTTGGACTGCACACTACCAGCACCAACAGCATATGGTCATGTCAGCATAGCAGGGGGGGTGTGCCCGTGCTGGAGGGGGCAGTGGCACCTGCCTGCAGTGGACCTAGGCCATGCCTTGTACCAGTATGTGGTGTGCAGTGCAACATAAAAGGTCTGGATGAGGAAAAGTACAGGTAGCCCTAGGGACTACCATGCATCTGTGGCAAAAGTGTGGTGCAGTACACCCAGCCAGTGTGTCCAGAAGCAGAGGGCCACAGGTTCAAGTCCCAGCTGTGGTTCCTGCAGAGCATGTCCCTATATTTTACCCTACAATGCAGATAGAACAGCAACATGTGCAAAGCCCAAAGCAGTGGCGAATAGGGGTACAAACACCCACTCACACAGGCTCCACAATCCAAAGATGCAAGGAGAGTCAGGCTGTTGGCCCCAGCATTGAGCTTCAGTTATCACTAGAGCACTACTACTATCTCCTGCACAGTTTAGCAATGTCGTCACTGTGATCAGGACCAGTGTGGCGGGCAGGGTTGCCAACCACCCATATCTTTGCACAATGCTGCAATAGGAGTGTGTGTGTGTGTGTATGTCTATCCATTGTTCTGTGGCTGCCCACCCCTCTCTGGGCCCAAAATGTCCCACTGTTATCAGCGTTAGCCTGAATATGTGCATAATGAGGAGCAAGGTGTTGTGGGTATGGCCCGGACATGGTGGATTGGCCAGGATGCATCTTCACAGGGTGTGAGGCAATGGCTGGGACACTGTAGTGCCCAACCACCGCCTGCATGGACAGGGTGGCCACCGCATGTCATGCTGGGTGGGCACTCACTCTAACCGAACAGTGACCATGGCATGTCTAGGTTCCCACATAGCGCTCCACACTATCTGCCTCCAGTGATACTTTTATGATCCCAGTGCTGGGGCCCCATTCACTGAGATGCCTTATTGGTGCACATAGTTCCGCTGTGAGCATGCACTATGGACTGGCTAGTAGACTGTCTCTAGTTATACTGTGCATGGTTGGAACACTTATAAGGTGCAGTCTGACTATGCTGTCTGCTGGTGACTGGCAGACAGTGATGTGAGGCAGTTGGGGTGTTCCAGATCTAACCCCAGTATTGCTGCTGGTCTGCCACTACCCCAGCCACAGGTATGGCTCTCATCCACCAACCGTGGAGAGCTGTCTTATACCAGAATAATGGAGGTTGCTTCACGGGGGCTGGGGCACCTGTCCCTTACCTACAAAAAGGGTGATGTGAGCCCTTTGGGGTATGTAGTGTATACCACTTTTGACCTATAAAGGCACTGCTACACAAACCTCATGCAAGTCTGGAAACCCCTCTGCCCTGATACAGGTGCCCATGTCAGCCAGACCCTAACACAGGGTACACACTAATCTGGGTGGTGTCTGGTCCCAGAGGGCCACATGTGACTGCAGGATACAGATGGACACCAAATTACCTTCAGCTGCACTGTAAGGAACACCTGTCACACACTGGTAGTGATGGAGATATACAGCAGGGCCTATCTCTAGCACCACATGTACTGCGGACCTAGTACTGGACACTCATTCTATCCCTCAGGGGGAACACAGAACCTGTACAATGGCATGGTCTGTAGCTACTCTGTGCCAGTATCACGCACTGTCAGTTCGTCTTTCCAAGCTGAGGTACCGGAGAAGTGCAGACCCCATTTGCTGATCAGCTGTAGACAGCTATTTAGCATGTGCATTGCATCATGGGTACTGGTGGGGTTACCCTGTCCTGGCACTCAGAGCAGACAGTTTGTGCGGTGACCTGCAGTCCTTCTGTACCCAGCCATTGCTATGACATACACCACGGAGGTATAGCCTACTGGTTAATACAATGCCATTCTAGGCAATTCCTCATTGTTCCCTCCTT
Organism: Ichthyophis bannanicus; assembly: GCA_033557465.1. Classification (NCBI taxonomy): domain Eukaryota; kingdom Metazoa; phylum Chordata; class Amphibia; order Gymnophiona; family Ichthyophiidae; genus Ichthyophis; species Ichthyophis bannanicus. The sequence continues at coordinate 56,772,669 of CM066041.1, read as the reverse complement.
TCATGCCTGTCCTATTCAAATAGTGTGCATGCCTGTAGCAGTCATATTTTTGCAGATTTGTGCTGCCAGCCCATAATACCCTCGCCACAATTGCCAACATTTCCTCGGTCCGTCTATCTGCGTCTGTCAGCTGTGTAGAGTCCTGTCTGCCTGTGCAGGCTCTCACCCCATGTCCTGCACTGCTACCCTTTCCTGCATTGTGCCTCTGCTCCTCTGTCCACTCATCATTGTAACTATCCTGCCACCTCCGCCTCCACTGGGGGATACGTATTCCCATCGTCTGCCACCAACTGTCTTTCCAGTACTTTACATTGCCAACACCCTGTTCTGTGGTACAGTTGCCCCCACCATGTTTGTCATAAGTACTGGCAGCCACATGGGATGCCCGCAGATATGGCAGGTCCAGCGGCTCCCAGCTCTCCCTCCTTCACTCACCTGTTCATTGCCTTTCCTGAGTGCTCTATCTAGTGTTAGGGCTAGATCTGTCCCTGTTCCTCACAGGTCATGCATGTCATCCTGAGACACCTTGCAGCCCTTAGGGAACACTAACCTAGGGCACCGTAGCCTTGCTAGGCTACCTTAACCTATGGTTCCATAGCCCAGGGTGCCTTCTACGGTACCTTGTCCAGGGGTGCCTAATACGGCACTTAGCCTAAGGAGCCCTATAGGGCACCTTATGAGGCAGCTTATAAGGCACCTTATAATGCGCCTTACACGGCACCTTATAAGGCGCCTTAAACGGCACCTTACAAGGCACCTCGTAAGGCGCTTTATAAGGCGCCTTGTAAAGTGTGTTAGTCTAAGGCGCCTTGTAACGTGCGTTAGCTGATATGGCTTGCTGTAACGATGTACAGCCCATGCCTTTATATGGGTATCTGTACCTTTACCGCGGAACCTAACGCGAGTGACATTACCGCACTTTAGTAAACATACCCCTGATTCTCACTTTTGAATGGACTTTATCAGCCCTAGTCCTAATACTGAACCACACCATCTGGTGATCACTGGATGCAAGATGATCTCCCCTATAACATAAGAAACACTTCCTCATTGGTAAGCACGAGGTCCAGTATGGTCCCTTCAGAGTTCTTTTGCCAGTTGCCGGAATAGTTCTCCCTGTAGAGAATTCAGAATCTACTTACATCTAGATGACACTGCAGCAAGGCCTACCTAGAAAAAAGGCATACGTGTAAATACTATAGTAGGCACCAGAATATCAATACACTTATTGGGAAAACTGAGCAAGCCAGATTACTACAGATGGATTCTACACAGATATTCATTGCTAACAGATTACTGGGCCTCTTTAATACACACAAAACACAGATAAACTCTTATCTCAGTATAGCTTATGCAGCCACAAATTAAAAATAGAAATATAGAGACAAAAATTAAACTGAAACCCCAGGAGGCCAGAATCTGCATGCAGTGCAAGCCCTGAGAAATAGAAACATTGATGTATTTCCCCCATACTGTGCAAAATATAAAGATGGCAGATACAGAGCTCTATGGTTCTCAGTCTTGAAGGACTACCAAAAGGGACTGCTATTGCTGGAAAGAAAGCTACAAACATAAGTATTTACTTCTGGGAAATATTCTAAATCTTGGGGTAGAGGGAATTATTTGGGTAAAAGCTGATAAATCTGTGTATTTAAGAATCCAGTGTAGTTGTTAACTCAGTCAAGGCCTAGTATCAGCAGAGAGCTCTTAATTTAAATCAAATCAGAGTATAACTTGGCATAGAAGGAAGAATAGGGTAAATATTTTTGAGATTAAAGAAATTGTTTCTAGCGACCTTTATAAAGAGGCCTTCCAGTTAGGAGACGAGATCTAGGAATTTGTTTTAAATAGGTATTAAAGCCATTTGACAGATCAGAACTTCAATTTGAAAGACTCCTGTCAAACCAAGGGTTGTGTGAATCACCCAGGAAATTGTTAAGAGTACCTTAGAAGTGCAAGTCTAGAACCTCTGTAGCAAACCAGCCCTTACTAAGTGTTAATGCCCTTCCACCTACCCTGACTCCCACCTATCCCAGACATAATCCTAGCTTTATAGGCTGTTAAATCTATTAAAGGGGGAGAGGTGGTCTTATTCACGTTCAGGTTCAGCTGGTTATCCTCACCAGGAATAGATTAATTCAGGCCCTGAAATTAATTAATCTTGAGGTGAACAAAGTCTCTTAATCTTAATTGGTATAACTGTATCAGTACAAGTATTCCTAGTAACTTTAAGTAAACAAATAGCTAAACAAAACCTTAAAACCTAAGATGCAGACAGCAGTCCAGCAGCGAGATGGGGGCTATCTAGTCTTTTGCACTGAGTGTCACATGTACGATTTTCTCCCAGTTGGTGAGGGATCTTAAGTGTGCACTAGCCATAAGGAGCTCTTTGCCCTCAGAGAATGAGTCTGATATCTGGAGACTAGAGTAGCAAACTTGGAAGATATAAGAAAGACAGACAGAGAGATACATAGACGAGACCTACAGGGATGTAGTACTGAAGTCCCACCTCCAGTATGACAGCCTCTCAGTGGCCATGGAGGAGAGAGGTCATGTGAAAGAAGAGCATCACCTTGGTGTGGCAGGAAGTGATCCTGTAGCTATGACCTGTCTGCCAGGAGATGTAAAACCTTCTCACACGAAGGAAGTTTCTCCAGGGCCAAGTATCCATGAGGAAAAGATTAGGACAGCCTTTATAGTTGGCAATTTGATCATTAGGCATGTAAATAGCTGGATGGCTGGTGAACGTGACGATTGCCTGGTAACATGCCTGCTTGGAGCAAAGGTAGCAGATCTCACACACCACCTAGACAGAGTTTTAGAAAGATCTGGGGAGGAGTCTGCTGTCTTGATACATGTTGGCACCAATGACATAGGAAAGTGTGGGAGGGAGGTTCTGGAGGCCAAATTTAGGATTTTAAATAGGAAGTTGAAATCCAGAACTTCCAGGGAAGCATTCTCTGTAATGATTCCCATTTCACATACAGGACCCAAAAAACAGATAGAGCTCTGGAGTCTTAATGCATAGATGAGATAATGCTGCAAAGAAGAGTGTTTTGGATTCATTAGGAACTGGGGAGCATTCTGGGGAAGGGAGGGGCTTTTCTGAAAGGATGGGCTCCACCTTAACTGGGATGGAACCAGGCTATTGGCATTAACCTTTAAAAAGGAGATGGAGCAGCTTTTAAACTAGATAATAGGGGAAAACAGTCGCCTAGGAGCACATAGATTGGAAGGATACTAGCAAAAGAAGGAATTTAGGGCATTCTGACATAAAGGTTCCAATAAAGATAAAAGTAACCCAGGTGACCTTAAGTGCAGAGTTGAAGGATTCCAAATTACTCCTATCAACTGATAAGCAGATTAATATGAATAAAATACAACCTCTAAAATGCCTGTATACAAATGCTAGAAGTCTAAAAAAATAAGATGGCAGAGCTAGAATATATAGCACCAAATAAAATGTTAGGTACAATTAGCATCTCAGAGACCTGGTGGAAGGAGGACAACCAATGGGACATTGATACCTGGGTACAAACTATATCGCAATGATAGGGTAGATCAAAGTGGTGGAGAGGTTGCGCTCTGTTAGAGAAGGCATTGAGTCACACAGGATTAAATTTTTGTAGAAAACAAAATACACAGTAGAATCTCTATGGATAGAAGTTCCATGTAAAAAGCGGAGGGTGACGACAGTGGGAGGTGTACCCCTGAAGAAAGCATTTTTGCCAAAACACTGCAAGTGTAGGGGTTAATAAAAGCTGCATTGGATTTTAAGAGGTGTTCCGGCTCTGCCTGCTTTCTTTGGACGCCTATCAACCATCTGGACAGAATGAAAAAATGGATGATGAAATGCTAAAAGAAATCAGGGAAGCTAACAAAAGTTACAATAAAGTAACTTTCAATTACCCTGGTATCGACTGGGTTAGTGTCACAGCAGGACATGCTAGAGAGATAAAGTTTCTACATGAAATAAATGTCTGCTTCTTGGATCAGCTGCTTCATGTATAGACAAGAGGGGAAGCCATCTTAGACCTAGTCCTTAATGGAACACAAGATCTGGTGAAAGAGATAAGGGTGTTGGGGCCACTTTGCAATAGTGATCATGATTGCATTTGATTTAATAAATGGAAGAAGGATGGCAAGGAAATCCCTAGTACTACCTTTGAACTTTTAAAAGGGAGACTATGATAAAATGAGGAAAATAGTTAAGGAAAAACTAAAAGGAGCAGCTGCAAAAGTTAAAGATTTACATCAAGCATAGGGAGTTGTTTAAAAGTATGATCTAGGAAGCCCAGACTTAGATGTATTACACCCTTTAAAAAAAAGTGAAAGGAAGGCAAAAAAACTGTCAGCATGGTTTAAAGGCAAAGTCAGAGGGGCTGTTGCCAAAAAAGCATATTTCAGGAAATGGAAAAAGAAGCCAAATGACAAACACAGGAAACAATATAAGCATTGGCAAGTTAGATGCAAGGCATTGATAATGCAGGCAAAGAGAGAATTTGAAAAGAAGCTTGCAGTGGAAGTAAAAACACATAATAACTTTTTCAAGTACATTCGTAGTAAAACACCAGCAAGTCAGTTGGACTACTGGATGATAGAGGACTAAAAGGAGTGCTAAGTGAGGACAAGGTCATAGTGACTGAATGAATTCTTTGCTTCGGTCTTTACTCAAGAAGATGCAAGAAAGTTACCCATGCCTGAAATGGTATATGAAAGTGATGTATTGGAAGAAATGAAAGAAATATCAATAAACCAGGAAGATGTATTACAACTATTTCATAAACTGAAGAGTAGCAAATCACCTAGACTGGATGGTATGCATCCAAGGGGGTTGAAAGAACTGAAGTTTGAGATTGCAGACCTATTATTCATAATCTATGAACTATCATTAAAATAATCTGTAGTACTTGAAGATTGGTGAATGTCCACCGGGTGATTCGGGAAACCACAGACTGGTGAACCTGATCTCAGTACTGGGTAAAATGGTAGAAACCATTATAAAGAATAAAATTACTAAACATGTAGATAGTCAACATGGATATGACCAAGGAAAGTCTTGTTTTACTAATCTGTTATATATTATTTGAAGGTGTGAATAAACAAGGGAAGCCAGTTGATATAGTATATCTGGATTTTTAGAAAACCTTTGACAAGGCCCCTCATGAGATACTCTTGGCGAAATTAAAAAGTCATGGGATTGGAGGCAGTGTGAATTAGGAACTGGTTAAAAGATAGAAAGAGAGTAGAGCTAAATGGCCAATTTTCCCAATGGAGAAAGGTGAATAGTGGAGTACCCCAGGGATCTGAGCTGGGCCTACTGCTTTTTAAGATATTCATAAATGACATGAAAATAGGAATTACGAGGGAGGTGATCAAAATTGCAGATGACACAAAATTCTTCAAAATTGTTAAAACGCAAGAGAATTGTGAAAAATTGCAAGAGGACCTTGATAAATTGGAAGACAGGATATCCGAATGGTAGATGAAATTTAAGGTAGGCAAGTGCAACGTTATGCACTTAGGAAAGAACAACCCAAACTATGGTTACACGATGAAAGGTACCACCTTAGAAAACACCACCCAGGAAAAAGATTTAGGCATCATTGTGGATAATACATTGAAACCCTCGGCCCAGTGTGCAGAGGCAGCCAAGAAAGCAAATAGAATGCTAGAAATCATAAGGAAAGGAATGGAGAACAAAGCCAAGGATATTATAATGCCTCTGTATCATTCCATGGGGCAACCACACCTTGAATGTTGTGTACAATTCTGGTCACCATATCTTAAAAAGGATATAGTAGAATTAGAAAAGTTACACAGAAGAGCAACAAACATGGTAAAGGGGATGAAAGAATACCCCTTTGAGGGGAAGCTTACAAGGTTGGGGCTCTTCAACTTGGAAAAGAGACGACTGAAGGGGAGATATGATGGAGATCTATAAATTAATGAATGGAGTGGAACGGATAAACGTAGATTGGTTGTTTATGCCATCAAAAAGTAGAAAGACTAGAGGACATGCAATGAAGCTATAGGGATTAGTATTTACATGCATAATATATGAAAGTATGCACTGAAAATAAGCCATGAAGTTTTATGTAATAAACCAAAGGTGTAAATGAGTGTCTGCTTTCAGCATAGTGATTTTGAAGGTTAAGATAATGGAACTTATGCACAAACCTGCTGTGTAAATTAGACGGCCTGTTATGAAATTCCCTTCCTCTTTACTTATCGCAGGAAAACTCTTAAGAGGTTTAAGAAAGGGTAGGTCTTTAAACCCGTCTGAACTAGCTTACCTTAATTACATTTAGCATCGGAAGGTTTGATTACTTAGCAGCAATGAGTATTTCCTTCTCCTTTTCTTCTACTGTTCAGTACATTTCTTTTATTCTTTTTTAGTTTCTTTCCCTCCTTATTTCCTTTTCTTGTTTTTGAATTTTACTAAAAGAATTTTTTGTTTTTATGATCTTTTATTGTATACCTCCTTGGCATATTATGAAAGGTAGCTAAGCAAATACCAATAAACATAACATAAGCTTAAATGAATAACACATTTGAACAAATTCCATTTCATAGTCTGTCTATGGTAACCACAAATTGTAAACAAAAAAATTATACAAATATTAGGAACTTGATTCTTGGATGATCTCTGTGTGAGGGAAAGTTAAACGATTTGGGAGTTTCAATAAGAGTATGTTCTGGAAGAAAAACAAGATTAATTTATTTTCAGTACTCACTATGTTTTGCTTCTTCAATGCAGTATCCTAACATCTATTATTTTATTAGTTTATTTAAAAGTTGAAATTTCCTTGTTTAAAAAAAATAGCATGTCATGTTTTGGATGTTATTTCAGGGACTAACACTCTGCATTAATTGGCTCTCGTTCAGCTTGTTTGGCGCCTAGAGTGTGCTACCAGGTTAGTGTGGACCACTCGTGCTAAAACCCTCTTGTTACCATGGCAGCATGCATAGGGACTGGGACTGGGCAGGATAAGGGGGTTCCCAAAGTGCTGCTACTAGCATGGGCATTAGTCTACTATTACTACTGATCATTTGTATAGCGCTACAAGGCATGCAGCATTGTACAGACACATGTAAGAGACGGTCCCTGCTCATCAGAGCTTACAGTCTAGTCAAGACAGACAACACAACAGCTGAGGACAAGGATATATCTAGAGGATATATATAGGAAACTAAGTGGATCAGGACCCAAGTGGCCTCAAGGAGGTGAGTTTTCAGCCTGGATTTGAAAAGGGCCAGAGATGAAGTCTAACACAGACTCTGGAGGTTTCTTCAAGGCATGAGGAGCAGCCAGGTGGAAGGATCAAAGTCTGGAGTTGGCAGTAGGACAAGGGCACAGATAGAAGGGATCTGCCAGAAGAGCGCAGTTCCCGAGGAGGGGTGTATGGAGAGATAAGAGGAAAAGCAGTGAGGAGCAGCTGAATGAGTGCACTTATAGGTCAGTTGCCTGTACTAACTGTGCTTCATGCAGGTAGCATGGGTGCATCTATGGCACTTCAATGGGTGGCACTAGTTGCACCCACAACCCATTCACTGTATTAGATGCAACTTTCCCATGGTAACTGTAGGAGTACAGAGGCACGTGCCCCCCTGCAGTTACCTAGAAGCCCCATGCTGGTAACACAGCTCACATGTTCGTTACCATTGCAGGGCTTAGTAAATATGCCCTTTAGTGCACACAAATTGATTATATACATATATACCTATGAATTAACATGCAATCAATTTTCACATGTAAAAATATTCTAGCTTGTATACAAATGTGTTGCATTAAAAACAAATGTGTGAAACAAACCAAAAAAAAAAAATCTAAAAATTGGGAAGCATTTCAGAAAAATCTGAAAATGAACCAAAAATGTATTGTCCATACACATTCCTATCAGGGATGCTATCCATAGCTGTCACTCAGAGTATACCTTGAAGATTTTAGTGCACCTATTGCAGTGAAATAACCCAAGTGCTTTGCATTCAGGAGATAAATGTGACTGCCTTCTCCTTAAGGGAAATGCTATAAGAAACTTACCAACAACTTTTCCTTTTATATCTGATAGGTCTACAACCATGTATACTACCATTTATTTATTTACCCAGACTTATCTTTAAACTTAAACTTAAGCTTGATAGAGTGAACAAGGATCAAGAGGTTGGCATGCAGGGCACTTAAAGGTATAACCTGTTTACCATTGGATTATCTTATTTACATTCGGGAACACATCATTTACCATTTGGGCATGTTAACAGGTTCGAGGCAGGAGAGACCGGCACAATTGCTGGACTAGGTGATATTCTATAGTGTTTTATGAACAGAAGAGTCTTGAGTTTCTTTCTGAAGTCTTTGATATCTTCGGAAACTCACATCGCGTCAAGGAGGATGTTCCATAATTGAGAGGCAGCTAGGGAGAGGAGGGCTCTTTTGGATATGGATTGTTTACTCTTCCGGTAGTTAGTGGGCACATTGATCATATGTTTGTTTCATCTGGGGCGGGTGCCTATGTCTTGTATGATCAAGTCCTCCAGGATATCTGCTGAGGGATGGTGCAGGATTTTGAAGATGTTCAAAATCGCTTTGAACTTGGTGTGATCTTGGATCAGGAGCCAGTGTAGGTGGCGTAATACAGGTGTGATGTGGTCTGTCTTGGTTGTTCCAGTTTTGATGCATGCTGTTGTGTTCTGCACCAGCTGTCGAGGATGTGTGGCTTGCTTTGGGAGTTCTTGGTAGCGTGAATTGCCATAAGCCAGTATTGGGGTGATGATAGCCTGGCATACTGCCCAGAAATGGTCTTGGTTTAGGAGTGGTTTTAGTCTCCTAATAAGTTTTAGCCTGTAATAAACAAAACCGTTTTTAAAACTTATGTGCATCTGGAGGTTGAGGTTTGTATCCAGGATTACTCCCAAATAGCATAATTCACTTTTCACAGATATTGCTTGGTTTAATAGATGGATTGTTTGCAGCAGGTTGAAATTGGTGTTTCTAGTGATGTAGAGTGCTTCAGTTTTGCTTTAGTTTAGAGTGAGGTTGTTACTACTGAGCCAGGTGGTTATGTCCTCCAGGCTTTGGGTAATGAATGTGAGGTTTGGTGCCTCTAGGTCAATTGGAGTGTATACCATGAGGTCATCAGCATATAAGTGATATAATAGGTTATGCTTCTTGATGGTGTATAGATTAGACGATTGAGGAGAGTGCAGAGCTTTGTGGAATGCTTTATTTATTTAGACAGTTTTGTATACCACCTTATCCTTCAATCAAAGTGGTCACAACACAATTGGGGGATACATTTAACATGAGGGGATATGAGACACATACATTAATACTTACAGGGAACATGGGCAGTGGAGGGTTAAGTGGCTTGCCCAAGACCACAAGGAGCACCTGTGGGACTAGAAACCCCAGTCCTTCCAGCCCAAGGTTGCTGTCCTCTAGTGGGATTTGAACCCCCCAACCTTCTGGCCTGAGGTAACTTGCCCCAACCACTAGGCCACTCCTCCCTATAAGGAGAAGTGACCTAGTGGTTTGCTGAAAGGCATTGAATTGCCTGCTCTGCATTTGACATGTTGTAGTAGTCTATTATTTAGGTAGGAGGTGAACCATTTAAGAGTGATTTTGCAGATGCCAAAGTCTTGGAGGCGTTGGTTCAGGATATTATGTGACACAATGTCAAAGGTGGAAGATGCCAATGAATATGAGGAGGAATCCGGATTTGATGTTGTCTGTTCCCCCTTATGATGTTGTCGAAGAGTGAAGTTAGAAGTGTTTCCACATTATGGCAAGGCATCTGGTGTGGGGGGCTAGTGGTGCGTTCTGATCCATATGGTCCTGAAATTGCATTTGCATGTTTTTTTCTATGATTTTTGCAAGAAATGGTAGGCTGGAGATTGGGCAATATGCCGCGAGATCGTTTTTGCAAAGTGATGTTTTCTTTAATAACGATCATATAGATGCTTGTTTGAGGGATAATGGCATTTGTCTGTGTTGTAAGGATGACTTAACAATCTTGTGTATAGATTGAATGAGCTGATCCTTGGCAGTTTTTATCCACTGTGCAGGATATGGCCCAGTTGGAGATGTGGTTGTATTGAGCTCGGTGACTATCTTTTCTATTTGTTGAACAGATGGTATGGATAAATCTGCCCAGGCTTGAGTAGAGGCTAGGTCTTTCATGTTATTCGATGTTGTTTTGTCCCAGCTTTATAATCAACTACAACATGTATTACACATGCAAGCATCCGCAAACCAGTGAGGAAGCCAATATAACTTTGAGCTGATATCAGACACAACAAAAGTTAGCCAATAACATCTAGCTAAGCCACACCCCCAAGGGTAAACAGCAGTGATAAACATTAGTAAATGAGCACACAAACTCGAACTAGACATGGCCTATAAAGGTTGGCTAATCTCGTGCCAGCCGCCGCGGTTATACGAGTGACCCAAGTTGACAACCAACGGCGTAAAGTGTGATAAAGAATAAGTCTGCGACATAAGACTGAAACCCGACTAAACTGTCATATGTATCAGTCAGTGGTAAATCCAATTACACAAAAGTAGTCTTAACTAAAAGACCTTTCACCATCACAACCGCTAAGACACAAACTGGGATTAGATACTCCACTTTGCCTAGCTGCAAACTGAAAACCTTACAACTATTCTCCGCCAGAACACTACGAGTAAACACTTAAAAATCAAAGGACTTGGCGGTGCCCAAAATCCACCCAAAGGAGCCTGTTCTATAATCGATAATCCACGCTAAACCTCACCACTCTTTGCCAAAACAGCCTATATACCACCGTCTGCAGCTCACCCCACTAAAGGAAAATAAGTGAGTGAAATGAACTTACTAAAAACGTCAGGTCAAGGTGTAGCACATAGATTGGAAAGAAATGGGCTACATTTTCTTACTAAGAACAAACGAAAAAGCAAATGAAAAATTCTTAAAAGGCGGATTTGGCAGTAAAAAGAAACAATCAAATTCTTTTTAACACAGCCCTTGGGCGCGCGCGCACACACCGCCCGTCACCCTCATCAACTTAATTATACTAACTTAATAAACATACCAAAATATAAAGAAGAGGAAAGTTGTAACACAGTAAGCGTACTGGAAAGTGCTCTTGGAATCAAAATGTAGTTTAAAAAAAACATTTCGCTTACACCGGAAAAAATCTGACAAACCAGAACATTTTGAACTACACTGCTAGCTCAAACACTAAACTTGCCTTGTCCTGAGGTGCACTTCAGGGGTATTCTATTGTGTATGTCTTTTTTTTTTTTTTTTTTTTTAATTTAAATATTTTTATTATACAAAGTTTCCAAACTGCAACATTTGTATAGGTCATTCAACAAATATACCAAGTACAACTGGATCCATCTTATACCATCTATAAAAAAAACATGCTTATTGAAGATTATTTGCTATGCTTAACATTAGTCTGTGTCGTCATTACTTATCTCTAATAAACGTTATTTCTATATTCAACAGTTTCTAGCCTGTTCTTCCTTCATACATCATTCGTATAATATTGCAAGAGATAGTTAGTACATCCTTATCCATATATAGAAAAAACAGAAGCTTATTGTATATTGCATACCTTAGTATTTTTTCATTAATAAACATCATCTATCTATATACCAGCTGTCTCCCCATTATTTGTTCTGGTAATGTTGTCCTTTTTCCACCTTTGGGAATTCTTTTGTTATGCTAACCTCAATAGACATATCATGACAGTCAACCAGGATACATGTTTACAGACACAAACTCGGTCTATCTACTTTGCTAGAAATCCCACAGACTGGCCATTATCTGACCTACTCCATTAACTATCAGTAAACAATCATTCATTTTACAAAACCCGTTAATGCTCTACCATACCATGTTGTACTAGTTATTATCTAGTATCAGGAAAGGAAGCAATTGTTGTACCCTTCATTCGGTTGCACTCATCCTTTGTGTTCCCCCCTCCCCCTCCTTTTTGTGATGTACTGTATCCCTCCTCCCCCCTCCCCTCTCCAGGTCTCAATATTTAACCTTTCCCTTCCCGTTCATATTTGGTTCCCGATTGGTCTCGTCCTTCTCTTCTTTTGTGCCCAATGTATATATGGTTGCCACCATTTATAAAGCCGATCTGAACTCTGGTGTTTATATGTGGTAATCTAACACATTCTGTAGATGTACTCCAAGCAGGTTATCACTTTAATAGGCTTCAGCCTTGCTACTTCTTCCACCCTTTAGCCACTTCCATCTGCACTTCCAACACAATCATCCACCACATATTTTCCAAATCCGACTCTTTGTCCATCCCGCTCATTCAAAAGAACCTCTTTTGGGCCCACTTCTCCTGCCCACCCCATGATTTCCTTCAATATCCTCTTCACCCATGACCACAACCCATGAAGTATTGGGCATGTCCACCACATATGCATATAGTCCCCATTATTTCCACTTCCTCGACAACACTCTTCCCCCTCCCTTCTCATTTTCCTGAGTCTTACTGGTGTTAGGTACATACAGTATAGCATCTTATAGGAATGTTCTTGTATGGTTAGTAGCCCAGAAGATTCTTTTCCAGTGTTCCTTGTCCCATTCTCCCCCAATATCTCTTTCCCATGCCCTTTGATATGGGGCCTTCTCGTCCCTACTCAATAGATGTTTATAAATATGGGATATCATTCCTCCCTGATATCCCACTCAATACATTTTTTCAAAGGGTCTCTCCTCAGAATCTTAATCAATCTGAGTTTTCAACAGTCCGAAAAAGTGGGCCACTTGAAAGTAGCCATATCAATCTTGGTGCTCCATGTCGTATTCCTGTCTGAGCTCCGCAAATGGTCATAGATTCCCTTATTCCGAGAGCAATTGCCCCATATAACTCAGCCCCAAACTCTCCCACCTTTGGAAGTGTGGTGATATGCTGCCTTGCTCAAACCCTTTAACGTAGCCCCCCTCCACCCCCCACCAATAAGTCTCTCACTTTTTTCCATATCTGCAGGATTAAATTCACATAAGGGATGCCACTAGCTCCCTTCCTATTCCAAAGCAAGTCCTTGATGGGCCTAGGGCCTACGCCCACCTGCTAAATTTGTACCCATGGTGGACCCTTCTTCCTCCATTTGCCACCCCATAATAGTCTTTAATTGTGCTGCTTTATAATAATAGACCATGTCCGGCACTTCCAGGCCCCCCTCATTTTTCCCTCTGATCAAAACTTCCCTTTGCACCCTTGGGGGATAGCACCTCCAAACAAATGAGATTTTTTTGTGAAAAGGCCAGCATTTTATCAGGAATTTGCACCGGGAGTGAGCTGAACAAAAACAGTAACCTTGGCAGTATGTTTATTTTGACTATGGTTATGTGTCCAAACCAGGTGAAGTATGGCTTGTTCCACCTCACCAAGTCTGTAAGCACTTTCCCAAATACGGGTCATAATTGAGTCTCCCTAAATCATGCCATTTGCTGGCAATCTGGATCCCCAAATATTTAATACTCATTTTGGTCCAGTGAAATGGGTACTATCTCCTAAGTTCAGTCTCAATTCAGGACCCAGAAAAATCTTTAACATTTCGGTTTTGTCCATATTCATTTTGTAGCAGGACACCTGAAGTGCTGTATTTCCTAAAGCAGGCACAGAATGGACCGTCCGGGCTCTTCTAAAGTATATATAATGTCATCTGCAAACAAAAATATTTTATACACATGGGGGGTTATTCTGTGCCATTAATAGCAGGGATGGACGGCCCAAAGGGACGTCCATCCCCACTATTCATGCTTTCACCCGGCCGTGACTAACTTCCCTGTCAGTTGTGCTGGGAAGTTGGGAAGGGGCGGGTTCTAATGTCGGTCCTGTATGTCCAGGGCCGGCAACATGTGTGGGGAAGTTATTTCACCTCCAAGATGAAATAACTTCCCTGGAAGTTACTTTATTTACCTGCCGGGGCACAGATGGGGTAAGGGGTGCCGTAGGACATTCCCCGCAGCCCGACCCTGGCATTAGGAGGCTAGCTCAGGGGTCAGGCTGCGGTAATTTGCTTTATTTTGTGGCGGCTGGCATCACAGCTCTTCAATGGAGCCGTGGTGCCATGACAACATGACGGCATGGTGCCGCAGCTCCATTGAGGAACCTTGACTGAGTTAGCCGGGGACAGTCCTGCACAAGCAGGCTGGACTGAGTCGCAGTCCCGACCTGCATGTGCAGGACTGTTCATGATAATGATCCCGCAGGGCTAGATGTGCCCTGCGGGATCAGAATCGCGATCTCTGTACGTCTGGTTCAGATCAGACGTACAGAGGAGATCAACGTCCGGGACAGAAGCAGACCCATGATGACCAACCCTCACTCCCTTCTCATCTGTACAGTTCGAGATCCTTTCCGCCAAAAGTTCCATAATGCATGTAACACCAATTTACTTTGTTAAGGGATGTAAAGCTATAAATTAATTGTGTATACCTGCAAGGAAGAGGATCAACATATATCTTAATGGAATGCAGTGTTAGGTTTTGTTTCTCTTGCTGCTGTTCCAGTTATAATGTACTGAAAGCGTTTATGGAGCTTGGCCAAAACGCATCCATATTTCGGAGCAATTCCTGCTAATGGCAGTGACGACTCTTTGACAGTATTTGCAGCTTCTGGATGCATTGTTCAAGCTAGAACAAGGAGTGTTTTCTGACCTCGGAAGTATCATCTGTCAACATGACATCTGCCCGGCAGGTGCAATGATTGATTCAGCTAGTGGCTTCCTCTGATGCCACCGAATCATGGAATGCATTAAAGAAGGAGCGCTCATTAGTTGCGTACTGTAGATGTTGGTTTTTACAATCCGTGAATAGGCTTTGAACATCAAGTGTCCTCCATGAGAAGTGTGCATGGGAGAGGGGCGTTTCTGTGTCTCTACAGTAAATGGTTTATATAAAGACAGATGACCAAATATAATTATGCAACTAGTGGAGGAGTGACCTAGTGGTTGGGGCAAGGTACTTCAGGCCAGAAGGTCGGGGGTTCAAATCCCACTAGAGGACAGCAACCTTGGGCCGGAAGGACTGGGGTTTCTAGTCCCACAGGTGCTCCTTGTGGTCTTGGGCAAGCCACTTAACCCTCCATAGCCCATGTTCCCTGTAAAATAGTTATCTCCAAGTTATAATGCCCTGTTCAATGTAATTTCAGTTTGTTCATTGTAAACTGCACTGATGCAGAATAGCGCGGTATATAAGAGAATGTAAATAAATAAATAAATAGTCCTTTTCCCTAGTAAGAAAATGTTTAATGTGAACTTTTACAAAGTGGTAGTACTTTTTGAAATGATTTGCTCAGGTATCAGTCACTAAGGGGGTCTTTTTCCATTTTGTGTTCATGGCGATGGCTTAAATTCTGTTCAAGCAGCCCCTCTTGCAGTGGGGGGGAGGGGGGCATGGAGGAAGAGGGAACCCACTTGCAGGCTTTCCCATATCTTTTAAAATATGTACCTTTTTGGGGACCTGGCAGGTACGACCTAGATTGGCCACTGTTAGAATACTGGGCTTGATGGTCCTTGGTCTGACCCAGTATGGCATCACTTAGGTTCTTATGATTCTTCCTGCTTTGGGAGCCCTTTCAGAATCTGTTGTTTTGGGGCCCCTAATTTGAACTTTTGTCACTGGTTCTTTGAAGAAAAAAGCATAGTGAATCAGGCCTCTTAAGTGGCTCCAGATACATTTATTTTATTTAGTTAGTTAGGTTTCTGTTTTTCTATACCGCTTTATCTGGGAATCAAAGCAGTTTACATAAAACAAAATATTGAACTGAATTACATGGAACAATAAAACCAATAAAACCATTGCAAGATGAAACTTCAGTAGTCTCAAAACTAGACCATGTGTTCCGAATCTCCATCTACTGTAATGTACTATAAATATGACTCTTCTGCAGATCCTCGCACCTTCCTTTCATGTAAGTCAATCAACAGTCAAAGTCATTAACATCCTCTCTTCTTGTTTCATCATGAAAAGATAGATAAAAATAATGATTTCTTCGGTTTTGGAAAGTTTCTATGTGAAGTCCATCTAGGTAAATCAGGCGCTGATGTTTGGATTTTTTTTAGAGGATGTAAATGAGAAAAGCTTTCTTGTTTCTTTCTTCATTTCATTTACTATTTTTTCCTTTTGTTGTATGTCTGTCTCAGCATATACTAAAATGCAGAAATAGAAAAAAAATGGTTTGGGCGGGGGTGGGGGGGTTGTGCCATTTCAAATGGGGAAAGGCACAAAGCGAAACATTACGTGCTATTTCCCGTTCATGCTTCATGGATTTCAGTAGATCGTGCAGGCAACACATGCAGGCATATGAAACATGAATATAGCATGAACATAAAGAGTGAGGGAAGCTCTAGAAAAGGAGGTCTTGATAGAAAGCTCAAAAGGGCAAACTGAGGAGTAACATTAGGAGGAGGAAAGAACCATGGAATGATCACCTAATGGAGGCAAAACAGTAACAGAATAGTATAGATGATTATTGCTTGTTTTATGATGATTCTGATGTAGGGTTTTGTGATTTGTCCAATATTTTGCTTGTATTACTTAAAGATGTTTATCTTGATTATAATTTGTACATGTACTTTCTCTGTTTCTTTTGCATTTATTTGGTGTTTCTCATGTTCACTTTTGTTTGGGTGCAATCCTCTGTGAACTAATATTGTAATAGCAACTAATATAAATGCAACTAAAAGTTAAAAATGAAAAAACAGAAGCCTTCCCTGTTTGTGGGTAAACTCTCATACATAGACAGGCCTTAAAGACCGTAACATTTGTCATATTCTATGAACATAATGAGAAAAAAAAGAAAGACGTATGACTGGAGATGAACATCAGGCTTGCAAAGGCTCTAGCTAGCTATTAAGTACCTCATATTAATACTAATTATTTGATGTCTTCCCAGCCCTTATAAAGTTTGTTGACACCACTAGAGCAGCTTTAGAGAAATGGCTTGCTATCAGTGGTAAGTCCTATGGATAAAGATTTTATCTCACTAGTTTCTGTCATCCCATGAATAATGTCTGAATTTCTGGTGACCATAAATCAAGTGCATGAGGGAGTATTTTTAGATCCTAAATGCTTGTAGAAATTCAAAGAACCTTTGATCTAACATACCGCTTGCTGCCCATGTACAAATAAGATATATTTCATGAAAATAGTTGCAAAGAAAATGAGCTGAGCCTGGATTTGCAAAATTTAATGAAGTCGCATATAAGTCCTAAAGATTTCCAGTGAGCCAGTGTTTAAAGGTAGGAATGGGCCAGGCGGTTTGGCAGCATATTCCTGGCCCCCTGTGAGCTATATGCTTTAACACAAGTTTTGGTACACGTTAACCACTGCCATGGGCCTGCGGCAAATGTCATCACGCAGGCATGGCAAGTACCATACGCTGAAACATGTTAACTGCGCATCGCATGATGGGGCAGAGTCTGGTGGGGTTCAGCAGAGAGTGGGCATTGGCTGCACATTGTAGTTACTATGGCCATCAGTAGGGTGTGCTAATCACCAGTGTTGCAGTTAACTTGAGGACATTTAACGCCACTTCAAGAGGCGGCATTAGGTTCACCCACAATTACCAAGGGCCAGACCATGCATTAAGGGTCTTGCCTCATGCAGTAACTGTTGGATACATGCTGACCACATCCCCAACAAGTACTGCAGTGCAGTTGCTCCTAATGCATATTGATTTTGACTCACGTTTAGGGGTAAAAGCACTACTGAATTTTAATAAATATGCCCCTCAGAGTTGTTTTTGTCTGACAGATGAGTAAGTTGAGGCCTAAAGAAATAGCCTGGTTTACCAAACTCAAACTGGAGATTTCACCTTTTAAACAAGGCCTTCTCAAACCTATCATCAGTCAGGTTATTGTCAAATCCACAATTGATATACATGAGATTTATTTGCATATAGTTGGTCTCCGGGACGTGCACATTTATTACATCCATCTTCTTTATGGCTATCTTGAAAACTCGACTGTCAAGAGATCCCATGGACAAGTTTGAGAAACCTTGTTATAAACCATGACTTATGCAGTTTGATAAATGAACCCCACTTTCACACCATTTTCAGTGAGTAAAGTTTATTTTCCTTTCCTTCTTTCCAGAAGTAACAATTTGTTCAATGAGGTTGTGCAGATGAACTTTGAGATTGCCAGTTTCAGCAGCCTGTCCGGAACGCAGCCCATTACCTGGCAGGTGGATTATCCTGGAAGAGGCACAACAGACACAGCCGTATCAGAAATCTTCATCATTCAGAAGGACCTTGTTGGTATAGTGCCTCTAGCTATGGTAAGTAGCACTGGCTTGTGCCACCATTTACTAATACTGAGCAGTTGTCATTACTGGGGTCTGTCAGTGCCTGCACAGGACCCAGCTGCAGTTGTAACACTATCGGTATTCTTATTACAAGTATTTTATTAAGGGGACAGGGAAAATTAGTGGAAACAAACCTATAGGTCATTCTACAGTACATCAACTCAGGACCCAAAGCATGTGGCTTATTCTGTTTAAAAAGACTTGCTGATATCTTTCTCTAAGAATGTCTGGACCAGTCTCTCTCCTGGAGTGCAGGAAAATGCTTGTAATGTTTGTATGAAAATTAGGGATTTGTATTCATTTTCAAATGAAATGCAAATGCAACAAAAAAAGCCATGGAAAATGAAACAAAAACAATATTTGTTTTTGTTTAAAAAATAGTACGAGATGTTTCTGAAATAAAATGTAGCTGTTTCTGAAATGAAATTTTAAAAAATGAAAAAAACCCTCAAAATAGACAAAACAATACAAAATGAAAACAATCCTGCACACCCCTTCTAGTGCTTGGTTTTTGACTAGCCATTTTATGTATACATCCATCTCTGAAAAGACATAACTTATATTAGAGGAAAACGCAGCTTTTTCTTTTTTTGATCTGAGCTCAACTTGTATTTGCTGGTGAAACTCAGTTTGCCATGTTTTAGTGCTAATGTAAATTGCTAGAGAATTTCTTTGGCCTTTAGTCTGTTACAAGCAAATTCCCTCTTGACTTTTGTTACCAATGGAGAATTCTGGTATCAATTTCAGAACATGACTGCACATGTTATTACTGCCTGGGAAACGATGTAGAGTTTATTAAAAAGAAGAAAAAAACCCCTGTCTGCCACATTTCTAGCCTCTGCCATAAAAAGAAATGGTCTTGGACCATTGGTTAATTTCAGAGTCTGTATTCATCAAGACGCGATTATCCGTGTAAAAGACATGCCGGAAGGCCTTTCGCCCACACCCCTCTCCCTCTTCCCAAGAATAAAGGCAACGGAAAGATTATCCCTAGCAACCACTAATGCGATAGAGACAGATAATACCCAGGATGCCCAGGGTAGTCATCTGTGCAAACTTTCATTTAGAGAAGTCATTCCTTGAAGCATTAAATTAGATTTGTAGTGCTCTAGAAAGAGATTTGGGGACCCCCGGCTCCAGTGTTATATTGTTTTCTGTCTCCCTTAAGATAAAACATGGTTGCCAATACCTCATCCATGATAGCAAAGGAATGTTAAGCTTTACCCTACGGAGACTTTTCCCGAGCACTTCAACAGAATAAACTAATACCTAGACCATCTCTGCAGTTCCGTGTAATGGTATTTTCTCATTTCAGTACACCAGGGAACGTCTGAACTTCTAGAATACCAGTGAAACACAGCCAAGCCGTGTGGATGAGAGGAAGAAACACGTTCATCTGACATAGTCTTAGTTCAGCAAGCTCATCAATCTTCTTAATGATTAGCTCTATATCTCGCTACAATAATAACAGAAGCTCTGTTCCTAATTTTCCATGCACTTCACTGTTTGCACTCTCCTGAAATAAAATGCCCAAAGGCTGAAGAATATTGGTATCGAGCTTTCCATTTCCAGAAAAGCCAGGTTATGTATAAGCCGTGCCTTTTATTGAACTTTGTTGGAAAATCAATTTGGAAAATGCCTGGATCGCGGCTGGATTAATTATCTATTAGTTGCTTTTGGAAGCTCTCTTTAATTAATCACAACTAGCCTTCTGTCTTTGGCAATTGGTGTGCACTAGTAGGGCTCAGTTATGCAACATAACTCGTATCAGATTCTAACTCCTACATGAGGAGAGGAGACCTGCTCGATTGCATTACACTGAGAAAGCGATGAAAAACTGTTTTGGTTTTGGAGGGTTTTTTTTGTTTGTCTTTTTGCTAATCACACTCTGCAGTCTCGCTTAGCTACTGCTAACAAGCCAAATGAAGGATTTTGGGATGCTGAGTAAAAACGCACAGGCTCTGATTTTTCAAGTTTGGAAAAGAACTTTAAGGACTTGTAGAAAAGCCAAGGCAAATCAACATAATCATGGCATAGTTAGTTATTTAAGAGCATTTCTTGGGCCCAAATCATTCCAATCCTAAGTGGCTCACAGTGCAATAGTAGCAATAATACAATAGACAGTAAAATAGAGAGAGCTCTAGTTGTTAGTGTTGTAGGATTTGCAGTTACCACAGTCTAACTGCTGAACTTAATGCGCGGTAACTGCAAAACCACTGTAGTTCTGTTCCCAGCATTTTCCCATTCATTTCATACAGGTGAGACGTCAGCAGTGTGTTAACTGTGGGCAGTTTCTCCAAAGGGGCTAAGGGCAGTGCAGAGAATGTGATGCAGTTCGATACACACCTACTTAGCTGGGAGCTGCAGTGCACTATCTGTTGTGTTTAGTTTGCTTTAAAATATTTTGTATGATGCCATTCAACCAAACGTCAAGGCCATTTACGATAAGCTAGCATGAATAAACATCACAATTAACGCAGATGTACCATTAAGTAGTAAATGTAGTCGCTCTCTTCTCCACCCCATTTCACACAGCAGATAAAGACAGGTTAACTGTTAGGGCACCATGTTAGGTTTCCTTGGCATTTGTGCTGTTAACACACGTTCATTGCCGTGTTAACAGCTACTACAGTTTAGTAAATAGGGACCATAAATTGCATAAGGATAATGGGGTAACCAGCAGCTCTGTGCTACTTTCCTTCTCAAAAATCCAATGAGAGAGTGCACACAAACCGTGCTATCCTGTCCTTCCCCCTTTCTTCTGACATCCTCAGAAATTAAGCACTGCTGTGAAAATCCATGATTTCATAGTGGCTTTTCCCCGGGCCTGATATCCCTTATGTGGCCGCTCCCGTAGCTGGCTGAACCTCACTAGGATTTGTGTTCCTTTGGCTTTATATATCTTAATTAAAGCCTCTCCTTAGTCAAGAACACTTCCGCACTATATGTCGGTCCATCATAACACCAGCACTAGACTACTGTAATGCCCTCCTCCAAGGTCTGCCCAAACAAACTATCCGACCACTACAATTAGTCTAAAACACTGCCTCCCAAACCATCATGGGATCATCTCA
This sequence comes from Ichthyophis bannanicus, assembly GCA_033557465.1. Classification (NCBI taxonomy): domain Eukaryota; kingdom Metazoa; phylum Chordata; class Amphibia; order Gymnophiona; family Ichthyophiidae; genus Ichthyophis; species Ichthyophis bannanicus. The sequence continues at coordinate 56,751,269 of CM066041.1, read as the reverse complement.
AGGTGATCATAAAACTCCCCTCCTGTACCAACTACACTGGTTGCCAATTTCTTCACGAGCTAAGTATAAATCAGCCCTTACCATCTTCAAAATCAAAAACAACATAACAGCCAGAACCTTTTAGGATCTTATATGCACCAAACCCAAAAACAGACCTGAGAGAAGCAGTAACATTAACCCATACCTACACCCAACCTGTTCGCAAAGACCAAAAATTCCACTGCGAAGAGGGCTCTCTCACTTGCCACCCCATCTATCTGGAACTGTCTCCCGGAAAAACTAAGAACAACATCAGACTTAAAGGACTTTTGGAAACAGCTCAAGACTATCCTCTTCATCAAGCACTTCAGTGAACACCCCAAACTCCACAGCATTACTCGAATCTCGTGCTCACTCCACATGATCAAATGCATATACCTTACCTTGTACATAAGTCATGTTTTAGCACTCCAAGTTCCCTCTCCCCCTTTGCATGCTATGAAAATTGTCCAGTAATAGTTTAAATTGTTAGCTGTATTTATCGCACGTTCTCTGTAAAATTGAAGTTACAATGTAAACCGACTTGATTATAAGATAAGGCGGTATAAAAAAATTGTTAAATAAATAAAATAAATAATTATGAAAATCTGCTAGTATTTGCCATCTAGCGTGTTTCCCTTGTTGCTGTCCATCTGTTATTCTCCTCTCACGCCTAAAATTGCACTATAAAGCGCTTAGATATATTTTATGGACCTGCAGTATAGCAAATGAATAAATATGAAACGTTAAACACAGAACTCATGAAACAGTCTGGTAGAAAAATAGACTAATAATGCAAATCATTTAAGCATACATAATCATAATAAAACCAAATAACATAACAAAGATTTAACAATATAGCAACTGATAGTTCAAAAGCACTTACGGTTTATTGTCAGGAGTGGGTCTTGACCTCATAAGTGCTCTTTTTAAAAACCATGCTGACACTTTTATATGGATAACTCATGAGCTTATATAACACTATGGGCCCGATTTTCGAAGGCCTTTACACGGGTAACTTCCCTAGTTACCCTTATCCGGAATTTTCAAAGGGCACTACACAGATATGTCCTTAATGCGCCCAGATGCTATCCGCATAGCATCGGGGCATGTTGGGATTCCAGGGCGGGCAGAGCAGAGGTGGGCAATGGCACTACCCGTGTAGCACCAATTTTTGATGCTACATGGTGAGCGCTCTGTGCCTTAAAGATAGGCATGGGAAAACCTCACCTATCTTAAGGTGCTGGGGCTAACCGTGTAGCATCGAAAATCGGTGCTACACGGGTAGCTCCTGCGGCTTCCTGTCTGTGGAGCGACACCCAGAGTTTCGATGCCAGGGCTGCATATGACCCCGGCATGGAAAATTCGGGTTAGGCAGGAAGTGGGCGGGCTATGCACCGACGCGGTGCATAGCACCGCCCAGCTCAAATTCGGGCCCTATATGGCTAAGTTTATGTATTTGCAGTTGGGGCAGAATGTGTAGGGTGTTCCAGGGGCACGGCTAAAGGTTTTCTCGCTTTCCATTTCTCTTATGGTGTTCAAGTTTGGATGTAGAAAGAGCAGGGATAACTTGAGGTTGATACGTTACCATGCAGAATTATTCCGGCATTTTCAGTATGCAAGCTGAATGCATTGCCTGGCTGAAAATCCCATCAAGTTATATGGCCACAGTATCCATATCATGTTATGTGTTGATTGTCCCACTGAATATTCACCTGGGGCCAGTCCATGAGGACATTGTTCAAAGCCATTTCCGCAGATAAAACATTGCTTTTGCAACGCTGCCTTCCCTGTTTGCAGGTAAACTTTAATGCACAGTGCTGGATGTGGGTTACTCATAGTGACAAGAGATGTTCCCGGAGTCAGGGCTGGAGAGGAGTTTGCATTTGAGTGTGCATGCACGCATTTTCCTTCAGGAAAAAACATCCACAAACATTAGTAGGTATGAAGGTGCTCAGGTCCTTTTTCTGCAATCATTTTCCAAGCGAAATCACGTGTAGCATTTTTGCTTTGAAACTGAATGTGAAGTCTGTGCAGGGTTGCTGTGAGACATCCTGAGGCCCAGAGCAGATGTTTGGGAGGGGGAGGTTCTCCCTCAGCTCTGGGCAGGCTTAGGACTCCCTGTGGCATAGGCGCCCAGGGCCGTTGCTCATGTTGCATTCCCTAACACCAGCCCTGAGTCTGTGGCTAAAATGTACCTGTGTACTTTCCATACCCTTGGATGGTTACAGAATTACTTCCTTGATGGATTTGTTAGCTTTAGCATTAACGTAGAATTAGAACAAATGAGACCTGACTAAAAATAGATGGGGAAGTTCAGACTGCAGTAAGTCCTGGTTTTTTCTAGGTTAAGATACAGTGATTTCTTAGCAACTCTACCTAGTACTTGACATTCTTCGGGAGAATTACATGGGGGAGTCCCCTCTCCTCTTATTGGTTCTTTGCTTGCTTTTAGGCTTCCGTTAGCATACAAGGGAACTTTGCCTGTTTGATTTGGATAAAGTACAATATCTAGTATTGGATCTTCCCCTCAGTTCTGAATTTTCCAGAGGCTACACAGCTCATTCCATACGAATGTTCTGGTATTTCCACAAAACGTATGACAAAAAAAAGCGAAACCTGCTCTTTCAGTCCTCGTCTTTCTTTCTTGCCCAAACTCCCCCTTTCCTAACAAACGAGCAACTCAATATGTGATGCCTAAAGTCAGAATATTTTCTGTTAATTATGAATGTTGTTTGATCTGGTGCTGCCTGTAGAGCACCACAGGAAATGGTGAAGAGGCTCATCTGCAAGCAAAGTGCTTGAATTGAAATGAAAATAAAATTATCATCAGCAAGAATATCTCTAACCTGAAAGAAAAAATTGAAGTCTTAATGTCTAAACTGATGACAGAGAGAGGTTTGGGTTGTTTTTTTTCCTTTTAGCCCATCATTTTTTCCCTGCAATTTTTGGGGGGTGGGGGGCTTCCTACTTGGTCAGAATCAGTTTCTACTATGCTTGGAGGAATCTGCATAGTACTATCAAGAGTCTAGAAAGAAACACTACCACCTTACAGCAAACTAGTGGAATACAGGAGTAGCCTAGTGGTTACAGCAGTGGTCGGAGAACTAGGGAAATCGCTCTGTGCTCCGTGTGACCTTGGCCAAGTCACTTGACCTTCTACATATTGTTATTAGTAACTAGGTTCCCTTGCATAGCAGGGGCCTGTGGTAAAATGTGTGTTAAGATCATTAGCACGTGCCAGCATTAGCAACTATTAGACTTGAAGCCCTCCAGGGACGGGGAAATACCTAATATGCCTGAATCTGAGATACTACTTGAAAGATGTGAGCGAAACCCAAATAAAGAAAGAACAAATGAGCATGGGAAATCTCAGCTGGTGCTTTCAGCCCATCAGTATTAAATTTCTTCGCCCAGTAACTCGGAGGAAGTGAACTTCTTGTTCATTACGCTTACCGGTGGGACTCCAGTTGCTCTGTTCTGCATTTATCGTGCAATTCATTACCTAGACAAATACATTCCTGCCATCAAGATATTTGTCTGCTATGCACATCATTAGAGTTCCGTAGCTTAATTAGGACATTAAACTCAACATTTTCCCTTTTTGAAACCAGTGGGGCACTCTGCTGTGAAACGAGTTTCTAAATTACCTTGGTACTAATGAAGAAAGCCTAATTATCATTGTCTTGAGGCTAATTTTTATATATGTTATTCTCCTTTGTAGGCTATCTCTTTCCCAGCCCAGGAGTCAATTTGTCACTATATTAAGCCTGTTTGCACTTTCAAACATGGATAATTAGTTCAAACCTTACTGAGGTGGTTAACTTAGGTTTAATCTGCATTATCTAATCACTGAAATTTATCCGGGCCATGTAGTAGATAGGATCATGTAATCTCAAATTTTTGTAATACAAGTCTTATTTTGTTCCTTTAGTATAACGCCTCAGAGTTCATAAAGTTCATTGTTATAACTATGAACCCATAATACATAAATCATCATTACAGCATAAATGTGATTTATTTAATAAGAATTTAATGCTGACATGCATTCTAGGAAATCTGTTCCTAACATTTTAATGCCTTTCAGATATGTGGGAAATGAGATAATGGACTAAAGGTCAGAACAGAAAAAGTTCTGTGCAAATATATCTTTGACTATTGTGAGTAGATATGTTGCAGACCATACAGCAAAGCTACCGTTTACGTTATTATGGAGGCTCACTGTAAGCTACAACTGTCCTCTCCATAGGAGGCTGTGTAACCATTGAGCTAAAACTGAAAAAGTGGCTTAAAAAATTAGCAAAGGGAATCTGTCTTAAGGGGTAACTTTATAAAGCATTTTCCAAGGGCTGCCCAACCATTAGGCAAAGTGGATGGTCGCCTATGGTGGCAAATTCTGGAGAGTGGCAGAGCAGGACAATAGTTTTGCCAAACAAGGGGGTGTAAGGTTTAAGGTCTGCTTGAACCAACTCTAGGGCCAGCCCTGCATTTTCCAAATGCAAACCATGTTTTTTGCACAAAAAAGAACCCCTACATGCATATTTGTCCATGTAGTTTCTAAGTTTACACTCCAGGGACTTGGTGTTCTGGCTGCAAAGGATGGCAAAGGGGACCCAGATATTGTTAATAACATGGTAAATGAAGGAAGGTAAAGACAAGCACTATACTCTCCTCTGCTCTGGATGCACTTGCTCTTCCCATTCCATGCCCTATGAGGCGTACCGTACCGCAACCCTTGCTGTCCTCGACAACCTGCTACCTGCGTTCCTGTGCCCGCTGAGCTGAGTGCCTTTGGTTTAAATCATGTACCCTTGCTGACTACCTACATTTCATATTCATGCTAACCTCTTTCCAGTCATCCATAGCACTTGCCAAGTAAGAGTACTATATCCATCTAACTAACTCTCTTGCCTTTGACCCTCACCATCACTTTACTACGCTACACTCAACTCTCTCCTTCAGGTCCCTCATAATCCTCCTTCACTATCTGCCCAGATGTTGGCTGACTACTTCCATGACAAAATTGAGAAGATTAGCCCTGAATTCTCTGCAGGGTCACCTCCACCTCATCTTCCCCCTCTTCAATCCTAAAACCTTCCCTCACATTCGGTCACCCTTTCTTCCTTTTCTGAAATCACTGAGGAGGAAACAGCAAATCTTCTTTCCTCCTCCAAACTAGCTAGTGGAGTGGAGTGGAGGAGTGGCCTAGTGATTGGGGCAAGGTACTTCAGGCCAGAAGGTCAGGGGTTCAAATCCCACTAGAGGACAGCAACCTTGGGCTGGAAGGACTGGGGTTTCTAGTCCCACAAGTGCTCCTTGTGGTCTTGGGCAAGCCACGTAACCCTCCATAGCCCATGTTCACTGTAAAATAGTTATCTCCAAGTTATAATGCCCTGTTCAATGTAATTTCAGTTTGTTCAATGTAAACTGCACTGATGTAGAATAGCATGGTATATAAGAGAATGTAAATAAATAAATAACTACCTGCTCCTCTGATCCCACCCATCTTCTAAGCTCTATCTCTTCCACTGTCATCCATTCCATCTGTTATATCCACAACTTATCACTTTCCACTGCAACTGTTCCTGTGGCCTTCAAACATGCTGTGGTTACACCTCTCATCAAAAAACCTTCATTAGATCCTACTTGTCCTTCCAGTTATCAACCGATCTCTCTCCTCCCCTTTGTTTCAAAACTACTTGAACAAGCAGTTCACTGCTGCTGTCTTGATTTTCTTTCCTCTCAAAACCTTCTGGACCCACTGCAATCTGGCTTTCATTCTCTACATTCCACAAAAACAGCTGTTGTCAAAGTCTCCAGCGACTTGTTCCTCACCAAATCCAAAGGCCACTACTCGATTCTCATCCTCCTTGACCTTTCTGCTGCTTTTGACACTGTTGATCACCACCTTCTCCTCGATACCCTGCCTGCACTTGGATTTAGGGGCTCTGTTCTGTCCTGGTTTTCTTCTTATCTCTCCCAGTGCATTTTTAGCGTATGTTCTGGTGGTGGTTCCTCTACCGCCATCCCACTTTCAGTTGGTGTAGCTCAGGGATCTTTCTTGGGACTTCTCCTTTTCTCTCTCTAAACTCAGTCCCTTGGTGCACGTTTTTCCTCCCATGGTTTTCAGTACCATCTTTATACTGACAACTCTCAGATCTACCTCTCTGCTCCTGAAATCTCTCCAGGGATCCAGGTCCGGATCTACTACTACTGCTACTGAATATTCGTATAGTGCTACAAGACGTACATAGTTCTGCACAGACACATGTAAAAGACGGCCCCTGCTTATCAGAGCTTACAACCTAGTCAAGACAGACATCACACTAGCTGAGACATAGGACACATCTAGGGGGAATGGTAAGGAAACACGAGGGAAATCAGGAGAGTCAAGATCCAAAAGCGGCAGAAAAAAGGTGAGTTTTCAGCCTGAATTTGAAAAGGCGCCTGATGTAAAGACTCAGGTAATTTGTTCCAGTCATAAGAAGCAGCAACGTAAAAACAACGAAGTCTGGAGTTAGCAATAGAAGAGAAGGGCACAGATAGAAGTGATTTGCCAGAGGAGCGGAGTTCCCAAGGAGGGTGTAGGGCAAGATGAGGAGCTGCAGAGTGAATACACTTAAAGGTCAGCAAGAGAAGTTTGAACTGGATGCAGAAACAGATAGGGACACAATGAAGTGACTTGAGAAGAGGGGTAATATGAGAATGACGAGGTTGGCAGAAGATTAGCTGTACAGCAGAGTGTTGGACAGATTGAAGGGGAGAGCGATAATTCAGAGGGAGACCAGCAAGCAGTAGGTTACAGTGGTCTAGATTGGAGGTGACTAAGGAGTGGATAAGTGTCTTAGTAGTGTGTTCAGAAAGGAATTGGCGAATTTTGTTGATGTTGTACAGAACGAAAAGCAGGTTTTAGCTATCAGTTGGATGTGTGTGGAGAAGGAGAGAGAGGAGTCAGAAATGACCCCAAGATTGTGAGCAGAGGAGACAGGGAGGAGTAGAGAGTTAACCACAGAGACTGAGAAAGGAGGAAGAGGAGGGTTTAGGGGGAAAAATAAGAAGCTCAGTTTTGGCCATGTTCATTTTCAAGCAGCAGTGAGACATCCAAGCAGCAATGTCAAAAAGGCAGGCAGAGTTCCTGGCCTGGATTACAGGAGAGATTTCAGGTGCAGAGAGGTCTGGGAGATCTGGGAATCATCAAAGTAGAGATGGTACTGAAAGCAATGGAAAGAGATGAGTGCACCAAGGGATTGGGTATAGAGACAGAAAAAGAGTGGACCCAAGACAGGTCCTTGGGGTACACCAACTGAGAGTGGGATAGCAGTAGAGAAGGATCCACCAGAACACACTTTGAAGGAGCAATGGGAAAGATAAGGATACCAGAATAGCACAGAGCTCTTAAAACCATGAAAGGACAAGGACAAACCAGAAAAGTACGCTCTATTACTGTAAGACACCAGTAAATTGTGCATTGCAGCTTAACTTCCTGTATTGTATGATTGCAGAACGTACTGCTCACTCACTGTAACTTTAACTACTCTACGGCACGTTTCTCTCTATATTTGATCTGTCTGGAATGGAACTGAGAAAAATGTTTGCACTCACCCTGAATGTATTTATTTACTCTATTGGGCTGCTAATCAACTAGGAGTGACCCTTGACAGTACACTCAGCTTAATCTCTCATATAAAACATACTTCTAAAACTACATCCATTATATAATGTGGTAGAGCAACTTTTGAATCTGCTTTCAACATTCTACCTCAAAGTAAGATTTTTGGCTTCTCTTCATTGAGCTTTGCCTATAAGTGCTGTATTCTTAACTATTACCAGTCTGTGACTGCAGAATGCAATGCTATTACCAAACCTTTGCTGAGTCTGCATATTCTATGAAATTTCCTTCACTTGGAATTAGATTCAGAGTTTCTCCTTAACACATCCATTATGTTCTGGGGTAGAGAAACTTTTTAATCTATTTTTAACGTTCTGCATCAAAGTAAGATTTTTGCTTCTCTTCATTGAACTTTGCTTATGTGCTGTATTCTCAACCATAACTAGTCTGACTGCAGAATTCAATGCTATTCCAAAAACTACTGGGCATTATGAGTAAGCCACGCATAGGTGACTCCCGAGCAGGGATGAGGTGGGGAGTTGTGGGATATGTCAGTAGGTCTCCTTCTCAGTATTGAGATGCCTTGGGCATTGCCCTGGAGGGGACACACCAGTCAAACAACCCCAGCGGGAGGACCTTTCCTCCAAAGCCTTAGTGGGGTACCAGGATGCTCCTGAGTTCACTGTAAATATGCTCCAGCAATGTAAATATGTACCTAGTTATAACTCCTGTAATGTGAATATGTTCCTAGTTTTACCTTATCCAGTAATGTAAATATGTTCCTAGTTATACCTTAGATGTAAACCATGTAAACCACGTAATCTAGTTATTATGTTATATGTAAAACATGCTCAAATGTTATCTGTAACACACGTTCATATGTTTCATGTAAACCGCACTGATCTGTAATAGCGCGGTATAAAAAAATAAATAAAATCAAGGGGAAGGTTGTGGTCAAAAGCAGCAAAAAGGTCAAGAAGGATGAGGATCGAGTAAAGGCCCTTTGATTTTGCCAGGAACAAGTCACTTGAGACTTTAGCAAGAGCTGTTTCAGTAGAATGTAAAGGATGAAAGCTAGATGTAGAGGATCTAGAAAGGCTTGAGAGGAGTGAAAGATGAGGAAATGGTGGTGAACTGCACGTTCAAGTAGTTTAGAAACAAAGGAGAGGAGGGAGATGGGTCAATAGTTAGGACAGGTAGGGGCTAGTGAGGGTTTCTTGAGGAGAGGAGTGACCACAGCATGCTTGAAGGCTGCAGGGAAAGTTGCAGTGGAGAGCGATAGGTTGAGAATATGAGAGATGGAAGGGACAACGGTGGAGGAAGAAGACAGGTGAGAATAGGATCAGGGGAGCAGGTAATGAGTTTGGATGAGGAAAGAAGGTGAGTAGTTTCTTCCTCAGAGATCATAGAAAAGTAAGAAAGGGTAGCAGAGGTAGGTGGGAAAGGTTGGGAGTGAAGAGGGGGAGGAGGGCAAGTAGCTAGCCTTGTGAGGAATTGGAGTGTGATCTTGTGGCTTTTGTCATGGAAGTAGTCAGTCAGAGACTGGGCAGAAAGGGAGGGAGGGGTTGGATGAGGAGGCACCTTAGGGAGAGAGTTGTAAAGAGATAGCGATGGTCAGAGACAAGGGAGTTAGATGGACATAATAATCTTGTTTGGCAAATGCTATGGCTGACTGGAAATTGAGAAGCATGAATTTGAAATGTAGAAAGTCTCCAAGGGTACGGGATTTGAGACAGGCACGCTCAGTTGAGCAGGCGCAGGAACAAAGATAGCAAGTAGTGGAAGACAGCCAGGGTTGAGGTACAGTTTGCCTCACAGGACATGGCATGGGTAGAGCAAGAGCATCCAGAACAGTGGAGGGTACAGCGTTATAGGAAGCTACTTGCCTCATCAACAGACTCAGAGGACATAGTAGAGGAAAGAGGTGATGAGACAGTGGAGAGAGCCAATGGCTCAATAGCATGAAGATGTCTAAAGAGGTTGGAGGAGACAGGACAAGGTTGAGGCGGCGAGTGATGAAGAGTGAAACTTAGCAAGTGATGGCCCAATAAGGGAAGATGTGAGGTACAGAAGTTTGAGGGTAAGCAATTAGAGAAGAATACGGGCAGTAGAGCAAATCTGGAAGTTGAATAATGAGGTAAGGGAGAGGAGTTTTAAAGCATAAGGATCAGCTGAGTTTTGAACAGATTGAAGGGGAAAGATCTGATTCAGAGGCAGACCTATTTATCCAACATTGCTGCCTGGATGTCTCACAGCTGTCTGACACTAAACATTGCCAAAATTGAGCTCCTTATCTTCCCCCCCCCCCAATCATCCTCCCCCCTTCCTCCCTTTTCTGTTTCTGTGGATAACCCTACACTCCTCCCTGTTTCCTCAGTTCGCAACATTGGGGGTCATCTTTGACTCTACTCTCTCTTTCTCTGCACACATCCAACAGATAGCTAAAACCTGTCTCTTCTTTTGCTATAAGATTGACAAAATTTGCCCCTTCCCTTCCACACACACTACTAAGACACTTATCCACTCTTTAGTAACCTGCTGTCTAGACTATTGCAGCCTCCTCTTTGCTGGTCTCCCTCTGAATCATCTCTCTCCCCTTCAATGTGTTCAAAACTCAGCTGCACTGCTAATCTTCTGCCAGCCTCGATATGCTCATATAATGCCTTTTCTCATGTCACTTCATTGACTCCCTATCCTTTTCCATATCCGATTCAAACTTCTCCTACTGACCTATAAGTGCACTCGTTCTGCAGCTTCTCACTATCTTTCCTCTCTTATCTCACTCTACACCCCTCCTTTGGCAGATCCCTTCTATCTGTGTCCTTCTCTTCTACTGCCAACTCCAGACTTCAATCCTTCCACCTTGCTGCTCCTTATGCCTGGAACAAGCTACCTGAGTCTGTGCATCAGGCTTCATCTCTGGCCCTCATCAAATCCAGTTTGAAAACTCACCTCTTCGAGGCCTCTTTCGGATCCTGATCCGCTTGGTCTCCTATGTGTTTCCTTACCCTAGATGCATCCTTCTCCTCAACTGTTGTGTTGTCTGACTTGACTAGATTGTAAGCTCTAATGAGCAGGGGCCATCTTTTACATGTGTCTGTACAGCGCTGTGTACGCCTTGTAGCTTTATACAAATGATTAGTAGTAATAGCAGCATCTAGTTTGCCCAGTAAAGTGACTGGAGTTGTATCTGCCACTCATTGCAGATCACCCCTGCTGTATGCCTTTTTTTAGGATTGTACCTGTTGCTCCATGCACATCCCAGAGAGGGGCAGCGGTAGCAGCAATGGACGCCCTCTGATTATTGGTGCTATAGGTGACTGCCTAGTTCACCTGATGATTGTGCCAGCCCTGAGTAGCAGCTTCATCTAATCTAATCGACTGCATTCCAGCAGAAGGTCCTTTCTATTCGATCTACCCTCTCTTGCCCTTCTCCTCCCTCTGGAAGTTCCTCCTCCCCCAATTCCTTACCCACTTCCCCCTCCACCCCTTCCCTTTCTTCAGTTCCAGAGCTTCCTTTCAGTTGAAAGAGGCTTGCCTCCTGGGGCCTTGGGCGCTTTAAGTGAACCTTCGCCCTCACCCCCGTCTCTAACCACCCCTCTAAAATGCATAACTGCACATCATATTTAAAAAATGTAAACTTTGTATGTATGCGTGGATCTGCAGGTAAACAGATATATATATATAGTGATATAGCAGAAGGGTTGTTGGGTAAGGTTTGCCTTTTTTGTGGATGATACCAAAATCTGCAATAGAGTAGACACCTAGGAAGGTATAGATAACATGAGGAGGGATCTAGCTAAGCTTGAAGAATGGTCTAAAATTGGGCAGCTGGGATTTAATGTTAAAAAATGTAAGGTCATGCATGCATTTGGGCTGTAGCAATCCAAGGGAGCAATACAGTATAGGGAGTGAAGTACTTTTGTCCACTAAAGAAGAGCGGGACCTAGGCGTGGTTGTGTCTGATGATCTTAAAGTACCTAAACAGGTAGAAAAGGCAACGGCAAAAGCTAAAAGGATGCTTGGGTGCATACGGAGAGAAATGGCTAGCAGAAAAAAAGAGGTGATAGTGCCTCTGTATAAGTCTTTCGTGCGACCTCATTTGGAGTATAGTGTGCAATTCTGGAGACCGCACCTTCAAAAGGATGTGAACAGGATGGAGTCGGTGCAGAGGGTGGCTACTAAAATGGTTAGTGGTCTTCATTATAAAGCATATGAGGACAGACTTAAGGATCTTAATATGTACACCTTAGAGGAAAGGTGGGATAGAGGTGATATGATTGAGATGTTTAAATACCTCCGTGGCATAAATGTTCAGGGGGAGAGCCTCTTTCAATTGAAAGCAAGTTCTGCTACGAGGGGACATGGGATGAGGGTGAAGGGGGATAGATTCAGTAGTGATTTGCGGAAATATTTCTTTACGGAAAGAGTGGTGGATCCGTGGAATAGTCTCCCAGTGGAGGTGGTAGAGATGAGGACAGTAACTGAATTCAAAAAAGCATGGGACCAACACAGAGGATCTCTAAAGGAAAAAAGGGACTGTTGTAGTTGTTGATATGGAAGGACAGACTAGATAGGCCATGTGGTCTTTTTCTGTTGACATATTTCTGTTTCTAATGTCCTGATGGCTCTTTTAGTTGGTGTCGCTATTATGATTTGTTATGCATGCTGTTGCTTGTTGCAGTTCAGAAACTGCTGCCCTAGGCAATGGTCTATTTTACTAATGGCTGGTTTTGTTTTGCTGTCTCCTATGTATTTATGTCATGGATATCTTTAAATCAGGTCTTGACAAATGTTTGTATTTAGGAGTTAGTCCAAAAGCTTAGCAAGTTGAGGCCTCCGCTTCCCCTTTCTATTTTCCACTGAAGTTAAGAAGTGACGGGGGTGGGAATATTCTTTGAAGAGGTCTACCACAGTTTCTCTAGGGCCTGATTTATTAAAGCTGTTTTCCCATTCCATCTCCAAGGGAAAAGAACGCTCAGGCAGTTAATGCAGGCCACTGGCAGAAATACATGACCAGCAGCCCCTCCTCCAACCCCCCCCCCAATCATCACCCAGTCTTGCTCACTACTCTCCCTGTGCACCTTAGCTCATTCATCTCACTTTTTCATGTTGTCACCCAGTCTTGCTCACTCTTTGTCCCCTCCTCACCCTACTTCTATCTGGAATACCCTAGTCAACATCCAACAGACTGAAATTACCTAGCAATTCAGGGAAGATGAGATCAGAGAGGCTGTTACAGCTAAGCTAGAGAATAGTTCAGAAAATGGAAAAACGAGCCAAATGACAAAAACGGGAAAAAGCTTAAGTACTGCCAAGTTAAATTCAAGGCATTAATAAGGCAGGCAAAGAGAATTTTGAAAAGAAGCTTGCCATAGAAGCAAAAGTCCTTACTACAGACGTTTCAAGTATGTTCATAGCAAAACACCTGTGAGGGAGTCAGTTGGACCATTAGGGGTAAAAGGTGCACTGAGCAAGGACAAAGCCATAGTTGAGAGACTGAATTCTTTACTGAAGAAGATGTAGGAAACTTACCCATGCCAGAAATGATATTTTAGGTGACGTATCGGAGGTATTGAAACAAATCTCGATAAATCGGGAAGTTGTATACAGCTAATTGATAGACTAAAGAGCAGCAGATCACATGGACTGGAGGTCATACATCCCAGGGTGCTAAAAGAACTGAAATGAGGTTATATAGTACAGAGTACTAATAGTAATAGTTCTATCAAAAAATCATCTGTAGTGCCCAAAGATGTGAGAGTGGCCAATGTAATGCCGATTTTTAAAAAGGGTTCCAAGAATGATCGGTTAACTATGTACCAGTGAGCCTGACATCCGTACCGGGCAAAATTACTGAACATGTAGATTCTAGCCATGATTTAATGGCAGAAAGCCAACATGGATTTAGCCAAGGAGAGCCATGTCTCACCAATCTCTTATGTTTTTTTGAAGGTATGACTAAACAAATAAAGGTGAGCTGGCTGATACACTATATCTCGATTTTCAGAAAGCCTTTGACAAAGTCCCTCATGAGATACTCTTGGAGAAATTAAAAAGTCACGAGAAAGGAGACAATGTGCTATTGTGGATTAGGAACTGGTTGAAAGAAAACAGAGGTAGTGCTAAATGGCTAATTTTCTCAATGGAGAAAGGTGATTAGTGGAGTACTCCAGAGATCTGTGCTGGGCTTTGTGCTTTTTAACATATTTATAAATAACCTGGAAATGGGAATAACAACAGAGGTGTTCAAATTTGCAGATGATACTAAATTCTTTAAACACAAGAGCTTCATAAAAAAATTGCAAGAGGACCTTGATACTCCTATGAAGAAAGGCTAAAAAGGTTAGGACTCTTTAGCCTGGAGAAGAGACGGCTGAGGGGAGATATGATAGAAGTCTATAAATTAATGAACGGAGTGGAACGGGTAAATGTAGATCGATTGTTTACGTTATCAGAATATAGAAAGACTAGGAGACATGCAATGAAGCTACAGGGTAAACTATTTAAGACTAATAAAAGAAAATATTTTTTCACTCAACGTGTAATCAAACTCTGGAATTTGTTACCGGAGGATGTAGTAAAGGCTGTTAGTGTAGCTGTGTTTAAAAAAAGGTTTGGACAAGTTCCTGGAGGAAAGGTCCATAAACCATTATTAAGAAGGGACCCAGGATATCAATGCTTGACCCATTACAAGCATTTTGGAACCTGTGTCTTTTGGGGAAACTGCTAGGTACGTATGACCTAGATTGGCCACTGTTGGAAACAGGATACTGGGCTTGATGGACCTTGGTCTGACCCAGTATGGCATATCTTATGTTCTTATGTTATTCCTTCTCCCCCCCCCCCCTCCAACTTACCTTGATATCTCTCAGGTCATCTCCTCTTCTCGTCCTACGACTGCTCCCTCTGATTCTATGCCTTCCAGATTATTTTGGTTGGTTAGCGCCTCCTTTTTCTCCCCTTTATCTATTCTCTCATCCTCCTTCTCCTCTGGTGTCTTTCCAACTTGCTGGAAAGAAGCAGTTGTTCTTCCCATTCTAAAATCTTCCTCCTTGGATTTTTCAGATCCTCTTAACTATCACCCTGTTTCTCTCTTACCTTTTCTGTCTAAGGTCACTGAGCTTTTGATGGCTAGACAACTTCAGACTTTTCTTGCACATGCCCATACGCTTCATTTCACCCAGTCCAGTTTCTGGTCTCACCACTCAACTGAACATTCTCTTCTGGCCATCACTGACTATTTACTTACCTCTCTGGACTCCTGCCATCATATTGTTCTTGTTTCTCTTGATCTTTCTGCAACTTTTGACTTAGTGGACCACTCTCCTCTTTCAGCTGCCTTCTATTGGAATCTCTGGCTTGGCACTATCTTGGTTTCAATCTTATCTTACTGGTCATTCCTTTCGGGTTTCTTGGTCCTCAGTCCGGTCCCCTTCTTTTCCCCTGTACTATGGGGTTCCACAGGGATCGGTTTTAGGTCTCATCTTGTTTAATATCTATTTAGCCCTTTTAGCCTTCTTAATCTCTTCCTTTGGTATTATGTCTTTTATCTATGTTGATGACACCACCTGTTCTGTTATCCTTCTTATTCGTCATTTTCCACTTCACTTATCTCTTCTGCCATGGACCGTATTGCAGACTGGCTCACTTTGCACAGTCTAAAACTCAACACTGCTAAAACAGCTACTCTTTTTTTTTTCCTCACCTTCTCTTGCCCCATCTTTATCTTTACCTTCTCCTTCGGTCCATGATATTCCCTTTCTGTGGTACAGTAAAGATCCTTGGCATTCTCTTCGATTCTCATCTTACCTTCTCACAGCACTACTCCTCGATCATTCAGCATTGTTTTTTTACTTTATGCCAGATTCATTCTGTGTGCAAGCTCTTGAATCAGTCCTCCCTGCATCCTCTTCTTCTTTCACTTGTTCTTACATGTCTTGACTATGCTCTCTCCTCTCTGGCCTTCCTCTCTATCAGGTTCATCATCTTCAATTAGTCCAAAACACTGCTCTTAATCTTCTTTATGGTGCTCATTGATTGTCATGTTACTCCCTTCTTTCTTTCCGAACATTGGTTAGCGATCTCATTTCGTATTCAGTATAAGGTCCTATTGTTGACTTTTCCTGCCCCCTGTTTTGGTTTCCCTGTTTTTCTTTCAGATCTTTTGGTTCCTTATATCCATCGCGCGCTCTTTGCACCTCCTCTCAACTGCTCCCTGTTCCTACTGTTTGCTTTGTCCATTCAGCTGCCGCTCATACTACTTTTCGTGTGGTTGTTCCTACCCTCTTCCCCTGTCTTTGTGCTCTGAACTCTCTCCTTCCTGATTTAAGGCTCAGTTGAAGGCTTTTCTCTTCTCTTTGGCCTTTTCTTCTGAGAGCTAGTTTTCTCTTCCTTCTTTCTTTCTGTTGCTGTGGTCTTTAGCTCTCTTCCTACTCTCCCTATTGTTTTTCTTAGTTTACTTTTGCTACTATTGTAACCTAGGTCCTCCTTTAGTTCCTCCCTTTTTGTTTTCAGATTCCCTTCCTTAGTTCATTGTCATCTTCTTGTATCCCTTTTTTCTTTTTCCCCTAGTTATATAACATTCCTTTTATTGTATTGTGAACCGCCTAACGGCTATACGCTATAGGCAGTATATCAAATTTCAATAAACTAAACTAATCTAATGTGTTCTTTTATACCGCTACGGTTCCAAAACTAAAGTGGTTTGGTGTGGTTTACAATAAAAGGTAAGATTACAGAAGAAACATTATTTTAAAAGATTATGAATTAAAAAGCCAGGACGTAAAAGAGTTCCGAAAAAGAGAAATAGAGGAGGACCCCGTAATCTTAGGGGTAATATAGCCCAAAGCTCAGCTGTCTTATATATAAACATAGAAACATGACGACAGAAAAAGACCACATGGCCTATCTAGTCTGCCCTTCCATATCAACCGCTACAACAGTCCCATTATTCCCTTTAGAGATCCTCTGTTTGTCCCATGCTTCTTTGAATTCAGATACTGTCGTCATCTCTACCACCTCCACTGGAAGACTATTCCACGGATCCACCACTCTTTCCATAAAGAAATATTTCTGCTTATCATGCCTGAATCTGTCCCATTTCACCCTCATCCCATGTCCCCTTGTAGCAGAGCTTGCTTTCAACCAAAAGAGGCTTTCCTGCAATGTTCCCTCTAATTTTCTGTAGGCTGTGTGCACATAAAATATCAGCTGTGCAGCTTTTGAAGGAAGGTTAAATTTTTGTGCATCACATAACGACACTCAGAGTTCTATACTTTAAAATTTGACTACACGTCAGAATACAGTATGTACACCACATTGATTGCACTGGATAATATTGTAGAACTTGTGAAAACTGTAAATACACAACAACTTTTAAATTTTAAGATGTCTGTGTTGTTTTCTATCAGAATCAGAACCGTAATTTTTGTGCGCTCTGTTATAAAGTATGTGCGCTCACTCGGCGAGGTGTGTGCGTGTGCACACGCGCACAGCTTAGAGGGAACAGTGCTTTCCTGTGCATTTATGCCACAAAGGTATTTAAACGTCTCAATCATATCACCTCTATCCCACCTTTCCTCTAAGGTGTACATATTTAGATCCTTAAAGTCTGTCCTCATATGCTTTATAATGAAGACCACTAACCATTTTAGTAGCCATCTGTACTGACTCCAGCCTGTTTATATCCTTTTGAAGGTGGGGTTTCCAGAATTGCACACAGTACTCCAAATGAGGTCACACCAAAGAGTTATACAGAGGCACTATCACCTCCTTTCTTCTGCTGACCATTCCTTTCCCTATGCACCCAAGTATCCTTCTAGCTTTTGCCATCGCCTTTTCTACCTGTTTAACTACTTTAAGATCATCAGACACAATCACACCTAGGTCCCGCTCTTCTTTAGTGGACAAAAGTACTTCACCCCCTATACTGTATTGCTCCCTTGGATTGCTGCAGCCCAAATGCATGACCTTGCATTTTTTAACATTGAATCTCATCTGCCAAATTCTAGACTATTCTTCAAGCTCATGTTATCTACCTGGGTGTCTACTCTATTGCAGATTTTGGTATCATCTGCAAAGAGGCAAACCTTACCCGACAGCCCTATGAAATAATGTATGCAAATCTTGTTCTTGCTAGATGGGAATAAAAAGGCATAGGACGACTGTAACCATTTGGAAGTAATAACGGAGAAAGCTGCATGGGAACAGAATCATAAATGTATACAGAACTGTAGAGAATTTAAAACGGTTCCATTTGGGGATCTTGAGCCAGTGTAGCTCAGGAAGTAAAGGCGTTACCGCTACATACACAGAGACTCCAAAACTGAGTCGGGCAGCGGTATTTTGACATAATTGTAACTGCTGAAGCTGTTTTGAACAGTGTATAAATAGTATATTACCATAATCTAGGTATGCCAAGACAGGACTTTACAGTAGGAGCCAAAAATAATGAAAAGAGAAATGGGGTTTGAGTCAACATAATTGACGCATACAAAAAACCCCAATTTGGAAACCACTGCACTAACATGGGTTTCAAAAGATACATTTTCGTTGATCAAAACACCAATACCCGTAGAACCGACCACTAACCATTTTAGTAGCCACCCTCTGTACTGACTCCAACCTGTTTATATCCTTTTGAAGGCGCGGTCTCCAGAATTGCACACTATACTCCAAATGAGGTCACACCAAAGACTTATACAGAGGCACTATCACTATCAAGTAAAGAAATAGGGCAATATTTGCTATTATTAAGGCAAAGAACCTTTGTTTTAGCCACATTCAATTGTAAATGTACAGTTTTGGCCCAGCTTCCCAATAATTGTAAAACATTATCCAAAACTGCATAGTAATCAGCAGCTTGTGGGGAAAAGGTTGGTAATATAGAAATGTCGGCAATTGTTAAACATTATCCAAAGCCCGCAAAAAAAAGCTGCTGTTATGCAATGTAACACCCATGGTAGCTGCTGCAAATTGGAATGCCCACTCTCCATCAAACTCCCGCCCATTTTCCTGGCAACACAGGAAATGCAGCCACCATGGAAAGAGGCCTGCAGTAGCTGTCTTTGCGATGCAACAATCCCATGTTAGTGCCACAAAGACATCTAAACGTACCCTATGTTTGCCACCATTTATACCTGAAAGCCTGGAAAAACAGTGTTTCCACATATTGTCTGCATTTAGCAATGGAAGCTGACAACTACTACTACTACTACTATTACTGATCATTTCCATGGGACTACAAGGCGTGTGCAGCGTTGTGCGGAGACATGTAAGAGACAGTCCCTGCTCACAAGGAATGGTCAAGTGATACCATTCTTTTTTATTGCACGTGCAATTTCTTGAAATTGATGCTCCTGGTCTACGTGCTGATAAATATAGGTACATGTACAGTAGCCTTATACCTGTCTTACAAAAGGCTCCATGTTAGACATAGCCTTTAGTAAAATACTAGGGGAATTGTGAACGGTCCAGTCTGGACATCCCAATTCCTACTCTAGTGCTCTATGCAAAATGGGGCTTCACATTACTATTTTCTAGCTTTTCCTGTTTGAGATTTTACCCAAACTGTTTCAAAAATCGAGCCCAATGAATAATTTGGATGAGATGAGCCAAGGGGAACATTTGGTACTCAGTGGCGGAAGATACTTAACCCTTTCCAGGCCGAGCCCAAAACTCTCTCGGGATCCAAAATTCTGACTAAATATTCCTATCAAGTGGTATATAATACATGACCATAGCAGAAGGAAAATCACTATTAGAACATATTGAATAAGACGGGTACAATTTTCCTGAAATATGCAAAAATTAACCCGGCTGCAGAATGTGGATTAAAAATTTAAAGTAGGCCTTCAGAGGGTTAAGTAGACCTACATCAGTCAAGATTTGGGATTGAAGAACCAAATAAGAACACTTCCAAAACTATTTTCTGTACTTCTAAAAAAACAAAGTTAAGTAGGAGTGGAGGAGTAGCCTAGTAGTTACATCAGCGACCTGGAGCCCACGAAACCAGGGTTCAATTCCCACTAGCAGTACTTGTGGCTTTGGGCAAGTCACTTTATCCTCCATTGCCTAAGAAGAAAGGCCTGGCAATCTACTTCCAGTCACACCTTGCCAAGAAAACCCAGGAGCATATTCCTGTGTACAAAATAACTAGCTACATATTTTTGCCTCTTCTATTCATTAGAGAGATCTTATGCTGTGGTGATTAATGTAAGTTACTATTATACCACAATATGTCAAACAGTAGTCTGTGACTAATTATATTAAATTGTGCTACTCTAAAACAATGCTTATATAATGAACAAGACTGCTGCTTATGTTTTAGCTCAACAGCCATGTGATAGCAAACAGTAATACCCATGCAGGCTATGTTGCAGTATCATACTTGCAAGTCTTTCATAAGAGGGATGCGGCCTTGTACTGCATAGTAGAGTTCTGTTCTTATTCAGTAGTAGAAAAGGCTGCAGAGTTCTGCTGTTAGGAACAATGAATGCTAATCGTTAAAACTATAAATATATTACGTTTCACATTTTCAAATTAGGAGGAAATTCTAGTTGCCATCTTCGATATATGTAGATAAAGGTCAACAAACAAGTTGTAGGTGATACCTTTTTATTGGACTAACTTATGACGAAGAGAGTATAACTCTTGAAAGCTTGTCAAAAATATATTAAGTTAGTCCAATAAAAAGTTACTGTATCACCTACAACTTGTTTGACCTTAATCTACTCAAATTGGGAGGGAAATGGTCATGTGCTCCTCCCAATAGAGAGCCCAACGGAGACCTACATTTCATCATAAGGCTCCTTCAGGTAGTTTCTTTCGGAACAGTCAAACATCCATCTTAAACAGTGGAAAATAGCTACCAACCCATTATAGATATCAATTGATGATTTTAACAAGATAAATTTGTATCGCTTTCTTTCTTGGACAATTGAACAGCACAGAGCAAATTTATAACAGAGCTTTTATTATGGGAATGTTTGAAGGCCTATGATTGAGAATATTGCCAGGACACTTCTTGACCTCAGGTGAGCAAACTATGGCTACCTGTCTTTGAACTTATTTTTTCCTCCCAATTAAGGATTTTAAAAATTCAAATTTAAGGCTTCACTGAGTGGCGGGTACAACATTACCACCTCATTGGGCAGACTAGATGGGCCATACTGGTCTTTATCTTCAGTCATTTATTGTGACATTTACTAAAATATTTACAGACTATAACTGGGTCAGTTTTCAAAAGCACTGATTGGGTTAACAGGATAAAGGCTGTTAAAGGGGATATTCGGCCCCATTATACAGACAGCTATCAGAATAACTCAGGACAGCTAAAACGCCATGTTAAGGCCATCCAAATGGTTATCTGTATAGTGTCAGCACAGGCTACAGTCTAGACACTAGTACTGAATGTCTAGAATAATTTTAGCCGTGGCAGCCACAATTTTAAAAAGAAATGCTGACCGCCCCAACTCAATAGTAATCCTTCAGAAATGAATTTTTTTGGATTTGAAGATCCACAACTGTTTTCTATAGCAACATACAAATGGCTATGTAACTGTTAACTGAAGCTGAGCCAGAAAAGTCAGCTTGTATCCCTGTATGTGTGGCTTGTGATTGTGTAACTGGAATAAGCAGCTTCATCTGCTACAGAAGTCAAAGATGCATGGCATTGACGAGGGCCAGCTGACCAGCGTCTGAGGGGCAGCAGTTACATAAAAGATTACATTTTTGAATGAGAGACACAATTGAATAAGGTTTTATTTTAATATATAAAAACAAAGAACAATTGGAATAGGAGGCTTTTATGCCAATGAGGTTAACTGAACGAGCACTTCACTACTGAAATGGGGCTACTGAAAATTTGCTGAGGCTTTTTCCTCCGATTTCATATTTTGAAGAATGGTAACTCCCTCTAGCACTTTTAATGTAAAGGACCATGGCTGGTATTCAGCTACTCTGTGACCGTTTCTCCTTTTTTGTTAGTTTTATTTTATTTCAATATATCATCCAATGTGTGGGGGCTATTTTGATTGAGTCCAGTCTACAAACCCCAAGGGTCTAGAAGCTAATCTCCCTACTGCTCAGGACATGGAAATGGGGAGCATATAAAATATTTGCATACATCGGGTCTCATTTGTATCCAAATCTATGTCATGGATATTCAGAGTTTAAACTGAGTTTAAAAGGGCCTTCGGCAATTTACCAGAGAAAAAGTCTATAAACAAGTATGAGCCAAGGAGACCTCTGAAAGCTACCTCTGATCCCTGGAAGACAACTGCAAGTAACAGCTCTATTCTTTTGAATCTACAGGTTATTTCCTGGTGACCCATACTGGCCACTGTTGGAGACAGGGCGCTAGGTTTGTTGGACCGTTGGTCTGACCTAGTGTGGTATATCTTATGTAAACCATTCAAGCTTCCAGAAAATACAGTGGAAAACGCGATTAAGAACAGACTAGACATGTGACTGCCATTTTACTCTCTGGGGTTATTAGTCATTGATGTTCTTCATTTGTATCCCAATTTCTAAAGACTGAAAAGAGCGTGAAGTAGAATTACGCATTTTTAATTGGTGATTGCTGTTCGCATGAAACTTTGATCTTCAAACCTTTAGTAATATGTTACAGTTTAAAAGAAAGTGGTGATAGATACTCTTTCCAGTTGAGTACTTGTGAAGAAAACTGCTTCTTGTTCCCTTGCCAGCTTGTTGAAAAATGTCTATAATTATGATAATAACTCCACATAATGTGCTGCAAGATTAAACAGTGATTTAATTGATCTTTTTAATCCATTTTCATTCCCCTCATTTTGGTGATGTTGAGTATGCTTGTAGACACTTGTCCCTTTTTGGTTCTCTTGATGAAGTGTCTCTGTGGGCTAGATACATTTTACCTCTCACTGAGGTACCAGCTGCCATCAGGAAATAGATGACCCTCAAGCAGACCCACTTAAATAATGCAGGCAGAGGATTAATCTTTGCCTGATGCCGGGATGCACCAAGATGAATTGACTTTTTTTCAGATGCCACCATTCTGTCAGCTGAGGCTATAATGTAAAATGCGGGTAAACGAGGCGGTCAGAGCTAAAGTCACGAATGCCTTCTGAGACCTGTAACTTATTTATTTAAGAGATTTTATATATCGCTTTTCCTAAGATCAAGGCGGTTTACATTTAAATCATCATTTTAATAGGTACAAGAAGAACAGAAAACACGTCTGGTTATAACGTTGAACACTGGTTATATTAGATTCTAACGTACATATACATGATCATGCTATACATGCTGTAGTGTGTGGAAGAATACATGTGATTATTTTTCTGGGCTTTCTTAACTTTATTGTATAGCTACAGTGTGATTATTCAGTTTTACTATCTGAGTGATGATGCACAGAGGGTATTTCAGCCCCTGCTGGATCATGGCCGGCCTTGTCATATTATGTATTTCAAATTTGTGTGTCCACTTTTCCCTCCATTTTCCAGAAGAAGTAGGTGCAGAATCCATGGAGAATTTTGTGACTTTTCACCTGTGCAAGTTAATTCACAAAGGAAAACTATGCCCCAAAGGACTTAAATCTTCAATGTACAATAATAAGAACATAAGAAGGTAATTTTGTAACTAGTTTTATGCACCCAGAACACACCTAACTAAAGCTTGTTTATAAAGAAAAGCGGGTGGTTATCTGTCTATATAATATTAGTAGGCCAGGTTGGTCTCTAACTGTTGCAAAATGTAGGGGTGCACCTGGGTAACCCTCTGGATTGAGTTCTGTGTGAGCAGATAAAGGTGCCACTATAGGTCTCGGTAG
Source organism: Ichthyophis bannanicus (assembly GCA_033557465.1). NCBI lineage: Eukaryota > Metazoa > Chordata > Amphibia > Gymnophiona > Ichthyophiidae > Ichthyophis > Ichthyophis bannanicus. Next base: position 56,727,831 of record CM066041.1, on the reverse strand, counting down.
ACTTCAGCATGATGGTGGGATGATAGGCCCTAATAGACAGTGGGGTGCCATGGTTCAGGGGGAGCTGGTTTGATGGCAGACTGTCTGGGAGAAGTCTCAGCTTGGCATGGTAGAGGTGAGTGCTGTAGTCATATCTGTGTGCCAGTTTCGTGATAGGTCCTTTCAGCTGATAGGTTGCATGAGCAGCACTTACATACAAGTCCTTAAGTCGAAGGAATATTTTTCAAAGAGGTATAATGCATGATTGTGAAGCCCTGCTAAATGAGAGGGGCATCTCAAGCCCCCAAAGACCTTTGTTCTGAATTTGTTGAAAAATTTATGGTTGGTAGAGCAGTACAGGAAGCAATGTTGGTTCACAAACAGACCAGAAAGATTGAGGCCTGGTATGAAGGATATCTTTGTTGGGTGCTATATAAACACCAGTGGTATCTCGGATGAGGTGGCGTCTAGTTGAGCTTTCTCAGCTATTTCAATAATGCTCAAAGCCCTTAAAAGCAGATGATCCCATTCAGAAGTATGCACGCCTGTGTGTGTACTATATTATTTACTTGTAAACTGTCTCTCTCATTCTGTGCTGTAAATAAGGGAACATCACCTACATCCCCGAGTAGTCTGTAATCACATTATCTTGATGTATCTGTAGAAAAGAGAAATGGCTTCAGAAGAATGTTCATCTTGGCAGTGAACTAGGCCTAATTGCATTTACTGTTACCGCTCCGTCAGAGCAGAGAGCCAGCCGCCTTGGGCTCCGGGCCTGTTGATGTGTACTGATTGTGATAGACATGCTAAAAAAGAAAGAGGAAAGACTGTGCACATTTGGAGCCGTTATGACAAGGAAAGAATTAGCAGCCAAGCGTGAAAATGTACTGTGGATTCATTTAATGTCCATATTAATTTTCATTTCCTATCACCTAAAGGGTAAGATTATCTAATCAGGAATGGCTTTGCCAGTTTTACAAGGACTAGAAGAGTGAAGCTATCCGGTTGTTTTTTAATTTTGTAAGCCTGGTTTGGAAAAGACGGAAATCCTCACATGAATGATGCTACTGTATCTGCAGCTCTTCTGCCTCAGCAATGTTCCTGCCAAGCTGCTGCGAGTCCTCTGCCTGCACTGCTGTAATATCACACTTCTAGTGCCCATCCCTCATATCACAGCACCTCCTTACTTCCTCTTCCTTTTCCTCATACTCCCTAATTATCTCCCCTCCTACCAACACCTTCAACCCTCCTCTCCTTATTTCCCCTTTACCATCCCCACTTCTCCTTCCATCCTGTTCTCTACCCTGTCATCGGCTCTTCAGCTTCACCAATTTCTCTCTCTCATTCAGCCATCTTCTCTCTCTCTAAAACAATTTCACCCTCCTAACCGCCATGCTGTCTCCTCTCTTCCCAGCACTCTTCTCTCATCCGGAGATATCAACCCCAACCCTGGCCCCCTAGACTTTTGTCATACTCTGAGAAGAGATCTTCATGCAACACCTCAATTCTTATTCATATCCCTCTCCTTTCCCCTTCCTCTCTCCCTTTCTTATGCACCTTGATCGCACGCTCCATCTCAAATAAACTTGCCTTTGCTCATGATCTCTTTATTTCTAATGCTCTCCATCATCTTGCTCTAATTGAGACCTGTCTCCTCCCAAAAGACTCGCTGTCAGTCGCTGCTCTCTGTCATGGCGGCTTATCATTTCTCCCACACGCCTTGTCCCACTGGCCATGGTGGTGGTGTTGGGCTTCTACTCTCCTTCCTGCCAAATTCAACCCATCCTGCTGCCTCAGTCTCGCTCCTTTCTCTCCTTTGAAGTCCACTCCCATCTGCCTGTTTACTCCACTACCTCTCCAGTTAGCTTTTGTTTATCGGCCTCTTGAAAAGTCCACCTCTACCTTTCTCTTTGACTTTGACTCGTGGCTCTTCTTCTTTCTGTATTCATCTTCTCCCACTCTTATTCTTGGGGATTTTAACGTTCATGTTGATAACCCCTCTGATCCTTATGCTTTAAAGCTCCTTTCCCTTACCTCCTCATTTGACCTCCAGCTTTGTTCTTCTGAACCACTCACCAGCACGGCCACTGCCTCAATCTTGTGTTCTTCTTTAATTGCTTATCCTCAAACTTCTGTACCTCAGTTCTTCCCTTGTCGGACAATCACCTGCTAAGCTTCACTTTTCATCACCCGCCGCTTCAACCCTGTCTCCTCCTACCTCTTTACAAATCTTCATGATATTGATGCTTTGGCTCTCTCTCCTCCACTGTCTCATCACCTCTTTCCTCCACTATGTCATTTGAGTCTGTTGATGAGGCAGTAGCTTCCTATAATGCTACACTCTCCTGTGCTCTAGATGCTCTTGCTCTGCCCGTGCCATGTCCTGTGAGGCATACTATACCCCAACCCTGGCTGTCTTCCACTATCTGCTATTTATGTACCTGTGCCCGTTCAACTAAGCGTGCTGGGCTCAAATCCCACTCCCTTGTGGACTTTCTAACCTTTAAATTCATGCTTATCTCTTTCCAGTCAGCCATAGCACTTGCCAGACAAGACTATTATGTCCATCTGACTTAACTCTCTTGCCTCTGATCCTTGCCGTATCTTTACAACTCTCCACTCTCTCCTCAAGGTGCCACCACCTACAACCCCTCCCTCCCTTTCTGACCAATCCCTGGCTGACTATTTCCATGACAAAATCCACAAGATCACCCTCCAATTCCCCATGAGGTCAGCTACTTCCCCTCCTCCCCCTCTTCAATCCCAACTTCACCCCTACCTCTGCTACCCTTTCTTCCTTTTCTGAAGAGGAAACTACACACCTTCTTTCTTCCTCCGAACTCACTATCTGATTCTATTCCCAGCTGTCTCCTAAGCCCCATCTCCTACACTGTTGTCCCTTCCATCTCTCATATTCTCCAGGAACAAGCAGGAAGTCAGTCCTCACTTATGGGTGATGTCGGCACCGACGGAGCCCGCGCTGAGCAATTCCCCAGCTTTCAAAAAAAGCCTTTTGGATTGCCACCACGGTCCTCTTCCTGCCCAAGGGTGCCATCTTGCTCAGTCTCCCTTTTTTCGCAGAGCCCTTCGGACACACGACTTCGTCCCTTGGAAAAAGTTTTGTTTTTTCACGCCTTAACAGGCTTTTTCTCTTTTCTGGTTGCACTGGTCCTCTACCTGTCCTTCCCCTGTTCTTCTTTGGAGGTCTCGGGGATACATTTTTTTCCTAATTTTTCTTTTTGGGCTTCTCGCCCTTTTTTCTTTCTAACTGCTGGCCACGTGGGTCTTCGACCTCACAGTGGCCATTTTTGCCCCATGGCCACCGGATTTAAAAAATGCTATAGATGCTCTAGGAACATGTCGCTTACAGACATTCATGACTGTTGTCTGTGGTGCCTGGGAGCCAACCATGACCCAGAGCTCTGTTCGCTCTTAAGAAAATGTCCTCTAAGGCCCTGCTCAGCCGTAAGCAGAAGTCCGAAGAAATTTTCTGAAAGGCCACCTCGGAATCCCCGGTGGCGCCCTCGGTCATTTCTCCCCAGGTGGGTTCCCCCTGGCAGCCCCGTGTTCCCGGCAGCACTCCGACTAGGGGTCCCCCGAGGTGGAGCAGCACAGGAAGAATAAGGCCTCGAAGTTGCTGTCCGGGGCTTCTGACAAGCGCGAGCGCTCCAGCATCAGGTCGCTTTGCCCTCTTAACCTGTGTCTTTTGGGGAAACTGCTAGGTACGTATGACCTAGATTGGCCACTGTTGGAAACAGGATACTGGGCTTGATGGACCTTGGTCTGACCCAGTATGGCATATCTTATGTTCTTATGTTCTCTTCAGCGTTCCTGAGAGTCAGATAAGGAGCAGCCCCGCAAGGTAACTCGCAGAGAAATGGAGGCCTCCAGCGAAGGCACCCAGTCTCCTGAGGGTCGTCCCGGTGAGGACCCCCTCTCCTCCTCGACGCCCGATCCGGTGACCCTGGTATCAGCATCTCAGGACCCCACACCCATGTGGGAGTCCCGTATGCTGGCACTTGAATGCATTGTTTCATTGCCTCCCAGAAGGCGCTTACAGCCAGCTTTGCTGACCTGTGCCCAGAAACCACGGGTTCCTCACGTGGGACACCCAAATTCGTCCAGGAAACTCCCGAGAGCCGCGGGCCTCATGAGAATCCTCGACTTTGGTCTCGTTCGCTCTTCCGTTCCTCGGAGGCACTGTTCCCTCTAAGCTGTGCACATGTGCGCGCGCACACACCTCGCCGAGTGAGCGCACATACTTTACAACAGAGCACACAAAAATTATGGTTCTGATTCTGATAGAAAACAACACAAACGTCTTAAAATGTAAAAGTTGTGATTGTAATTACTAGAAATTTTCTGCTTCATTTAGTAATCGTCTATTTTCATTTAATTTGATTAAAATCAATGTGGTGTACATACTGTATTCTGATGTGTAGTCAAATTTTAAAGTATATAACTCTGAGTGTCGTTATGTGATGCACAAAAATTTAACCTTCCTTCAAAAGCTGCACAGCTGATATTTTATGCGCACACAGCCTACAGAAAATTAGAGGGAACATTGCTCGGAGGCGAGATCATCCAGGGCCTCTGGCTCCAGGCTGCCGGCAATTGGACAGGGCAACCCGCCCAGCTTGGATCCCTCAACCGATTTCTCGGACTGGGAATCCGATGGGGACACCTCCCCAGAGACCCGTACCCACCAGGATCTTCCGTCGGACCCCTCGCCACCTGCATTACAGCGGCGTTCACCACCCGAAGACACCTCTTTCGTGGTGTTTATCCGGGACATGACTCGGGCCCTCAGTCTGGTCACCCAGGCCAAGGAGGTTCCTCGTGCTGTAGACCTCAACATTCTTCAGTATGAGTTCCCGCCCAGGGAATCCCTTACTAAGCCTGTACCACCGATTCTATCGCGGCTGCTGCTCCACATGTGGGAGGCCTCAGCTTTGGTCCCCATCGTGAGCAAGCTCCTTGACACAATGTACAAGGTGCAGCGGGAGCCAGGCTTCTGAAAGACCCAGCTCCCACACACCTTGATGGTGGTGGAATTGGCCATGTGGAAGCAGAAGAGCCTGAAATCCCACTTGTCTGTACCACCAGGCCGAGAGTCGCGAGCCCTTGATGCCCTGGGTCACAAGGCCTATCAAGGTTCCATGCTCTCTTGTCGCGTCCAGTCATATCAGCTCTACATTGGTATGTTCCTGCGCGATTTGGTGAATGAACTTTGGGGTTTCTCCACGGGCCTCGAAGGGGAGCCCCTCGACAGATTCCGTGCCTTGCTGAAGTCTTTGGCTGACTGCTCCAAGTACATCTCACGAGACTCCTATGATGGCTTCAAGACATCGGCTTGGGTGGTGGCTGCAGGCATTGGAGCCTGCCGCCAGGCATGACTCCAATCCTCGGATTTGGAGCAGTGGGTACAGGAGAAGCTCCTGGACGTGCCATGCCTTGGTGATCAGCTTTTTGGTAAGCCAATGGAAGAGAAGGCTGCGGAGATCAAGACAGAGTTCGTTACCAGGACCTGCCTCTCCTGCAAGACCTCTACCCTGCCTCAGAAGAAGCAGCCAACCAAAAAGCCCTTCTTCCCCTGAAAAGGCCTCCAGTACCGTGGCTACCTGCCGTATCTGGCTACCCCAACGCCGACTACTCCGGCACAGGGAAAGCCTGGCCAGGGGCACCATAAACCAAAGGGCCCGAAAGCCCAAACACTGGCCCCCCCACAACCCACTCGCCCTCCAGCGATGCAGCAGCCAGTGGGGGGACGCCTTCCTGCTTTGCCCCATCATGGGCGCTCATCACCTCAGACACTTGGGTTCTCCAGGTCGTCTGAGAGGGCTATCGCCTCCACTTCAGCAGGCTTCCACCCCCTTTCTCCCCAGTGGAGCCTCTGTGACACCAGCTTCTACTGCAACGGGAATTGCACTCCCTTCTTGCCCAATGGGCAGTCGAGAAGGTCCCTCTCCACCTTCGAGGTTGGGGCTTCTATTCCCAGTACTTCCTCGTCCCGAAAAAGACAGAGGGTCTGTGGCCCATCCTCGACCTTCGCAGGCTAAACAAATTCCTGGTGCAGGAGAAATTCAAGATGTTATCTCTTGGCATGCTGCTGCCCTTCCTCCGGCAGGGCGACTGTCTATGCTCCTTGGATCTGAAGGATGCTTACGCCCACATCTTAATCCATCCCCAACACAGGCAGTACCTGCATTTCAGTGTACAGGGAGAACACTTCCAATACAGGGTGCTCCCCTTTGGCCTTGAGTCTGCCCCACGGGTCTTCACGAAGTGCCTTGTCGTGGTCGCCACTCACCTTCGACACCGGGGCATGCTGGTCTTCCCCTACCTCGACGACTGGCTCTTTACAGGCTCATCCGCCGAGTATGCTCGGCAAGCGATATTGTGCACCGTCGTCCTTCTGGAAAGTTTGGGGTTCTTGGTCAACTACCTAAAGTCTCACCTCGAGCCGGTGCAGGCCCTCGAGTTCATCGGGGCGCACCTCGACACTCAGCAGGCCACTGCTTTCTTGCCAGTGGATCGCTCCACCCGCATCCAAAGCACCCACCAGGTCACCGCTCGGTCCATGCTACGTCTCCTGAGCCACATGGCCTTGACCGTGCATGTGGTTCCTCACTCCCGCCTGCACATGCGAATGGCTCAATGATGTCTCAGCACCCAATGGATCCAGTCCCTCAGACCCCCCTCAGGGTTCTCCCTGACCTCCACTTGTCCCTGAACTAGTGGCAAAACCCCCGCAACCTTCTGCGGGGATCGCCCTTTCAGGCCCCACGGCACGATGCGGTGCTGACAACAGACGCTTCCCTGTTAGGGTGGGGAGCCTACTGTGGGCCCCTATGCACACAGGGGCAATGGTCACCTGAGGAGTCTCAGCAGCAGATAAACCTGCTCGAGCTCTGGGCCATCTGGTGGGCCTTGAGGGCCTTCGAGGATCACCTCATCGGGAAGTTGGTTTTAGTACAGACCAACAACCATGTAGCTATGTTTTACATCAACAAAGAGGGAGGCATGGGATCGCACTCCCTCTGTCAGGAAGCGGTCCTTATCTGTCCTTTTGCTGCCCTCTGGCTGCGTACCTCCTGGGTCAGGAGAATGGCGTGGCGGACAGGCTCAGCAGGATCCTTCGCCCCCACGAATGGCGGCTGGATCCCAGAGTAATGGGCTGGCTGTTTCTACACTGGGGACGCCGGCGATAGACACCTTCACCAGCCCCCAAAACACGCAGCTTCCTCACTTTTGCGGCCCGGTGCCGCACCCGAGCAGGGAGGGCCCCGATGCATTTCTCCTGGACTGGTTCTCCTATATGCATTCCCTCCTTGCCCCCTCATTGAGAGGACTCTGTTCAAGGCTCAACAGGACAAGGCATCATTAATTCTCATGGCTCCCTTGTGGCCCCGACAGCCTTGGTAACCATTCCTGCTCCGGCTGTCAACGGAGCCTACGGTTCCCCTGGGCTCTGCCAGGGGCCTGTTAACAAAGGAGGAGGGTCAGGTGCTACACCCGAACCTAACCTCCCTATCTTTCATGGCCTGGTGACTGAACAGGTCTCCCTAGCCTTTCTGGCCCTTCCGGAGGAGGTCAAGGAAATCCTCTTCGCCTTGAGGAAGGACTCCACTAGGCAGGCTTACGCCTTTAAGTGGAGATGCTTTTCCGTCTGGTGCTTGGATCAGCAGATTGATCCCTTCTCATGTCCGGTTCGATGGGTTCTCCAGTATCTCCTCCACCTTTCGAGGGGAGGACTAAAGTCGAACTCTGTCAGAGTTCATTTGGGTGCCATCTTGGTCAATCATCTCCTTATCGAGGGAGAGCCTCTCTCGGGGCAGCGTTGGTCTCCTGCTTCATGCGGGGCCTTCTACTATCCAAGCCGCCCATCCGTCCCCCTCTGGCAGAGTGGGACTTAAACGTGGTACTCATGCAGCTCACCCGCCCACCTTTCGAGCCAATGGTGACGTGTTCTCTCTGACACTTATCCTGGAAGGTGGCCTTCCTGCTGCTGCTGACCTCGGCCCACCGAGTCAGTGAGCTCTAAGCGCTCATGGCTGGCACCCCTTACACCAGATTTTCAGACTTCCATCTCAACAAGGAGAGAGTGCTGCCGATGTTCTTCCCGAGGCCTCACACCAATTCGGCATCGGCTGCTCTCCACATCCTTGACTGCAAATGGGCCCTCACCTTCTATTTGCAGCGTACCCAGACTCATCGCAAGTCTGACAGACGTTTTGTGACCTACGATCCCAGTAGACAGGGGCAAGCTGTCACCAAGCGCACCTTCTCGATTTGGGTGGGGGACTGTATCGCTTTTGCCCATGCGAAGGCGGGCGTCCCTCTGGATCGTTGAGTCACCGCACACTGGGTCTGAGCCAAAGCAGCCTCGGTGACCTCACTGCGCTCTGTGCCCCTGTTGGACATCTGCCGAGTAGCGACCTGGTCTCACTAGGGTCCCGCCGGGACAGCACCTTTGGCCAGGCTGTACTCTGTAATTTGTTTGGGATATAAGCAACTCCTGCCCTACGACCTTTCTTCATGGCTACTGAGGGCTTCACCCCGAGGACTCAGGCTCCTTCGGGCTTCGGCTTCTGCTTACGGCCTCGCGGAGGTGTTTTTTGGTTACAGGTTCGGTAGCCTGTAACTGGGGAGTCCCATAAGTGAGGACTGACTTCCTGCTTGTTCCTGGAGAAAGCGTAGTTACTCACCTGTAACAGGTGTTCTCCAGGGACAGTAGGAATCAGTCCTCACTACCCTCCCACCTCCCCTGATGAGTTGCTGAATTTTTGTCCTTCTCTTGCCATCTGCTTGGTAGGGCTCAAGCTAAGGGACCTGACTGAGCAAGATGGCGGGAAGAGGACCACGCATGCATGATAGCAATCCCAAAGGCTTTCTTCGAAAGCTGGGGAAATGCTCCGCGCAGGCTCCGTCGGTGCCGATGTCACCCATAAGTGAGGACTGATTCTCCAGGACCAAGCAGGAAGTCAGTCCTCACATATGGGTGACGTCGGCGCCGACGGAGCCCTCGCGGAGCAATTTTCCCCAGCTTTCACAGAAAGCCTTTGGGAATTGCAGTGCGCATGCGCGGTCGCCTTCCCGCCCAAGGGTGCCATCTTAGCCAGTCTTCTTTTTTCCACGGAGCCCTACAGATGTACCCGTCGTGCCCCCGCTAAAAAAGTTGATTTTCGTGAGTTTTACTTGTTTTTCAATTCGGTTCGACGCCGGTCGTTTTCCTGCCCGGACTCGCGACGCCGTTGCGAGTCCTTCCCTTATTTTTCGGTTTTTCTGATTTTTGGTCAGTTTCGTTTTCGGTTTTTCACTGGCAGCCCGGTCCTTTGACCTTGCAGGGGCCCTTTTTCCCCCGATGGCTGCCAGTGGTTTCAAGCGGTGTGGTCAGTGTGACAGAAATATGTCACTCACTGACACACACGATAATTGCCTCCGCTGCCTGGGCCCGGATCATGAAGAAATGATCTGTGGAGCCTGTGGCAAAATGTCCTCCAAAGCGTTGAGGAGTCGGCGGCATCAGCGGGATAGAATCTTCGCTGACCCCAGCCGTACCCGGACCTCGTCGGAGGCCTCGGCATCCAGAGGCTCCAGCTCTGAACATCGCCGAAGCTCCTCCGACAGGGGTTCTCCCTCCGGAGACCATCGATGGAAGACAAAACCCGCGAGGGCGGCGTCGGTGGACGCTCCTGGCTCCGCGAGGGCCAGGTCGCATAGCCCCGACAGCCGTCCCGGGTCTTTGGAGAAGGAGCACCTCCCGAAGCGACCTCGCCTGGAGTCGGAGTTGCCTGCTCGGGTAAGTCCTGTGGTCCTTCTGGACTCGCCTCCGAGAGGTCCAACGTCGGGCCCGACGCCGTCGGGGCCCGAGTCGGGGACTGCTGGGTCACCTGAGGTCGGACTCAGGTTGACGGCCTTGGAGAGCAGACTGTCTGCCTTCATGGACCAGCAGCGGGCACTGATCGCTAGCCTCGCTGGCGCCGCTGCCCCGACCGCCGGGACGTCGACGTCTAAGTCGACCCCGGAGACCAAGCCGATCCTCGAGTCCATGCGAACTCGAGTCGATCCTCGGTCGAGGTCACCCTCGGCCTCCCGTTCGGGACCGAGGTCGTCGCCGCCGACTCCCTCGGCGTCGGGGCGGCCGACGCCTCCGCCTGCCCGAGCCGACCCCACTGATTCCTCCTCGGAGTCGGTCTGGGAGTCTGAAGAGGAGGAGTCACCTGATTCCTTTCGGACTCGGTGTGTCCCCTCGGACTCACCTGAGTCCGAACCTCGGAAACAGTCCCCTCCGGAGGATGCCCGGTTCTCGGACTTCGTCAGGGATATGGCCAAGGCTTTGGCCTTCCCGGCGGATCCCGAGGAGGAGCCTCGAGCCGAAGAGCTCGACGCCCTTCAGTACGACTCTCCCGCCCGGGAGCACTTTACTGTACCGGTGCCTCCCATGCTGGAACGACTACTCTTCCGCATGTGGGAGAGTCCGGCCTCGTCGCCGGTATTGAGCAAGCGGGTCGATTCCATCTATCGAGTCCGCAAGAGTCCTGGCTTCCAAAAAGCACAGCTACCACACCATTCCATGGTAGTGGAATCGGCCATGCATAGGCTTAAGAGGCAGAAAATGCACTCCTCGGTGCCCCCTGGCAGGGAGGCCCGTAACCTGGATGGCCTTGGTAAGAAGTGTTTCCAGGGCTCTATGCTGGCTTGTCGTGTCCAGACCTACCAGCTGTACATGGGCATGTATCTCCGAGACCTGGCTAAAGAGCTAGCCGGATTCTCTGCTGGACTGTCCGAGGAACCTTTGCGGAGGTTCCTAGCCTTAACTACTGGTATTCGGGAATGCTCCAAATTCATGTCCCGAGCAGCCTATGATGGCTTTGAAGCATCGGCTCGTGTGGCCGCAGCCGGCATCGGTGCCCGCCGACAGGCTTGGCTTCAGTCGTCTGACCTTGAGCCTTGGGTGCAGGACAAGTTGGTCGATGTCCCCTGCAGAGGTGAGAACCTCTTTGGCAAGCCCATGGCTGAAAAGGCTGCACAAATCGAGACGGAGACTCTCACCAGGACCAGGCTTTCTAGGAAGACCTCCGCCCCTTCCCAGAAAAAGAAGGGCTCGGGAAAAAAGTCCTTTTACCCGAGAAAGGCGGCTGCCTATAAACACTACCCCCAATATCAGGCCCCTCCAGCTCCCCAACAGGGTCAGCAGGCCAAGGGACGGGGTAACGGGTCCCGTAGGCAGCAAGCCCCCAAGCCTGCACCACCAGCCCCTGCTCAGCAGGGTGGGGGTTTTTGACTTCCTCAGCATAGCCTCTCCCCCTCAGCTGGTTCCTCCCAGCACCGGAGGCCGGCTGGTTCACTTCGCCCACAGGTGGTCCAACATCACTTCAGATGCCTGGGTGCTTCAAGTCGTGCGAGAAGGATATCTTCTCCACTTCCATCAGGTCCCTCCCTCTTATTTTCCGGGAGAACCTCCGCGACTCCCTCTGCACAGGGACTTACTCCTTCAGGAGTTAGCAAGTCTTCTTCAGGACCAGGCTGTGGAACCGGTGCCCCACCACCTGAGAGGTCAAGGCTTTTATTCCAGGTATTTCCTAATACCAAAAAGGACAGGAGGCCTAAGACCCATCCTAGACTTGCGCAACCTCAACAAGTTCCTTGTGCGGGAAAAGTTCAAGATGCTTACCCTTGGAATCCTACAGGGAGATTGGCTATGCTCCTTGGATCTAAAAGATGCCTACACGCACATCCTCATCCACCCAAGCCACCGCCAATACCTAAGGTTTGTGGTGGCCGGAAATCACTACCAGTACAGAGTACTGCCCTTTGGCCTGTCCTCCGCACCGCGAGTCTTCACAAAATGTCTCGCGGTGGTGGCGGCCTATCTCAGGCTTCACGGCCTCTATGTCTTTTCGTACCTCGACGACTGGCTCATCAGAGCGTCGTCCCCTCCGGCAGTCACCAATGCCACACACCGCACGGTGACTCTTCTGCAGTACTTGGGCTTTGTCATAAATTTCGCAAAGTCCACTTTGCTCCCCTCACAGGATCTCGAGTTCATCGGCGCAAGACTGCACACTCCTCAGGCTCGAGCTTTCCTGCCTCTCGACAGGGCTCAACGGCTCATGGACCTAGCCGGCCGTTTTCGCAGCCAGTCCCTGGTCTCCGCCAGGCGCTTCCTAAGACTACTCGGCCATATGGCTTCCACCGTCCACGTGACCCCCAATGCTCGCCTGAATATGCGGCCGGCTCAATGGTGCCTTCGCAAGCAGTGGCAACAAGCCACCGGCGGGCTAGCCGACTTAGTGCGCCTCTCCAGACCGCTGGCCTCTTCCCTACAGTGGTGGCTTCATCGGCCGAACCTGGTGCTCGGAATGCCTTTTCAGTCGCCTCAGCCGACTCAAGTGCTGACGACCGATGCTTCCCTCCTGGGCTGGGGAGCTCATTGCCAGGGGGCATGTACTCAAGGTCTCTGGACCGCGTGGGAATCTGCTCAACAGATCAACTTCCTGGAGCTCAGAGCTATTCGTCTGGCGCTCAAGGCTTTCTCCCACCTGACTTCTCACCAGTCCGTCCTTGTCCAGACGGACAATCAAGTTGCCATGTTCTACGTGAACAAGCAGGGCGGCACGGGCTCCTTCCTTCTCTGCCGAGAAGCTCAAAAGCTCTGCTCTTGGGCCGTCAGTCACGGCATTCTTCTCAAAGCAGTTTATCTCCCAGGCCAGGAGAATTGCCTGGCGGACAAACTCAGCAGGATACTCCAGCCGCACGAGTGGCGTCTGGATCCCTTGGTAGTCCAGAAACTCTTTCTGAAGTGGGGCCTCCCCACGATGGATCTCTTTGCCAGTCCTCTCAACCGGCAACTTCCTCGCTTCTGCTCGCATCAGCCACATCCCCTTCGGGTAGCGGCAGATGCATTTCTGCTCTCATGGTCGGAAAACCTTCTCTATGCGTTTCCTCCCATCCCGCTAGTCTCCCGAACTCTGTTCAAGGTTCTCCGGGACAAAGCGTCCATGATCCTGGTGGCTCCTCACTGGCCCAGACAGCCTTGGTTTCCACTGCTGTTGCAATTAGCGGTAGAGGATCCGTTCCCTCTGGGGTTTCAACCGGATCTCCTAACACAGGATCAGGGGTCTCTGCTACACCCCAACCTCAGATCGCTCAATCTAATGGCCTGGCGGCTGAAAGGGTAGTCCTTGCTCCCCTTCTCCTGCCGGCAGAGGTGGAAGAGGTCGTCCTAGCTTCTCGGCGACCTTCTACCCGCAAATGCTACGCCCTTAAATGGCGTCGCTTTTCCGTTTGGTGTGTACAGCAGTCTCAGGATCCCTTCTCCTGCTCGGTGTCGGTGATCTTGCAGTACCTGCTCTACCTCTCCAATCTGGGACTTAAGTCCAACTCCGTCAAAGTCCACCTCAGTGCTCTTTCAGCACACCATGTGCCGGTGGACGGCAGACCTCTTTCCAGCGACCCTCTTGTAGCACGGTTTCTCCGAGGTCTCCTTCTACTAAAACCACCTCTGCGCCCGCCAGCACCTGACTGGGATCTGAATGTGGTTTTACAGCGGATCACCTGTCCGCCTTTTGAACCGATGGCTACCTGTTCTCTGCGTTTTCTTTCGTGGAAAACCTTATTCCTGATAGCCCTCACTTCCGCTAGACGCGTAAGTGAATTGCAGGCCCTCGTGTCTGATCCTCCATTCACTCGGTTCTATAAAAATAGGGTAGTCCTACGGACTCACCCAAAATGTCTTCCAAAAGTTGTCTCCCCTTTTCACATCAATCAGGAGGTGGTACTTCCAACCTTCTTTCCCAGGCCTCACTCCAGCCGAGCTGAACGAGTCCTGCATACCCTGGACTGTAGAAGGGCATTGAACTTCTACCTTGACCGTACGCGGGAGCACCGTAAAGCTGCTCAGCTTTTTGTGTCTTTTGACACCAATAAATTGGGGCTCCCGGTCTCCAAGCGTACCCTGTCCATCTGGGTTGCTGACTGTATCGCTTGTGCTTATGGGGCAGCCGGACTCTCCTTAGAAAGTCGAGTCACGGCTCATTGTGTTCGGGCGAAGGCTACGTCAGTGGCTTACCTCCGCTCTGTTCCGCTGGCAGACATCTGCCGGGCCGCTACTTGGTCTTCGAGCCAGACTTTTGCGGTCCATTACTGTCTCGAGAGGGAGTCCCGCAGGGACAGTGCTTTCGGGCAGGCAGTCCTCCGAAATCTCTTCGAGGTTTGAGCAACTCCTACCCTCCATCCCGGATGAGGGCTACCGGTGGGTAATAATTCAGCGAAGATTCCTTCCTTCTGTACTGCCGAGCTAGAGGGAGCTCATTTTTGTGCTTAGGGTCTCCGGTAGCCTTAAGCTTGGGAGTCCCATATGTGAGGACTGACTTCCTGCTTGGTCCTGGAGAAAGCGTAGTTACTCACCTGTAACAGGTGTTCTCCAGGAGCAGCAGGAATCAGTCCTCACAACCCTCCCTCCTCCCCGTGGAGTTGCAATCATCTGCTTAAGTTTTTTGCAAATTTTTATGCTGTCTTTTAGCTATGTCATCAGACTGGCTAAGATGGCACCCTTGGGCGGGAAGGCGACCGCGCATGCGCGCTGCAATTCCCAAAGGCTTTCTGTGAAAGCTGGGGAAAATTGCTCCGCGAGGGCTCCGTCGGCGCCGACGTCACCCATATGTGAGGACTGATTCCTGCTGCTCCTGGAGAACACCTGTTACAGGTGAGTAACTACGCTTTCCTGCTGTCCCTGGAGAACACCTGTTACAGGCGAGTAACTATGCTTTCTCAACCTAGCGCTCTCCACTGCAACTGTTCCTGTGGCCTTCAAGCATGTTGTGGTTACACCTCTCCTCAAGAACATAAGAACATAAGATATGTCATACTGGGTCAGACCAAGGTCCATCAAGCCCAGTATCCTGTTTCCAACAGTGGCCAATCTAGGTCATACGTACCTAGCAGTATCCCCAAAAGACACAGGTTCCACAATGCTTGTATTGGGTCAAGCATTGATATCCTGGGTCCCTTTTTAATAATGGTTTATGGACCTTTCCTCCAGGAACTTGTCCAAACCTTTTTTAAACCCAGCTACACTAACAGCTCTTACTTACTACATCCTCCGGTAACAAATTCCAGAGTTTAATTACATGTTGAGTGAAAAAATATTTTCTCTTATTTGTCTTAGTTTACCCTGTAGCTTCATTACATGTCCCCTAGTCTTTCTATATTCTGATAGCATAAACAATTGATCTACATTTACTCGTTCCACTCCATTCATTAATTTATAGACCTCTATCATATCTCCCCTCAGCCGTCTCTTTTCCAGTTTGAAGAGCCCTAACCTTTGTAGCCTCTCTTCATAGGAGTAGCCTTCCATCCCCTCACTCACTAGACCCTACCTGTCCTTCTATCGACCCATCTCCTTCCTCCCCCTTCGTTTTTAAACTACTTAAATGTGCAGTTCACTGGCATTGCCTCGACTTTCTCTCCTCTCAAGCCCTCCTGAATCCTTTACAATCTGGCTTTCGTCCTTTACATTCTACTGATATGGCTCTTGCCAAAGTCTCCAGCAACTTCTTCCTGGCAAAATCCAAGGTCCTTTACTTGATTCTCATCCTCCTTATCTTTCTACTGCTTTTGACACTGTTGACTACAACCTTCTCCTCGATACCTTGTCCTCGCTTGGTTTTAAGGGGTCTGTACTATCCTGGTTCTCTTCTTATCTCTGCCATCACTCTTTCAGTGTTCTGGTGGATCCTCCTCTGCTTCTATCTTGCTTTCAGTTGGTATAGCCCAAGGATCTGTCTTGGGTCCACTCCCTTCTCTCTCTTTCTACCCAGTCCCTAATCTCTTCCCATGGCTTTCAGTACCATCTTTATGCTGATGACTCCCAGATCTACCTCTCTACACCTGAAATCTCTCCAGTAACCCAGGCCTGGATCTCTGCCTGCCTTTCTGACATTGCTGCTTGGATGTCTCATCTCCACTTGAAATTGTACATGGCCAAAACTAAGCTTATTATTTTTCCCCCTAAAACTTCCTGTCCCCATCCTCCTTTTTCATTCTCTGTGGATAACTCTCTCTCCTCCCTGTTTCCTCGGTTCACAATCTTGGGATTGTCTTGGACACCTTTCTCTCCTTCTCCATGCATAACTAAAACCTGCTGTTTCTTTCTGTATAATATCAACAAAATCCATCCATTCCTTTCTAAACACCCTACTGAGACACTTATCCATTCTTAATCACCTCCCATCTTGAATATTGTAACCTGCTTCTTGCTGTTCTCCCTCTGAATCATCTCTCTCCTCTTCAGTCTGTTCAATACACTGCTGTGTGGTTAATCTTCTGCCAGCCTCGTCATTCTCATGTCACCCCTCTTCTCAAGTCACTTCATTGGCTCCCTATCCATTTCCTCATCTAGTTCAAACTTCTCCTTCTGAACTATAAGTGCATTCAATCTGCAGCTCCTCACTACCTTTCCTCTCTTCTCTCTCCCTATGCCCCTCCTCAGAGATTCTGCTCTTCTGGCAAATCACTTCTATCTGTGCCCTTCTCTTCTATTGCTAACTCTAGACTTCATTCCTTTCACCTTGCTGCTCCTTATGCTTGGAAAAACTATCTGAGTCTGTACATCAGGCACCTTCTCTGGCCCTTTTCAAATCTAGGCTGAAAACTTACCTCTTCGCTGCCGCTTTCGGATCTTGACTCACCTGGTCTCCTTTGTGTTTCCTTACCATTCCCCCTAGATGTATCCCATGTCTACAGCTACTGTGTTATCTGTCTTGACTAGATTGTAAGCTCTGATGAGCAGAGACCGTCTGTTACATCTGTCCGTGCAGCACTGTGTACGTCTTGTAATTCTATACAAATACTCAGTAGTAGTGGTACTAGTATATTCAGCTGCATTTTAATGGTTTAGTGCTGCCATTGAATATTCCACTGATGATGGTTTAACTGGTTAGCAGGTCTGATAATCGGTTAAATGGCTTTGAATGTGTCCTCTTACTTTCATTAAGCTCCTAAATTTAGGAGCAGCAGGAGCAATTTAGGGTAGGGACAAAGTTAAGAGCATAGCTCTAATTCTCAGCACTAGACACTTAAATTAGGTTCCTAAATTTAGGCAAATGAATAGCAGTCCTAAATTGAGGAGCATAATATATTTGGATCCTAAATTAAGGGAATTTTCAGTTGAACATTTGGGCTCCTAATTTTGGCTGAAAATAGAAAACAAATTTAGATGCCTAAATTCAGGCGATACAACTCTTTTTGAATATCGGGCCCTAAGTTTTTCTAGCACCCACTTTTGTGTGTATGTTGTCACCAGTGGTCTACCCTGGGTCCTAAGGCATGCAGAGTAGGGCCAAGCTGGTGAATATCCTGGGCTGGGAAGTGGGGCAATGCAGGCGTAGTAGTGCACTGCCTTCTGGGTGATGTAGTCCCACACACTCCCCAAGCACAGAAATAGATGTAATCGAGTGGTTTTAAAGCAAATGAGGTTTATTTCCCCTTCCCGGTGGATTGGTAAGCACAAAACATAAGACAAAATATCCATACTTTCTGGCATAAGGAAATTAACTCAGGAAGAGAAGAAAAATAGCTTCTTTTTCTTCTAGCTTTTCAACACACCATCCTTTAACACAGGATTCACAAAACAGTTCCTTTTAAAGGCACGAAGGTTTACTTTGCTTTCAATGCTGTGCATATAGCTTTGTATATCCAAGTCAGCGTAGAGACTCTATGTTATCTGCTATGGACAGTGTACAATCCATGGGTTCACCAATTACACTTTCATCTACAGATTCTGTTTGCATATCTTCCAGCCCTTCCCCCTCTGGTTACGTAGGAACACAATCACACAGAGCTTTAAAACAGGTATCATTATTACTGAGAGAGTCCTGGAGAGCCTGGCAATCCCAGAGAAAACTTGTATCTCTAGTTTTCTCCTTATCCCTTCTAAAGGGCTTACCTTCAGGCTTCTGCCTAATAGGTTTCCTTAGCAGTGCTCCTTCAGCATTATCATAGGCCTGTGCCTCTCTCTCACCGGAGTTTCTGGGCACTCCCAAACTGACCTTTTGGATGGCTTCTCTTTCCAATGGCCCTCAGTATAAGGCTTTAACCGAAAGTTGCTTCCCTGTGGTCTTTGGGCTTGGCCTCTCTGTAACTCCCTAGCTGGAGCATTCTCTGCTCTGTCCTCGTGGCTGCTTGAGTCAGATTCAGCTTCTCTGCTCTCAGACCTGCTGATGGCTCTGCTCCTCTGCACCCTCTCTCTCGTTCCTTCTCTCACGTCTGTTCCTGTTCTTGTTCCCGGGCTTGTTCTCGAGCCTCCGCTTGTTCCTGTTCCTGTTCTCTCTCTTGTCCCCCTTCTTCCTGTTCCTGATTCAAATGAGTGCTTTTTATCTTTATTTCCCTTAGGGCTTAGCTTCGCCCCTCCCCCACCCAGGTGTCTACTATTGAGCTCAGAACACGGGGATAATTTGTAGCTTGGGCAGGGCTGCTGCACTCGTGACTGAGTTTGTTTACATCTCCCCTGGCAACCTGTAGCCATGTGTTTTGCTTGCCTGTCAGAATCTGACGTAACCTCCTCAGTTTCATCTAGCTCCATATCAAGGGACGGGTCTTCCCCATTACAATGTCCACCAGGGCAATTTTATAAGTACATATTAGAATATGTGAACCACTGATATACATGCCCGAGTTGTCTATCTGCATACTCTTCCTTGGGTAAGGAAGCTGAGAGTGATTCTATTCATAAAATATACTATACATTGTCTGTCATTTTTATTTTTGAATTACAGAACATCCCATCTGGAGTGATTGCATTTTTACTTCCACTTTTAAAGAATTTCAGTATTAGCTTTCACTCTCATTGCATTGTATAGTAGCAACTTGAAATATGATATACAGTTAGGGGATTATTTTGTGCTATGAATAGTGGGGATGGACGGCCTGACGGGATGCCCATCCCCACTATTCGTGCCGGCTCCTGCCCCCGACTAACTTCCCTGCTGGTTGTGTGGGGAAGTTAGACAGGAGCGGGGAATGGGCAGCCTAGGGGTGGAGTTTGGGCGAGCAGTGGGCGGTCGGTGGCCCTGTACGTCCAGGGCCAGCGAAATGTCCAGGGAAGTTATTCCACCTCCAAGGTAGAATAACTTCCCTGGACGTGACTTTTTGAACAGCCCAGGGTGTGGATGGGATAGGAGGGCCAGGGTTTATTCCCCGCAGCCCAACCCTGGCCTTAAGAGACCAGATCGGGGGTTGGGCTGCACAGAGGGGATCTATGTGCGGGACAGAATTGGGCCCTAATTGTTTTGTATACACCAATGTTTGCTAAATAGCTTCACTTCAAAGCAGTTCACATTTCACAACTTTCACAGATAGTTGCTGACTATGATAACCTCTAATGTATCAAGGGGTCTTTTACTAACGGTTAATGCATGCTAAAAGGACTAGCATGCTCTTTCTGCTGCAGGGCCCATAAGAATAAAATGGGCTATGCAAAAGACAGCATATGTTAACACCATTTGCACATGATAACCACTAGTAAATGACCCCCTAAATATTTGGCTACTACTTTGCTTGTTATTAAAAGAAATATAAACTGTCTACAAATGCTTTGCCGTGATGGTAGGCATGTTTAGTATCTCTGCCATATACAAGTCAAAATAAGAACTTGTTAAATGCCGTTGAGTCAATGTCAGCGCATGGATGGTTCTCCTAAATAGTCAGGCAATTAATTCTTGACATAGTGGAATCCATAGCTGCAGTTATTATATCGAGTCATCACATTGCTGGCCTCCCTCTTTCGCTCTGACCTTGCCAAGCATGATGTCTTTCTCTAATGATCATTCCCTTCACATGATGTGTCCAAAGTATGAAAGTCAAAGTCTTCCCAATTGAGCTTCTAGAGAAAGCTGAGGTTTGATCTCCTCTACTGACTGGTTTGTTCTTCAGGCAGTCCATGGTATATATAGTATTCTTCAGCAGCACCATAATTCGAAGACATTGATTTTCTTCCTCTTTCTTCATTGTCTGACTTTCATATGACATTATTGAAAATACTATGACTTGCACAAGTAGAATTTTTGTATGCAGAGATACATCTCTGCACTTGAGAACCTTGTCTAGGCCCTTCATAGCCATTCTGCCAAGAGCAATATGTCATCTAATTTCTTGACTGCTTGTCGTTTATTGATTATGGATCCAAGCGGTTTGAAGTTGTTTATTTCTTTTTCGTCTCCATCAAGGATGAAATGATTGATTTAGCCAGTGCCCGGAATCTTTGTCTCCATGTTAAGGTGCAGGCCCTTTTTAAGATTGTTCTTTGATCTTGATAAGCAGATGCTTCAAATCATCTTCACTTTCAGCCAGTATTGTGATATCATCAGCATAGCGATAGTTGCAGAGTCTTCAACCAATCTTCACACCTCTATTGTCTTCATACAATCTTGCTTCTCTGATGATTTGTTCTGCATATAAATTAAACAGGTAGGGGAAAAGCATGCAGCCTTGACATATACCTTTGCTGATTTTAAACCATTCTGTTTCTCCTAGTTCTGTTCAAACTGTTGCTCCTTGATCAATGTAAAGGTTGTAAAAGAGAACAATCAGGTTTTCTGGTATACCCATGCTTCTAAATGTGGTCCAGAGTTTTTCATGATCTACACATTTGAAGACTTTGCTGTTGTCAGTAAAACACATATAGCTATCCTTTTCGTATTCTTTTGCTTTCACGGATCCATCTCTCATCCACAGTGATGTCTCTTGCTCCTCGCCTTTTTCTGAACCCTGCTTTCATTTTGGCAGTTCTCATTCCAGGTATGTTTGTAGTCTCCACTAAATGATGCTGAGTAGACTCTTTCTGGCCTGTGAGATAGAGCAATTATGCAGTCATTTCCACAGTCAGATCATCTTTCTTCAGTATTGGTATGAACACAGACCTTTTCCAGACAATTGGCCATGATGTTGTCTTCCAAACTGGGTCAGACCAATGGTCCATCAAGCCCAGTGGTTCTCAATCCAGTCCTCTGGAACCCCCCATGCCAATCAGGTTTTCAGGATATTCACAATGAATATCTATGAGTTACTGTAGAACTGCATGCACTGCTTCCATTGTATGCAAATCTATCTCATGCATATTCATTGTGGATACCTGAAAACCCAATTGGTCTAGGGTCCCAGAGGACTGGCTTGAGAACCACTGATCAAGCCCATTATCCTGTTTTCAGCAGTGGCCAATCCAGGTCACAAGTACCTGGCAGGATCTCAAAAGGTAGATCGATTCTAAGCTGCTTATCCCACACTAGCTGTATGGAGAAATGCCAGTCATGTCTTCATTTTGTACTGCAGGTCGAACCCCACTCTTGTACTCATTTTTGGGGGATAACGCATGGTAAGCACCCATGTTTTAGTAAATATACCCCAGAGTACAATACATTTTTTTAAAGACAAAGTAGTATAATAGAAGTATCCCTCAAAGGAGGCTTTCCTAACCAGGGCTTTACAGATCAACAAGCAATAAGGATTTGAGGGTTTGTTTGTTTGTTTTTATTATATTACATTGCTAGCTCTCTGACTGGGAGCTCTTAAAATGTTTTTTTGTATATTTTTTAAAGCAAGGTTACTTTCTTTTTGGTGCTTTAGGGGAACTTTCCTTGAGCACAGTAGGTTGCTGAACTCTAGTAACCTTCTCAGGTTTAGAAACTGCTAACACCTAATCAGGAGTTAGTGGGCCTGATTTCCTGAGTACAGCTGAGGCCTGCATAAAAGGCTCCAGTGCCCTGCCCTGTTGAGGCTTTCCTAACCAGGGCTCTACAGATCAACAAACAGTAAGGATTTGAGGGTTTGTTTGTTTGTTTTTATTATATTACATTGCTAGCTCTCTGACTGGGAGCTCTTAAAAGGGTTTTTTGTATATTTTTTAAAGCAAGGTTACTTTCTTTTTGGTGCTTTAGGGGAACTTTCCTTGAGCACAGTAGGTTGCTGAACTCTAGTAACCTCCTCAGGTTTGGAAACTGCTAACACCTAATCAGGTGTTAGTTCCCTCCCTACCCACCCCGACTCCCACCCACCCCTAGTGAGCAGTCTTGCTTTATAGGGCACCTCCCCCTTTAACAAATCACAGAGAACTGGACCACCACATTTTGAATATAATTAAAGAGATTTAACTGCTTTTTCTCTGAAAGGACAGCTGGGAAACCGGCTGGTACTTGGTAGATCTCTCTTTTGCTTTAACAGATACCTAAGCTCCACGAACAGAACAATGGCTGGGAAAAATCGTATTGCTAAAGCTGTTGCCCCCGTTACAGCTTCTGCCTCGGTCCAGACAGAGGTCCTAATGCCAGTTGAAGGACCAGTTCCATTTGCAAAGTGCCTGCATTCTGAAGCTCTGAGGAAACAAGTGGAGGAACTCAGAGAGGAGGTGGCGAGGCTGAGGAGCATTCAAGACAGTGAGAAGTACATTGATGAGATGCTTCTTGCAGCAACCAGGCTCTCCAGCACAGGAGAAGATGGGTGCCAACAGAATGTCGATGCTTGGACACAAGTCACCAGGGCCTGCAAAATCACCAATCCAACTTCTCCAGCACTTGAATTGAAGAACCATTATGCAGCCCTGGAAGTGGAGGAGGTGAAAGCATTCCTGGAAAGGGAAGAACCAGAGTTCAAGTACCCCAAAGTTGCAGAATCAGTGACCAGAAGGAAATGAAGGGTAGTGGTGGTTGGAGACTCTCTTCTGAGGGATACTGAGGCGTCCATCTGCCGACCAGACTTGATGTCCAGAGAGGTATGCTGTCTGCCTGGTGCCAAAATCCAAGATGTTACGGAGAGTTTGCTGAGACTCATTAAGCCCACTGTTACCCAATGTTGCTAATCCGTGTTGGAACAAATGATACTGCCAGGTATACCTCGGAACGTATCAAAAGTGACTTCATGGCTCTGGGACAGAGGGTGAAGCAGTTAGGTGCACAGGTGGTATTCTCTTCAATCCTCCCTGTTGAGGGTAAAGGCCAAGGCAGAGAGGCTCGCATCCTGGAGATGAATGCATGGCTGCGTGGATGGTGTCATCGAGAGCGTTTTGGTTTCCTAGACCATGGAATGCTGTTCCAAGGGTTGCAGAGCAGAGATGGCATCCATCTGTCCAAGAAAGGTCAACGCATCTTCGGTAGTAGACTGGCTAATCTACTGAAGAGGGCTTTAAACTAGATTCATTGGGGATAGGTGAAGAAAGCCCCCAGGTAAGTGAAAGCCCCCAGGTAGGTGATACATTAAATACCTTTATGGAAATGGGTAACAGGGGTAACATATGGAAAGCAGTGTGTATAAATGCCCGTAGCATGGGAAATAAGATCCCTGATGTTGAAGCTTTGGTGGGAGTGGCTGACTTGGATTTAGTGGCAGTTACAGAAACATGGTTCACAGAAAACCATGACTGGGATGTAACTATACCTGCCTATACGTTATTCAGAAAGGACAGGGTAGGAAGAAGGGGAGGAGGAGTGGCACTATATTTAAAAACTACTATTAAAGCTTTGGAATTACAGAGCTTAAAAGGGAGAGAGGAAGCATTGTGGGTTAAACTAGAAAGAGGGAAAGAGAAATCTATTTGCATTGTTGTGATATACAGACCTCCCTCACAAGAGGAAGAGGTGGACAGAGAGTTAATTGAAGACATACGCAGCATTGCTAGGAAAGGGGAAATGCTACTGATAGGAGATTTCAATATGCCAGATGTTGATTGGCACATTGCTGCTGCAGTATCATCTAGAAGTAAGGAGATCCTGGATTCTCTACAGGGGGAACTATTCAGGCAATTGGTAACAGAACCCACACGTGAAGGGGCCATACTGGACTTGGTGCTTACCAATGGTGAAAGTGTTTTTGATGTTGTAGTGGGAGATCATTTTGCATCCAGTGATCACCAGATGGTGTGGTTCAGTATTAGGACTAGGGCTGTTAGAATCCATTCCAAGGTGAGGATCTTAGACTTTAGGAAGACTAACTTTGCGAAGATGGGCCAATACCTCAGGGAGTCGTTAGTGGGATGGGAACAGCTGTGGGATGTAGAAAAACAGTGGGCAAAACTGAAAGGGGGTATTTTAAGGGCAACCAACCTTTTTGTTAAAATGGTAAATAAAGGCAAAAGGAAAAGGAGACCGCTATGGTTTTCGAAGGAAGTAGCTGAAAAAGTGAAGAAAAAGAGGGAGGCCTTCATGAAATACAAACGATCACAGAGAGAGGAAGACAGGCATCTGTATTTGGAAAAACTTAGAGAAGCTAGCAAAGTAGTCAAGAAGGCAAAGATTCAAAAGGAGGAGGAAATAGCCAATGCAATAAAATGGGGGGATAAGACATTTTTCAGATATATTAGTGAGAAGAGGAAGGGCAAAAGTGGTATTGTCAGACTCAAGGGTGCAGGGGGGGGATATGTAGAAGCTGATAAGGATAAAGCGGAATTGCTTAACAAATATTTTTGTTCTGTGTTCACAGATGAAGAACCAGGAGCAGGACCTCAGAAAACACCCACAAATAGGAACAGAAGCGAGGGACATCTTGAACAATTTTTAGAAGACTGTGTTCGTGAGAAACTAGCTCAACTTAAAGTAGACAAAGCGATGGGACCGGATGGGATACACCCTAGAATACTGAGGGAACTTGGGGATGTTCTAGCAACTCCACTGACTGACCTTTTCAATGCCTCGTTGGAGTCGGGAGTGGTGCCAAAGGACTGGAGAGAGGCTCATGTGGTGCCTTTACACAAAAGCGGAAGTAAGGATGTGGTTGAAAACTACAGGCCGGTTAGTTTAACTTCGGTGGTGAGTAAATTATTGGAAACGCTGCTGAAAGAGAAAATAGTGAGGTTTCTGGAGTCCAGCAGATTACAGGATCCGAGGCAGCATGGATTCACCAGAGGCAGGTCTTGTCAGACAAATCTGATTGATTTCTTTGACTGGGTGACCAGGGAGTTGGACCGAGGGAGAGCTCGAGATGTGGTGTATTTAGATTTCAGTAAAGCCTTTGACACTGTTCCTCACAGGCGACTTATAAACAAACTGAGCACCCTAGGGATGGACCCTAAAGTTACTGCTTGGGTTAGAAATTGGTTGGGTGGGAGGCGACAAAGAGTACAAGTAAATGGAGCTCACTCTGAGGAGAAGGATGTTACCAGTGGTGTGCCCCAGGGATCTGTCCTTGGTCCGATTCTTTTTAACATCTTTGTTAGTGATATAGCGGAAGGGCTGTCGGGTAAGGTTTGCCTCTTTGCAGATGATACCAAAATCTGCAATATAGTAGACACCCAGGAAGGTGTAGATAACATGAGGAGGGATCTAGCTAAGCTTGAAGAATGGTCTAGAATTTGGCAGCTGGGATTTAATGTTAAAAAATGTAAGGTCATGCATTTGGGCTGCAGCAATCCAAGGGAGCAATACAGTATAGGAGGTGAAGTACCTTAATCCACTAAAAAAGAGCGGGACCTAGGCGTGGTTGTGTCTGATGATCTTAAAGTAGCTAAACAGGTAGAAAAGGCGACGGCAAAAGCTAGAAGGATTCTTGGGTGCATACGGAGAGGAATGGCTAGCAGAAAAAAGGAGGTGATAATGCCTTTGTATAAGTCTTTGGTGCGACCTCATTTGGAGTATAGTGTGCAATTCTGGAGACCGCACCTTCAAAAGGATGTGAACAGGATGGAGTCGGTGCAGAGGGTGGTTACTAAAATGATTAGTGGGCTTCATTATAAAGCATATGAGGACAGACTTAAGGATCTTAATATGTACACCTTAGAGGAAAGGCGGGATAGAGGTGATATGATTGAGATGTTTAAATACCTCCGTGGCATAAATGTTCAGGGAGAGAGCCTCTTTCAATTGAAAGCAAGTTCTGCTATGAGGGGACATGGGATGAGGGTGAAGGAAGATAGATTCAGGAGTGATATGCGTAAATATTTCTTTACAGAAAGAGTGGTGGATCCATGGAATAGTCTCCCAGTGGAGGTGGTAGAGATGAGGACAGTAACTGAATTTAAAAAAGCATGGGACCAACACAGAGGATCTCTAAAGGTAAAAAGTGGACTGTTGTAGTTGTTGATATGGAAGGACAGACTAGATAGGCCATGTGGTCTTTTTCTGTCATCATGTTTCTATGTCTATGTCATAAGAACATAAGAACATAAGAACATAAGAACATAAGATATGCCATACTGGGTCAGACCAAGGTCCATCAAGCCCAGTATTCTGTTTCCAACAGTGGCCAATCTAGGTCATACGTACCTAGCAGTTTCCCCAAGGGACACAGGTTCCACAATGCTTGTATTGGTTCAAGCATTGATATCCTGGGTCCCTTCTTAATAATGGTTTATGGACCTTTCCTCCAGGAACTTGTCCAAACCTTTTTTAAACCCAGCTACACTAACAGCCTTTACTACATCCTCCGGTAACAAATTCCAGAGTTTGATTACACGTTGAGTGAAAAAATATTTTCTTTTATTAGTCTTAAATAGTTTACCCTGTAGCTTCATTGCATGTCCCCTAGTCTTTCTATATTCTGATAAGGTAAACAATCGATCTACGTTTACCCGTTCCACTCCGTTCATTAATTTATAGACTTCTATCATATCTCCCCTCAGCCGTCTCTTTTCCAGGTTAAAGAGCCCCAACCTTTTTAGCCTTTCTTCATAGGAGTAGCCCTCCATCCCCTTTACCATTTTGGTGGCTCTTCTCTGAACCTTTTCTAAAATTGCTATATCCTTTTTAAGATATGGCGACCAGAATTGCACACAATATTCAAGGTGCGGTCTCACCATGGAACGATATAGAGGCATTATAATATCTTTTGTTTTATTTTCCATTCCTTTCCTTATCATACCTTATTAAAAAAGGGCTGCTACACAGTACCTTGTCCTGTGCTGCTGAGGAAAACTATATTCTGATTTGATTTAAATTATAGCTCTTTGCTGCTACTAGGCTCTAACCTATTATGAAATTTAAACTACAAGCTCTCTGCTGGATTCTAAATTTAACCAGAAAGCTCTCTTCTGTGTTTTAATTTGAAACTAAAAGTACTTTGCTGATGCTAGGCCCTGAGTGACTATGAAATTTAAACTACAGCTGTCTACTGGGTATGAAAGGTAACCAGAAAGTTCTCTTCTGTGTTTTTAAATTGAATCTTAAACTGTTGCTACTAGGCCCTGACTGATTTAACAAAAAAAAAAAAATAGTGGGTTCACAGATTAATTAGCTTTAAAAGAAAAAAATTCCTTTCAGAAAAATTCCCAGAAGTATATACTCACAATTTCAGATTTCTCTCCAGAAGTAACAGCCCCCCTTTCCAGTCCTTCAAGACAGAATTCCCATTCAAGACATAGAATTCCCATTCAAACATGTCTATCATTTGCTTGGCCTACATTCAGCATTCTGCTCATGTAAGATGCCCATTGACTTGCTTGAAAGGACATTTGACCTTGATGTTAAGTTAATTTAAGCAGATGTAAATCTGTAATCACATACGATAGTGTTCCCCATGGCTTTAATTTAAAAATATTAGGAGAAAATTAATTAAAAATAATAATTAGCTGCCATTTTCTGCTAAAGTCCTCCTTAACTCCTTCTTCTAGGACACAAGTTACTAAGAAATGTTTTCTCTCGGCGATCATTACTCTTTCAGATAAATATTACTTTCATAAAGTTATGGATATCGCATACCAGGAATTTCATTGTCCCCTGTTGGTTCCCACCAGGATTCCTATAGTTTGTGATATCAGTTTGGATAGATCCTGAAAGGATTTGGAGATTTGGAAGTTGGTAAAGGGATGCGTATTTCCAAAGATGTAGAATGCTAACCTAGGCCTACACATTCCAAAGTAATTAACTATATCCACGTGCTGCTTCCAGAAAAGAGGCTATTAGCAGCATTGCACTTTTCAGTGAAGAGGGATTTGATAACTCTAGGCAATACAAACTATGTACAACAAATCTTGAATCTAGGGAAGAAACAAAGTACAGGGGAAATTTTATTTTTGGACACTAATTGCATGTTAAAAGAAAATATGGAATGATTGTCTTGTATCCTTTCAAATTCCAAATATTCTTGCTCAAAGCTGGTACATTTGCAGTGAGCCTTTTTGCTCATGTCATAGATTATAGCAGAACCTACCTAGACTGGTCTATGTGGACTTGCATCCTGCCACCGTAGACAAATACAATACAGTTCATTCAGTCTTCAAGCTGAGGTTACAGATTCTTCATGCACTAGATACACATGCATATGAAGTCTGGCCACTGGGGGCGGTGGTGTGCAGTCTGGCCACTGGGGGCGGTGGTGTGCAGTCTGGCCACTGGGGGTGGTGTTGTGCTATGACTGGGACTTCCTCACCCTTAGACTGTGTTAGCGCACATTCAGTTCATTAGCACGCATTATAGAATTTAGTGAATGCAGTCAGTTTAACACACTAACCTGAAAACTAACACATGTAAAATCGATTTGCACACATTCAAAAACCAGGAAAAAGGCCAAAATTCCAAATATGAACTGGAAATTATTTCCCTGTGCACATCCCTACTTTTCTCATGGGGGGCTATTCCATTCATTTCTAAAAATCTTCAGCATTGAGGATTTCTTTCTATTCTGTTGCAGGGAATTCTTATTTTAGCCATCTAATTATAGGTCCCACAACAAAACCATTCACAGTTGCAGTAGTGGACAGAAGTAATGTTATAAATTCATTTACCATATAAGGTGTTAAAAAGGAGAAAAATGGTGAATCAACAAGGGTTCAGATTCTTTTATCATCATACTGTCTAAGAAACATAGGAGCAAGTTTACAACCATGCTCTGAACATTAGCTTGTCATTTACTGCATGGTGGGACGCTGCATTAACTGCATGAGCCCCTTGCTAAAAATCCCCTGTTGACTGGGTAACATACGATTGGGTGGGGAACGGGCAGGTTAGGGTGGAACGTGGGAATTGATGGCAGTAAGTGCAGTTACCGAAGTGCAGCATGTTCGCAGTGTGCTAACAGCAGGGGGCAGACTCACATCTCCCCTGAAGTTAGCGCAGGACTCTGCAATAGTATGACAGCTCAAACACATGCTAGTAGCACACCCAGGGCAGGTGTTAGACATACAAGGGCCCAGGCCAGAAACTGTGAAGGGGTCTCCAAAGCCAACTTTTCAGCTAGTCTTCCTTCAAGTTGAGCAGGCAGTCCCTTGTGGCATGTGGGTGCAGGGCAGTTGCCCTGTTTGCCATCCCCTAACACCAGCCCTGAGCAAACTCTTTAATAAACATGCTCTTTAGTCCTAAGAAAAATTGAGTGTTGAAAAATAAATCCAAATGATCACATACTGGACTTCTCGGAAATCGCCCAGTACTCTGGACTCTGATTTGCATAGACCTGTAAATTAAATGACTTTTATTTATTTATTTTATTTTATTTATTTCACATTTATATACCGCATCTTCCAAGAGTTCAGTTGCGGTTTACAGTTAACAATAATTAACAAATCAAGTTTGTTTTACATGGAACATTGCAATAATACAGAACTTATTTACAAGGAACATCATATAAAGTAAAGAACGAACAATGTGGTATAATACCGAACAGTGTGGAAACTATATACAAGTTATATATGATATTAAAGAATTCCATAGACTTATAGTTTCTCTAGAAATAGATGATATAAGCAATAAACAAAAAACGGAATTGTTAATGAAGGTCACTGATAAAGGGCTAAACCTTTACACTTTAAGGAGATGTGAAATAAAATCCGTAATAGATGAACCGTTCAGCAAGAATTCTTTGGGCACAGATGTGTCCTTGACTCAGTGGTTTAAAGTTCCCGTTTTTAACATGGTTCCTATAATGAATGAAAAATGATTATACAGTGAAATCCAAAGCAATTACAAAGATAAGCTGCCGAGAAGTGCAGGGCAAGTATAAAGCCTTGAAGACATTATTCAATAGGCTCATAATTTTAGGGAAGGTAAATAAAAATCTGGATGGAACTCTTGGCTTCCTAGTTTGGTAATTCTAAGATCGAATGTACTGCTGTGTATTGTCATAAAGCATAGGAAGAATTGCCCAGTTCTATCATCTGATATGCTTTGATGCATCCCATCTTGACCAGATCAATATCCTCAATCTGTTAACAGCCCTTTATGCTCCCCTTTCCTACTTTCTTGTTGACTTCAGCTTCTGAATCTTTAATCACCTTGAGCCTCCTTGATCGATTTCTGGGGTTGGTACCAGCCTGTTACCACAGGAATGGTGCTGGTAGTGTGGTGGAGGGTAATTTTAAAAGAGGGTGCCTAGGCTGAGGGATTTTAAGCACTGACTTAGGCGCTAGTTTACAAAAAAAAAAAAGACGCCTGCTTTTAATTGCAAAAAATACAAAGCATCAAAATATGCCTTGACTGTAAAAATACAAGGCAGAAAATGTGCCTTGACTGTAGGCATGATCGCTTATACCTGCTGGTGAGCAAATGTAAATTATTACATATACTTTATATTTATTTAACAGTTTTTTTTATACCGATTTATCAGTTTAGTTAAAACAGTTTACATTGTAACTTAAACTTGGTAATGTGCATTAAACAGGGACATTGATAACGTGGATTCTTCTGAGGCATTGGAGGGTTAAGTGACTTGCCCAAGGTCACAAGGCGTGCTAGTGGGAATCGAAACCTGGTCTTTGGTTCCCAAGCCAGTGCTCTAACCATTAGGCGGCTACTCCACTCTACTTTAAATACATAAAGGCTTAGATTAAGGTATTTTATTATCCGTGCACTTAGGGCAAACTCCACCCACACTCTGTCAAAACTCTACTTCTGTGCACACCCACGGTACATGCCATCACACTCACATTGGACGCTATGTTATGGGAGGCCATCTACTGCAAAGCAGGCACACCTTCGCTCCTTTCCATGAGGCATCTCCTATACTGCCCATCAGTGTCATGGGGACTTAGGAGGCCAAACATTTGGGCAACAGCCTCACTGGGTTTGGTAGCTATGTGACAATAAGACAGTGCGGGAGGCCGGGTATTGCATATTCCATGGAAAGAATCACAGTTTGATAAAAAGGAAAATGTATGTAGAGATTTATCTATAAGAGAGAAATTTTAAACTGGTCTACCTAGATCCAAAATCTGCAGGCTCTTTGTGACTGTGGAGACCTTGAAATTAATTTTCCAAGGGAATGTATGCATGAAATTTCCCTTTCAAAACTGTTAGGATTACAAGGGACCTGTAAATTTGCTCATTTCCTGAAACTAAATGGATCAGAATTGAGCCATTGTAAGAAACATTTGTTTAAAACACAGTCTACTGCGTTTAAAGTGGACAGTGCTCACCTCTGGTGACTCTATAGATAGAGGCAATCCTGAGGTGCTGCCCATATAGCAAAATGTTTTATGCTCTGCCTGTACGTCTGTAAGCTGACTTGGACTGGGCAGAGGCATACCTGGCAGTGAGGTTGGTGAGGGGCTGGCATTTACATGCACATATGTGTAAATAACCTAGGTAAAAAAGGCAGGTGCAAATGTTAAGATGCAAATTCCCCAGGTAATTTTACAAATGGTAGTGTATGCATGCTCTGATTTTGAAGATTCCCCCAAATGCGCACGAGTAACATACACGTATCACGCATGCAGATGTACAGTTCTAAGATCACTTCCATAATGTAACAAGAAAGGAAACCAGCTTTTCAGCTCTTGGATCAATTTTGGAAGTTTTTGCTGGATTATGGTGGTAGTCTTGAAGGACTACAAAAGGGGACTGGTAGTTCTAGAGAGAGAGATCTGCAATTGTAAGTATTTACTTCTGCGAATTCTAGTAGCAGCAAAGAGCTTTCAGTTTAAATTTAAAACACAGAAGAGAGCTTTCTGATTAAATTTAGACCCCAAGACTCCCTCCCACTGGAAATTGGTCACAGATTACTTTAGAAGCACAGGACAGGGTACTGTGTAGCAGCCAGCTTTTAATAAGTCTTCTTTCCCTCCCTCCCTCCCTCCCACCCACCCCTGGGATAATCATAGTTTTATAGGTGCTTATACCTCTTAAAGGAAAGGAGGTGCCATATTCACTCTCAGGTGCAGCTGTTCATCCTCATCAGGCATATATTAAGGACCTGAGACTAATTGAGCTTCAGGTGAACAAAGTACATTAAACATATTAGATTTAGTTTTATTAGTATAAGTATCTCCAGCAACTCTTAGTAAGTAAAGAACTTAAATATCTAAACACAACCTTAAAACTAAGATGCAGACAGCAGTCCAGCAGCGACATGGGGGTTTTCCAGTCTTTTGCATTGAGTGTCACATGTATGATTTTCTCGCAGTTGGTGAGGGGTCTTACGTGTGCATTAGGTGCAAGGAGCTTTTTGCTCTCAGGGAACGAGTAGCAGACTTGGAGGACATAAGGAAGATAGAGAGGTACATAGATGAGACCTACAAGGATATAGTCCTGAAGCCCCACCTCTAGTCTGGCAGCATCCCTGCCATGGGGGACAGAGGTCACGTAACAGGAGAGCATCACCTTGGTGTGGCAGGAAGTGATCCTGTAGCTAGGACCTGTTCTCCAGGTGATGTAAAATCCTCTCGCACCAAGGAAGTTTCTCCAGGGCCATGTGCCCATGAGGGAAGGGTTAGGATAGCCGTTATAGTTGGTGATTCAATCATTAGGCATGTAGATAGCTGGGTGGTTGGTGGACATGAGGATCGCCTGATAACATGCCTGCCTGGTACGAAGGTAGCAGAAAGTCCATCTAGATTGAAAATGTAGAAATTACGCCTGCTGTTGAGCAGACGCAGTGTGCATGCCAGCTTACAGTATGCATATTTTTAGGTGTAATTTAATTTTATAAAAATCCTTAGATGCCTAAAATAGTGTTTTAGACACAAAAAAGGTTTATAAATACCCACAATGCAAGCAGATTTGAGAGACTGAGATCATACTTCACATACCCTGGCTTAGAAGTGAGGTTCATTACGGTCTTGGTATGTACAAAACTAACCCATTTGGAGAAATTGCCCCTGCAGATGTGAAAATACACAGAGAGCACACTAATAGCAAAGAAAGGAAATTATTCTAGAATAGCTTCAGACACGGAGCTTCCGCTGACCCTCACTCCATGCAGACCTTAAATTATTTCTATATTTAAATGGGCACCTCCTGGTTCATCAGTGTGCCACAGAGATTTGTGATACTAATTTGTCATCTTTAGCAGATAAAAAACAAAACAAGGGCATTAATGTGAAGACACGGTTAGGTCATGCTACATAGAGTTCTTCAGCTCGAATTTTCAACCTGTAAACAGGACTATTCTTATGGCCTTAGGCTTCAGTGGATTTCTCTTAGTAACACCATGTAATCAAATTTATAGTATAATTAAACAGCTGTCACTTTGCTTCCTTATTCTGCCACAATTTAATGTTAAATTAGTTCCTAAATTAGTCATGGTTCAATGTTTTCCTGCTTGGAGCGAAGAAGCTGGGAAATCAGGGGAATGGCTTTTAAGTCGATTGCATATTGCATCAATAACCTAGTACATTGTACTGCTACAATAGAGCTGCTGTGTGGTGGTCAGTGGGAAAACCAGATGTGCCGACCTTCATATAAAGTCTTTTATATTCTGGAACCAACATTTATGATCTGCTTAACTGGGAATGTTTAGGATTTCTCATCACTTATTGCCAAAAGGACGACTTAAATCCCATTTTTGTCATGATGATGGGAGAGAAAAGTCTCAACTCTGTTTTCTGTACCATCAAGTATTGAAACACCTTCCAAGTGTCAGTCTGATCTCGTTAAAGATCGCTGTTCCACTTCATCAAGTTTTATAATCTCTACAAAGTTTGCAGCTCTTCTCCCATAGCTTTATGTGTTCCTGTCGCCATAAAAACCTAAGAAATCCCATACTGGGTCAGACCAAGCTCCATCAAGCCCGGTATCCTGTTTCCAACAGTAGTCAACCCAGGTCACAAGTACCTGTCAGGTTCCCAAAAAGGTACACACATTCCACAATGCTTGTCCTGGGGTAAGCAGTGGATTTCCCTGGTCCTCTAATGGTTTATGGACTTTTCCTCCAGAAACTTGTCCAAATCTTTTTGAAACCCACCTATGCTATCAGCTTTACTATGTCCTCCGTTAACTAATTCCAGAGTTTGATTACTCGTTGAGTGAAGAAAAAAAATTCTCTATTAGTTTTAAATGAACTACATTGTAGCTTCATTGAGTATCCTCTAGTCTTTCTACTTTTTGAAGAAGTAAACAACCAATCTGCATTTACCCACTCCACTCTAATTTATAGACCTCTATCATATCTCCCCTCAGCCAAGGCTTTTTTCCAAGTTGAAAAGCCCTAACCTTTTAAGCCCCTCCTCATAAGGGGTATCCTTCCATCCCCTTTACCGTTTTGGTGGATTTTCTTTGTACCTTTTCTAATTCTGCTATATCCTTTTTAAGATATGGCAACCAGAATTGTACACAATATTCAAAATCCGGTCGGCCCATGGAACGATAGAGAAGCAGTATAATATCCTTGGTTTAATTCTCCATTCCTTTCCTTATGATTCCTAGCATTCTGTTTGCTTTCTTGGCTGCCGCTGCACACTGGGCAGAGGGTTTCAATATATTATCCACGATGATGCCTAAATCCTTTTCCTGGGTAGTGGTTCCTAATGTGGAACCTTGCATAGTCTGGGCCGTTCTTCTCTAAGTGCATAACTTTGCACTTGTCTGCATTAAATTTCCTCTACCATTTGGATGTTCAGTGTTCCAATTTATCAAAATCCTCTTGCAATTTTTCACAATACTCTTCGGTTTTAACAATTTTGAATAATTTTGTGTCATCTGCAAATTTGATCACCTCACTTTTATACCTATATCCAGGTAATTTAGGAAATGTTAAAAAGCAGCAGGCCCAGCACAAATCCCTGGGGTACTTCACTATTCACCTTTCTCCTTTGAGAAAATTGGCCATTTAGCCGTACCCTCTGCTTTCTATGTTTTAACCTGTTCCTGATCCACAATAGTACCCTGCCTGCTATCCCATGACTTTTTGATTTTGCCAAGAGTCTCTCATGAAGGACCTTGTCAAAGACTTTCTGAAAATCCAGATACACTATATCTACTGTCTCGCCTTTGTCTACATGTTTATTCAAACCTTCAAAAAATATAACAGATTAGTACAACAGGACTTTTCTTGGCCAAATCCATGTTGACTTTTTCCCATTAAACCATGACTACATATTCAATAATTTTATTATTTTTAGTAGTTTCTACCATTTTGCCCAGTACTGACGTCCGGCTCACCGTTCTATAGTTTCCCGGATCACCCCTGGAACCCTTTTTAAAAATGGGCTTTACATTGGCCAGTCTTCAGGTACTACAGATGATTTTAATGATAGTTCATGGATTACTAATAAGTAGGTCTGCCATCTCATATTTATTTATTTAAACTTATTTTTTATACTGCCTTTCTACCATTCAAGGCGGTTTACAGCGAACCAACAAACCTAACAGGGCATCAAGATGCACTGTGTTGTACAGTGCAACAGAACATAGTAAAAGGTAACAGTAACTTGGGGATATTTCAGTTCTTTCAACACCCTCTGATGTATATCACCTGGCCCAGGTGTCAAATTGTTGTAATACATCTTCCCGGTTTATCGGTATTTCTTTCAATTCTTCTGATATATCACCTTTAAATACCATTTCAGGCATGGGTAACTTCCATATATCTTCAGTAAAGAGGGAAGCAAAGAATTCATTCAGTCTCTCCGCTATGGCCTTGTCCTCCCTTAGTGCCTCTATCATCTAATGGTCCATCTGACTCTCTCACATGTTATTTTGCTTTGAATGTACTTGAAAACATTTTTATTTTGTGTTTTTGCTTCCACAGCAAGTTTTTTTTTCAAATTCTCTCTTTGCCTGCCTTATCAGTATCTTGCATCTAACTTGCCAGTGCTAATGTTGCTTCCCATTTTTATCATTTGATTCTTTTTTTCCATTTCCTGAAAAATGCTTTTCTGGCTACAACAGCCTCACCTTTAAACCATGCTAGCAGTTTTAGGGCCTGCCTTCCATTTTTCTTAAAGCTTGGAATATATCTAGTCTGAGCTTACAAGATAGTATTTTTAAACAACGTCCATGCTTGATATAAATCTTTAACCTTTGCAGCTGCTCTTTTTGTTTTTTCTATTTTCCTCATTCTATCCTAGTGTACCTTTTGAAGTTAAACGGTAGTACTGTGGATTTCCTTGCTGTCCTCCCTCCATTTATTAAATCAAATGTGATCATGCTATGATCACTATTGCCAAATAGCCCCAACACCCTTATCTCTTGCATCAGATCCTGTGTTCTCATAAATACTAGGTCCAAAATACCTTCCCCTATTGTTGGTTCATGAACCAGCTGCTCCAAGAAGCAGTCATTTATTTCATCTAGAAACGTTATCTCCCTAGCATATGCTGCTCTGACATTGACCTAGTCAATACTGGAATAATTTAAATCACCTGTTGGAGGTCCCACGTGACGCATGAGTGGGTAAGGACATTCCTTGCTCACTCCGGGGCTGCCTCAAGTCTTTGTCAGAATTATAGCACCAGTTAAAGAGTTAGCCTATAAATATCGCAACAAGAGTGGAGATAAAGTTAAGCCGGTTCAGAAGATCTGAACAAAAAAAAGCTGTCATGCCGGTAGTCCCAAAAAAAGATCGGGAGAAGATCACTAAGTCAAGGCTTATCGCTGCCACGCTATTGCAGCTGGCGTCCCCGGGAACTGAGCGTGCCGATTCAGCCACTGAAGATGTCGCAAAGGAAGTGGTTAAATTACTGGATCCTAAATTTGATCAAGGGCTGAAAAATTGGATGCGGTTGGAGAATCGTTGATGGAAATGGGCAAGTGGGTGGAGGAGCTGGAGCACCGCGTGGCGTCCATAGAAGACGCGGAGGGCAGGCAAGAGAGAGAGAAAGCTGCTCAGTGAAAGCAAATTGAGGCATTGCAAGCAAAGGTGGAGGATCTAGAAAATAGGTCGCAGAGAAACAATATACGTATTGTTGGGGTGCCGGAGGATAAAACGGATGCTCAGCTGCTTCCTTTTATTGAGGTTTGGCTCCCGAAAGAGTTGGGCCTGGAGGCGCTCGCTGGGAAGTTAAGAG
The DNA here is from genome assembly GCA_033557465.1 of Ichthyophis bannanicus. NCBI lineage: Eukaryota > Metazoa > Chordata > Amphibia > Gymnophiona > Ichthyophiidae > Ichthyophis > Ichthyophis bannanicus. The sequence continues at coordinate 56,690,717 of CM066041.1, read as the reverse complement.
TGGAGCGTGCACATTGAATTGGGACAAGATTGGAGCACAGAAACAGGCCGAGAGTGGTAATAGCACAAATTTTAAACTTTCAACACAAAACTCAGCTATTACAAGTCTAACGGAGGAAAGGAGAGCTGAAGGTCAATAATCAAAAGCTACTCATGTTCCAGAACTACTCGGTGACGATGAAGAGGAAAGAATTCTCACTTGTTTGCGCCGCCATGTTCAAAAAGAGAATTCGCTTTACGTTGGCCTACCCGGCAGTACTGAGAGTCTTCAGGAATGGACAGGATTATTCATTTGATACCACGGAGACTGCCAAGAGATTCTTGGAGGGCATGGAGGGGGAGAGTGTGGATCCAACCAGTGCCCCGGAGTGAATGGGACAGGCATCGGGACTTCTGCTTTCATTTATAAGGACACTCTAAGTTGCACTGTTGTTGTTCTGTGGTTATCTACAAGTAAGATGGTTTAGGCTATGGTATTGATGTACTGTTGTAGGGACAACGCTTTTGCGCTTTAGGTATCTGGCTGGAAATCTGTGACTGGTTGTGTGGCTGATGCAAAGTGGGTCTGTGGACACTGAATGTGTAGGGTGAAACAAGTGAGTGGATGGCATAATGCGCTGGGCGGATGTAAAGAAGCTGAATGGCAGTGGAAATAGGCGAGGCAGCCCTGCAGTGTCTCAAGGGTCCAGATCCCAGCGGAAGAGCTGGGAATAGAGAGAATGATGAACGATGGGGATAGGGGGAGGGGAAGAGGGAGAGGGGCGGGGAGAGGGGAGGGGGGGTAGGACTAAGGTATGTAGGGACTGGGAAGTGTGTGCATGGGGGACGAATGGGTAAGGTGGGGAAGAAGGGTACGGAATAGACTTGCATTGTGTACGGATGTGGGGGTTTCTTTTCGAGAGGGGGTTTGAAGAGCTGTGTGTGCACCTTTTCTGGAAAGGGGAAGCCCGAGATTGAGGCTGGGCAATCTTGGGCGGCAATTAGGTTGAAGCAATTGGTAAAAATGATGAGAGTTATTGGACTTACTACATGATCTGCGTATTGTAACATGGAATGTGGGGGGAGTTAGCACTCCCATAACAAGGACAAAAATGTTTCAAGTCCTAAAGAGGGGGAAGGCCCAACTGGCTCTGCTCCAGGAGACACACCTAAGCTTGAAAGAACATGGAAAGCTGAAGAGAGACTGGGTGGGGCATGTATATGCTGCCTCTTCGGGGGGTAGGAAAAAGGGAGTAGCAATCTTGCTTAGAAAAGGGACTCAGATAGAAGTTTTAAATGAAGAAATTGACCCCCAGGGGAGATACATATTTCTGCATGCCAAAATCCAAGGGGAAGAGCTGCTCCTGGGAAATGTTTATGCGCCAAATATCCATGATCATAAATTTTTCAAAGATATCTTGGTCAGGGTGGGGAGCATCCCAAATATTCCGGTCATACTAGCGGGAGACTTTAATTGTCTGCATGACCCAGAGATGGCTAGCTGGGTGGGGGTTGGAGTAAGAAAGGAATTAGCTATCTCTGTAGAGTGGGGGAGCTAATAGATGCATGGAGAGTCCTACATGAGGGGGGAGAGGGATTACACGCATCTGTCCCGGGCCCACCAGTCCTGGTCTCGTATCGACTATATTTTAGTTTCAAAGCATTGTTTTGGTAAGGTGATTGCAGTGGAAATAGATCCTGTGATAGTTTCTGATCATGTGATGGTACGGATGGACTGGAAGGAGAGGTTGGGAGTGGGCACTAAGTGGTCCTTCCTGAGACATCTATGGAAAAATGAAGAATTTTGTAAGTATCTGAAACTACACTGGAAGGAGTATGTAAAATTCAATGAAGAGAGTGTAGAGACGATGGCGGTATTTTGGGAGGCTGGGAAGGCAGTGATGCGCGGACACATCATGGCTTATGTCGCAAAGGAAAAGAAGAGAGTAAATGAAGTTATATTGCAATTGGCCCAGGAACTTCGGTGACTTAAAAGAATAGATGTGAGAAACTCAGATAGTCGCACTAGGGAGGAGTATTTAGGAGCTCAGAGGCATTTGAATAGGGTACTGCAGGAATGGTCAGTATACTCGATGCAATATTACAGGCATCAGTTGTTCCGCTATGGTGACAGGGCAGAGAAATTACTCGCCAGCCTGGTGAAAGAGTGGGGAGGTACTAAAGTAATTGCTACGATAAGAGATAAAGAGGGGGTAAAGCATAGCAACACTCAATAAATTCTGAGGGTTTTCAGGCAATTCTATCAGGAGTTATATACACCAGAAGCAGAAGATAGAGAGCAGGAGAGCCTCTTCCTGAGCGCGGTAGGATTGCTGAAAGTGGGAGAAGTAGAAGTGCAGGAGCTGAATAGAGCGATTTCTGGCACAGAAATTCAAAAGGTTATAAAGGGTGCTTCACCTCATAAGGCTCCAGGACCGGATGGCTATGGGGCAGAATTTTATAAAATTTTGGAGATGCAGGTAACGCCTTCACTGGCGGCTCTTTATGAAGAGGTTTTAGAGTCGGGAGGATTCCCAAGAGATATGAGGACAGCGGCGATTACAGTGATCTCCAAAGGGGGGAAAAACCAGGAAGATCCAGCGTCTTATCGTCCCATATTGCTAATCAATTACGATATGAAGATACTGGCTTCGGTTCTGGTGGAGAGGCTGCAGAAGATTTTGCCGAGTTTGATTGGGAAGCATCAGACGGGATTTGTTCGAGGTAGAGAAGCCTTTCTGAACATCAGCAAGGTGTTGTTGGGGAAGGAAATGTGTCTTCTGCAAGAGGAGCCATTAGTGTTGGTGAGCTTGGACGCCGAAAAGGCTTTTGATCGGGTATCTTGGAATTATATGTTTGCTGTTCTCCAGAAATTTGGTTTTGAGAGAGCCTTTATAAATTGGATCAAAGCATTGTATGCGGATCCGTTGGCATATATGGTCATGGGGGGGGAGTATTCGGAGTCTTTTTCCCTTAGGCGAGGTACGAGGCAGGGGTGCCCCTTGTCGCCATTGCTGTTTGTCTTGCAGTTGGAACCCTTGCTGATCATTCTCATTCGTGGGGAGGAGATTAGGAGTGTACAGTGGCAGCATGGAGGAATCAAGGTGAGTGCCTTTGCGGATGATATGCTCCTCTGCCTACGGGAACCTCAATTATCATTGGATGCAGCTCTTCAGCAGATTGAGCGTTTCAGTACCTTTTTGGGATTATGCATCAATAGGTCTAAATCGGTAGTGCTAGATGTGGGGGGGAGGGTGCGCCACAAATGGGAGGGGAACTTCCCACTTATCTGGGCAGAGCTACAAATAAGATACTTAGGTGTCCAAATCCTGGAGGAAATGTCCAGGCTTTATGAGGTAAATATCACTCCGAGATTAGAAAAGACAATAATAACTTTGAAGAAGTGGAGAGACTTGCCCATATCTCTGATGGGTCGTATTGCTCTTTTTAAGATGGTTGAGCTCCCGAGATGGCTGTATTTGCTACGCCACATCCCGTTATGGGTTTCCAGGAGGGACATAGTGCTATTGCAGAGCCACTTAGGTAAATTTTTATGGAAGGGTCGAAGGTCACAAATTGCCTTATCAGCTCTGTTGAGACCTTTGGAGGAAGGAGGGGGGCTGGTGTCGTTGAGAGAATATAATGTGGCTAGTCTGTTGCACCCTCTTAAGGATATACTTTTGGGGACAGATGAGACCTTACCCATTGAACTAATAAATGAGATGTCTGGGTCTACGCATAGAGTGTACTGTTGCATAGTGCAAATAAGGACTTACCCTCATGGTGGAAGTCTTCTATATATATGTGAGCTTTGAGGCAGTTATGGAGAGTGTTGTGTCAGAAGCGAAACTTGTCGTGGAGAAAATGGACTGCCTGCCTTTGAGGGGCAACAGGGATTTTTTTTACCGGGGGGGGGGAGGGTCAGGGTGCGGTGATCAAACAGTGGGAGGAGTGGGGTGTGAAATGTTTAGGACATTTGCAAATGGCCTCGGATCCTGAGCTGGATTCTTTTCAGGCTCTGCGACAACTGTTTGAATTGGATGCTAAAGTTTTTTATTTCTACTTGCAGGTTAGGCACTACGTGCGCACGGTTCAGAAGGAGGGGGGGGCACTCTTGGGCCCGAGAAGTATGGTGGACTTTGTCCAGGGGTTGGAAGGGAAAATAACAGTGCATGCTCTAAGGAGGGAATTGGACCCAGTTGAACAGGGGGGGGGGGGCCTTAGATGGATTGGCTACGAAATGGAAATGAGATGGGATGCCGGGGATGACGGTAGAGAGACTGGAGGTTGCATTTAGAGCTGTTAAAGATATTTCTGAGTCGGTACGACTAAGAGAAATTCAGTTTAGATTTCTCTGGAGGGCATATGTATCTGAGGTTTGGGCTGCTAGGGCTGGTGTGGCACAGACAGATGTGTGTCGGTTTTGTGGGAAAGAATGCATCGGTTCTGGTCTTGTGTTAAAATGCAAATTTTTTGGCGGGGAATTTGGGTAAAGCTCTCCAATTGGATATCTCAGGACTTAGAGTTAACCCCAGACTGCTGTCTGTTTGGAATGTACACTGCTGAGCGGGTTCTGGGAGGAAATGGGGGGAAGCTGGTGCAGAGGGGAATGGTGGTGGGGAAACAATGCATTTTGCGTCATTGGGTAGCGGAGGACCCCCCAGGGGTAAAGGAATGGGAGCATCTTATGTTAGAATTAATGAATATGGAGAAGAGATCAGCTAGGTTGCTCAGTCACCAAAAACTGGAGGCATGGGGAAAACCTTTGGAACCTTTGTTGGCAGGGGGGGTGGGGCTGGCTCTGCAATTAATTCTCATCATAATGCTAATTCTTAAACTCTGATTTTGGAGCTAAAGCAGATTAAAAATGTTGGATTGCAATGAGAGCACTTGTATTAAACCCAGATGGGGGAATGGTGAGGAAGTATCAGAGTTGCAAGGGAGTATCAGAAAGGTAATGCGCTGTCGGAGTGGCGCACATGGAGCTTTGAATTCCAGGAAACAGGGTTAAATTAGAGGACTGAATGAATGAGGGGTGGATGAGGGGAGGGCGGTGGGAGGAGGCTAGAGGGGGGTGGGTCTGGAAAGGGGGGAGTGGGGGGGAATGGGGGGGAATAGGGGAGTAAGAAGAGGAGGGGAGGGGGGTTGGGCTTGGAAGAGTGGGATCAAGGGGGGGTTTGGATACAAAAGGTTTGTTAGTAGTATTGTTATTGATATGAATATTATGTGGTCATTTCATGAGCAGTGATGGAGTAGTAACTAGGAGTGGACAGCGTTGAGGTTGTAATGGTTGAATGGTTGTGCACTGTTTGCCAACGGTATTATGATGGTTGAATTATGAACATTGTTTGATGACTCGGAGGGCACACAGAAATGTTGCTGTCGGTCCAACAATTGTAATTGTAATGATAATATTAACAGTAATAAAAATGATTTTCCTTATAAATCACCTGTTATTTACTGTCTTGTAACTTTTGTTAGCTTCTCTGATTTCCTTTAGGATTTCATCATCCATCTGTTCATTCTGGCCAGGCGGTCGGTAGTACACTCCCACTGCCATTGTCTTCCCCTTTTTACATATAGTTTCTATCCATAGAGATTCTACAGTGTATTTTGTTTCCTGCAAAACTTTTATCCTGTGTGACTCAATGCCCTCACAATATAGTTTGTATCCAGGTATCACAGTGTCCAATTAGTTGTCCTCCTTCCATCAGGTCTCTGAGATGCCAATTATATCTAACCTATATATATATTCTAACGCTCCCATCTTATTTTTTTAGACTTCTAGCATTTGCATGCAGGAATTTTAGAGGTTGTATTTTATTCATATTAATCTGGTTATCAGATTGATATGGTGCCACTGCCAGTTTCTTAGGAAGAGCTTCTCATTTGAAAAATAAATGGACTGTCTTTTATTTTGAGCCTTCAGAGTTGCCTAAGTCCTTTACACACTGTGGGGTACTTTTTACTAAAGGCCTGTAAGGGTGCAGCATTTGCAGGCGCTACATGGCATTGTTAAGGGTCCCAACGTGCGTTAAATGGCAGGGCGGGGAGTAGGCATTCCAGTTTTAAGGGTGCTAATGGCCACTTAGCAGGTATTAACACATCTGATGGTAAGGGTGCCAAACATCCATTGAACGCCCGCTAAGATTGGTTACCATAATGAGGGATAAGCAAGCCTTACAGCAAGTCATTTTACAGGTGCTGGATGGAAGCAAAGGTAATAGCTAATGGACATGTCACAGCCATGTAGTGAGTGTGAGGATTATGTGGGTGGCAGATGGATGTCATTGAGGGGTGCTCGGTTCATTTGGGGTGATATCAGTGGGTGGCAGAGAACTTGGGAGAAGTTGGTGACCTGCACCCTCTGCAGGTGATGTATGTGTCGTTTGTCCTAGGGAGCAAAGTGCCACTGTGTGGTCCTGACTGTACCAGCTGTAATTAAAATACATGAGTGATCACAAAGCCTATGTGGCGAACGATGCGTGGATGTAGAGAATGATGAATGTAGATGCGAGAGAGTGTTGCATGGGCTTGCTGACGCAATGCATCCCTGCTGCAAATCTACACCTAACATTGTGCCTGGTGACGTTTGTGCCTGGTGACGTCTGGTGCATTGTGCCTGGTGACGTTTGTGGGGACAAATCAATATCGGTCACGGATGGTTCAGTAATTATCATACTGAAAACATAGGTTGTGCTATTGTGACTAACCAAGCATGCATCAGTCAGGTCTGAAGTATGTGCTCTGACTCCCAGCATGAATAGTAAATGCAGAATGTCGCAGTAATCCCATTTTCATGAACACAGAAAGGATGGTCATTAATCCTGGCCTGACACATGCAGCAGGCCATGACTTCTAAATTAACTTTGTTCATGGAGTGCCATGGAGGAATCGAACTACCAATCCCTGCATGCACTGGGGTAAACTCTGGAATGGATCAAGGCACTAAGGCACATCTGCAGCCAGGTGCAGAAAGCAGTGATGGCAAATGGTTCACATCAGGGAGCACATATGCCATATGGCATTGCAATGTAAGTAAGAGCCAAAAACGTGACACTAAATTCCCATGGTGTATTTGGGGACCTGGGGTACTGAGGTTTGCCAAATGGCACGGGATGCACCCATCACTCTAGGTACAGTCCCAGCTTAATCCCAAGGCATGCAGGGACATGTAGTTCTGATCTTCCCATTGCACTCCATAGGTAATGGGAAACTACAGCTATATGCAAGCAATGGTGTAACACCTGGAATGATGAAAACCTGGTGGGCTAATCTGAAGCCAGCTGGGAAACTTTTCACACCCAGAAGGGAAGTTGTTTGCAGGTACTCACTGCTCTAGAGTAGTCTGCTGTCCAACTGAAGTGGTACAGCATGCACTGCTGCAGCTGCTCTTTGTTGTGCTGTACCCCAGAGCTGGGGAAAAGCACATGCTGCCAGGGGGCAATTAGCCCAGCCAACAGGTGCAGGTCAGCATTCAAAAAATGGGGGGTTTCTGGACCTGGCAGCTATCTTCACATGCTATCCCGCATTGGCGACATCCGTCATCGTGTGTAGCCATAACACACACTGGCCGTGCCTAACCCGAACGGGCATGTGAGTGCGAATGCGCACACACAATGATGGCCATTGTCCGCGTGCGTTCCTGTACTGCTGCTTCAGACTCCATTGCCAGGACTTTTGCACGGCAAAGCAATCTGAATAGGGGTGACGTCTAATACAGTCATCATGTGTACTCAACTCTGCACCCAAGCTGCCAGAACTCTGAACACACTTACCAGGCTGCAGCACACAGGTGGCCAGCTACAGGGTGGCCAATGTACATATTTCCTGCACTGTGAGCCACTTCAGGTAATCAGCCTGGATCGGTGTTGAAATTGGGGTGTGTGTATGTGTGTGTATTTGCTGCCCCTGCCACTATATGTCAGCCCATAGTCCAAGCAGTGAGATCTTTTAGAGTAGGGCACAGAATAATGGTTAGAAATGGTTCTAGTTAAATCCTAGGAGCCTGATCCAGCCCTGTGTGCTTCCCACATGGTGTCAGGTGATGCAGAGGCAAACATGACATCCTGTGTGCACACCATTCAGAGGCCAGTATCTTAGATTCACACTTAGTCAAACCAATGCATGTTGTCTCTCTAAACATAAGGCTGCTGGTTGTTATTGAGTAATACTTACAGTAATGTCATGCTGACTGCTGTCGTCAGTGATCAGTAGACAGTGCTGATGTGCCTGAGATGGATCTGCCTATATGTACATACTGTGCATGGAGCTAAGAGACCTCCACAGTTCTCTCTGTGACTTCAATGTAGGACAAGAGCACAGATTCTTTACTGTCTCGCTAACTCAGTGACGCCATTCAACATTCACAGTGGCCAGCCCTCCATGTGAGCCTAGCTCCCTATAGGCTGCTGCTGCATCAAGGGGGCTGACAGTTTTGCTGTGGATACAGCTATTATGGCAGTAGGCATTAATCAGGCCTCTCATCTGTGCAGCCAGGTGTGTCCTGAGGCCTAGAGGCTCAATCAGAGATGAGAGATGCTGCCCACATATATGATGGAGCTCCTCCTAGTGAAAATGTGTCTCCCCAGCTCACTCCAGTCAAACCAGCAGGTGATATGGGAGCTGTACAGCAGTGTCATGTTGGAAGGTAAGTGTAGGAGCATGCTGTGGGGATGGGCCTTGAGGATAGTGTAACTGGGAATGCATTTGAGTGTCACAGCTTTGGTGACAACATATGTACAGGCACAGCTCGTCAGCCAGTGACTGAAAAATAATCTTCTGCCTGTAAATGGTCTCACACAGTTTGAGGAGTTGCTGGCTAACTGACCTTGCAGCATGTTGTATACAGAGCCGTAAAGCCTGGCCATCAAATGCACACACAGTGCATTGCTGCAGCTCACAGTCCTTTGGAGACACACATGACCCCGCTGTCCAAAGTAGGTCTCAGTTGGCATTCTTACTTGGCCCTTAGGCCTCCTTTAATGCTTGGACGTTGTCAATGCCCGCGCTGTGTGCACATGCTAGTGGCAGCTGCACACAACCCTTGCTCTAGTAGCGTACTCTGCCATCCAGCTGGTGGTGGTGCAGCTTCTCAGTGTGGTAGCAGAGTTTGAGGAGGGTTGCAAAGCTGATACAGCTTTGGAAATGTAGGATAAAGTTAACACACCTGGACTTATCATTCCTGATCCACAGACTGGGCTTGAAACTGTGACCCTTCTCTGTCACTTCTCCTCCTGAGCATTTGTATAGCGCTACAAGATAAACACAGTGCTGCACAGACACATGTAAAAGCCAATTCCTGTCATCGGATCTTACAATCTAATCAAGACAGACTACACATTAGCTATAAATATGGGATACAGCTAGGGGGAATGGCAAGGAAACACAAAGGACATCAAGTGAATCAAGATTCGAAAGTGGCAGGAAAGGGGTGAGTTTTCAGCCTTTCACACAAAATGGCCATGTGTTTGGAGCCACAGAGCAGCCATGTGGGAGTGTGGGTTCATCAATTCATGTGTATATTGTCAGGATGCATGAGGGCATGAGCTGGGGTATGCTTATGTCTGCAGGCTCTCTGCCATACTTGTTTGACAAGATATGTAAGGCTGCTGTGGGAGGATGACGTCTTGTCAGGTTTGCATGTAGAACTGCATTGATATATTGATATATTGCTGATAAAACTGATGCATTGATATATTGCTGATAAAACTGATGTTCATGTTCTACATATGGGATCTGTCCTGCCAGAGGGGCAGGGCATGATCCACGAGAACACACATGCAAGACCCTGGATGACCTAGCAGAATGACCAATGTAACCATTTCATGCATTGTGAGCCAGTCCTGGAATAATCTCATGGTTGACAGGCCACAATAAGTAGTTTGAACTCCCATGTGGTTTAGCTGGATGTGGCACCTAAATGAGTGCTTACTCATTAAAGGATCACCAGTTCACACACAGGCCCTAGTCATCATTTGGCAACTGGGAAAGCAGTGTGGTTATTGCCTAATCTTGCGGTCTCGGTGGCATATTTTTCCCCCCACATGCACATATCCACTCAAAAGGTGCATGTGGGGGGCATCCTGATCCAACTTTCGCCTGTCGAAGTACTGCGACACTGCTGATTACTGTAGGCTGTAGGGGTCATGGGTGGACATAAAGCAATCTGTGCACTACTTTGGGACTGATGATGTAGCCAGGAGACACCACATGCACAATCAGGGCATGAAGGCAATAGCGGTTGGCAGACACCACTTCCCAGTCTCTGGGTGTTACAGGTGCCACATATGTGCTGTGTATAGGTGCCATTAATTGTGCTTGCCTGTGCATTCTCTCACTCTGAAGTTTACGGGTCACACACTGTCTCTCAATGGGAAATGTATGGTTCATCCTAACTAAGCTGCTCATGGCTCACAGTACCCAGGGCCGGCACATCCACTAGGTCGGTGCCTAGGTCTAACGATCATAGTGGACAACATGCCAGCTGATCCTTCCTTCCCTCCCTCCCTGCAAGTGCAGCACAGCTATCATTTCAGTGCTGTGAGCATCCTTCAAGCAGTGACGCAATGCGGCTAGTCACACCATGCCACTCCTGTCAAAGGGGGGCAGGGGCGGCATGCTGTGAGCACATGGGCTGCTGCCTTAAGCCTTGCCACCACGGAAGGGAGGAATCACCATGGGCTCTGCTTTCCCTGCCAGTGACATGCTTGCCATGCCCCTGACAGGAGACAGAGAAGCATTGCACCTGACACATAGGACAGGGACTGAGGTATCTTCTGCACCAGGCAGAAACCTCTGTCACCACCACCACCCCCACTCCCAACCACTAATATAGCTGTGTGGTGGCAGTGGCACAACTCCTTTGTGAGTGCAGTGGCATGTATGTGTGCCATCACTGTCACAGTAGAGTTGCAACAGACATCGTAGATGTACACCATAGGCAATCACCTTGTCTGCTTAGTGGACTAACCAGCCCTGCTCATTCACTCACATGGCACCACCTTTGCTACTTTGGCACCAACAACATAGTGCACTTTAGTGAAAGGGCATCATGCTGTGATTGCCAATAGACCACTTGTTGTTAAGTGCCGTCGCGCCTGTGTCTACTCCTGGTGACCCTCTGGATAGTTGACCTAAACTTTGTTTGGTCTTCAGCCAAGCTGCTCATTGTTGATAGAGTAGTATCCATAGCTGCTTTTATTGTATCAATCAATAGACCACTACCATCACTAATTTCAGGGCTCCAGGGTGCTACACACTGCCTACATGTAAACGGTCTCTGTGTGATGTTTAGTGGGCGTGAATGGCTCTCTTTCTTACAAAGTAGCCCTTAACATCAGCTTTTAGCTGGCATTAAGGTTCCCAGCGACTGCGCTTGTAACACATGGTGGTGGAACAGCCGTTAGGGGAACACACACTGCCTCTGCTATGCTCCACCCAGTTAACTCCCCTTCTCCACCCCTTTGCAACTTACCGCCCGGTAACATTTTAATGGCCAATAAGCCCATGTTATTGGTGCTTCCTGCAGCGGTAACCGCTACCAGTCACCGATAACGCAGCAAACGACACCTTTGCGCCCTTACCAGCCTTTAGTATAAGTACCCTCTGTGTGGATCCAGTTCCATTTTGAGCTGTGATGGATTCCATTAGTTTGTGTCACACCATTTTTTCAGCTCTTTCACTTTCTTATACTGCCACCATATATCACTCTGGGCACCCTGACCCTCGCCTAGTTCTGCTCCACATGGTGACGCATGTTCTTCATTTTCCAGAAAATGAGTGAAGAAGGGAATCCTCCTTCCAGCACATTCCAGCGTTGCTTTGTACAGTATGTTTCTCTTATTTACATCTGCCTATCTCAAGACTGTTAGATCAGTAACATAAAAAAGGAGGGCTCTTTTGAGGGGATGCTTGGTGGTACTGAGTTACCGGCACCATTTTCACTGCCTGCTACAACTGACCCATGATTCTCATGTATTAATGAAAGAGCCCTGCATGTGAGTACCGGCACCAGTTTTGTTAGGAAAAATGCCCTGTAAAAAAAGCATTCTCAATATAATAAAAAAATTCTAAAATATTCATTACTAAGAGTACTGCTGCACCACCCTAGATTTGAGATGTCAAAAAATCAACTTTTTCATTTATTGCAGATTTTAAATAACCAATTACTGCATGCAAAACCCATGCAGGGGAATTGCAAAAGTGCAGGGCAACCCAGGAAAGCAACTTATGGCTATTGATAACAAAGAGCTGCCAAGTTGCCCAGTTCCAGGAGTGCAATTTTAAGCTGGTTCTGGATTCCTGGCAATCTCATTCGGATGCAATATGGGATCTTCAGCACTGATCCAATGGGTCAAATCAGGGACTACAAATCCCATACTGCAATGTGATGCAAATTTAAAACCAGACCTGGCAAAAAAATCTCAATCCTGGAAATGGGTAACTTGGCAACTCTGCCATAGTGGGGTGCCATCTGAGGATTTCCTGTGGTCGGCCTGAGAAACTAGAATCTCAGAGCAGCAGCCAGCCAGCATCGGAGGTGTGTGAGCGGGAGCTCCACCTCTTCCCTTTCAGCCTGCCCATACCAGCAGCCTTTAACGGCTTTAAAACCGTCACTTCCACTGGCACGCAGAGACGGGGAGAGCAGCAGCCAGCCAGCATCGGAGGTGTGTGAGCGGGAGCTCCACCTCTTTCCTTTCAGCCTGCCCATACCAGCTTTCTTTAATGGCTTTAAAACCGTCACTTCCACTAGCGCGCAGAGACGGGGAGAGCAGCAGCCAGCCAGCATCGGAGGTGTGTGAGCGAGAGCTCCACCTCTTTCCTTTCAGCCTCCCCATACCAGCAGCCTTTAACGGCTTTAAAACCGTCACTTCCACTGTCACACCCGTGCCTTGCAGGCCCGTGCCTGAGAGCCCTGCCAGAGGGCCCTTTGGCGTGTCCCTTAGGCGTAGGACTATGCGGGGCCGTTTAAAATGTTGCTACATTGGTTCGGCTTGCTGTGGAGATCGGAGCAGTGGAGGGGTGATGTCGACAGCGGAGGTTGTGAGTGGCAGATTAAACACCTGGTGGTATGATATCTACCTCTTCAGATGCTATGTGGAGCATTTCTTCTTGTCTCCTCTATTCCTTTAACTATCACTGTATCTCTTATTCTGTCCTAATTAATGGCGTTCTTTTCATATTTTCTGTAACTTTTATGTAATATTGTAAACCGCTCTGATGCTTTGGCTTGAGCGGTATATCAAATATAATAAACATAAATATATATAATTACATAGTATATGATGGCAGATAAAGACCATCATGGTCCATCTGGTCTGCCCAGCAAGGTGGCAAGAGTAGGTGCACCCACTGCTCTGTGCAGGTCACCCCTCCCCATGCCTTTGTTTAGGGGTGTACCCACCGCTCTGTGCAGGTCACCCCTCCCCATGCCTTTATTTTGGGGTGTACCCACCGCTCTGTGCAGGTCACCCCTCCCCATGCCTTTATTTAGGGGTGTACCCACCGCTCTGTGCAGGTCACCCCTCCCCATGCCTTTATTTAGGGGTGTACCCACCGCTCTGTGCAGGTCACCCCTCCCCATGCGTTTATTTAGGGGTGTACCCACCGCTCTGTGCAGGTCACCCCTCCCCATGCCTTTGTTTAGGGGTGTACCCACCGCTCTGTGCAGGTCACCCCTCCCCATGCCTTTGTTTAAGGTTATACCCACCACTCCATGACCAGTATCAAGTTCATTCTTTAATATGAGAGCCACAGGGCAGAACCAAGGGCTCCATTTTAATGGAATTTTAGTAGCTTAGAGTTCACGAGATGATATGCTATGGAAAAACTCACCCTGAAGAAAGATTTCACAGTTATTTTCAGTCACTCCGAGAGAGGTGAGGGCACTGGGGTGGGAAAGGGTAGCAAGCACAGCTGCCCCCAGGGCCCATACAGTGAACACGCATCTTCACTGCTCACGCAGATGCCCGTATTCAGGACTGGTTCAGGCATCTTCAGCAGTTATATGGACCAATCAGAACCTTTCCAATGCTCTCACCCCCATGCAGACTGGTTCAATATGGGAAGGATAGGTGTGATTATACTTTAATTGGTCAATTTGGGGCAATGAAAGATCAGTCTTAAAATTAACTAGATATCTTCGGTGACCCAACTTAATCATAGATCATGGATATTAGCAAGAGGGGAGTTAAGTACCCCTCCCTAAAAAAAAAAAAAAAAAAAAAAAAGCTTGCTCCTTCACTTCTCTTTCCCTTTTCTGCCTGCTCGCAGCGTCAGGGAGTGATGCCAGCAGTCCGACACTTCTAACTTGCTTCTTATGCAACCAAAATAATTTAACAAGGGGACAAAATAGAAATTTGCACAGAGCCCAAGTACTCAAAGTCCTGCCACCTCCCACTGATTAGATATGATTTCAGTAGTTTAAGTAGATCCCCCTAAGAGACAGCAGAATGGTGAAAGCTCTGGTCAATACTAATATTATAGTTGAGTTGGACACAGTGTAACAGTTGTTCACCACCAACCCAATAAATCAATTTTGTAAAGTCATTTCTGTACTGGATTTAATTAGCTGTTTTATGTTCTTGTTCACCTCCATTAAAACCATTAAACCTACAAAACCATTACAGAAATGAACAGAATAAAAAATGTTTCTTAATGTTTCTGTTCTTTAGTTAAAAAAGAATAAACAGTAATTATGTTTCCTCTCTGGAATCCGTGAATATTTTGAAATTGATTAAAGGTGTCTCATCACACCAGAGCTTGGCAGAAAATAATTTGCTGATTGCATGCTTGGCTGTGTATATTTTCCCATTCATTCATTATGCTGAATGGCTAACTTTGGGAGGTATTAGCACAACCTTTAGATGACCACCCACCCCACTCGTAATTATTTCTTATATTCATTTGTCCTTCACTCCTTCCAGTTTCCAAAAATTGTTTCTTAGGAATCCTGCAAAGTTTACCAGTTGATCCAGGTGCAAACTACTTACTCCACCAGCCATAGCCCAAGCGTGTCCACGGCATCACCTTTCTTCCACACACAGAGGGAGTCCATTTTCAGAAGGGTTTCTCTCACTGGTAAACACCTATTTACCTTTGGAAATTCCCTTGAAAATTGCCCATAAAGGTGGACATTTATACCATATGGGTTACAGAGGCATGTAACAGGAATATCACAAGCAGAGAGCCCTGTCTAGCAAGCTAGGGAAAGCAATGCCTAAAGCAGACAAAAATTCATTTTCCTTTAGAGATCCTCTGCATTTGTCCTATGCTTTTTTGAATTCAGATCCTGGCCAGGACTCTACTTCCTCCACTGGGAGACTATTCCACGGATCCACCACTCTTTCCGTAAAGAAATATTTCCGCATATTACTCCTGAATCTATCCCCTTTCACCCTCATTCTATGTCCCCTCGTAGCACAGCTTGCTTTCAATTGAAAGAGGCTCTCCTCCTGTGCATTTATGCTACAGAGGTATTTAAACGTCTCAATCATATCACCTCTATTCCGTCTTTCCCCTAAAGTATACATATTAAGGTCCTTAACTCTGTCCCCATATGCCTTATGGTGAAGCTGACTGACTATTTTGGTAGCCACTCTCTCCACTGACTCCATTTTATTTATATGCTTTTGAATGTGAAATCTTGAGAATTGCACACAATACTCTAAATCAGGTCTCACCAAAGACTTATGCAGAGGCATTATCACCTCCTCCTTCCTGCTGGCCAGTATATGTAATAACAGATAAAGCTCATAAGGAGGTTAACCCAGTAGCTTGTATTTATTTATTTAGACAGTTTTGTATACCACCTTATCTTTCAATCAAAGTGGTCACAACACAATTGGGGGATACATTTTAACACAAGGGGATATGAGACACATATGCTAATACTTACAGGGAACATGGGCTATGGAGGGTTAAGTGGCTTGCCCAAGACCACAAAGAGCACCTGTGGGATTAGAAACCCCAGTCTTTCCGGCCCAAGGTTGCTGTCCTCTAGTGGAATTTGAACCCCTGACCTTCCAGCCTGAGGTACCTTGCCCCAACCACTAGGCCACTTGTATGCGGTGGCCAACATCTAGGGCTACATGTTTTGAAGGAATCACGACCTTGTTGTCTGCTAAATTCTCAGGAACACCACTCCTCCTCCCCTTCCTTCCCACCCCTCCATTCACCATAAACATATTTCTTCCAGTCCACACACTACAGGGAAATTGCTAAATAAACCTTATTAGCTCTGATCTATAATCATATATGGAATAATTTAGAGACTTAAGCGCTTGCTGGGGGTAATTCTATAAAGAACACATGGAAAGTTATGTTATTCCAAGGAACTTACACACATGTTTATAAATGCAGACTTTAATTATGTAAGCACATGCGTAAGTCCAGTCATGTTTATTTTCAGTTTGTGTGCACAGGGGTGCAGCTTGGACAAAGTATAGGAGGGGCCTAAATGTACAAGTGTTGCTTATATTTACACTTGCTGTAGAGTAGGAATTATTGTCGGGGCTAGGTTAAGACTCATCAGGACATCCCAAAGTACTCTTGTACTTTATAGCATAAGTCTCACATATATATGTGACAATGTGCATTAACTGTGCAGGAGTTGATAGAATTATTTTCTCTGTGCCCAAATAAAATAGCCTGCTATGCATGAAAGTCCTAGCATACACGCTAACCCCCTCCAAGAAGGGGTGCACACCTATGAGTGAAGCCAGCATAGACACGAAGGAGGCATTAATAGCTACATACTAAATGGCCCTTTCCACTTTGGCACATGGGCACAAAGGCCTAAAATTTAGCGCCTGCCTCAACCAAATGTTAACTGGTAGCTCACACAGTGTTGAAAGAATTGCATCTCTTTGAAAGCTCACACCTCAGTAAACTGGTTGTCTATAAGATGCCATCTGCCGCCATCATTTTTACTCTATTGAAGTATTCTGCGAACGGGATACTTTGGGGTCTACTGATGGAAGAGAGAGCGCTAGTAAACCAGTAGGTATAAAGTAGAAGAAAGGGGAGAGAGGGAGTCAGAAAGAGAAGAGGGAAGGTCAGAGGAGAGCCAACAACACGTGCTTAGGCAAGTCCCCAAAAGATCTGCTCTTATAGAGGCAAGAAAATGTATTTTTGAGCCAAAGATTCACCAATGACCACTGTTCTTCAAACATTGTTGTTCATTGAACACTATAAAAGGCACAATGTTGCTGTAATTGATTTTTTTCTAGAAACGTTATCTGTAAAGGACCAGGTGCTTCCTTTATCGAGAAGGTCCTACTACTATATGTCACAGGTGACACTGTTACCTCAGACCTTTTCAATAATAGAAAAGCCCTGCTCTACAGGCTCAAAGAAATTGTTTTAGTTGATTATATTTAAATAAAGAGCGCTGAATTTTTCCTTTTTATGAAGAAATTCAGAAATGTTTTGACATCTTGGCAGGTAAACATCTTCTCCTCTAGTGTTTTAACAGAAATATCCAGATGTAAGAGAATGTGTCAAAGAGCACCTTCTTAAATAAAGGTAAGTCAATTTAAGTTACATTTTAAAATATTATTTTAGCTATTTTCAAATTAACTTTGTTTAAAAACAGTATATTCTAGTCAATTAAATATTACTAATTAAAAATACCAATAGAAAAATCTAGTTAGCAGAAATACACACAACTGGATTTGAATAAGTCTAACAACCTCTCTTTTCTTTGTCTTTCAGAATTCTATTAACTTACCAGACTCACAGATAAGTATAACAATCCTCTAAAACACTTAAACAGTAGACTTTAAGTTTTAAAACAAAATTGTTTCTTCTAAACAGTATTTTCTCTTCTTTTCAGCTTATTGTTAACTGCAGTCAGGTAAGTATTTATTCCAACCTCTGAATTGTTATAATATGTTACATTTTAACAAGATCTTTAATTAATTTAAAACTATGTTTTTCTTTCTCAGATTCTTTAGGAACTCACACAGGTAGGTATATCTGGGTTCTCAAAATACCTCAAAATCAAATTTTTAAAAAAGCTAAAAGTAGTAAACTAAAAAATAAAAAAACAATGAAATAAATGCACTCAGAAAGACAAAAAGTATATCTCCAGGAACAAGCAGGAATGAGTCTTCACATATGGGTACGTCGGTACCGACGGAGCCTGCGCGGGAACGCTCCCCAGCGTCCAATCAGAAAGCTTTTGGGAGCATCCCTCAGCGCCTGCGTGCTGCCTTCCCGCCTTTCCAACTGTCTCTCCTCAGTTTTCGTTTTTCCACGGAGCCGGCAAGACGTCCTCCTGTCACCGCAGAAAATTTTTTCTTAATTCTTTAATTCTCTTTTTCTTGTGGTCGCAGCTGTTTCCCCGCCTCCACCGGTACCGCCGGTGGGTTTTTTCTTTTCTTTTTCTCAAACTCAGGGAGAGTTTTCCCTCAGTTTCTGTTTTAAATATTATGGAGCCTTCTTCTCCTAAGAAGTGCCTTAACTGTGGAAATACAGTTTTCTTTTTAGACTCCAACAACTGGTGTCTAACCTGTTTGGGTCCTGACCCTTTTCCTCCGGAGCCATTAGGCTACAATTTTATGAGAAGAGATTTTCCATTTCGAGTTTCCCTCGATACTGCGTTCCCTTCCAGTGTCAGGGCACCGACCATTTCTTCTCTACAGGATCAGGTAACCCAAAAACAGTCTGTTAAGACTAGCCAATACTTGAGTGGTAGGTCTCATGCCAAGCATGATGACGGCTCCGGCCTTGCCCCCAAGACCCTATTGGCTTTAAAACCCCGGCGGGAGTCTTCGGTCTCCAAAGTCTTTCAGGGGTTTCAGGTTGTTCCTGGGGCTCACCCCTCACAGAACATACCTGAGCCATGCTCGGTGGTGGCATCCGCTTCGAGCGGTACCGATACCCCAGCATCGGCACTGGTGTTGAGTGATCCACTCTTCACCAGGGATCGTCATCTGGCATTCTCGGTACCTTCGGGACCGATCGATACGTCCCAGATTGACTTTCCAGTATCGGCATCATCGCCGATATGACCACCAACGTCGGTGCCCTCTAGACATGCATCGATAGACTCGCTTCCTTCGATGCCGAGTCTGGAATCAATTTCTAGTCTGGAAGACTGGGTACCGACGCGTCTCGGAACCGACGCTTACCGATTCCGGATGCGCGGTATCGAGGATACTCACCAAGAGCTGCCCCGGTACTGCTTGAGCAGCCTCCGATGACTGCTTCGATGTCGGTATCGCCTCCGATTCCGGCCCGCTACCGGTATCAGTATCGATGCCGGTTCCTGCAGTACCATCGGGACCAACTACTTCCATGCCTTTTTCACCAGGATCGCTCCTTTCTATACCTAGTTTGGAGTCGATACCTGGCATGGACGATGCAATACTGACTGTCTCAAGTCATAACCGCCAGTACCAGTATCCATCCATTAGAGCTCCTTTTCTGCACCGGACCAGTACATCCTCCGGTGCCCAGGCTAGTTCTTCAACTTTAGCCTGTCCAGGGATGGTTCCCATTGGAGATCCTTCTTTTCAGAAATTTCTCCTTGACATGGCTACATTCCTTGCTATTCCTATCCCTGGCTATGATCCTACACAAGGCTCTTCTGGGGAAAAGGAAACTATAATGCTTCCTTTACATCATTCTTTGCAGGATCTTCTTCTGAGCATATGGGAAACACCTTTAAGGGTTTCCTCACCTTCTACAGCAACTGATCTTCTGTATCAGGTGCCCCCCTCTCCAGGGTTTCAAAAGACTCAACTTCCCCATCATTCCATTGTAGTGGAATCAGCAATGAGGAAGGTAAAAAGCAAGAAGAAGCATTCTTCTTACCCGCCAGGTCGTGAATCTAGAACACTGGATGCCTTTGGACGTCAAACCTTCCAAACATCTATGCTGGCAACAAAGATTCTCTTTTATATTTTTTATATGAGTCTGTCCCTTCAGGAGGTCACAAAGAAATTATCTCTTTTGACTCCTTTTCTATCAGAGCCCAAGGCTGCAGACTATTCCTTACTTCTTAGTCATAGCCAAAATATCTCTTGGTTTCTTTCTCGTGCTTCCCTTGACTCTTTTGAGTCTATTAGCAGAACCTCTGCTATAGCCATAGGAGCACGATGTAGAGCCTGGCTCCAAGCTTCAGACTTGAGCAGATGGGCACAACAAAGACTGGGTAATACTCCTTGTACTGGAGAAAATCTCTTCAATAGGGAATCTTTACGTCAGGTTGCTCATTGCTCCACTGACTTCCCTGTTTCTGAGGGCTATCCTAAGCCTTCTCCTTCCCCAGTAGGTAGGAAATGCCCTACCAAACCTTCTTTCCCTAAAAGAAGAAGGTTTTATTCTTCTCCTGCCCATCATACAGATGTACCCAAACAAGGGAAACCTCGCTCTGATCTGAAGAATCCAAACTCAAGCCAGGAAAATTAACCCTCAATGGGGTTCTAATTCATCTCTTATAACATACAGTTCACTTCTTCTCAGCAGAAGTTTTTTCACTGTTTTTTCATTTAAAACTCTACACATGGATTCCTGTTCCAGGACATCCACTTGCTCTTAGGTAGCCTGAGCTGTCAGGAGATTCATGTCTGTGGGTCACAGGGTTTTCCTCCTCTTCCTACCATGAAGAGAGGTTAGCCAACTATCTCATGATAGTTTCCCTGTACCACCATGAATTTTTTCCTTCTACAGACTTTCCATATAGCAAGTCTCCCTTCAGCTCCTATTTTTCTTTACCCTCGTTTCCAGGGCTTCCCCTGTATGAGTGGTACCATACAGCTGGAAGGCTTTCTTAGCCTTTCTAGTCTTCCTTTCCTTTCCAGTGTAGAGTTTTCTTTGGAGTAACCTCCCTGCTTCATTGGGCAGCTCATCAGACATGTTCAGGATTTTCTCCTCTTGTTCTGTCTGTTCTCTCTGTTACAAACAGAAGGATTCTCTCTGCTGTTCTATTTAGCAGCTGCCCATGCAGAAGTTCCAGTGATTGGACTACTGGTACTTTTCTATGAGTTCCAGTCTTGTCTACCACTACTTTTCTCTGGCCTTAGTAGTGCTTCCAAGATAGTACTCATCTATCTTGGATAATCCTTATTGCTTCTTTTCTGTCGTCTCCAAATCTCTGGAGTTGGCAGCATAACTGAGGTGGCAGCTGGTTTCCTCCAACAGCCACTTTTATTTCCCAATTCTCCTGCATAGTGCTCTCTGCAATCCTACTGAGAAGCTTTCCACTATGGGCCCTTGCTAGAGAGCATGGGGATTTTTTCTCTAATTACTATCCTATATGGTTGAAAAAGGCTTACTCAGTCATTCCTCTTGACTGTAGGGGTTCTTTACACCCTTCTATTTCCTTTTAATAAAGGGCATAAGCCTTCTCTATATGGCAGTCTAAAGAGTTACCCATTTTCTACAGGAAATATGCTCTTTTTCCTTGCAGCTTGTCCTCATGGTATCCTAATCCTTCATGGACAGCACATATTTAATTAAACAACGCATGATACCCCCCCCCCCCCTTGTTCCTCAAGTGGGTCAACCTGGTATCTCATCCTATGCGTCTTCTGTCCATTTACCATGCGAGAGTTCTATAGGACTCAGGACTTGCTGTTTACAGACTGTTATTCTCCTCTGTTTTTCACGCAACCATCCTGTTATTTCACTGGTTAGCATTCCTGCACCATCGTAGCCAGGGGGAATAGATTCTCTATATATCTTCTCAAGTAGGTTCCACCTTCTTGTTATTAGATGAATCTTTCTCCTTCACATCTCCATGTGAATGTTTGTATGGGCATATCTCTATCTGCTTAGTTGCAGACATTTATTTTTAGACATCTATATACATGTATGTATATATCTCTATATACTTCTCTATAGATACATATGTCTGTAAGCTGCGTGTGCATTTTTTATGCCCCTCCAGATCTCACTATAGACATATATATATATATACCCCTGTATATTGTCGCCACCTCCTGGCCGGGTGTATAGCCAGGCAGCAGGAGAGTGTCGCCTTGTTGCCCCTTGAATAAGGTTCACCAATATGGCCGCCAGCTAGGGCTGCTGGGTACTGTAGTTTACTTATTCTATCAGGCAAAGTAGTGTGACCACAAGTGGTTAGGCGAAAACAGAGAATATTTTATTTTCTTGGGATTTTTCCCCTCGCATCAAATTTAACAGTGCTGAACTCAAAAATGGATTCTTCTCCAAAAACAAAGAATAAAGCTCACAAGTTGTATTCACAGGTAGGTCAGATTAAGCAGTTAACTTTGACACCGGAATTAGCTTCCAAAGCTCAGGCTGTAAACTTTCTTCAAAGCAAGTTAACTTCACAGGAAGACTGTTATACTCACAGCTTCCTCACATACAGACAGCTTCAAAATGTCCATTAAGTTTCATTTCACTTCCATGCATATAGGAGAAACAGCTTGGCTTAAAACCTCCAGTTATTTTCCTTTGCTGTATCTTTCACTCAAACAAGCTTCACTACTTTAAACATTCATTCATTCACATGTGCTTAAGCTTCAGCACACCTCCAGCTTGTTTGCCCTACAAAATGAGCATTGTATTTCTTCAGGCTCATTATCATAAGATTCTACTTCCATCTCCTCTACGGATTCATTGCAGCAGTTCTCAGAGGGTACCTGGTCGTAGAGCTTACTACTCTGCTTCTGCAGCAATTCATTTAATTTTTCTAGCAATAGTTTTTTCTGCTCTATTTCTTCAGAGAGACTTAGAATAGGGAATGCAGACAAGCTATTCTCTCTACTTTTACAGCTTAGCTGACTAGCTGAGTTACTTCCTCCAGTAGGAACTAACTCCTTCAACTTTCTCTTATGCAGGGACTCTGGAACATACACTTGCCTGAACTCTGGGCCTCTTAGTTGTTCCACTCCTTCCTGCTCAAAGCCATGCTGCCTTCTCTCATCAAACGCTTGCCTTCCTCGTGGCAATTTCCCAGTTAGCTGTGTCTGCCTTGGACCTGTTGCTCCTAGATCCCACAGCTCGTCTCTGCTCTTGGTTCCAGCTCTTCTCGTGCTTCCCAAGGCTCCTCTGCTGCTTTCTGGAGCTCCTCTCGAGACTCCTTTCCTTGCACTTGTGCCTGTCCTCGTGCCTGTTCTCGTGCCGGTTCTAACTGATTACTCAAACCCAGCAGTTTTAAACTGATCTTTCTTAGGGACCACACCCTTCTCCCAGCACACATGGGAGCTGCTAGGATTCAACCTAGCTCTGACGTGCTGACGTGGGCGGGGCTTGATGCTGGCTGTACTCTGACTCAGAGTTTCTTGGTTACTAGGGAAACCCTGAATGCTAGCATTTTTAAAGGAACAGGGTTCACTTTTCTGCCATTCCATTTTCTCTGAACTGCCTTCGTCATCACAATATATATATATATATCTACACGTATATATATATATCCCTATATATATGTGTATCTGTCGAGATGCTTCCTTATAGGTAGATATGTATTTACATAAATATCTCTCTGTCTATGCTTATAAGGGGTTTCACCTTCCTATAGGTTCCAGACAGTAGGCTTGCATATCTTCATACTGTCCCTCAGTATGTCTGGGGTATTATGCACACAACCACTACTGTGGTACTGACAGCTCCTACTTTAACCCTAGGTCTAGGTATCCCTGAAGCTCCATGCTTCACTATCTTTCCTATCTCTCAACAGATAGGAAAGACAGGGTGGATCTTCAGTAGATCTGAGGTTTCAGCCCTTCAGACATCTGTCCTCCTTGGGAATATGGGCTTTTTTCCATACCCCTTCTTCCCTCCAGGACTGGGCTAGTTGTCCAAATCAGTCAGTCTTCCTCTTTTGTTCCTAAATGTTACTAACTCTGTATCCAAAAGAGTTCCCAGCTTTTTCCATAAAGCTTCCACTGAAGACCTGACGTTTTTGTACTACCCCAGTTGACACCTGGGTCACCTGTCAATTCCAGATTTGGACCTTCGCCTTCACTTCAGTGAGGTCACCTTGAAGATTCCTCTACTGGATCTCCAGTAGACTCCATCAGCCTCTCTACTTCCTGCAATCCAGTAGGTGAGGTCCATATTGTGATTGTTCATGTCAATATTTTTCATGATAATTTTCATACATACAAGGACTCCTTACCTGTAGTCCTTAGGTTAGCTGTTTTCGTACAGCTCCTCTCTTTTCAACTCCTACCCTCCATCCTCAGGATGCCTGGCTATATGAGGTGTAGCATGTTCCAATCCTCACCATGCTAGGGCTCCAGGCATCTTAGCTTGGGAGTCCCCATATGTGAAGACTCATTCCTGCTTGTTCCTGGAGATAGCACAGTTACTTACCTGTAACAGGTGATCTCTGGGAACAGCAGGAATAAGTCTTCACAACCCACCCACCTCCCCTAGGAGTTGTATCTCTCTATCTATCTTCCTTTCCTCTTTCTCTCTTTTTGTCTCAGCTATAAAACTCAACTGAGGAGAGACAGTTGGAAAGGCGGGAAGGCAGCACGCAGGCGCTGAGGGATGCTCCCAAAAGCTTTCTGATTGGACGCTGGGGAGCGTTTCCGCGCAGGCTCCGTCGGTACCGACGTACCCATATGTGAAGACTTATTCCTGCTGTTCCCAGAGATCACCTGTTACAGGTAAGTAACTGTGCTTTATCTTCCAACTCAAAAATTCAGTCTTGGTGGTGGAGCTCTTATCAGTGCTGTTCTACTCTGGTACTGGCCTGGTTCTGGTCTCTCTGCAGTCACTCAGTTGTCCCTTCTGTCCAATTCTTCAGCTGACTCATCAACTATCTATTACCTGACTTTAACAAACAAATAAAGAAAAATCTAACCTTTTCTTTTATTGCTCCTGGTGATAAGACAATGGCTGGGATTAAAAGTTTTTTCACCTTTACACACAAATAAAACAAAACTACCCCCAAAAATAAAAGATAATCCCTAACTAATCCCCCCTCATTAACACACATTCACTCTTCATACAAGCTGTGGTTCATCATTCATAGGAGCTGCTGGGTTGCCAGGAATCAGCTTTGACTTGAAGGCACACATAACATTTGCACCAGATGGAGAAAAAAAAAGATACAAAGCTGTCTGTTTCCAAAACAGTGCTTCTGAATACAATTCACTTTCTCTTAGAATTGCAGCAAATACTCAAGAGTAGTTGTATTATGCTGCACAATAAGACACTTCTTCTTACAGCAACACTTTAAATCTTTAAACTGATTTTCCAGATAAAAATTTATTTTCAGAGCTGGACATCAAAGAATACCTGTGCATACAATCCGCAGCTCAGCACAGCTTGCTAGCTTATGTCTTCTCCAACAGATTCACTTGGTTAAACTGTCTGAGACACTAGGTTCTCACAGCAAATACTGACATTTCTTTTTAAAATTGGTTTAAGACTGAAAATACTTTAAGGAAAGGTTTGTTTGTTTTTTTCAAGAAGTTTCAGATCAAGTTATCGGTTCCTGTCCGCCAAGATAGCCAACAAACTGACTAGCCAAACTCTCTCAAAAAATTAGTTTTCATGGCTTCCAACAATCTATGAAAAGACAGTTTTATTAATTCTCAAACTACAATTAAAGAAGTAGCTCAAAGTGATTAAGGGAAAGTATCTTAAGGAGCTTCAGTCCTGAAACTAGCACTTTCTCAACCTTCTTCTCTTCAAAACACAGAGAAGCCTCAAATTCTTAAATTTATTAGTTTCTCTACTTTTTCTTCCCCAAAATATCCAAAAAATAACCTCTGACAGCACCACAATCGGCACTCTCCACTCACGCTTCTCAACGATGCCCAACTGATTCTCCCCTCAAACACAATCCAAGCAAACTAGGAGGTATTCTTCCACTCATCCCAATAAAAATAGTCCCAGGCATCCCTCAATAGCCAATTTTACCATCTAAATAATGAAAACAGCCCCCATTACAACTCTAATCGGTATTTTTAGTATTTTAATACTGTTACTTTAAATCTAAATGAGTCAATAACTAAAGATAAATATCTACGTCATCAATTCCTGTCTTTCCGCCTGCAAGTAGCTTTCAAAGAGCTCCCTTGAAAGATCCCTACACAACCTGATCACAGTACCTTGTGCTTCTACATCTGAGTATTTTTAAAATTAAAACTTTTAATTTTACAATTAATTAAAGCTCCCCTGAGCTTCTCAACATAAATTCTGCAACTTTTATTTAAAACCGAGGCTCTGGAGCTTACCCAGAGCCTCGAGAGTTAACCCCCCTGACTCTGCAGTTTACTACAATTCATGGCATAACTAGCCCCAAACACATTCAGAAATTCATTTATAAGGCTTCCCCAGCCTCAGCCTCAGCACTGTTCTGCAGCCTGGAACTCCCACTCAGTGCAGCCACGATCTCTCTCTCATCAGCCATGGCACTCAAAAAGAGTCTCCTGGCCCCTTAAGGCTGGCTCCGCCTCCAAGCCAGGCCCAGCATATCTTGCCCCAGAGCCACTGAATCCCCGATGCTATCTGACAGTCCTGGGAGCAAAAGCAGACCCGATGCTGACAGACAGCATCAGGACCTCTCCTCCTGCCCCCGACATTTCTCTTGCCGCGATCCATGGCCCAACCCCTAGCCACATTCCTGGCATCGATTCGGCTGCCCACCCAGGACTGCATGAGGGCCACAATCCCCCCAACAGCCCTGGGAGAAGCCACAAGCATGGCAGCAGTCCTGCGAGAGCTAGGAAGATCATAGACCTCTCATTGCTGCCGGCCATGCTTTCTTTCTCTCCCTGCCAGATGGGGAGCAGCCGAGGTTCTCCTGCTGCCTCAATCTGGCAATCACTGCCTCCAGCCATTGTCAGAGCAAGGCCCGGTGACTGCCTTGGGAACGCCACTCACCAAAGGCCTTTGCTCCCACTGCAGTACTTCTCCACCATTAAAAAAAAAAAAATCCTGCCGCAGCCGCTCACAACAGCACCCAGAGCTACAAACACCTGGAGTTATTTTTTTTTAACCACCAATGGTAGCTACCAGTCCCCGACGCCAACGGGAAAACAGGTACAGTTTTTTTATTTTTAAACTCATTAACTGGTTACATATTGAAAAAGAACTAGTGTGAAGAAAATGACAATGTTGGACAGAAGAGTCGAGGCTTACACAGAATCACTTCAGCGCGGCAAGCACCAACCAGCACAGTCAATCCTGCTTGTCGAATGTCCGGCAACCAAGACATTCATCCTAACTTGATGAATGCGTTATTCCACACACAAACTGTTTAATTTCATTATTTATGTATTTTGTTTAATACAAACACAGCAGGTTGCCCACAATCTGTGTTTCTGCCTGATGGAACACAGCATTGTTCTGAGGTCAAAATGGGAGCGCGTAATCTACAGTCAGCTCAGAACGGCGAAGATTAAACCCCAGTTATCAAAACTGTTTTAGAAATAGAAGGAACAATTTTTTAAGCTATTTATATAAAATCTACCCACAGAAAAAGCAGGGGAAGTGACTACACATAACGTTTCAAAGCAAAAGTATACAACTTGAGTCCAAAGCTGGTCTGGTTTGAAGAGTTCTAGACACTGTGTCACATGTCTGCAGTATTCAGTCACTAAGGGAGTCATTTTAGAAAGCATCTTTTACGCATAAGCCCTTTTTTATGTACGGGAAAGATCTTCGATAAAATTAGCTCATGTGTTATGCATGATGAGAGGAATACACACACAGCGTAGGCACATCGCGACGGAGTTTGGATAAAAAGTGGGCAGAGTTGCAGTTTACTTGAGTTGTTGATAAAATACCTACGGACATTTCCATCTGTTTCTTTCCAGGTGGAGATGGCCATGGTTTTCACTTTAGCAAAGGGATTTCTGCAGGGTTGGTGGGATAATTCTTTGAAATACATGAGAAGAGGAGTGAATTAAATGAGGCTGTCGTATGCATGTTAATATCCAAGAGCGCTGCCGCCACCACCAGCAGCATCAGCTTCATATGTAAAGTGCTTTTTAAAAAAAAAATAGAATTCATTGGGAGCTGAACAGATAATTTTATATGTACAAATTATTATCTGTCTAGAAAGGGAGGATCTGTAGCATTTCAAGCGCTGGGCCACTTGGACACATACAGGTCGATATTCAGCGGCACTTAATCTGGTTTGCAGCCACTTTTAGCCATGGTGGTGCCGGTCAGGATAGTCATATAGTACTGCTGAATATCATTCAGGACCACCTTGGCAGTGTGGGCGTGGAACTAGTAATTATCCGTTTAGTGCTGCAGATGGATAACTATCCAGATAACTTAGGATGGCAATAAAGATGCCCTAAGGCTATACAGAAAGGCGGTATACCTGTAGAGTTGCGGCACGGAGCTGCCCACACTA
This sequence comes from Ichthyophis bannanicus, assembly GCA_033557465.1. NCBI lineage: Eukaryota > Metazoa > Chordata > Amphibia > Gymnophiona > Ichthyophiidae > Ichthyophis > Ichthyophis bannanicus. The sequence goes on along the minus strand of CM066041.1, from coordinate 56,662,436 downwards.
TCTACATATTCAGTGCTGGCCACAATCCCAATATCAGTATTAAATAACCAGATTTGGGGTTTTGTGCCATGGGAGCCACCATTTAAAAACAAAATGTCAGCTGCATTGCTTGAATATTGACCCACTAACTAGGAGACCTTTTCCAAAGCGCCACCAACTAGTTAACTTGCATCTATAGCATGCAGCAACTTGCCGTGGTGAATGCTAACATGTGGGCATGCCAGCTACAGACAGCCAAAATGCATGTTAACTGGCAATCCCTTGCCAATGTGGAGAGTGGGCACATGAGTCCGGATGCACCTAACAATCTCTATGGGTAGTGCTTGGTGCACCCGCATTAATTGTGCTGCACAGTAATGTACTGAGTTATGTGTTCGCTGCCGGTAACATGCTGATCATGCCCCTGACAGCTGACCTGGAGGCTTTGTACTTAACATGTCTTATAGCCTTAAAGACCTTCTATATGTCTAAGGTGCAGCCAGATATTCAGACGGGACAGCTAAGCGCCACTATGGCACATAGCCATTGCTGCTGACCTCCAACCCCAGAAATTCAATGCCGGGGTCACATGCAGCCCCGGCACTGAATATGTGGAGTCACCACACAGCCTCTGATGTCACAGAAGCTAACTGCGTAGCAGTGATAATGCAGCACTGCCCGGCTAGCTCCCGCAGTCAAAACTAGGCTAGCTTTTGCTTCATCTAGTTTTACCCGCAGCTCGCTAACCAGGTAGCGATGCAATATCCCTGCTACCCAGTCAGCAACGGTCACCGCCTAGGACACGCCCCGATGCTAAGCGGTTAGCGACGTTAGTTGGGGCTATTTAGTGGCACTGACAGTGTTAATGCCGTTGAGTATCCCATTCAGTGGCATTTGTACGGTTTGCAGTCAGTAAACCGTGTAAATACCTTGAGAATATTGGGCCCTCTAAGTCTAGTTAAGCTGCACAAATTGCAGGTTTAACTTGAAACATTTGACTTAGGCATTCAGAGTTATACCTAGATGTTCTCCAGTGTTGCCTAAATGGATAGTGTTGCTCAGTATCCATGATTTGAAATGTCTAAATTAGATATTAGTTGCATGGACGAAGACAAGGAAGGCAAATGATGACAGCCATCCTGGATAAGGGAAGGTATCTTGCATGGGGACGTGCACTTGCTTAAAATGGCAATGAAAACACCCACAAATGTTTTGTTTCCTGTCAAATCAGAAGCATAGAAAACACAAAGGTAAAACCGTTTCATTTTGTTTTCGTTTGCAGTTTACAGTAGTTTGTGCTAAGCTGTTTTGCATGCTGTAACGATTTATCATGTATGAAATAGTTTTAACACACACTAAAACAAAACATAAAAAAACCAAAATAATTTAAATGAAATAAAAGATGAAAGCTTTTGCCATGCACACCACTAATCTTACAAGCAGCCATGGTCTACAGTTGGCATTAGGGATATCGTAGCAGTGTGAGCAGGAATCTGTGGACATAGTGAACAGATCAACTGGTCTCTGTGCCATCATCTGCTATATATGATACTCGTAAGTCATGAGTTTGCTGGAGCAAAATTCATGGAGGGACTAGTCTGTCTCTAGAGGCTACCAGGAAAATTGCGAAAGAAATAAAGGTTTTTAATGTGAGAATTATTTGTGCCAAGTGGAATGATGGAAGAGAAAATCAGAGTAGAGGAGAGCTACAGCTAGATTCCTTCCTCAGGCTAACTGTTGATTCTTCCTTAGGAGAAAAGACTGAAATTGGAGAATAGGACTGATAAGCGGGTGCACTTAAATGGATGCCTGGAGGCTTAATACATGTCTTTCTGCTTGCTGTGCAATGGACTTTGTTTAAGAGCCTCGGATATAAAATAATTTTTGTATCCACTTAGGAGACGATTTCAAGGCCATTTATAAGTACAAATCACTGTTTTAGGAATCTGAATGGCAGATAAAAGCTTGCACATGGAGGGTAATTTTTGAACAGAATAATAGGGCAGGAAGGTGCCTATTTTATAAAGACACATAGGCATCTGTTTGTCTTTATCAAATACTAGCATAAGTGGCAGGGGCTGCATGTAAGATGTTTTTTGACTATGGTCCATAAATAATAAAAGCAGATGTCTGTGTTATTGTCCTACGTTTTGATTCTGTTAATTTCGGAGTCTTCAACGTACATATGGGAGTAAATCTCCATGCGACGGTGCTAAACATCTCATGATGAGGATTGAGAAGAAATGTCTCCTCCCAACTGAATATCTTCAGATATTCAAACATTATCTAGCTCAGGGAGTTTTCAGAACTGAAACTATAATTTTGTTTAGAAATAGAGAATGTCTCCTGACTGCCCTGGCAAGGATGAATTTAAAATATTTGCTTCCAATTCACAAATCAGATGTATGGGAAATTTAAATACTGGCTTCCTAAACTTTATTACCACCCCTCCTTGAGAAGAAATGTTGTTGTGTTTTTCATGTTTTATAGGACACAGAAATTCTGAATACCGCCATTCTTACAGGAAAGACTGTAGCGGCGCCTGTCAAAGTGGTTTCTATAGAGGAAAATGGCTCCGTGACGGACATTTCCGAATTGGTAGAGTGTAAATCTTCTGATGAAGATGTTGTAAAAGTAAGTTCCCTGTTGTGGTGATGTAATCTTCTCTTCTATCTCCTTGCTGCTAGGGACCTGTATTCATTAGCATTCAACTCGTTTGCATGCCTTTAAAATTTTAGTGCACACAAAATGGATTCAACATTCATTAACCTACAAATTAATGCCTGCACAATCAATGTGAATGAGGTAAACTTTTTAAAAATAAAATTAGCTGAAAAAATATTTGAAAGATAGGGAAAATGAAAACTTTCTGAAAAAGAACCGACATTGTTTTGCTTGTGTGTATCCTTATTTGTTGTATATTATCTAGGTGAGTAAATTGGGGGAGGGACACTCTTTCTACAGGTGTAAATGCCGGGGGGGTTTCTTTAGAGGGTGGATAAGTTGGGGAGGAGGGGCATCCAGTGCCGTCCTAATGCTGCTTAAACTCAACTCGTAATTTTTAGTCTGGACAAAAAAGATTCTCATTTTAGATACCACTTGGCAACTTTTCAGTTTGTCCACAGTTGTTCGTAGTTGGAGAAGCAGTTTGTGAACAAGGGATGCCAGAGTTCAAATTCTGCTTCTCTCGCTGACACTTTCTGTGGCCTTGGGCAAGCGACCTCACCCTCCATTGCCTCAGGTACATCTTAGATTGGTGGAGGGAGGGAGTGAAATAACTCATTTACCTGAATGTAACTGGCATTGAGCCCGGATGTGAAGAACATCCAAATATAAATGTTCAAAACTGAGCTGCGTGGGTACGGAGACATCTTCCTTCTCATGCAGCTCCCTGATGCACAAGTCAAATCTGGGGAGTCCATCTTAAAATCTGCTCATTTCACACTGCAGGCAGGACAGGATCAATATATGTTGAGTTCCATCTCAAAACTTTGGCTTTGGTCCAAGCTGATCCCAATGAGTTTTCCAACCACAAAACCTTAAAAGTGTGAGCATTCGCGCAGCCATCTCTGGGACGGATTGGCCCAAGGGCCTTCAAAGGGTAGGAGAGCAACCTGAGAGCTCTCGACTGCACTATCCTGTGATGTATACGTAACAGTATTTTGTCTTCGTCAGTACTAAACAATCCTTGCTATCAAATTTGCTTTTTCTTGCGCTATAAAGTGCTTGAGTGTTCTAGGTGTTCGGTGACGGTGCCGCTCTTTAAAGTAGGGGTTCTCAACACGGTTTTCAGACCACACCTAGCTAATCGGGTTTACAGGATAACCACACTGAATATGCATATGAGAGATTTGCATACAATGGAGGTAGTGCAAGCAAATATCTCTCATGCATACTCATTGTAGTTTTCCTGAAAACTGACTAGCTAGTTGTATCCTGGGGACTGAGTTGAGAAACCCTGCTTTAGAGTATCAATTTATTACCACAGCAAAAAGAAATATTAATGTTAATGATAATAAAGAAAGAAAAAATCAGGAGAAGCAAATCAGCGACTTCCCGTTATGAGGGAAGCAGGTTGTGTAATGCAAAGGTAAGTAGGCAAACAGAACGTTGTACGATAGACATACACATAGCTCAGGTTGTATGACGCTTGTACTGTGTCCTGGGGCTCAGCTAAAAGGGAATGTATGTGTGATCGTTTTTGAACATTTAGCTCATGCCTTTTCAGTAGTAGCTCATAGTTAGGCCCTTATGCTAGCCAGTTCTGTCTTGAATGTCTAGTGTGGGTTGTTTTGTGTCTCTGGAGTTACAGGTGACTGCCCAGAGCTACAGCATTTATAGCACAGAACAGATCGGCAGAAGGACAGGAAAACTCCAGCTCTACAGGAGACTATCAAAGACTGACCAAACTGCTGCTTTTAACAGGAATACTGTTACCATCGCCCCCCCCCCCCCAAAAAAAAGTAATGACACATTTTCACATTCCGAAACCTATCAGTTATGCTTCTAGATGTTTCACTATTGCTCCTACCCCCATTTCTTCGGTGGAGTTTCTGCATCAGTTTCCTTCAGACAGAAAACAACTTCTGGGCAGCAGCAGAATGGGATAGTGTTGACGGCGGAGGATCACATTTCTGTGACAACGGCAACAACACCAAACTTAAACTGCATGGAAGAAAGGCCCAGCAATCTACTTCTGTATCTTGCCATGAAAGCCCAATGGATAGTTACAACAAAACAAATTGTGCTATAGTGCTGGAAGTTGAGACCCCCAGGTTGGAAAGTACTCAATTAGCTACTGGGGAAGAGCTGAAGACTTTTCAGAGTAAAGCCAGCATTTATGATGTGGTTGGATCAAAGCCCTCGGGACGTCTGACTGCTGATATAGCTGCGCATGAAATGAGAGTCAGAAGCTGTAAAGATGTCGTACGCATTGGAACATGGAACGTACAAAGCATGAACCAAGGGAAGTTGGAGGTGGTCAAGAATGAAATGGAACATGTACAATTTGATCTGTTGTGTGTCAGCGAATTGAAATGGACGGGCATCGGGCACTTTGCATCAGATGATCACATGGTCTACTATGCTGGAAATGAAAGACAAAGAAGAAATAGTGTTGCATTTATAATAAAGAAGAAACTTGCAAGAACTGTAATGAAATACAATGCAGTCAGCGATCGCATAATCTCTATTCGTCTACGAGGAATGCCTATCAACACAACTATAATTCAAGTATATGCCCCAACAACAGCTGCAGAAAAGAATGAAATTGAAGAGTTATATGAACAAGTACAAGCTGAAATTGACAGAACCTACAAACAGGATATCCTGATAGTCATGGGTGGCTGGAACGCAAAAGTTGGCAACAACGAAGAAGGCAAAGTAGTTGGAAAATATGGACTTGGCAACAGAAATGAAGCTGGAGAAAGACTGATAGAATTCTGCAAGACCAACGATCTATTCATCTCAAATACCTTCTGCCAGAAACACAAGCGGCGACTGTACACATGGACTTCACCCAATGGATTGTATAAAATTCAAATTGACTACATCTGTGGAAGTCAACGATGGAAAAGTTCTAAAATATCAACAAAGACAAAACCTGGAGCTGACTGTGGTACAGATCATCAACTACTAGTATGGAAACTCAAGCTAAAGTTGAAAAAGAGCAAACCACTCATGAATGCAGCAAAATATGATCTTGGGAATATACCACTGGAATTTAAAGACTGCCTGGAAAATCGATTTGCTGCTTTAGATACAAATGACAGAGCTCCAGAAGAGTTATGGAATGACATCAAGAAGATTGTGTTGGAAGAAAGCGAGAAGTCTCTACAAAAGGCGAAAAAGAAAAAATGGCCAAAATGGATGACGGAAGAAACTCTGAAAATTGCCCAGAAACGCAGAGAAGCTAAAGCCAGAGGAGAAAGAAAGACAATAACAGAACTCCACAGAGATTTCCAACGTGCAGCAAGACAGGACAAGGAAAAGTACTACAACGACGCATGCAAGGAAACAGAAGCAGAAACTATTAGAGGAAGAACAAGATCAGCTTTCCTAAAGCTACGAGAGATAAAGAAAAAGTTCCAGCCTTGAATTGGAATGTTCCAAGATGCTCAAGGTTCTATGTTGAATGATGCTGAGAAGATCAAGAAAAGGTGGAAGGAATATACAGAGTTTTTATATGATAAAGATCAAGTGGACCAACAGCCGTTTCAACCTGTACCTTATGATCGGGAACCATTGGTGATGAAAGGAGAAGTTAAAGCAGCATTGAAAGCCTTATCAAAGAACAAAGCACCAGGCATTGATAGCATTCCCATAGAATTATTACAGCAATCTGATGCAGCTGTTACCGTACTTACAAGGCTCTGCCAAGAAATATGGAAGACAACATCATGGCCAACTGACTGGAAAAGATCTGTGTTTATACCAATACTAAAGAAAGGTGATCCTACTGACTGTGGAAATTATCACACAATCGCTCTGATCCCACATGCCAGCAAGATTCTACTGAAGATTATTCAAAAGAGACTACAACCATACCTGGAACAAGGACTAGATGAAGTACAAGCAGGATTCAGGAAAGGGCGAGGAACGAGAGACATCATTACGGATGTGAGATGGATCCTTGAAAAGACTAAAGAATACCAAAAGGATATCTATTTGTGCTTTATCGACTATAGCAAGGCTTTTGACTGTGTAAACCATGAGAAACTCTGGACCACATTAAGAAGCATGCGTATACCAGAACACCTGATCGTACTCTTGCACAATCTGTATATTGATCAAGAAGCAACAGTTTGAACGGAACAAGGAGAAACAGAATGGTTTAAAATAAGCAAAGGTGTAAGACAAGGCTGCATACTTTCCTCCTACCTTTTTAATTTATATGCAGAACAAATCATCAGAGAAGCAGGATTGTATGAAGACAACAGAGGTGTGAAGATTGGTGGAAGACTCATCAACAACCTTTGCTATGCCGATGATACCACATTACTGGCTGAAAGTGAAGATGATCTGAAACATTTGCTTCTCACAATCAAAGAACATAGTCTCAAAAAGGGCCTGGACCTTAATGTAAAGAATACAAAGATCATTACAATTGGCATAATCAACAGGTTCATGGTTGAAGGAGAAGAAATTGAAATCGTGAACAACTTTAACCTACTTGGATCAACTATCAATAAAGAAGCAACAAGCAGTCAAGAAATCAGATGACGCATTGCTCTTGGCAGAATGGCTATGAAAGACCTAGATAAGATTCTCAAGAGCAGAGATGTCTCTCTCCATACAAAGATTTGACTTGTTCAAGCCATGGTATTTTCAATAACATCATATGGATGTGAAAGCTGGACAGTGAAAAAGATAGACAGGAAGAAAATTGATGCCTTTGAATTATGGTGCTGGCGGCGAATACATGAACTGCCCAAAGAACAAACCAGTCGGTACTAGAGGAGATCAAACCTAAGCTTTTTTCATACTTTGGACACATCATGCGAAGAGAGAGATCATTAGAGAAAGACATCATGCTTGGCAAGATAGAAGGTCAACGCAAAAGAGGAAGGCCAGCAATGAGATGGATTGATACAATAACAGAAGCTACAGTTGCCAGTCTATCAACAATGAGCTGCCTGACTCAAGACCGAACACAATTTAGGATAGCTATCCAGAGGGTCGCCATGAGTCGACTCCGACTCGACGGCACTTAACAACAATAACACAGGGAGTACAAATGTCCACATTTTGATTTACACCTGCTTTCCGGATTACTTGCTTAAAATAGAAAAGTGCTCCTTTCAACCAGCCATTTATGGGGGGAGGAAGGAAGAGATTAATCCCCTGTTGTTTGTCTCTCTCCAAATTGAAATTAACTTCAAATACCCCTATCTTTATCTAACTGAGGATTTACATGTGCACCTTGCAAAATGGGCAACATCCACATGGTAATTTGTGAAATCCAGCTCTCACGCATATATGTTGACCACGTTTCTCTGTCGCTTTTTCCCACATATCCAATTGCGAAATGGCTGCTCTGGTTCTGCTTATCAGCCCACACACGTGCACGGCTGTGCCTCCGTAGTTAGTATTTTAGAAAAGGCTCCATGTTTAACAGGACATTTTCTAAAATGCCACCAGAATTTTAAATGTCCTGGTGGTAATGTCTTAATTCTGATCTTCACATATTTTATAAAATGTGCTTCTAATTATGTAAATGAATACACTGAGAGCACCTTGTAACAAAAAAAAGAATATATAATGTGAAAATTCAGATACATAGAGTAGCATCTCGGGACTCATTTGTCTCAACGCACAACGGTAAACAGAAGAACAACTCTGGAAGCACTGCTGTCTTTTGCAAAGATGTGCTAGGAATTTTTAATGAATAAAATCTTGATGGACTTAGTACTGAACAAACTAAACTAGACAATTCCTTAGCCGTCCCCTCCTTCTGCTTGTTCTCTCCCACCCTTTTTATGCAGGCGCCTGTGCTCAGACTCTTCCCTGGGAAATCAGAGATCACAGTACAAATCCCAAAATACAATGATACAGATACCGAAAAGAACAGGTCCCTGATGGTCCAAAGCCATCTGGTAACCCTAGATACAATTTACATTTTAAAAGAAAGATGGATTTCTGTGCACATAAAAAGCACATCGCAAGCAGCTCCCCCTGTAATTCCCAGGGACCACTCTAGCCGTCCTGTTAGCAAGACAGCCAGAAGCAGTCTCCTTGAACTTGGAAATCACACAGTTCCTTTCTTGAGATGTGGTCTTTGGAACTCAAGCACCCCATGTCCTTGATTGATAACGCTCATACTGGTTCAGAAAAGGCTGCCGCCTTCCACCAAGAATCCAAGTTTCTCCAGGGCCAATAGGCTCACAAATAGTCCCACTTGACCAGGTCCATGGCAGATTGGTTTTGGTTTCACAAAGATATTACACGCGTTTTATTTTGCTTCATTTACTTCCATTTATAAATCGCTTTTCCATCCAGACCAAAGTGATGGTCTAACAAACTGAAACACACTGTTTAGAGCCAGTTTGATCCTGTTCCAGGTGAGGTGATGTCTCTTTGTAGCAGTATTCGGAACATGGTTTCTACCCTGGGCTTCAGGGACTTGCATGGAACCAGCTTAAACATCCATTTGAAACAAAGAACTGGAAATGCAATTTATCCTTGCACGGAGATGGGTGTTCCATGTACTCTCTAAATGATGCCTGGTAAACAGACAATAGAATTTTTTTTTTTTTAAATAAGGAGCAATCAACGTGTTGTACGCTGATACAGTTTTACCGGATTAATTCGCTATATCTTGACTAGCTTTTGAGTTCAGTAAAAAGGTTTAGCCTACAATTTCTTTGATGACCCTTATTTCTACAGATTGCTTTAATGTTTTAATTGAAAGAGGTGCCCCGTCTGAGACTTGCTTTGGTGTTTCTGGCATTAAAGGTCAAGTGGCAATAATTTAACACCTTCCAGTAATGGGCCAGTCACAGGAGAGCACTGGCTTTAGCTCTTGTGATCTCTGTAATCTGCCAGTGTGTGTAGACTGCATAGAGGTGGTGCAGATAGCACTGCTATTAGTACATGCTACCTTCTTGCTTATCACCTTTTTTCATGATTTGTTTTTCCAGGACAGATGCTCTCATCTACCAAAGCCAAAAGGGCCCATCAATTTACTGTAGAAATGGTGAAACACTAATTTCACTTGTGTTTCTTCAAAAGTTTTTTGCATTTCATAATTTACTTTAAAATGTTTCACGTTTTGGACAGTTTACTATTGCACAGGGCTCTTCTCCTCCTCTTGGGCTCCATCATCTCTTGGTCTCTCTCCATCTTTTCTCATGGTTTCTTGGCAATGTAGCAGATGGCCAGTTGTTCAGGCCTCTTCCATCCGCACTGCAATGAGTTTGGCCACTTGCAGGATATCGCTGCTTACCAAAATCTGTTTTGCTGTCTTCTTCCATTCTGGGTAGATGAGTATATAAATTCCTCCACTTAAATTAGTAACCAGGACTCTCTTCTCCCCCCTCCCTTTGTACCCAACTCCACAATCCTGTTCTTACCATTGATCGTCATCCGGTCATCGATGGCCCTTTGATAAATTAGCATTTCCTCACATCTTCTCTGAGCCGTGGGCTCCCTCCCCACCAAGCTGTCTTTCTTCAGCTTCCTATCCTGGTCTCCATCCACATTCCAGTTGCCTCCCCCACCCACCCCTGTCTATCTCTGTATTTAATGAGGTGAGATAGCACCAAAGTAACTTTCTGAAGGCAGGCATCTGCTAAAGCTTTTTGTTGCACTGTATGGATAGCAAGCCAAGCATTTAAAGTGAGCAGCAGACACTGATGGATGGATTTTGGAACATTCCTGAGCGCTTGACACATTCATGCTTTAATTCAGGCCGCTCGTATCTTAGAGGTGACACAAATGCTCAAAAGATAATTTATGACAGGAGAAAGCTAGGGCGGTCTGGTCATTTTAGCATTTTAAAACATTTGGGTCGTGTTTTCTCTGACTTCAAAGTAGGAAGTGCTAATGGAAGACCACTAGGGATGACTGTTTTAATAACAAAAAATTAATATCATTTACATAGTGCTATCAGATTACAAGGGGGCTCTACAAAAGAATTCACATGTTTCCAGATTATGCCCTCTCCCCTTCCTTCCCAAAAAACACAGCCTGAGCCCGGGCGTGTTCCACTGCGAACAATCAGCAGCTAGTCTAGAGTCACCGAAATGAGGTTGTCTACTAACCTTTCTCCTTTAAGCTGACGTACAAAGCACGTGTAAAGAAATAAATAAATACTTTGCTTTCACCACTAGAGGGAATTATTTGCAACAGGAAGGTGGCGGCAGCTGTGGTTGTGATTTTGTTAGTGTGCACTTGGTTTGTCTGCGTGCCTAAAATAAAGTGCACGCAAAATTAATTGTCCATGTATAAGCGTAAGAATTATGGGGCATGTGTACTAAAGGGTGTGCCCATAATGTGCATTTGTTAGTATGGTGCATCCGTCTCCCTGTCATTAGCTAGCACGTTGCACCATACTAACGGGCGCCCCTTGAGGCGGTGGTAAGTGCATCCGTGCTAACAGCAGCATTTGCAGTCAACATGCACCCATCACGCTGCACATGTGCCGTCAGTGCCCACGTTCTGCCCCTAAGCTGCCCAGTCCACGCTCCAATTGCATGCTACCCACTTAGTGCGGGAAGTTTAGGAAAGGGTCTCTTGCTTTTAGAGCAATGTGCTCATCGCATGGTCAACCCTGTGCTTACAGCACTTGTTAGTAAACATTCCCCTATGTGTATACAATTGATTTGTGCTTACATGCATAGATGTTTTTAAACAAAAGTGAGCATGTGAAATGAACTAAACAAAACCCCAAATCAGAAAAAATTTCAAAAACAAATGGTATGTTTTTGGCCGTGTACCTCCATAGTGGCAGTCATGAGATTCAGACCTTGCATTCCAGCCTGCTGCTTGAATTTAGACATTCAAGGCTCTTCCTCCTGGTGCAAGCTACATTTTATAACTCTGGAGACTACAGAGTGCACAGGCTAAAAGTTTTCATTTGTTTGGCTTTTGCCCCCAGTTTTTGGACAGTTTTTTAGTTTGTTTCATGCATTCACTCATTGCAAAATTTTAATGCATGTAAATCAACTGAGCACATATTAATTTAAGGGTTAACATGCATTAAATTGCTTTTTAATTCACTAAATTTTTAAGGTGCATTAAATTGAATGTGTGCTAGTGAATACACATACCTTGTGGAGACTTAATTAGCCTTAGAAATATAGCATTAGTGTCGTTAAAATCTTCCATGTCATTTACAGTATTTAGATTTAGATCATACCTATTAGGACTAGCTCACAGTGAATTACATTCAGGTGCAGTAGTTATTTCCCTGTTCTCAGGGGGCCTACAATTTAAGTTTACACCTGAGGCAATGGAGGGTTAAGAGGTCTGTCTACTAACCCACGTTACGTGCAAGGTGGGGACATGAGACCCAGTACAAGCACTGTGGAACCTGTGTCTTTTGGGGAAACTGCTAGGTACTTGTGACCTAGATTGGCCACTGTTGGGAACAGGATACTGGGCTTGATGGACCTTGGTCTGACCCAGTATGGCATCTCTTATGGCGGAACACTTCTGCGCTAGCTGCAGGCAAAGGCGGGGTTAGGACAGAGAGTGGGCGGGCTTGCTGAGCACAGCTAGCGCAGGTGATTGAATCACATGGTAGCTGCTTAGAGTTGCACCACCTGAATGGGTGGCGATAACTATGTCCACGAAGCTGTCCCCGTGAAGCCAGCATTTCCTCCGTGGTATCTACAGGAGAAATGCCGAGAATGCCCCCTGCTGATACCGTGGGGCTTTTGCAGCTAATGCTGCTTAGCAGATAGACCCCTACGTGACTTGCCCAAGGTCACAAGGAATGGCAGCAGGATGTGGTCCCTACTCTGAGCTCTGCCGCTCTAAGCATTAGGCTACCACTTCATTCTTCTCTCTCAAGACAGCAGAACACACTTCCAGAAGATTAACATATAACTTTTTGAGTGGTGCATAATTTCAAAAGTCATCGCCTAATAAAGAAGTCATCAAGAAGTTGTACTTTATTCATATTTAATTCCAGAGAATATTATTAGATGTTACTGAGGCAATTCAGTTCATAAAGTATTCATTTAGGCATTATGCACTATGAATAAAACTAAAGGCTTGGATTTAAAAAAAAAAACATATTAGTTGTAGACCATATGGAAAAGCCTTGTGGTCAGAGAATAGCTCATTCAGGGCTGGATCATCAATTGAACACTGCAGGGACTTCCATCCTGCAAGGAAAAGGGGTGTAAAGGTTGTCAGGATAGGAACGCTTTCAGCCTGTAGAGCAGCGGTGCTTCTTTGCGGTGATTGATATCTCGTGTACAGAGTTTTGTTTTTTAATTGCAGTGGAGAATGATGAGTTTGCAGCTTTGTACTCCGATCCACAAGCTGTGCTGGGAGTTTCACTATTTCCCTTACCTCTTTGAGCCTCCGTGCTGCTAAAATTCCCTGACTGTATTGGGATAGTGCCGGGGAGGAGCGAGGACGTTCTGCCCAATCATATGCCTAGCGTGAGGATAATTTTATAATAGGGCACCAAGGTTAAGACGCCTACAGAGGACACCTACATTTCTTTATAAAATATCGGTATGTGTGCCGGAGAGTGCACCTTGAATGCCGGTGTGAAACTACCTTAATCTACGTGTGTGTGTGAACTCTGTGCTTTGCCCAGTCTGTGCCCCCGGCTACACCTACTGGCAAAGTACATGGCAACACGCATACTTCTACGCTGGTCTGTATTTTATAAGAGGTCATTTATGTGCACATATGGCCATGTACGTATGGCAATGACTTTATAGAATTACTTCCTATAGGTATAGCTGGCACTGGCATGATATTAACTTTTGTGTGATTCATTTTATGTTTGATTGTTATTTATTTTGTTTTAGTTTATTTTTCTTACAAGTTTATCTATTAGCTGTACTGTAAACTGCTTTGGCGGCCTCTGGCTATAAATACTACCAGTGCCACCAAATAGCATGTGTTGGTGCTGAATATATGCAATTATTTTCTTAGCTGCTACAGCCAGCGTTTAAAAAAATAAAACAAAACACAAAAACCTGCCACCACCATACAGTACTGACCTAGTGCGTACATGCTACTTACCTACTGTACCTGAATGTAACTCACTGTGATCTACTACTGAAAAGGTAGCCGATAAATCCAAATCTTTCCCTCCATCCATGATAGAGCCAAGCAGACTCCTTTTCAAAGAAAGCTGAAAGCTTTACCTAGAAACCTAAAGTTTGGCAAGCATTTTGGAAAAATTAGCCTCCTAGGTTTTAAGATGCAAATTGGGCACCATCGCTTTAAGCACCTAAGTTAGACCAATTTTAGGCCTGTGATTCACTCCCCTACTATTACTACTGCTGAGCATTTGTATAGCGCTACAAGACGTATGCAGGACTCCACAGACATGTAAGAGAAAGTCCCTGCTCATCGGAGCTTACAATTTAGTCAAGACAGACAACACAGAAGGTGTAGATAGGGATACATCTAGGGGGAATGGTAAGGTGAGTCAAGATCCGAAACGACAGCGAAGAGGTGAGTTTTCAGCCTAGATTTGAAAAGGACCAGAGAAGACGCCTGACGTATAGACTCGGATAGTTTGTTCCAGGCATAAGAAGCGCACGATGAAAGGAGCGAAGTCTGGAGTTAGCAGTAGAAGAGAAGGGCACAGATAGAAGCAATTTATGGAGTTTCCAAGGGGAGGGGATATAGGGACATATAAGAGAGGAAAGGTAGTGAAGAGCTGCAGAGTGAATGCACTTATAGGTCAGTAGGACAAGTTGAACTGGATGCGGAAATGGATAAGGGGGACTATGAAGTGACTTGAGAAGAGGGGTAATATCAGCATGATGAGGCTGGCGGAAGATTAGCCATAAAGCAGAGTGTTGAACAGATTGAAGGAGAAAGAGATGATTCAGAGGGAGACCAGCAAGGATAAGGTTACAGTAGTCAAGATGGGAGGTGATTAAGGAGTCGATAAGTGTCTTAGTAGTGTGTTCAGAAAGGAATGGGCAGATTTTGTTGATGTTATAGAGAAAGAAATGAAAGGTCTTAGCTATCAGATGAATGTGTGTGGAGAAGGAGAACAAGGAGTCAAAGACGACCCCAAGGTTGCGCATGAAGGAAACAGGAAGGAGTAGAGAGTTATCCACAGAGACTGAAAAAGGAGGAAGGGGAGAGGAGTTTTTAGGGGGAAAAATAAGAAGCTCAATTTTGGCCCTGTTCAGTTTCAAATGGCGGTGAGACATCCAAGCAGCAATGTCAGAGAGGCAGGCAGAGGTCCGGGTCTGGATTGCAAGAGAGATTTCAGGTACAGAGAGGTAGATCTGGGGGGAGTCAAGATATAAAGATGGTACTGAAAACCATGGGCAGAGATGAGCGCACCAAGGGACTGGGTATAGAGAGAGAAAAGGAATGGACCCAAGACCATTCCTTGGGGTACACCAACTGAGAGCGGGATAGCAGCAGAGGAGGATCCACCAGAACAAACACTGAAAGAGTGATGGGAGAGATAAGAGGAGAACCAGGATAGCACCGAGCCCTTAAAACCAAGCAAGGACAAGGTATCAAGGAGAAGGCTGTGGTCAACAGTGTCAAAAGCAGCAGAGAGGTCAAGATGAGGATTGAGTAAAGGCCCTAAACGTAAGACTTCAAGATAGGGGCCTGATCCCAGAAATTGGTCCTGAGAACCTTGCTTCCCTCATCTTGGCTCTGTGTTCTCCAAAATTTAGCAGCCTAGGGAAAATAGG